>OX104064.1:132592893-132709703 GCA_944474145.2 Dicrocoelium dendriticum
ATTCTCCTTCAAAAGGGGCCCTGTTTGCTTTCGGCTGCAGGATGTCTTCAAGGGGATAGTCTAGTTTTCGACTGGTGGAAACTAAATCCAAAAGCATGTGAACACGAATCTAGCAAATCGCGTGCTCAGTCATTCCTCAACTGTAGGGAGCTAGTGATCTGGCTAGTTGAAGGAAAGGCAGTTAACAAAATGGAGCAAGTAGTTGTAGTAAGGTGCTTGGATGTAATTTTACCTAGGATACGTGATATCTCGTCCAGTTTCTCACCAAGCAAGGCATGACACCGTGTAGTCACCGAGAAGACATCCAAGATGACAAAGGCCACAACATAGAGGGAACTTTGCAGAAGTGTACATTTGGAGACGAACATTTGGAGACAGCTCAGCTGCAAATGCAACTCAGTACCTATTCTTTGTCGCCCTACTGAAGGTCGATGGCCATGCGAGTCCGGAAGCAACAATTGCTCAAATACACTGCTGCACTAGGTACGGTACTGGGGCGCTGTCTATTCCTGATTTCCATTAACCATCTAGTGAGCTTATTACCTCACGCTTTATGCTTTATGCCGACAAGCTTAAAGTTTGGCAGCTGATCAAGCTCCAACGACCTCAACAAAGGTCATGAATGGTCAGTCTAAACGGTCTGCATTACAACGTGATTAAATGTCTAATAGACAATCTGAAACCAATTGCTTCGCAACCACAAGATGGGCGACCACGATCTGCAGCACTGTTCCCGGAAAAAGAGCTAAGTCCACTAATCCAAGAAGACCATAGTTGCTCGGGGAAATCTGCACTAGCATCAAAAAAGAGCATCAGAAAACTGGACCTGAAAAGGAGAGGTTTCTGTCACTGACCAAACTATTTTCCCACAGCTACTTTCTGCATACACACGCTCGCACGTGGAATCTCCAATTCAAGCATGATCTTGGATAATCCCCAATGTGGGGCACCGAAAACAAACAGCGACCAAGTATTTTGGGAGTCTTCAGTGGACGCTATCGGCGTTTGGTTAACCATCATGGTTAACCAAATTTTAAGCAACCCTAATCACTCGTGTTACTAGCTGCTAAAACGCAGCCATACAAAAGACTGAGAAGCCACCGTCCTAGACGAACATTGCAATAGCATAGACGAAATTTCTGCTCACTAGGTGTTTGCCGCATATGGATTTCGGTACCGGAACCGTTTATTTCAGCCCCTACAGTAAATGTGTTCAAAGATCAGATCCACAACGCGTTAGTCATGTCCCACCAAAGCCGTATCAACCGACACCCGTTTCTCTGGAAAATCAAATGCGGTGATACATTCACTTGCATAAAACCATATGTGAACGATTCAGCAGACGGACAGAAGTTTGCTCTGCAAGTTCACTGCTTTGTAGTTGTTATTTCTTTTATTTTGTAAACCCCAATGCGCCATCCTGTGGGATATATTAAGCCTAAGTTATTTTATTCACAATAAGTCATTAAGCTAATCCTACGATACCATCTGATTGTAATCTAATCCGTTTTCCACAAAACAGTGCAAATACGCTAGCTGTTTCGGTGTGTTCACACTTGTAGCATGAAGAGGAGAATAAAACAGCTGATGGTCTAACATCAATGTGAAAGGAATTTGCAACACTGTAAGCAAACATCTGCCAGATGCCCTATCCAGCCACAGTGGCGTAGCAACTAGGTTTGCCGTCCGCGGTCGCGGTAAAATTTTCGCTTTGACTGAGAGAAGAATAGGTGCTTGAAAGCCACACAATCGATGAAATGGATAATTTTTTGGGACACTGGGGAAAATGTGGTGAAAGTAACCACAATGAGACAACTAAGGGTATCGCTGGGAAGAACGTTTTCACAGGTGTGAAACATGGCGCAAAGACGTTGCTGGTCATGTAGATTATTAAAATATTCAGCTCTGTTTATGTGAATTTCGCGCTTTATATTTGGTATCCAACAATCGACAGCACAAAAAATATCGCCCCCTGTCACATGCCGCCCGGGGCAAAACGCCCCCTCTGCCCCCCCTTATGCTACGCTTCTGTCTAGCCATAAAGTTGGCGAATATGTCAATCCATCCGGGAGCCTTTCTCTCTATCTTGATCGCATTTGATCTGTGCGATTCGTATGGGGCCAAATAGTTGGAGTATGATTATCTTCCGCCCTACATACAGCGATAACTAAGAAACCCCCAGCAATTTGAGATTTAATCGAGTAAAGTAAAAGTTGGAGTGAACACATGGTAGACATTCCGCTGTGCTGGATATCGTTCCCTTCCTCACATTATTGACAGATTTACTGGGCAATAGCGAGAGAATCCGGTCGAAATCGCCTTAGATGGCCTCAAAGTGAAGTTACTGATCTGCTCCTTGCAGTGAGCATCTCGGAACATAGTTCGTTCTAACCATCCGTATCTCACGTGTCCCCTCGACTCAAACGTACATCTTGCTTGATCACTCAAGCTCTCAGTGTGAGACTGTTTTGACTATATCCGCAAGGGACTCGCTTAAGGCAGAGGTAGTGACTTCGTGTTCCAGACATGTTCACTGCTACTTCTGCGTTCGTCTGGAAGTGTGCTGACTTCGCTTTACTTTCGCATCCCAGGCTTTGGGGTTCGGAACCAGTTCGTGAAAAGCATCTGCTTCCAGCCGCTTATTGTCCAATGCTGGTTCGCACCTAGACGACCGGATGGCTGAGGCCCGTGCAGCAGGATATCAATCGCGGATGATTTCAGTTTGACCACATATGTCTCTACAACGTTGTGTGGGTCTAGCTTAAGTGTTGCCAGTTTTTGCCACCCCCCCCCCCCCAAGCGCGATGGCTGTATGTCTCAGCTGCGTTTATGCTAAACAGCATGCCGACATACCGTCCGAATGCTATTGGCTGATATGGGTTGTCCACTCAGGGCGCCGTGGATGTAAATTTCGTGACTAACCGACCATAGCTTTTGCACTGAGGGTGCAAGCTGCGGCACGACGGATGCACGCGAAGGCGTTATCGATGCAGTTTATTGGGAAATGTTTTAAATGTATTTGCTTGTCTTCCACACGCCATACTATCATTACTCGATAGGGAGCAGGAACCCACGTATATCTGCTTCCTGGATTACTACAATGCTTTCGATTGCGAAAGTTGTGCACTGTTGTTACATCATCTACTCGTCTCCGGAGTTCAAACATCTTTAGGGCTTTTTCTTGCAGACCACGTTTATCGGGTTTGGGGAAAAAGTTCTTCCTCACGCACCACAAGTTTCATTGTTCTTCCTGGAGCCATTTTAACGCAAGTGAAGTTAAGTCAAGTCAGGAAATTGCTTTATGCACTCTGCTTGGGTGAATATTCGACTATAACACACACGATCTCAGCAATGTACCAAAAAGCAAAGCAGTGGCAAAACAATAAGACAAAGAAATGGTGGATAAATACGGAAATCACAAACAAGTTGAAAGTCGACTGGTAAAGTCAAGAATAACAGAGTTGGGGGCTCGCAAAAGACGCGAGAGGTAAGGGATGACTGACGAGCGGTAAGCTTGTGTGCGGACATAGATTTGCTTTTACTTCTGTCTAGTGGATGAAGTTGATAAACAATCAGATAAGGCAGTATGTAGGGGATGACTTGTATCGGTCAGTATCTTAGAGGCCAGATTCTTAAAAGAGCTGATGTGTGTTCGAAATAAGTGTTGTTAAAAGTAGGTATCGGAACACTGCTACCTCGGGCTAAGTGCTTTAGTGAGCTGACAATTAACATGAAATGCCTACACAAAAGACCGGGAAAGATTACAGGGGAACGGTACGTCCAATGGGGATGAACACAGGCATTGACAAACCGAACTATCAACTCACGTGGAACGCACGAGGCTCTGAGCCGAGAGGCATAGAATGACAGCCTTCTGACTTTTGTGAAATTTTCATTTACTTGAAGCGTTCAAGATAAATCCTAACTCAACGTCACACCCAGAAGTTGTACTGACTTGGAAGACTGTAATCCGCCGACATCCATATGTAAGTTGTTGCACAGTGTAAGGAGCCCTTCATACCTGGATCCTATGTGTAAAGAAAACAGTATGTGTCATGGCACTTTGAAGTATCAAGAGACAGATTATGGGATTTGGACCAACAATTAAGATTGTTCAGAAGTGCTTGTAGTCGTAATGAACAATCGGCGTTTGGTAACTGATTCCCAGGACGATAACACCCGCATATTTTCCTAGTGTCGCTTCAGTTGGAGCTGATACAGAGGTGACGTAAGTAGAAAAGAGAAAAGGCGACAGAATTGCTCCCTGAAGGACAGCTGCGTTGGTGATTGGTGGGGAACAACATCTGCCACTGAGTCGGATGAGGTGATTGCGTTCATCAAACAAATCACTCAGTAGAGGGACGATGGAGGAATGTACTCCTTGAGTAAGTAGGTCTTCTAGCACCAGTTCGCGTCTTACGCAGCCAAATGCATTTCTGTAGCCAATAAAACACATCCGAGTTGCTTTACTCCTTTTGTCAATCATTGACAGTACCGAATGTACGAGGTAGGCCACAGCATCTTTGGTAGACCTCGAACTACAAAGGCGAACTGAAGGGGGTCATTAGAGCGCGGTCTGGACGGTATCATTTCGAGAATGACTTTCTTCAGAAACTTCAAAGCAACGGAAGTGCATGCGATTGGTCGATGTTTGTTGGATCATTTTTTCGGCACTGGTGTAATGTTGACACTTCTCCAGCAGTCGGCTATTTTGCGTTGCTACGTACACATTGTGTATATACGCGCAAGAGGTGTTGCCATACAATCGGCACATTCTTTGAGTGAGATAGGCGATAGCATGTCCGGCCCACTAGCTTTACCGGAACCTAGATGTTTCAGTAGATTGTTTACAGTTGCACTGTCAACGGGAGGCAGTGTTTCAACAGACCACAGAACTTGGGCACAGGAAGACTCTGGAGCTGTAGTATTATTACACTTGCAGAACCCCTGATTCAGTTTCTCCACCTCTACATCCAATTACGGCAAAAGTGAAATAACTTTGCTAAGCGTTTTCAGTATCCTCCAGAGTTCACGGCAACTGTCTTTCCCAAGAACAGACTGGACACACACTTTATTAAGACGCTTTAGCTCTTCCTTGATACGACCTGTAAGAGATCTTACTGAGGTGTCGTCTTTCGCTTTAAACACTTTCTCGTTAAGACGGCGTAGCCGCTTCAGGTGGGGGAGGAAATCCTGTCAGGGCGGACGTAAATAGTTTCCAATGGGCAACACATATCAGAACAGAAGTTTAAATAGCTTGCCAAATTATCACAATACCCGGATACATCAGGGTCAAAGAACAAACTAAAATCCGTCCATGCGATCATTTCGCTATGTCTGCCGAGATTTTGTGAAGAGCACTCTCTCCACCTGACCCTACAATCATTGTAGCGAGTGATTTATTGGTGGTTTGCATGCTATAGATGACAGGTGAAATACTGATTGTTGTGATCAGAATTGCCGATTAGAGCCCGAGTACATACGTAGAACCCCAACACATTATTAACAAACATCAGCTCCAAGGTTGCGTTTGACCTGGTGGACAGATTGACGATGTTCCGCAACTCGTGAGCGGTGAGAAAAGTAGTGTCATATGTATTAAAATCTCCGCCGAAGATGCACAGAGAACGATCGATGGGTCCTATGACAGCTGCAGTAAATTCATCATAGAAATTCTCAGTTTCAGGCTTGGAACAGGTGGGAGATATGTAGATGTTAGCCAACAATATTGAGCGGTAGCCATTCCAACACACTGGCTTACCTTGTATGACTAAACACTTGATAAACTTTGAGGAGAAGCAAGAAGTACGTTTTGTTGCAGTACACCAAGACGGATTAGCGCAAATAAGTATTCCACCACCTCGATTTCGGTACGAGCATGGACGGGTAACCCGATGGCAAATAAATTCTGCAACGGAAATGACTGCATCATCCACTTCTTCATGTAGCCAGGTTTCTTGCAACATAAGGGTTCCAAGCTGCGAAAATTCTTTTGGGAGAACAATGTTTGATAGTTCATTTAATTTCCCCATGAGCGAGCGGATGTTAGTGCTAAGCAATACTGGGACGCTCAGATCTCTCAACTTTTTCCTTCGAAGAGCAACTCTCCATCCAGAACGATGTTTTCTAACAGAATTGTTACACTTCTTATGAATTCGTTTCAATTTGTTTCCGATAACACAACCGTTCGAAAGTGCACTAGTTACGAGCGTAGAAAAACGTAGCGATTTTAAAGTGTCGCCTGAGTATATTTGCATCGTGGGACGATTGATGAATTAAAACCAGAACCAACGGTGCAAAATGTTAGATGTGAGAACATGTGTGTTGTTAAGCTCCAAAGAGAGGAATCGTAGAGCACGGCCAAATTTGAGGACCGCGCCGAGAACTATATCCCTATGTTCCACTTACATTAGCTCATTTCCCGTTCCGAAGAAATCCATCCTGCTAAACTCTCCTGATAACGTGATCTATGGTGTACACAATCAGACCACAAACTCATCGATCAGATTACTGTATTTCTTGGACAACCTCTCAGTGTGATTCAAACCCCGCTCTTTCACTGAACGCATTAAAGTAGGGTGATGTTCTTTTCTTGCTATCCAAGGAAAATGGTTATCAGCAACTCAAGCACATCCTCATCTTTGTATTGATAGTGTCAGTCTGAACTCGTGCATGGCAGTGCGATAGCTAGGAGTTACACTGGTTCGGGATCTCACCTAGTCCTACTACCTGAACGAAACTTTCGCTAAAGGCAGGAGACTATCGTTCTATGTCTTCCGATTTAGCTCCTCATCCGTGCTTCACCATTTGTTATTACGGTTAAGCACCGCTTGCGTACTGCAGCACTAGAAGTATTGCTCAACTAGGATCTTTTCTCTACTTTTAAACGGGCTTTTCAAAGTGATCAACAGGTCACTGAAACATCGTGCTCGACGTAACAGCATTCCAACGATGGAGTTCACCGACATCATTATATGCAATCACTTTCACTACTGAGAAAAAGTGGCGTCTAAAATACTCACGGATGCCAGCCACCCCCTCCATAACCCACTGTCGGAATATACCTCAATTTCCTCCGACATAACACTCAGCCAGGCAAAAGTACCAAGATAGTCGTGCTCGCACACGGACTTATGGTACGTCACTTGTTCTCTCTTTACCACATTTTTGAGGGATCAAAACTTAGACACACAAGAACCGATGGCCCAAACGATTCGATGATATCAGTTGTGTCACGTTTTCAACTTGCTGACGCCTCGTATCCGTCTGCCATACTTTTCATTGGTTCCACCTGTGTCATTGGCGTGCGCATTTTGACTGAATATCCACTCTTCCCGGGTGCATAAAGCGCATTGTGGACTTGACTACGAGCCTCGCACCATTCTACATCCGACAAACAAAAGAAGACTGTCTTCGATAAATAGTGACCAGGCGTTCGTATCATGTGCCAAAGCTGACGCAACTTATTCAGTGTTTATCATCCTTCGGACTCCAACCAGGAAGTCGAGAGGCTCCAAACGTGGCCAACTTCGAACTGAGGGCCCTCATTCCTTTTGATCAACTCATTGTTGGCTTCCTCTCCTCTTCTTCCATCTAGGCTCCGGTAGCGCAAACAACATATCGCTGGAGTCGGTGTGCTTACATGCGCCACACGTGTCCCAGCCATCGAAGCGTGGTGCGTGTACTAACAGCGTTGAGCGGTGCACTCAATTTTCCTGCATCAAAAGCATCATTCTACACAGAAGCTGAGGGTGAAAAAGCCCCAGCTATTTTGCTGCAACACAAATACTGTATATTGCCGAACATGAGCCGACATTTGAACTGCCGACCGTATAACTGCAATATCAAAACTGTCACAGCAAAATGAAAAAGGAGGCATAACATAACTATTACTATGATCTACTCATGAGTAGGGGATTTTGATGTGAGTAATAGTTTTATCGCAGCGTATTCCAAATCAGCCAGTCCTTCACATGGCCGGAGAAAAGCTAGAATGCAGTTTTTACCTGTTGTGTCTGGTCAGTAGTGCGCAAATATCTGACGCATCAGGACTCAAAGGCATGGCCACTAGTGGCTTGAACCGCCAGCCGGCAAGTTTCGCCACTGAACTACGGGGGACAGCGGAATACTGTCATAATTTGCAAGCTAACCACTATATAGTGCGTCTTATCTTCCGCTACCATACAAGTTATGAACGCTGCAGACAACGGGGTTGCCCCCAAGGACACTAATTCCAGTGACAACAGCTATGGATGACATAGCATTCAACGAAAATAATCCGTTCTTGGGGCTAAAGATGTTCGCTGCAACGTTAGTTACTATGCCCTTTGTAATTTTTGCATTAACAATGAGCTCGTGATTGGATGCGTGGGCTACATGGAACGCGGTGAGAGAAAAATACTCACAACAGAAGCTTCACTGAGATGCACTCAAAATCATGTCACCAAACATGTTCATCGTCTCTCGGAAACCGACCCGGAACTCGGAAGGCACCAATCGTGGCCAGGTTCGGAGTGAGATCCTTCATTCTTCCTGAAAACACTACCACATGGCCTCCGACCTTCTTCCATCCAAACCTCGATCACACTAAGAGCAGATTTCCCGGGAGTCTGTGTACTGGCATTCACATTACATAGCCTAGCCATCGTTGCCTCGTGAGTGAATCTGTTGTGCTAGGCGCTTCACCTCTTATTCCCTTCACCATAAACAAGACGGCGAACACGCTTTTTGTTTATGGGGTGTTTCTGCCAGATGTGAGCTAAACTGCGAAGGGACCGGTGGTTGATTATAACAAGTCTTTTTAAGTCTGTCAAGATGATGGACTGTTTCGTGACTGTGCAGGACAGTTGAATGGACGGTTGCATAGTAGACCCTGGCATTTAGGGTGAACTGATGTCGCGCAGCCGCCTCAAAATGTCGAAAACTGACAAAACGCATCGAGCTTTTTCTATGTGACTCGTGATGTCATCTATGTCACATATGCTGATAGCGCTGAGCAGAAGTTAAATTTTCGAGCGACTTCTAGCTGGTTCCCAACAAGAATCAATGCAGGAGGCGATCCTTCCCAATCCTGGGGAAAGAATTTGCATCAGTCGGGTGCAAAACACAGACGGAAACGGCTGATGGTGAGTGCTAACCTGTCCCATGTTGTTTGAAGATTTGTGAGATGTCGCAGATGAGAGCAATGACCTCAGCATACTCCAACTCAAGAAGTCGATCAAGTGGGAGCAGCTGCACACCTTCTAACTCGTGTCCATTGAACACAGCTTCCATGACTTCGTCGATGCCAAAGTTAGAAAGGATAGGTGACAGCCAACATCCCTGTCTCACACAGCTGCAGCCATTGGAAGACGGCGACCTTTAGCTATAAGCTTTCACTTGGCTCAAGCTGCGTACATATAGCGCCCTAATCTAAGCAGCAGAACGGTCTGCGTCCTCATTCGAAGCCTTTTACAGGAAATCTTAACTTCAAAGTTGCTTCGAGATCTTGTTAGGCAATTATCGGTGCCAACCGATTTCCAACTCGAACCTGGAATGCCCGAAGGCTGAGTTAGCCCGACCGCTGCCCCTTGATCCCTACCGTAAGAGTAACCCTGTAGGGACCTCAGGACACCGCCCATTATAGCGTGATGGACCGAAGGGGATACATACACAGGTAGTCGCACAGTGTGATAAGTGTAGCTTCCAAACGGTAAGCCCAACTAAGTTAGCTATAAAACACTGGAAGTACATTGTTAGCACGTCAACTACAAAGGCCTCTTGTGTTTGAAAACACATTCTTATTTTGCACTCTGACTTACCTGAAATCTAACTTTTGTTACCTTATTCACTGCAGCCGTACATAATGGATACTTGTGAGTTAATAGTGTAGTTGTTGACCCGTATGCAATGGACTCCGGGTACTACATTCAATTCTGTCTGCCGAAACAACCAAAGCGAGGATGTAACCGATTGTGAAGTACTGGGAAAACATGATAGGCCGATAACTAACGAAAATGTGTCGCAATCGAAAAAGAATATGTAATCAAAACCACTGAACCGATATATATATATATATATATATATATATATATATATATATATATATATCGTTGCATGTGAGCAGTCCAAAGAAGAGCGATGACATCTTTCTACGTTGCTTTCGCTTATCATTTATACTACGAATAAGTGATTGGTCTCAGTTTTTCAGCTACTTAGAAGATTTCCTTTGTTACGTAGCTCAAAGCCATATGATGGCTGGTTTGCCACCAAATCACCGATGTCTCGAGAAGTGAGTGACTTGTGGTATCATTTGATTACCATTAATCAATAAATGTTGCCTTCCGGGAACACAGGATTGATAATCACACTGTAGTGCCCGTGTCCCAGTGAACTAGCTTTCTCCTGCTTAAAATGTAAGGCTTTCCTCATCTGTTCCTTTCCTAATTCGTAAGCTGGTACGAATGCATTTCAAGTTACTTGTATTGCGATACCACCGTGATTAAACGAGCCAATGTGCCACCCAACGCGATGTGTGATTCCTCTCGTGTCACATGTCGTTACATGAATGACGTTAGTTGAAGAAACTCAAACACGGTTCCGTTACCTGCTCCATTTATTTTGCAGGCAAAAGAGTATTCGGTGGCGACAGAAGAGCTGACCTCGATAGCAAACCATTTTCGTTACCTTGTCTCATCCCTTTCGACAATGGAGAGGACTTTATTGGATCGACATTTATTACAATTAAACAGCATCTTGAGGCCGGCTTGGGACACTATGAACTGGAAGAGCTTGAGTATAATGGACTATGTAACACGTGCCAAAGACGCATTGCATCACTTTTCTGTCATTCATTCCATCGTACAAAGAACTGTAGAAGAGATTGGGATCATTTTGGAATCCATTTCATCCGCTGATTTGTTCCCTATCCTCAAACCACCTAATCGAAACATGGTCTTGGCCACGGGAACACTACGAACTTGCAAAGTTAGCTGCTTTCGCTTTGAAGGTTGTTTTATAGATTTGTTTGGTAGTTTATTTTCCGAAAGTAATGGAACTTACTGTTTGTTATAATCCTGACTTTGGTAGAAAGCTAAGCATTTAGCACCGGTTAAACTCAACACTTTCTCTGCGCTGGAATACTGACGAAGAAGGTTATCACCGGTTTCCTGGTATAATTTCTTGAATAATTTTAGTCCGCTTTATCCGGATAGCTGTGCTTTGTTTTACATAATGCTTCTAGTGGGTCAGGGATTTAGATATCAAAGCTTATGAATAGTTCTATGAACTACTATAACTTCCCAAGCCCCTGCACGTTAGAGGTTAGGTAGATGCGCTTCAGATTGTCATACCAGTGTCTTGTCTCCTCCGGGTAAGTAGGTTGCTGCATAAACCTGCGGCTGCTCCCACCCACTTCGTTGACGAGAACAATGAGACGAAGATGAGCAGAAATGTTCGCAACAAAAGCTGCGCTTAGTCATAGCTGTCAGAATTAACAGGAGCATTGAGAACGCTCGACCGAGCAAAGCCTATACGAATCGAGCAGTTTGAGAATAAATCAGCTGCGACCAACGGGAAATTATTGACAACCTTAAGGTCATGGAGAAACTATGCCGTAACATCAGACATAACAGACATTGTGACAATCAGAACAAAGGGTCGAAACAAATGTCGAAGAATGAACACAACAAAAGGAAAGTCTGTGTCTACAAACTCTAAGGTAAGCGTAGTCGCATTTGTCGTCCGTACAATATCTTCCCTTCATAAAAATAAGGCTACGATGGAGTTCACTTGGAATCGCTACACAAACCCTTTCCGCTTTGGTCATGCTTCTGTTTCATTATCTCGAAGTTGCAAAGAATATGTGCAGTGTCTGTCAGAGATGTTCGGCTCATGTCTAGTTGTTCTTTATGATCACGTCCCTAGGTTCTGGAATTATCATTGTTCTTAATATAGCGCTGCTTCAGTGGCTTACAATGGCTGACGTGTAGCTGCATGCAATATGGTTGTCCCACAGATAATACAGTACTCAACTTGGAATATACTTGCAACCGATCGAGAAGTCATGCTTGATGAAAGATTTGTGAACAATAGGTTATTTTATTTGATTGGAAAAGTTTCGCTTTTGACACAAAAGCTTCGCCAGGCCAGGTGAATTTGCACATAGCTTGTGCGACATTTTACGGCGGGTGAGAGAAATAATCGTGACAACCGAGGTATGGTGCCGAGATATAGTACAGACACAGATGGAATAGTCATCGCATGTAGTCAGTCAGAATGGGGCTAATTGGACAGTGAAAACCCGACAAGTAGCCCCATTCTGACTGACTACTTGAGATGACTATTCTATCTGTGTCTGTACTAGTCTCCTTACCCATATCACAGTTGTCACGCTTATATCTCTCATCCGCTGTAAAATGCTGCACCAACTATATACCAATCCACCTGGCTTGGCGAAGCTTTTGTGTCAAAAGCGAAACTTTTCCAATCAAATAAACTAACCGATAGTTCACAAATCTTGCAGAAAAGATTACTGGAATGTTTGCACGGTGCAACTCCACTGCTTTTATCGCAGTATCATACTGCGATGTGCGCGCCTAGAGTCACGCCATCTTCTATATCGAAAAATTCGGATACATTTAATACAGTTCTGTAACGTGGGTATTTGTTCCAGACATGAATATTCAAGTCCAACACACCAGGCTGACTGGCGTGGGCGTGAGTAATTCGCCATCATTACCGCGCTGGATTCTACTTTTCCTTCGAGCGTACTGTGTTATACGTGTTTTTTCTGTGTGAACTGTGCACTAACATTTTCCTTTTGGGGTATATTTCAAACTGTAAAAATTTGGTGCATATTCTCTGGCAGACTTCGGATATCTTGCTGAGCGGTTCGACTGCCTTCTGTGTCAGCCATCTTGGATTTGTTCTACAATAATCGGCCAGCATAACCACCGCACCGGTAACCTGAAACGAAGTATTTCCTGCTAATCAAACTTGTGCTAGCTAGTAAAAGTAGGGTTGACTTGTACAAATTGCATTGACCGGTACCATTCGAAGTGCATCAAGGTCTGTGGAACCGACATACAGAAATACAACACGCCGGGCTCACTTCAATTCTGTCCGAAGTGAATGACAGTTCCACTAGTAAAATACGTACTAGCGTTAACACAAAACTACGACCGCCTAGTCGCCGAAACTGCACATCGTTTGAATGCAAAAATTGTTTCGCTCGAGGCGACCATAGCACATCTTGCACTTCATCCATTTTCCTCAATTGCTACCACGAATCCAAGGAAACGGGACACGATTTCACACGGCTACGCAGTGCTAGAAACCATGGGAACCACGAACCAAGTAGTCGTCGCGACCGATAGAAACACGTCTAGCGCCACTGTGCCCACATCCTCTTATCCAATGTATCGAATGCTGCAACGTCGGTAACACTCACACTTCCGATTGACCAACGAAATCCGAAGGGCACTAAAGACTGACCCACCGATGAAACCGTTGCTTCTCGGTATAATCTAAGTGCGACCACAGTAGCCTCACTCAATACAGTAGCAGAACGGACAACGGACCAGGTGCAACCTGCAGAGACGCCACTAAAGCCCTCGATAACTGTGCTTCCAACATCACCAATGACCAGGCGGAATTACGGTGCTTTGAAACAGATGCATCAATGGTCCTGTGTCCAAGACATACTCCTTAAAGGGTAAACAGCTAACTCATTTAAACCAGTGGAATTTCCTTTGTGTTGGAATCTGAGTTCAAGCGAGGTCGACTGATTTAATGCGCATCACTAGACATCCAATCTCGAGTCATTATGATGAGTCCCGGGTAATGCGAGTAACATTGGGGTCAACAGATGATGTCGAGACGGTGCTATTGCTGGAATACCGCCTGCGGCTTGGAAACAGTGGGATACGCATATTTCCGGATGTTCCATGGCGCGACCGCCAGGGGGACAAAAATAATTCAAACGACCACCACACGGAGAGTAGCAAAAGCATTATTTTCATTCATGGAGTGCCCGAGCTACTGACAAGCAGCAACGAAGGAGCTGACGTTCATGACCTGGTAAAACGGCACTGCATGCGTGAAGCTGTCTGTGCGGGGGACGTCATACTTCACTCTATTAAACGGTTACCCTTGTCGCCAAACTACAGAGGTGGTGGCGCGAGCATACTGAAACTAACGGTGCAGCCACAGCAGATGGCCGCGAACTTAAACCGTCGCTGGCAGTTACTAAGCAACACACTTCCTTCGGAACTACGACTGCAGACAGCCGTTAGAGAGCCGCGGCCACTCGCTGTTCTCGCGGAAACAACACCACCCGCGACTTAATATAACCACAACAGCGATTCAGAAACATGTGCGCTATGACCCGTAGCTATCGAGAAGTCTGCCGATGGACTACATACCGCAGATGCAAGTGAGACCAAAAACAGATTGCATTCATATAGAGATTTGGCAAATTACCAAAAAAGCGATTAGCTGCCGGCCTCTCATCGGTCGGCACAAATCTACATCATTCGTGTGCTCCTAGTCAACACTTTTTGACAACCGAGAAGCTTCCTTGTATGCACACCAACGCCTAAGGCCTCCAGTGTGAGTCCATATAGGATCCGGTCAGCACGGTTTGGGATTCCCTTTGGTGTCGTCTACGTTTAAAAGACGACGTCGCCTGCTTGGTTGCGGTCATTTGCCGCTCTCCTTCATCCTCGTCCGAGATGGTCTTCTACCTGGCATCCGCAATAGGGAGGGTGATAAACACAACTTACAGACACCTTCTCATCACTGGCCATTTCAACATCCACGTTCTGAAATCTCAAGCAGCTTCCGGAGAACAGTTAAAGGCCGAAGTACAAGAGTTTCTCTCCAGTTATGCGCTGTATGGCCACATTAATACTCCCACCCGACTCCGAGAAAAAGATAAGCCGTCCATACTGGCTCAGATATGCACCAACGAACAACTGATGGCCAAGCGCGTGATCGTCGACGTCCCTTTGGGCCGCAGTGATCACGTAGTCCTACTCTTCGAATACATTTGCTAAGCAGAATATCCCGTGAAAACTGTCGACGCAACAAAAACGAATATGCGCTACGATATATTAGCTCGACTAGGTGTGACAGTCAACTGGATATTCCTGGCAGAAGAGGCACCAGCCAGTGCATGGGAACCTTTCGTCAGCCAGTTTAACTCTCTGGTTGCCGAGGCGTCAGCGACCAAGACCTTAACCCGAGAAAGGTGGTCTCGCTTGTGCAAAGCAGGACAAGCAAGTGTATAATGGTGCGAAACTCAGCCTGGCATATCTACAAACTCTCCCCGAGCACTGAGAAATGGATGACCTATGCGACCCAACGTAACTACTGTATTCAGCAGGTTTGCTAGGATAGAATGACGTACCAACAGAAGTTGGTGGTGCGTATGGCGTCAAATCACAAGCTTCTGTATCAAAACGTCAACAGTCTACGTAAGCTGAGACGGGGAATTCCTCCTATTCAAACAGCGCACGGAACCACATGGACACCGAAGGATGCGGATAATTTTCTGCGTCTACCATACGCCGCAACATTTCAATGCGATCACAGACCACATAACCTTATGACAATGGTTGTTTCACATCAAAAACTCACTCACATATCCTTCACGGCAGAAACTACACCAAAAAAGCTGTTAAATATTCGCAAGCGCAGCTCTCCTTGAGTTGATAATATCCACACGAAATCGTTAGCCGCGGTAGGACAGAATTTAACTGAGCCTTTGGCTCGATTCTTCCAACACTGTTTTGACGAAATGTACATGCCTGACATGTGGAAACACGTGATGATTGCTCCTATTCACAAGGGGGATTATAGTCGTTCCAATCCATACAACTATCGACCCGTAATCTTACTACCTGTTCTTTCAAAGGTCATGGAAGCTATTATTTCTGATGCGCTAACGGCCTACTTAGAAGAATTCAACTACTTCGTACCGGAACAGCACGGCCTCCGACGAAATCGATCGTGCACTACAAATCTACTACTAGCATGATCCAGCTGTACTGTAGCAGTAGACTCTGGCACATGAGTTGATATAATATTTTTCGACTTCTCAAAGACATTCGACCGGTTAAACCATGACATTCTGCTCTTCAAACTTCAAACCTTTGGTATTGGTGATCCTTTCCTAGGATGGATCAAAAGCTTTCGCCTTCACCGGCGCTTGAAAGTGCGAGTGCGTCGCTCTCTCTCAGATCCCATCCGAGTTGAATGCGGTGTACCACAGGGATCGGTACTAGGATCGCGATTATTTTTGACGTATATTAGGGATATTACACGCCTCAGAAGCTCAAATTACGTGTTTTATGCCGATGATATCAAGGTGTGGAGAAGGACCAATACACCAGATGATATCATAGTATTTCAAGTTGATCTGGATAGGGTATACGCGTGGTCAATCCAGAGTCTACTTCGATTCAATGTGGACCAATGTAGAGTGCTGCACCAACGGCACAAGTTGGTTCACTCCTTTAAACTCGCCAATCAGGGGCTTCAAACCTCTTCTGGCGTGAAGGTTCTGGGAGTTTTGGTCAAGGCCGACGTTGGATGCTCGAATCAAGCTGAAACGGCGTCAAGGAATAGCGTTCAACACGTGGGCCTCCTGTAGCTTACATTCGGACGACTCGATTTTCGATTTTTCCAAAACTTCTCAGCTCATATTTACGGCCACATGTGAAATGCGCAATGCAGGTCTGGCAACCATGGATGAAGAGAGAGCTTACCACCTTGAAGATACCCCAATGCCGGGCAAGCAAAAATGTTAAGGGACTGTATAATTTACCGTATGAACGTAGACTTCAAGTGCTCGGGGCCTTCATCCGAAGGTATCGGCGATTGTGCGTCGACCTCAGTTTGACTTACAAGATTTTAAAACAAGAATTTCCCTTTATAATTCCAAACAGAAAGATTAGAAACTGTAGACTGTGAGATGACTCAGCCATTTCGTGCAAGCTCCTCAGCCACTAATTATGCAGAAATCATAGGTATACAAAAACGCGATCACATGAGATGATACGAGATCAACTATTGATCTCACATGACCGCGTGTTTGTATATCTGTGCTATCTGCACGAGGAGCTTAGACGAAATGATGAGTCAGCGCACAGTTTATCAGATTTGTGAGATCCTAACCACAAGTGCCCCTACTGACCTTGAACGACTTTGAACAAACGTGCGTTCTAATCTGTGAACATGTTGTTTTTCCGCCGTTCCCAGTTGCATTTTGTCACACAATCACGTGTTCACACTTATTCGACCTAGATTCATCAGCGCCATCTGTGCACTCCATCTTTCGGATCTAGCTTGTGTGGATCGCCTTATATCTCCACGTTGCGGTTTTTACGCCATTCCCGCAAAAACACAGTCGATGGATTTTCCGAATCACGAACCACAGAAATATTTGTGGTCTCAAACGAAAGCCAACTACACGTTTTATCTGACGAATCAGCAGCCACAGCTTTGGACAGATCAGCAAAGTAGCTATCGTACACTTTCTGTCCATATCGCTCATTCGCTCTGTTTGCACTGTGAACGATCTAGCCGAGTAAACCTGCACCGCCTGGGCCAGACACAGAAAACGTGACGACCTTGAACATGGAGGCGATTCAGTGCACATGCGACCTGCAGAAAACCATAAGCGCTCGGGCCTCTATGGGAATACCATCGATCGACACAATGGATCGTGACGACCAATCAAAAGTCCATGTTACCGCATCCAGCTCGACAGTAGTTTGTGGCTTTCCTTCATGCCATAAAAATGTACGGATTGGAATCCAGTGTAGCAGTTGTCAATGCAAGTTCCATCGCAAATGTTCGAAGGTCACAGTGAATCAGTTGAAGCTACACAATAGTAAACCAGATTCACCGTGGTGCTGCTCACTATGTATAGTCATCCCACTGGTAAATATTGTACATGAACTATCGCAGAAGTACGAAAGACTGGTGGCAATGTTTGAACAAATGAGGAGCACCAACAGCGATTCATTTGTAGAAAGCATGGCAGAGAGTCAATCCCAGTCATTCCCATCAGACCCCGCATTAAAACTGAGGAAGAAGGCTAGGCAGCGCGCTAAAAATACAATACCACCAGTTGCTCAAATATGCCTGAAACAACCACCGCCAGTCCGATTGCAATGAGCACGGTCAGGGCATCATCAACCCTCCAAACGGTTCCGAAAATGCAGGAAGACTTCAACACCAGTGATGGTTGGAATTTGGTTGCTGCCAAAGATGACCAAAAAACTAGATCTTCGGTCACTCCTACTAGACCCATAGTAAATGAAGAAGACGAAGCTGTACCCGAACAGCCTCCATCGACTGTATACAGACTAGCTGGTCGTTTGACCACACTCAGAATTGCACGTAGTATACTAGCGGTAATCAGCACCAACGTTCCAGAATCGACATCAAACCCCATGAAAGTAAAACTACAAAGACGTGAACCAGTGCAACTTCATATGTGATACTATAGGTATTGTAACTAAGCCCGTCAATTTGACAAGCTACTTAACACCCAAACTCATAGCACTACGGTGAACCAAGACTTCTCCCAGTTGTGTTGACTTCTGCCAATGAAGCAGTAGCTGTCCTGTTATCCACAGCTCGCCTCCGGAATGGGTCATGTTCCATCTGCTTATTCCTGGATATTCCATGGAGCGAGCGCTGACAGGCGAAGCACTACGTGGACGAAAACCGGAAGAAATCCATAGCCAGCATCATACTTGTTCACGGTGTTCCCGAGGCTGGAAGTCATGATGAGCGCAAAGTGACCACTCGCGACCAGGAGCAATGAAGGTACATCCGCGAGACCCTCTTCATGGAAAACGTCATAGCGCAATTAATTTCGCGGCTTCGCCGATCGCCAAACTACAAGGGATGTGGCCCGAGGATTGTGAACGTGGTCCTTCAATCAAGGCAAATGTCCGCACTGGTGATGCAGCGCTTGTTTGCGGGCCGCAGCATCCTTCCTTCCGAGCTCCGGATCAAAGCGGCATCTGCTAAGCAAACACACGAGAGTAGCCGATTAGTCGCACCACTTCCCGACAAAAGTTCGAATAACCTCAATCAACTTGCCAGCGAAATAAGTAAACACATTTTATACAAAAAGAGAAGTAAAGAGGTTATGGTAGGTTCCATGAATCGTACATAGAGGATTTCGTCATCCCCCACCCAAAAAAGATTAGTTGCCGACGTTTTACCGGTGGGCACAACCTTTTCTCCAGAACACGCAACCTACGATTCATTGCTAATACAGAGAAACTTTCTTACATCTACATCAATGCACAAGGTAGCCTGAACAAGATTGCCGAACTGCGGCTACGTCAAGCGTCACATGCCTGGGACCTCATATTCGTTACGGAAACCTGGTTACACTCAGAAACTACCGATGCCGAGGTCGCGATAAATGGTATGTCCCTTCTCCGAAACGATCAACCATGCAAAGGTTGGGGTTATGTGATACTACGGCAGTGAGCTTCAGTGCGAACCGGTAGCCGATCCGGAAACGCTGATCATAGACTCACTCTGGTGCAGTCTGCAACTGAGACGTAACAACACTTGCCTTGTGGAAGTTGTTTATCGTCCCCCAATGTCTACTAGAGAGATGGACTCCCGTCTGGCATTATCCTTGGGAAGGGTCCTACGAGGACGATAGCGTCATGTTCTCATCTTAGGAAACTTCGATATTCATGATTTGGAAGTTCCGGCATCCCCAACGAGCAGTTTAAGGCAGACCTGCAAGAGTATATTGCAAGCATTCCGCTCTTCAGCCATGTCAGTTCACCCACCCGATTCAGAGCCGGAAATAAACCATCTGTGCTTGATTTAGTGCTCACGAACGAAGAGCTCATGGTTGAGAAACCAAGGCTGGAGAGCCCTCTGGGGCGAAGTGACCACGTAACCATAATTTACGACTTCGTGTGTTATGCGGAGTATCCACAAGAACATACTAACTTGTTTCGAACAATCACCCACTACGACATACTGGCAGAACTTGTGGGAGATGCCAGCTGGGAGTTTCCGGACGACTGTTCCATTGACAGTGCTTTGTTGGATTTTACTGGCAAGTTCAGTGATCTGATTAAATCTGCATCGGTCAACAAGCCCCTTCGTTCTGCAAGGGCACAATCATTCATTCGGAGTAGAACCCGAAAACACATGACAGTAAGAGACGCCGCGTGGCATGTGTATAGAGCGAACCCTAGCCCTGACAACTGGAGTAACTATGTTGTGCATCGTAATCACTGTACCACACTTGTGCGCGAGGACAAATTAGTACACCAGCAGAGTCTAGCGGAAAAGTTTTGTGTTAACAAAAGCTTCTGTACAGACATGTGAACAGCCTCCGGAATGTGAAACGTGGTGTTCCCCCACTAATATCAGCGGATGGATGTGCTCAAACCGCCGAGGATGCAGCCAACGTTCTACGGCTACAATATGCCCCAATTTTCCGATGTGCTCCAAGCATTTGTAACATACCTGTCCCATTCTCCCAGATGCCAGTATTTACACACGTCACGTTTAGTTCAGCGACCATTTTGAGGAAGCTGCTGTCGTTGCGCACCCATAGTTCCTCCGGAGTTGACAACATTCCCCCGAAAGCACTGCAGGTGGCAGCTACGAGGATAGCTGAACCACTAACGAGATTTTTCCAAAGATGCCTGGACGAACAGCAGGTCCCTAGCATGTGGAAGCAAGGCATCATTACCCCGATTTTCAAAAGTGGTAGCCGTTCAGAGCCAGCCAACTATCGCCCAGTGATTCTCCTCCCGGTGCTCTCAAAGGTGATGGAATCGATCATAGCTGAGGCTGTAATGGGCTACTTCGAAAGGTCTAACATCATAGCACCGGAACAACACGGATTCCGTCAGCATCGGTCATGTACTACCAACCTACTGCTTGCCCGTGGCAGTTGGACCGAGATAGCCGACAGTGGGACCGGCATTGATGTCATCTACCTAGACTTTTCCAAAGTATTCGACCGCATAGATCACCTCATCCTTCTCCAAAAGCTGCAAGCATATGGAGTTGGAAACACTGTCCTTGGATAGATCGGAAACTTCATCCTTTAGCGGCGTCTTCAGGTTCGAGTTCGAGGTTCATTTGCTGATCCAATTGATGTGGACTGCGGTATTCCATAAGGGTCAGTGTTAGGGCCGCGGTTATTCTTGTTCTTCATTAACGACCTTGCGAGTCACATCAAGTCAAATTTTCTGCCTTTTACCGATGACCTCAAGATATAGCGGTCAATCAGCTGTCAGGAAGATCACAATATGTTGCAGCGAGACTTAGACAGCGCTTCTGAATGATCAAAGCTAAACCTACTTCCTTTTAACACGGACAAGTGCAAAACCGTGCGTGTCCGCCACAAGTCCACGTACACATATAAGCTTGGAGACGATATTCTGATAACCGCCTCACAAGAGCGAGACCTTGGAGGGGTGATCCCAGACGACCTCGGCTGTTCGGCGCAGACCTTGATAGCGTCCAAAACCGCGAACCGACAGGTTGGCTGGAAACCACTCCAAAATCTCAGAGTGGTTTCCACCACTTCCTCGGCAACCTGGATTTGGGGCAGGCTTACGGACTCCATTCACGGTGAAGGCTGGAAAACAAACTGTCTTGCTGGTGTTGATGGTGAGCCCGAATTTGGCCGCTGTCGAAGCCAGAGCATTAGTCACGTGCTACAACTCAACCGCACTGTGCGCAAACCACACAGCTGCCAGCGAACAAGAACATACGGATATACCTGTGTGTTAACGTGGATAATGCCCCCCAAACGCGTTATCTGCTTGGCGGGAATGAACTACACCATGTTTCCCAATTGGTAGACCTAGGGGTCACGTTGTCGTCCGAATTCAAATCCAGTGAGAACTGGAGGAAAGCTACTTGCAAGGGTTTCAGAATGTTGTGGATGATACGCAGGGCATTCGGGACCATCACGGGCGCTATGTTTGTTAGGTTATTCTCAGCATTTGTCAGGCCACACTTGGAATACTGCATCCAGGCTTGTTCACTTGCATAGTCAGGGACAGAATGTCAGTGGAGAGCGTTGAGAATTGGAACCATAATGGTTCATGGACTAAGGAACCATTCTTACCCAGAAAGACTGCTTGCGCTGGGAATGTTCTCAATGCATTATCGTCACCATCGAGGCGACCTAGTCTTGACCTATCGCATACTTACCGGTAAAATCGGACCCGATTTATCTAGGCTTTTCCAACCGGCTCGGCTTCTATCGCTCCGAGGTCACTCGATGAAGCTACGCAAACCTCGATCGGATGGAGTCCGGGCGGACTTTCGTTTATCACGCCGAGTTGTGGATTCCTGGAATGAATGAATCAAGGGAGGCAGAATCTGAGTAAAGAATTCTTTTCGGTAATTCTCATCGGACTCAAACATTACATGATGAGGAGAAAGTGCTAAATGTGCCGGATTGGGCTGCGTATTGAACAGAATGTTTAATTTCACGGGTACAAATCAATAAATCACGGGGTCCTTGCAAGCGGCAAGTGTGTACAGGGGAAATAACAGCCGAAGTTGTAGGCCATGGTAAAAGTAAAGGACGTACAAACTGTTTTGTACGCACAATTATGGCTTGAGGTGGCGGATGTAGATAGCTTCCGCAATAGACAGAAGAACTGTTACTAACAGTTCCATCTTATCTCACCTTCTAGAGTGCAGTCACGCAGGGACAGAAAATGATTTTAGAGTCATCTATACTGTTCCTGAACGTTTCTCGCGCGGATTCCGGAAGCATCTCTGTCTATTGCGGAAGCTATCTACATCCGCCACTTCAAGCCAGAATTGTGCGTACAAAAACAGTTTGTACGTCCTTTACTTCTACCGTGGCCTACAACTTCGGCTATGATTTCCCCTGTACATACTTGCCACTTCCAATGACCCCGTGATTTATTGATTTGTACCCGTGAAATTAAACATTCTGTTCAATACGCAGCCCAATCCGGCACATTTAGCACTTTCTCCTCATCATGTAATGTTTGAGTCCGATGAGAATTACCGAAAAGAATTCTTTACTCTGATTCTGCCTCCCTTGATTCATTCTAATAAATGGGAATTTTTGGATTGCTGAGGATCAGCATTCCCCGTGATTCAGTCAAGATTCCTGGAATGCCTTGCCCGAGGACGTGATATTAGTACCAACGATGAAAGTATTCGAACACCGACTTGACGCTGTTTGGTCTTCAATTCTTAACATTCCCCTTCACGTCCTAGCTTATTCGCTTTATTGAATTATTAAATCTATTACGTTTTGCTTCTTGACGCTCTTATTACTTTCGTACTTCTGTTTCTTATTTCACCTGACCGGGGCGGCGGGGACTGCCAATGCAGGTCGCGTGAGTATTAATTGGTTGACCGTGGTGTGATTTGCGCGCGCTGATCTGACTTCTGGATTCCAGTTATCGCGGACGAATAATACCCTGGATCGACGACGCGCTACGGAAGGAACATTCACGCAGATTTATCTTACGGTTTCAGTCCCACTTGAACTTGATATAGGGGGTTTAATGACCTTCGGCTTCTAGAAAACGTAGGTCAAATGGTAAAATTAGTAGTTTCCCTGGCAAAACTCCGTATGCTGGCGATCAAGTGAAGGAATGGGAGGTTCCGGAATCTTCGAAATCAATGCACGATCGATAATCGATTTATTGCTAATATAATGGTTTTCGTTCATGTTTTTACCTTTTCCCGGATAGACGTCATCTTGGACAGTAGTAGGTTCCATGCCCCATCGACACTCAGGGACTGGGATACTCCAATTTTTCCGTGCTTGCCGCAGGGTGTAATTTGGATGGATCTATGCGCCTGGAGTTTCGACGATATGCTCCGTGGTCATGGATAGTAAGACATGTTCATAAAAAGGAGACTACTGAGCGGTCGCTTCGGTCGAATGGTTTGTGGGTCTCTAAGTCAGATACGTCAGAGGGCATCGGAGTGAAAACCAGATCAAGGACGTTTGACGTCTGGCCCGGGAGTATTCGCGTTGGTGTAGAGATGTGTTGAGAACTGAGAACTGAGAACTGGTGGGAAGCAGCGAGTAGAGGTTCCTCTGTGTAGCTGCATCGTTCGTCGTTTCCGGACATGAACTTTTTATTTATCGTTTCGCTCTTTGTACTTTGCCTCTGCAAATTGTTTGTCTAGTAGCATCTTGAATTTAGCCACTGTGTTCGCTTCTACTATATGCTGAGGCAGGTCGTTCCAGACATTCACCACTCTTCGTTCGAAACAGAGTTGATGGGCGACCCGCTTCAAATCCGGGACGATAAGTTTATACCGGTGTCCTCGCGTGCAGCTTTGTGTGCGCAGATGAAGTAGTTGTCTCAACATGGGGTAATCACCCAGATGTAATATTCGGTGCGTCATGATGAGGTCAACCCTCAGCCGACGATAAGATAGGGTGTATAACCCTAGTTTCTTACATCGGTCTTCGTATGGCATACCTCGTAATTTGGGAATCAGCCTAGTGGCTACATGCTGCACCCGCTCAAGCTTTTCTACTTCGCCCCGGGTGATGGGACAGTATGCGGGAGTGCCGTACTCTAGCATTGGTCGTATTATCGAGACGAAGAGGCGAGTGGCAATCTCTTCGGACCAAGTGCTAAAGCTGCGCCTGAGAGCCCAAAGCATACGAAGGCTGTTTTGGTACAGCCTATTCGTGTTGTCAATGGACTTTAGGTCGCAGCGTGAGAGTACACCGAGGTCGCGCACGAAAGGAGCGGGATGCAACGGATGTCCAGCCACTGTGTACGTTCGGCCGTGATCACACTTACCCAACCTCATGAATTGCGACTTGGCAGGGTTGATCGGAAGGTTAACCTCTGCAGACCATGTTGCGAGGCGGTCGAGATCCTGCTGAAGTAAATCGCAATCATTGAGTGTGCGGATTACTCTCCACACTTTCAAGTCATCTGCGAACAAAGCACAATGTGATTGTAGTAGCTGAGGCACATCGTTTATATGGATTAGAAACAATATCGGGCCCAGTACAGTGCCTTGGGGCACGCCGCTGCTCGATGGATACCAGTCTGTTAGATGGCTGTCCACCTGGACTCTCCACTTCCGATCAATAAGGAAATTGCTGATCCATTTGTGCAGCGAACCACCAACACCGCACATCCTCAGTCTGTCAAGGAGCACTGCATGGTTAACCTTGTCAAAAGCCTTACTGAAGTCAATGTAAATGACGTCAACCGATTGGCCTTTGTTCAGTGCTTGTAACCATTCGTGCCTCGTCAACAGTAGGTTGGTGATGCACGAACGACCTTTCAGGAAACCATGCTGTGCGGAGGTTAACAGGTTTTTCGACTCGAGAAGTTGCAGAAGGCTCTTCTTCACGATCTTCTCGAGCGTCTTTGCCAAAACTGCCGTCAGGCAGATCGGCCGGTAGTTATCCACTTTGCTTGGGTTACCACCTTTCGGGATAGGCTTTACGACTGAGCATTCCCAGTCGTCCGGTAGTAGACCAGTGGATAGTGACCTGTTAAACAGTTCAGTTACAGAAGGTGCAATTATGGTCGATAATGACTTGAGGATTAGTGGGTGTATACCATCTGGCCCAGCAGGTTTCGTCCCGTCAAGATTTGCTAGAATCTTGCGTACATCCTCAATATTGCAGTCCAGGCTGTTAAGTTCGGCTGGAGCGGTGCTCGTCGAACTCATTACAGACACCTGGTCACTTGCGAATACGGAGGCGAAGTGCGTTGCCAATGCTGACGCACGATCAGTACTCGAGGTTAGAGGCTGTCCTTCTGAGCCTTCTAACACTGGAATACTAGCTATAGGTCTTAGGCGCCGCTTCACATATGCGAAGATCCTCTTGGGAGCAGTTTTTGCGGCAGTTGCAAGCTCCTCCTCGAAGCTTCTGCGTTTTCTTGTTTTCGCGTTGTTGCGGCGATTTCGTTGTACCTTGTAGGCACTGTAGTCCTCATCAGAGCCAGATAACACGAGTTTGTTCCATAGTCTACGTCGCCGTCGGGCCATTTTGTTGTACTCTTTGTCAAACCAATGTGGTTTGACTGGCCCAACTTTCCGAAATTTGAGGGGCACAAATCGGGCGCACAACGATTTCGCTCCCTCTTTAATGATAGCCCAACAGGTTTCAATAGATGAATCCTGTGGTAAAGACCAGTCTATCTGGCTCGCTGCTCGAATGAGGCCATTAAATTCCGCCTTCCAATAGTTGAAGGTTGACTCTAGTGGGAGAGGATACGGTAGCGGTAGTTCTAAACTGCCTATGACCACTGAGTGGTCACTCGCTCCCAGAGGCTCTAAGACTTGAATGTTATGTACACGCTGCTCACAGCTAGTCAACAGCAGGTCTAAGCATGATGGAGTTGCGCGCGCAGTAATGCGTGTCGGTTGGTTGATGTGCTGTGTGGCCCCAGTTTCAAATAGCAACTCCGTAAACTTCCTCTCGACTTCACAGTGGCCGGGGAGAAGTTCAGCTTCAGTCCACTGTATTCGGGGCAAGTTGAAATCGCCCATGAGTAGGAACATCGGACGACTCATGTGGTTGCGGACATGCGGCAACCAGTCCAAACTGCGGCTCAGTGGGCTGCGATATACCACGCCCACGTGCAACTCGCAGCGTCTGAGGTGTCTCGAACACCATAACTGCTCACATAGACCATCAGCGCTTTGATAGGCGCTCACTAGTCTCCCACACAAGGAAGACTTTATGTAAAGTAGAACGCCACCGCGATCATTTGATGGTCTATCACAGCGGAAGCATGAGTAGCCGGGGATTTCCAGTTCTTGGGCGTTTACGTCGGAGTTTAACCATGTCTCAGCAAGGCCTAATACGTCCGGTCGCTGAGAGCTTACGAAGTCGTACAGCACATCGCGTTTGTTCATCAAACTGCATACGTTAGTAAAGGCTACGCGCAGACCGCGGTAGGACCGGCTGGGCGCGCCTGAAGTATTAGCAACCTGTTGATCCGGATTCGTGGAGGAACCCGGGCAACTACTCGAAAATTTACGATACGGAGGTTAACCCGGGCCTTCCACGTGACAGCCGGGGATACTCACCACTATACTACCGAGGAACTCATTCCTGAACAGCGTTGAGAAGCACCCTCTCGAAGGAATCCTGTGGAAGATAACAGTGAAGATGGTCCCAATTGATATTGGCTGCACTGAAGTCACCCATTAGCAGACAGTTTCTGCCTTTGCCATTGGTTTTGATCGGGTTCAGGAGACGAGAGCCTGGGTCCAAGAGATCTCTGTAGGTAACGCCAATCGTGAGTGGCCATCATGGATCGGGCACCGAAGCATTTCAGAGGCAGTGTTATTGTCGGTGAACGCTTCAACGACGTGAATTTGTGGCAGTAGTTCGAGTATAAAATCACTACCCTTCCGGTCTTCCCATCTGTAAGATTAGATCGTGACAATTGATATCCTGGTATGATAATTTCTGTGTCAAAGACCTCAGAGAAAAACCAAGTCTCTGAACGCCAACAGATCTGCTTGGTGTTCAGAGATGATAAGTGGAATCCAGCCGAATCATTCCAAATTATCTACAAGGCCCCGGATAATCGATCGAAGTATATGCGCAGACGAATACTAGAAGCCGCTGAAGCTATAGCAATCCGGTTGTACGAACCAAAGTTGTGCACTCAGAAGCGATTTGTTCAAACCTTACAACTGCCCTACCCGATCGAGTAGTGATTGTTACTCATTTGGATCGTGTGAAGACTCCGACATTGACCTGATTACTGGCGATAGTTGACCACCTGTAGACTGATTTTACCCCATTTTAACAATTCTGTAGTCTGTCTAATCGATGTAATTGGTATATACTTGTACTAGCAACGAGGCTGGACCTTAACGTGGTGCGACGGTTTGCGTACCTCATTGACCCATTGAGCTATACTGGGCGAGGCCTCCGGGCACCTTGAGAGCTACTCCTACCAGGTTGGTCAATGGTGAGAGGTCAGACAAACTCAGTCTCTTGGTCCTCCAGATTAGCGGTTTGAAATGGGATGGCGTCCATTTCTGGAAAACTAAATCATTGCCACCTCCCCGCTGCCTTGCGGACAGACTTTTGCGCCAAAGGCTTTGGATGAGGACCCTAATCGTCCTCCTGTCTAGGTCTGGGCGCCCTGGCAGTATCTCAGCCCACATACAACCATGACATTTTCTTCAAACATAAACTTCATCATGCATCGGCCGTCGCACAGATTATCAAGGGTCGCCTTATCTACTGTATACAGCAAGGGCGGATAAGCGAAAACATGCTACTGCCGGCGCCTCCCTTCTTTCTTTTCCACCTTGTCCTTTTACTGCCATCCCGACGCCCGTTACTAACCTTCCTTCTATAATTTCCAGCTTAATTGACAGCAACCGAAATGCCACTGGAGTAAAACCATCTAGGGTCACCATCCCACAGCAACTAGCGGACGCCTATCGGCAAACGTCCCTTATAAGGCCACGCTATCCCGTTTCCATGGCGACATTCAACGGTTCGCACTCTAAGACAAGTAGATCAACAGCCTGCACTCGCACGCATCTTGGACACACTGGGTATTGATGCGTGTTGTGTGTCCGAAACTAGGAGCAATGACCCTAACGGGGTTATTGAATTAATTGCACCCGGCTTATCCTCTCGTTATTGGTTGCACGCATCCGGAGACGCCGATGCAACACTCACGGGTCAAGCTGGTGTAGGTATCATTCTAAGCTCCAAGGCTGAGTCATCGTTGGTTGATTGGATTCCGGTGAACAGCCGTTTATGTGCAGGCCCGTTTGACGACATCAGCTAAGGTTGATTCACGAAGTAGCATAAGACGCTGTTTGTTTGTGATTTCCGCTTATGCTCCCACCGACTGCAGTTCTAATGCAGTCAAGGACACATTCTATCACGAACTGAACGCGCTACTACGCAGTGCTACTAGTTCAGATATTATAGTACTTGCAGGGGATATGAACGCACAAGTAGGGCGTATGAGCTCTGCAGAAGCTCAGCTGGGTGGTAATTGGGGGCTTAACTCCGAACGGACTGACAACGGTGAGCGTCTGCTGCAAGTGTGTGCGGAGCACCAGTTGTTTCTTAGTAGCACTGCTTTTAGACACAGTGGGCGCCGAAGTGCCATGTGGCAACCTCCTGTAGCTGGTCAGCCATGGTCACAAATTGACCACATAGCCATAAGTTAGAGATGGCGTGGTTCCATCCTGGATTGCCGCTCGTACTGGAGTACCTGCGTCGACTCTGATCATGCCTTGGTACGCTGTCGTTTCTCCATAAACTTTACCGGGAGGCGCACCAAGCGTCCCCTAAGATTGGCAACGGAGAAATTGTCTCAGTCCTCGGTCAGGCAAGCCTATCAAGAAGCACTGCATACCGATCTTCCGCTGTCTTGTCTTAATGACACTGAGCTTCAGTGGAATAGGATCTCGGCCGCCATGCACTACGCAGGAGCATCTGCTTGTGACACTATCAATGCTTACCACACCAGTCACTGGATATCCGAGAGGTCGGTGAACCTGTTGGAATCTAGAAGACACCTTCCGGCTGACCAGACGGGCTATTAGGCGTAAACTAAAGCAGAGCCTACCTGCTGACAAGGAAACCTGGTGGACCAGTAGGGCTCAAGAAATGGAGGAGGCAGAAGCTAGAGGCAATTACCGCAAGCTCTTCCAGCTACTCCGCACCACTGGTCCCAGAAAACCAGGCGTCAGTGAGACAATCAGAGACAGCACAGGTGCACTGATACACAATAAGGAGCGCCGTATGGCTCGTTGGGCGGAACACTTGCAAGATCAGTTCAGCAGGCCCCCTGCTCCCGGACCTCTTCCTACTCAGGTGATGCAGGACGAGCCATGGACGGTTAGTTTAGAGCCTCCGTCAGAGGCCGAAGTCCGAAACGTGATCACAGCGCTTAAACCTTTTCGTGCCACTGGCCCGGATTCTCTCCCAC
Source organism: Dicrocoelium dendriticum (assembly GCA_944474145.2). Taxonomy (NCBI): domain Eukaryota; kingdom Metazoa; phylum Platyhelminthes; class Trematoda; order Plagiorchiida; family Dicrocoeliidae; genus Dicrocoelium; species Dicrocoelium dendriticum. Next base: position 132,622,854 of record OX104064.1, read on the forward strand.
CTGCACTATTTAAGGATGGAGGTGAGGTCCTCTGCAAAGCACTGACCTCCTTATTCTTATGTATCTGGAAGGAAGAGTGTCCCGGCTAATTGGAGCGAACAGAATACAGTGGCACTATACAAGAAGGTCAGTCGCACAGACTGTTCTAACCACAGGGATATTAGTCTACTACCAGTTGTGAGAAATAACTGGCCTCGGTTCTCGTTCGTCGCCTCACTGCGGAACGGGAATCTCGGATTAGGGAAGAGCAGGCCGGTTTCCGCCCAGGACGTGGCTGTATAGACCATATATTCACTTTGCGGCAGGTGCTAGAGTAGCGCCACGCATACCGCAGACCGACAATAGCTGTGTTCCTCGATTTCAAGAGTGCGTTCGATTCAGTCGATCGATCGATTCTATTCGAAATACTTGCGCGGAAACGTGTCCTACGAAATATGTGAACATCCTTCGTGCTATATACTCGAACACTACAGGCCGCGTCAGGGTCTACGGTGTCCTATCGGATAGCACTTAGACCACATGTGGCGTTCGTCAGGGTTGTCCGATTTCCCCATTTTTGTTCAATTTCGTCGTGGATTCTATCATGGAGTGTTCCCTTGCGGAATCTCACGATGTAGGCGTTGAAGTGCTGCCTGGTGAAAGGTTAGTTGATCTAGATTATGCGGACGATATCGTCTTGCTTTTTGATGATGTTGGGGCGGCACAATCAACCCTGAATATCCTGTCCAGAGTGGTCCCATTATTTGGTATGCGCTTTGCAATTTCAAAGTGCAAAGGGTTGCTGCAGGACCACCAGCCACTTGATGACCCCTTGACGCTTGTTAACGAGGAACTCCAGGTGGTTGATCATTTCACTTATCTTGGCAGCTGCATCAGCAGTGATAGGCGCATAGAAACTGACGTCAGCTCACGCATTGCAAAAGCCAGAGCTATCTTCTTAAACCTGCGGCATCCTTGGAGACAGAAGGGAGTTTCCCTCCGTCTGAAAGGCCGTGTATACAAGGACACAGTGAGGGCCGTCCCGCTCTATAGCAATGAAACTTGGCTCCTTCGGTCTGAAGAGCTGAGGCGCCTTCAAATCTTTGATCATCGCTGCCTGCGAAGCATTGCTGGAGGCGGATGGCACCAGCATGTCCGCAACGATGATGTGCCTATGCGAGAACTAGGTGGTGCTAATCATGCTAACTCCATAGAACAACAGATAGCACTGAATAAGTTGCTTTGGCTAGGGCACGTGCTACGCATGCCTGATCACCGCTTACCTAGGGGGGCCTTGTTTAGTCTTCCAGATGTAGGATAGCGCGAAGCTCGAGGTGAACAGAAGTTGACTTGGCAACGGGAAATGAAGTCACTGACGACCAAACTCGGTGCCGTTGGCCCGTCTCGTCTTCCGGGCTGGAGTCCACGTGACACCCCTTGTGCTTGGCTCGAGACTTTACAGGATATGGCTCGTAACCGACACCAGTGGCGCGTCTGCTGCCGTCTCCTAATCAGATTCCTCTGTTAAAGTGTGTTTGGTGCAGAGTTGTCTGCGGGGTAATGGATGATTATGCCGCGTGGCAGTGAAAGCCGCAAGGAAGTTGTCTCGCCGATGTCGCCTTATCTTTGCACGATAGCCAGCTGTTTGTGACGGTATGTTGTCTACACAAGGTGTAGGCGCCTTGACCCTGAATGTTTGCTTAGGACATTAAGGTTTTCAGGTAAGTCCCCCTTCTCCCCCTCTTCTTATTCTTTATTTCATAGGTCCTCATGGTTGTGTGGCAGGGAAGCATCACTTCAAGTGGCTGATGTACTGCTGTTGATGATGGTGATGTTGGTAACGTGGATAATATGGTGACTCCATAGATGCGTTTTCTCTTTCCTGTAACTTTATTGAACTAACCTTATTTCCACAAACCATCCAACAGGACTTGTAATAGTCTTGACTTTATATCCGTATTATACCATTATTCCAGTGTACTTGCTAGAGCTCAGTCACAACAGTAGTTTTAGAGGCCATGATCTCAAGCAGGCAGAGAAGTACAGTCGTATGGAATACCGTCGGAATTTCTTTTCCATTCGCGTTTTCAGAACATGGTCTACCCTACCGGAATCTGTCATTTGTGCTCCCACGCTGGCGGAGTTCAAATCCAGAGTTGACCGTGCACAACCTTACATGACTCATTACCCATGGATAAACACACGCGTCTGTAAGAGATTTCACTGGCGGTTAACTCCAAGATTTCGTTCCACTTTTTCACCTCCTGTATGTGTACGTCAGAAGGAGACACGATGTTTACCAACATCCCATTTGCCGTCATTGCTTATGGATTTACCTTCGATGTGCAGCTTACAACGTATACTTCAGGGAGTTTTTCCCTGTAAACCCAGTTTTGCTAACAATATTGTTTTTATAGTTTGAACATTCACCATGACCATCCTACGAGACCTGTTAAGCATCAGCTATTTTACCCGCATAATCATTGTTCCATTGTTACAAGCGTGTATTATGTACGTCACTTCCGGGGATTATGCGCATTATGCTGTTTTCGTGTAGAATATCAGAAGCATTGAGGTCACTTATTGTGCCTATCAACATTCATACCGAAATTGCTTCTGGGATTCTTATTATTCGTTAACCCCTTAATATTCCTTTTATATACTCCTCAAACACTACGAGAACATTCTTGTTACATTCTCCGGCTGCCCACCTGTAGCCTAAAGGATCACAAGGCTGCTTTGTAATCCGAGCGCATGGGTTCGAACCTGCGTAGAAGATCGAATGACCTTCGCAGTATTCTTGGCCCACGCGCGACTGTCGGTTTTTGCGAGGCAGCAAAGCGTCGGTACTACGTACCGGTGCACTGCTGGTACCTTACCTTTCTTCCGGCTGCCCTGAAAATGCTTTTTTTACTTACCTTCAGGAACATTTCACAGAAACCGCCGCTGAGCGCCAAAGACGGTTCGAAGGACTGGCTAGGCAGTACCTTTCCATCAGCTCGCTGTTGTTGAAACTGGAAGGCGCTGTGTTTGAGACCAGTACAGGTGCACAACAACGTATGGTGTCGTACTACTCTCATTGGGAAAAACAGATATTTCGACATCTGTATGAAGTAAGTAAAAGCATCTTCCACATGTATTACTCGTTCAGTTAGATGTTTTGTTGAGATAAGAAAAGCCATTAGAGTTAAAGTGTAGACGCCTCAAATGAGCACGTTAGCTCTGGGTTTGACGATTCCGTAAAGTACCGATGCGGTGGGTATATTGTTTGTTCTCACGGTGGCTTCATTCACAGAGGCGAAGTACTCCATTATCCCACATAGTCTTCTCATTGGTGAATTATCACAGGAGTGGCATTAACCGAGTTGGTTATTCCATAGGAATATGCCGGCTAAATCCGCATCCAGAAAGGTGCTCGCCGTCATCCGAAATGAGCGTCTCGCTACCCACCAAACAAACCTCAGCCCGACAGAAACGGTTGATGTCATCTATTTTTACTGGCATCCGATTGGTCTTCTGATTGTGTACCTGCACTTTATCAAGCGCTTTGTTTCATCGAGTTGGTTCTTTTCAATGGCGACGTTACTCATGGCAACCGGATTTTTTAAAACTCGGCATTCGGATCACAGCTCGTTAACCGCCATCGTCTTGGCGAATAACTCCACAACAATTATAGTGTTCGATAATTAATTTCTATGCGCCCCGTAGTTTAAAATGGACGTAACACGGCTGTTTGCACTGACTGCTTGCCAGTTGTTTAGAGTAGGGTGTATAAGTCTAATTAATTACTGGACGGAAATATGGACACTAGATTGTCTACTGCGCTATACAAACAACGACTGCATCCTTGCGTTTTTGGACTGGAAGTTGCACTTATGCCATTGCCCAGGCTGGTGGCGAGCAGTCTGCAAACAAAACATTCGGCTGAGAGAAAATCTTGGCACCATTATCCACTCCCTGATCTATAAGTACTAGAAATGAGCGCCAGGTTGTACGAAGTGATATTGGCACAGAATGTGTTTCCTATGGATTCACTGAGGCAGATACTTCGTTGTCCAGTGGATCACTTCAACGATCAATACATTGGGCAAAAGACATTGGCAGTTTGATAAGACTATTCCAAGGGTACATAATAAAGCATTTTTGTCAGTCAGAAGCAACCTTGCGTATACTTTCAATCCCTGGCTGAGACGGAAGACGAAGACATTAAATATGCTCACCCAATCCGCTTTGTTAAGTTGTACACCATCTTGATGCTACTGACGGGGATGTCGGGTGGAACTTCAACGGCTTCATTTACTCCTCTGATCCCTGGTCCAACAAGCCGGCAACGTTCCTGCAAAGAGCATACGTTTCTGCTGGCCAAGTTCGACCAGAAGCGGGGGTGAGCCAATAAACAACAAGCTTAAGGAAAACCGATCCATACACCTCATACCACTTTCGATGAGTTTCTTACACCACGGCCATTATTTCGGATGCTGAACGGTACTTGACCGAGAACCAAATCTCCAGCAGACTAGGGCTAGCATACGAATTACAGAAGTCTCACAGGTAGTGATTAGGTTGTGGCTTTATGTCAAGGTTGACATCTGGAGGCACACTCGGGATTGGTATGAAGAGCGTCGCAATTCTCTCCACACCGTGAATGTCAACTGTTCCTTGGACAGGGAATCCTTTCCCATTACCGTCCAGCTGCACCAACATGTTGACTACGTGTTTAATTAGCCCGCTTCTCTGGTAGCTGGTCCCAATTCTAGTCGAATTGCTGCTAAAGTACCCGCTGCTGCGTCACCTCTTGCTTTCGGAGCACACTGTGCCGTCAAATAGATGGGGTGACAATGGCTTGCATATGAGACCCAGGGTTCGCTGCTTTCTCCCTACTGATGACAAAGACAAGTATATCTACACCGACAATCAATGGCACTCGGTCACAGATGCTATGCTTGTGGTATCTTGATCTTTCATTTGCCGCACTGAAGATCTTGTAGTTGTTAGAGCGACTAAACACTGTACCGGCAATTCACATTTAAAGTATAACAAAATGTCTGCTTGTTATTTGTATACATTCATAGGAACCGTAGGAAGGACGGATTCATTGAGAGACTCGACTACAGAAAAACAACATGGTTCTACCACTACTAACATTTCGCCAGCTTCATACACACAAAATGCATCTGAATGCCTATGAGAAGTTGAGTTGGTCGGGATAGATGGATTTACCCGACCGATCGTATGACCAAGGAACTAGACTGAATTAGAGCTATACTCATGGCGAACGGCTGTGCTCAAATATTCATGGAAAACATCCGAAGGACTTGCTGTACATAGCAACCAAGAAAAATACTCGCACCAAGTTGATGTTTACGGATGCTTTCGACATGCTGAAGACAAATAAGTATGTAAGCTCTGTTAAATATTGGATTCCCTGGACTGCAAAAACTGTTGTAAACCCAGCCAGTATACAACGCAGGGATCTCAGCCAATCGGGGCAACTCATACTACATTTATCAATTCTTATGCCGGTACGGATCCAACTACATGTGTAGAACCGATGGGACTCCGACTTTTCAAATAAAGTAAGGAGCAAAATGGTTAAGACATGAAAACACCCCATTGCACCGCAGGCTTCGTCAACAGGTACCTACCCATTGGCGACGGGTCACTGAACAGAACCCAACTCAGTGTTGATCACTACGTTCCGTCTCCTAATTCCGCACTTCCTTCTTTTCACTGGGACTGTTGCAATAAGCCAGTTAAAGCCAACTCGGCTCACTCAAAACAACCGTCTGTCAGCCGTACGGCGCCATAAACTTGAGACCTACACTTTCTTAATCCAAGATGCACTTTAACCTTGTTTAGTGCTACACGCTACTGAGCATTTATAAGCATATCGGCTATTGACACTGGTACTTAGGGAACAATAAGCAATACTCGCACAAATCAGCCTTCGTCATTTACTGCGCTGTTCAATTTTCCGAAGGAAATTAGCCGCTAAAAGCTGTGGCAGCGCCGGCGACACCACCCACTGCTTCACAGTTTGTCTGATTATCAGTTTTTTCTTCTGTTCCTAAAACCTTACGCCATTCTTTAGAGAATACTTTTGAATCGCGCTCCAAATAATCGTTTACAACGCCTTTGCGGACGTCTACAGACTTGATTACCAGTAACACACCAGCAACTCCCGACTAAAATTTCCATATCGTCTGGAAGACAAACGCATATGCACTAGCTCCCGAATTTCAGTATGCATATTCAGGAACCACATTCACTGCTAAGATAGTTGGCATTAGTATTTCTGATATGCCATGATCAAATTTCATACATCCTTTGGTATGATTCATGAATATTGCGGCCACCTGTCTCCTGTGCAATGCTGAACCGGTCAGAATTGCAACTTTACCGAGCGAACGCCACAGTACGAATCGATACAGACCATTTATCCGATCGTTCAAATTTCGGTCTAGGATCAGCTACGTGAACGGATTATCGACCAACCGATATCACCTACGTCTCACTGAAAGGGTCTTGTTATTGCTATCGTCTTTCTGGATAATGCTCCATTCAACGAATATTAACCGGAAATCGAGACACACGAGAAACACCATCCAAGGCCTGATTCTTTTGTACAACTAGCAATTGTCTGACGGTGAGGGCAATATTTGCATTCCTGACTAAATTTGTGTACTGTTTATGGGTGCCACCAGTGCGTCGGGGCAGACTGAAATCTAAATGCATTGTCACGTCAAGTCAAGTCAAGAATTCGTTTTCATGCACCCATGAAGGGTGAATTTTCAGCTGTAACACACACGCGATGGAAACAGTAAAGCGAACAACACGGTAACCTTACAATGCGCTCCCGACAGTATGATTCCCTTTAGCAGCGAAAGCAGCCTACTAAAAGGTTACGGGTTTGTTGGAAGCCAGTCACGAGGCGATAACAGCTTTTGTAGCGATAGCAATAGGGCGCCCATCGACCGGTCATCACATACGGCCAGGCAGTTTTTCTCAATTGCTAACCCAGCGACTTACTAAGCACTTCGCAGGGAACTCTTTTACTGGCCTTTTCGCCTGCGTGAAGGCCGACTACCGCTCGATCGAACCATGACACCTTCAGTGTGGCTGCGGTGTCTGGCTAACCTCCAGTTCTCACAGCTGAATGTCTAGTGTTCCGCTGGTCTTGCCCTGCAATCTACGCATGACAGATCGAGTGTAGTCGTGGTGTTTGCTAACGTTCACTTCTCACAGCTGAATGGCCAGCGTTCCGTTGATCTTGCCCTACGATCCCCGCATGATAGGTCAATTGTGTCTGTGGTATTTGCTAACGTTCACCTCTCACAGCCAAACGGCTCGGTGTGCCCTGCGATCGTAGACACAGGTCACACCTCTGTGCCCCACGTCACCCCTGCCGGCAAAGCAGTGGGCGTCATTGGACCATTAGCAATTCAGCGGACCGGGGTATTTCAGCATATGAATGCAGCCGCTCCCAACTCGGACATGGTTAATAAAACACCTTGTACACGTCAGCTGCAGGGGGAAACCACCTCAGTTATCGTGCCGCAATACAAATCAATAAACAAAGTCAGTGGTACGCCGGCTGAGTCCCCAGTTATGGATGAACATCATACCAGAGAGCTAAAAGCCGACTATCTTGCCGTAAAATACTTATATTGCGCCTAATGAATGAGACCGTGGTTGGAGGGGAGGCTAAGCAGGAGTGGAATGGACAAAGGAACTCACAACACAGGCGTTATTGGCCCTGGCTCCTAGTCATATCAGTAGGTGTGTACAACCACATGTATTCATCATCCTTAGGACCCCAGCCAGACACTCGGGATGCACCAACGGTCGCCAACTTCGAAGTGGGGGTTTTCATTTCTCTCGACCAAGTCATCGCTTGACCTCTTCTCTTCTTCTTCCAACCGCACCCCCGGCGCGCAAACAATGCATGTCGCGGAAGTCGGTGTGCTGGCATGCGCAACACGTGGTCCAACCATGGGAGCCTAGTGCGTGATATAATGGTGCTGAGCGGTTCACTAGCTCTTCTTGAACTAACACGTGACGCGGAATACGGTAATTGCTCACGCGGTGCTCCCGCCAGACATGAGCTAAGCTGTTGAGACAGCCATGATTGACCTGATGGGCTAGATTTCACAAGCGTATAAGAGGGTTGAACGGACGGCTGCCTTACAAACGCTGACCTTCAGGGAGAGTGATGTCGCGTCTGTGCCGCAGGTGGCGGAGATTAGCAACAGCACCTCGTGCTTTTGCTGTACGGTTCGTAATCTCAGCTTCTATTGCACGGGCGCTAATATAGCTGCCCAGGTACTTGAATTCCTGAACGACTTCTAGCTGATCACAACCAAGGGTTAGCGCAGAGCTAGGTCCTTGCCAATCTTGGAGAAGTACTTTGCATTTCGATGGAGTGAAACAGAGCCCGAAACGATAGACAGCGAGTGCTAATCGGTCCAGTGTACCCAGGCACGTTTGGGCGCTGTCACATATGAGGACCATGTCGTCCGCATACTCAAAGACAAGACGTCGCTCATCAGGAAGTAGCTTCACACATTCTAGGTCGTGTCCAGCGAACGCTGTTTCCATGACTCCGTCAATAGCAAAGTTAAGAGAAAAGGTGACAGCGAGTAACATTGTTTCACACCTCTGGTGATTTGAAGGGCGGCGACAGTTTTTCATAAACCCTCAGTTTGACCGAACTATGCGCTTACAGCGCTTTACTAATGTTTACATATTTACCGGGCACGCCTTTTCTCACCAGACCGTCCCAAAGGGCACATCAATCCACCGAATCGAAAGCACCTTTAATGTCAAGAAATACGACAACGGTGGGTCGCTAATAAACATGGCGGTGCTCCAACAATTGACGCAAAATGAAGATGTGGTCGATGCAGCCTCGATTTCGACGAACACAAGCTTGCTTTTCACGTGTCTGTACTTCACGAGCGCCAGGCAATCTGTGGAGAACGACAGAGGCAAGCAATTTGGAGGCGAGGGAGATCAGACTAATTGCTCTATGGTTACCGCATTCCGAACGGGAGCCTCCCTTGAAAATCGGGACTATGACGGAGCGGCTCCAGTTTGTCGGGACAGTTTGCTGCTCCCAAAGTTCCATTAGCAACTCGTGTAAATCATATACAAGAGCAGGTCCCCCGAATTTGTAGAGAGCTGGGGGAATTCTATCTGCACCAGCGGCCTTATGCAATTTTAACTGTCTGCTCTCACATTCGACTACTGCGCGTGAGAGTGGATCTAAGGAGGCTGTCCATGGAGAAATGGACTCAATGTCCGAAAGAGAAAGCGATAGGTTGGTTACATTACCTTGCAAATTGTTCGGCTCAACGCTCCAAGCGTTTTGACAAGCTGTGGATCGGCTGTCCACTCTCGTCGCCTATTGTCTCGCTAACACCAGGTTTTCTGCCGTCTAGTTCCCGTATCAGACGGCAAAAGTTTCGATGATTACCAACGGCGGCGGATGTTTCCATTTCCGATGCACTATGAGGCCACCAGGTTTCGCGGTCGTTCTTCAGGCTAGCACGCGATTTCGCCCTGAGAATTTTACGAGTCTCATTGTATTCCCTTCCAGCCGGAATACTTCGGCGAGCATCCGCAAGTTTCAGAGACTTGGCAGAGACACAAGGTTTAGGTTGGCAATTTGATTTACCACATAAAAATCTGCTTGCTAATAATAACGTTTGGCGAATATGCGACCAGTGATCTTCGACAGTGTTCAGTGGACGCTTACGCTGGCAAGCTTAGTTTGATACACATTCAGAACACCTGGCTTCGCCAGCTGGCTGGTGCCAATTCGCTCAAAGCGACGTTGCGGACGCACCGGCAGATCAGCATACACAAAAGCGTGATCGGAGTCCAGGCTGGTACTCCAAATCGAGGGATTGTTTTGGACACAGCCACTCTAGCGGCAACTGATCCCGATAAGGTCAATTTACGTCCATGTCTTGTCCCAGGCTGGTGGGCGCCAAGTCTCTCTTCTGCTGGTGCTAGGTCGAAAGTTAGTGCTCGCGGGAAAGAGATGGGCACCTTCACACAGGTGTAGTAACCGTTCACGATTATCATTACGGGAGCTTACACTATGTTGGCCGCCCAGATGAAGCTCATCAGAGGACAATTTTCCGACTTGCGCGTTTAGATCACCAGCAAACACCACAGTATCCGTGGTCCTTCTGTAACGAAGATGATCGTTAAATTGATGATAGAAATCATCTTTCACCGTATCAAAGCTGCAATTTTTGGGGGCGTAAGCCACAATGACAAATAGGCATCGTTAGTCCCCGCGCGACTTCGAAGCCTGGAAAGAGCCAGCCAACCTAACGGCGCACATCCGACTGTTGGCAGGGATCCAGTCGATTAGGGCAGCTTCAGCCAGGGGACTCAAAACAATGCTGACGCCAGCTTGATCTGCATTTGAAGCTGCCTCATCGCCAGACAGGCGCAATGAGAATGTGCCGCCAGTGTCTCACGTGGGGGATCGCAGAATAAGCACGGAGCTCGAATCTTGCAGGCGGGTTTCCGATAAACGGCAAATATCGATCGATAGGATCTCTAATGTGCGTGCAATGCTGCCTGTTGGCCAATCTGTAGCAAAGTGCGCACGTTGAGGGATGCCAGTCTTAGCGAGACACGAGGACTCCAAAGGGAAAAGGATGAGCTGACGTTATCCGCTTGGTTGAACATGGACTTTTCGGCTGGATTAAAGCGACGCACTGCGATTGCGTGTGAGTTGAAACTAGAAGACAAGCGACTGTTGAAGCAAGCTGGGGGAGGGCCGATAATTTGGGGATTGAAAACGGAGAGGATGAACGTAAAGTTGGAACGGGACACAAAGTATGAAGAAGCGCAAAAGGGGGGCTACGAAGGCGGGAAGGCTTGAGCAGTAGCATCCAAACCCCTATCTACCATGCTCGATGCAGCAGATAAGGAGCCGTTTACTATCCTTTGCCGGGGTTAGAGCATCAATCGATTGATCGTAGGAAAGGTCTTGGTGTATTGCGTGGGCAGGTTACTGTCAGGTTGCGCAGGCCTAGACAGGAGAAAGTTTAGGATTCTCAACCAAAGGCTTTGCTTCAAAAACCTTACCGCAAGGCAGCGGGGTTTTGGCATTAGACTACAGAGAGCCAGTTTTATGGAGTAAGGAGCCACCCAGGCTCCAACCCCCAGCCTTGAGGGCCATAAGACTGAGTTAGTCTGCCCTCTAACCTTTGACCAATCTGGTATAAGTGGCTCTGAAGGTGCAAAAACGCACCACGTAGCGTAGCCCAATGGGTAAATGAGGCACACAAACCATCGCACCACGTTAAGGTTCAGTTTCTTCGCGATGGGAATCATGCATTCCAGACGCACACAAGACGGTGCTTGGGTCGTAGTTTACTTCACACTAGATGTAACTAATTTTTGAGTCTTGCGCTGTCACGATTGTCATGCACCTCGTCTCCCCAAGCAACGATTCACAGTCTCCTGGATCCAGCAATCGATCTGGAGGGCGTTAGACTGGTAGGCATCTTGTCAACTTGCACATCAAGCACAGCCCCACCGGGGATATCAATCAACAGCCAAACACCGAACTGCAAGAAACTCAACACGCAAGCACACATACAAACCAAGTGCAGCCATGATGTAGTACACGTACCACATTGACTGTCTTACTGGCCTAATTTATTACGTTGAATTGGAAGCAGCGCACTTATCAAGCGTTGCGCTGATGCTTACTGAATCAGCTGACTCTTCAAAGTTTCGATGTTGGACCTGCGTGGCCAAGCCGGTGGCTTACCAGGGCGGCTTGGTCCCGGCACTTGCGATCGCAATTGCTACAGCACCATGTGCTCGACATCGATGGGCTATTCTCCCTCAGTGCATGTCGCTTCCATACTTGGCGTTTTTTTGCAAGCCACAGTGGTATACTGGTTTATGGAAATAATCTATGAGGCACGGTGATTTATTGTGTTACACAGCACAAATGTCTCAAAACAAATGGTTTTCTAGACAACATGTCCCTCATACCATGAGTTGTTTACGAGCTGGAGCCCATCACTGCGTTTTCACAGTCGATATAAACATATCCTCCAACTATGACATTCTTCATTGAAACTATGCCGCGCTAAGTGGTTCCACGATGACCGTTTGTTAGATTATGGTAGTTCCGCTTGCCGCTAAAATCCGCATTATTTGTCTTTGTAATAATCTTATAGTTCACGCACCATTCTCTCTGGCGATCATATCTGACACTTTACTGCACCATTGTAATCCCCTTCACTAGATGGTCCTAAAAAGCCTCAGACAGTACCTCCAGCATATTCAACGTCCAAATGAACCTTTGTTTGCACTGGATCTGATGTTGGCCGGAACAGATGTGGTCGGAAACCCCCAACCGGCTGAGCTCTATCGTCTTGTGATACAGGTAACGACACGTATATAGCTGACATTGTCGGCCAACATCAACGGTCATACCCATATTTCGTACATGGTCCGCAACAATTGCTTCGTTAACTATGACATGCGCTAATACTCCATGCTATGTAGTACAGTGGATTGGTATGCTACACTGGTTGGCATATGTGATAAACGGCTGTGCGTAAGATGCTGAGCCACATCAGTCCCTCTAGCCCAGTGGTTCACATTCTGGAGGTAGTTACCCCCAAGGGGGTAAAATAGCATTGTAAATATAAGTACCAGGATTGGGTCATCAATCTATCGTCAAACAAAATTAATAACAAAAGCAACTTTATCAAACCGATTAACTAACTGCCTAATCACTATTGACTAGCCATCAGGGACTAATCATTAGTGAGTGGTCAATGAATTGGAGAATGTTCGATAATAAATTTCATAACCCATGATACAAATACAAGCCTGCAAAGCATCGCAGCTAGTTGACCTTTGTCGTCTAGCTCATCGATCGTTGTTCTTTTGAGTCAATCAGTCGTTCGCCTGGTTGAGCTACGGAATTGAGTGAACACTAAAGTCAGACGATTAGGTAAAGAAGCCGGCGAATTTTGGCAAGGTAGAAGGGAGAAAACAGGCAATTAATGTTCAGGACTTATCGATACAGAGTGTTCGGGGAAGTTGTCATCGAGGACGGAGTTGCAGATGATGGTCGAAACAAATGGGAAGCCACTGAAATCTGTTCATATTTAACATGGATCACACGCCAAAACAAAGAACTGAATGAACTTGGAGCACGACTTAGGATGTGCATTTGCCGAAAGCGCAGCAAATATATCAAAAATTGTTGGCACTAAGCAACAACAACTGTCTCATTAACGTACATCACCACCTACTAAAAGAAAAATTACTCAAAATAACTGTGCTTTATTTGATGATAAAATGTAAATAAGTATAGTATTCAATTTCCATAAGTTAAAGCAAAAAATGTAATAGTTAACAGGTAAGTCTATATTCCAACCGAACCTTTTCGGGGGGGGGGGGGTAATTGTTTATACTAAACCCACTTTGTGGGTAACAGCCTGCAAAAAGTTACGAAACACTGCTCTAGCTCTGTGTTGTCGGCTGGGGACCCATCAGTTACACACATGCGGACAAATAGCTCAAAATGACAGCGAACACTGTGCCAATAAGGAACCATTGTGCATGTGGATTGCCACTCGTAATAACTATCTGTACCGTGGCTTGTGAAGGCAACTAATTGTTGTATCTCGGATCAGTCAAGTCTGCTCCTCTTTGGGGGTAGCAGTAACCGCTTCCATGTCCGTTTGGCTCGAAAGACCATTATACGGCCTAGAATGCATATTGCCTTTCATCATTCCATCGGTTCAAATTGAGCAAGTTTTGAATACAAACCTTCCAACATTAGCCGGCACATTCATAACCGGATCCGGATGTGAGACAGCTCATAGGGATCGAGTATCCGCAGTTCACTCATTTAGATTTACAATGAGCTGTTACTATGACAACGTAATGACCCGGGGCTGTCGCTCCAGTTCTATCCAGATATGTCGTCCATTATGGCTAAATCACTCATTGATGGGATTACTAATTTTGATCGCAGATGAAAAAATTCTGCACTCATATGTGCTACTGGCTGCCGGCTATAATGTCGCCTCTTTTTAATATTGTTTCCCTGATGGTATGTGGGGTCGGCATCATCAGAATGAGATGTGTTCCACTGGCAAGTGGAAGAGAAAATGCTCCCATAGTAATCCATTTGGTAAGAGGACGAAGTGCTCTGTATCCTCGCGTTTAGAATAAGAGGGCTGACATTTATGTGGACCAGCAATGAGTCCACCCCTAGGGGACTTCGCTCTCAACGGATGCATCCATATTCTGATGACTGCTCTCATTTCAGTCGAGTTCAACGTCTCGGCTCATGAAATATGGAAATTTGACTGATTATGAAGAAGAGATTTAGTGTTTAACAAATCTCCTACGATAGTCAGGGCGAATATTGAAAGATCAAATTATGCACGCCTACCCATTAGAGCACGGAATATTGAAACAATGGGATGCGTGTCCATGACGAGTGAAGAAGCACTTTTTATTACGTGGTCGTCAATAGCGCCTACCGAAAACCGATTTCTTTCCGTTTTCTCGGGTATGTATGGTGATATGGTCCTTTGACATAGTTTTTCCTTCCTCTGTGGTTTCAAGCATTGCTAAGTCACACTACGAAGTTTGCATAGTATGTGGAGACTAGTTCAAAGTGTGAGCGCCGAAAGCATAACTGAGGACCAGTTGGATGTCATCGGCCTTTTCTGATTGTTCGGAGAACACAAAATCCACCAGTGGATCAACAAATCTACGCCGTGGAACAGCGAAAGCCTGCCGTTCTGCAACAGATGGGTCAACGCATGGGTTAACGCAAGTGAGTCGCGTCTTGGAGAACGAACGTGTACATTTCGAACATAGAAGGGCCGCAGTCATTTGCGCACTTCGTTTGTTATGCCATTTCATTCTAGGCTCTGCTATGTGCTATCGACTCAGCTTGCCGTGACGGTGTAGTATAGGCCCACCACTCCGTTCACATGGTTGAGTGAATTATGCACTACGCGCCCGTCGCCCGTCGTGATCCATTAATCGCTGAGTTCATCGCGCGTGCACGTTCCACCATACTACTTATTAGTAGTGCAACACAATGTGTTTATATCTTGTAGGCTGCATACAACTACGGGAGTTGATGGTTTTGGCAAAGCTTGCCTCTGTCATTCGTGAAGGTAGCATGAAAGAATGACGGTTACAGTTCTCCAATTTTACATTTGTGTTGTCACAAGAATAAGAGAATACGCATTCCGGTTGACGGCGCAAGTAACCTAAATGTTGTGGAAAAGTTGAATTCACAATGTTTTTAGGATGGTGTATATGCTGCCATCGTATCAGGCGCCTATTAACCAGGGTGCTTTGATCCCCAGCTCATGATCGCTCCCGCTCAGAGGTCGTAAACTGCCTGTCGGTAAATATACAAATTTAGTTATTTATATTTCATTATAACAAGTCACTGCAAATCGTAGAATGCGGGTTCTCCAATAACCAGCTGTTTAACCGGATGATCCCTGTCAGGAATAAGTGACCACGCGTGGTAATTAACCTGACCTGTAGTTAAACAACTGCGATGAGATCGGTTGTATCTTGGCTTATGAGATGTAACCTAGTGAGATGTGACCTAGTGAACTTGTAAATAAGCCAAATGAGTGCATGAAGGACTATATCGCTACACAATCAGCGGTAAAAGCCAGTTCCGTGATAATATGCAGCCTAAAGGTGGAGAACTCAGATCTAATTAAGGCACATGTAATAATCCTCTTTTTGAAACTGAACACACTGTTTCCATGACCTCCTACTAGAACTCCAAAGAACGACAGTTATTCCATTTAACTGCTCGACCGTACGGTATGTAGAATTCAGAAAACCCCGTAAGCACATTATGGAAGAAACTATTTTGAGCTGCATAACAGGTGCTAGTAAACCCCTATATTGCGAGCAGGATGTATTATCAACCCAACTTCCGGTGTGCTACGGTTTAGCGGGCTTACCAATGGTCGCGCGTCAGAAGCACACGTCCAAACGCAGCATACACACAGATGCGATTTAAGCCTGTGGTGCACTACTCATGGGTAGTAGGGATATCAACGAGGGCGCACAAGGGAAACAAGTAAATCATGAGATGCCGCCAGACGAAGGGGTGGTTGAAAAGCAACCGGACGACGTACACGAGAGGCACGAGGCAATCTAGACAGATAGTCGGTGAATGGAAGATTTCAACGGCGCATCGCTCCGGAAAGGTACCGCAAAGTCGACTCGGGTTCCTATGTTCGAGTTACTAAGTTAACGAGGCATGCATTCCCCAACAAACAGCCTGTCTTCTCCCTATTGCGTTCTCAACATTTGCTCCCGTGACCAGCTGCAAGTGGGCAATGAAGATTCCGTGACCGGAGCCCTTTGAGGATGGCGATATACGGAGGTGAGCCCTTCGAGGATGTTGCAGAGGCATTCGGGCTGAAGCAGGACCGGCCGAAGTTGGCTACCCTGCTGGGCCTCCTCAACGGCAGGGCGAGGGCTATTCTAGATGCGGCGCGAAGGGGCCCTATCAAGTTGGAATAGGCCGCTGCGAAGGAGACACGGGTTGCGGGGTTCTACAGCCCGGCCGACCGCCTAGACGCGATGCGGCGGTCTAAGGCGGCCCGGCTTGGAGTGGACCCGTTCGTCTTTGCGGTCCACATCAGTGAATTGCTGGCCCAGGCGCTGCCTAACTTGAATGACGAGTCAAGACAACAACTGTTAGTGGAACAGTTTTTGGATGGTCTCCCTCTGACGGTAGCTGGTCCGCTCCGGATTGTAAACGCCACCCATAGAACTGGCGTGATGGGGCTTGTCGAAGTAGCGAGGGAGCTTACACATGAAGCAGTTGCTGCGTTGACAAAGCAAGAGCGATTGGACGAGTTAGAAGAGACTGGAACAGATTACGCAAGACATCGAGGCGCCGATTTCCCTCACAGAAGACACGGCTGAAGGGACGCTGCTTCGTTTATGGGAAACTGGGACACTGGAAGCGCCAATGCCCCTCAAATCGTAATGCAGCCTTTGTACGAAATAAATGCTACCCATCGTACTGTTCTCGTGGTGGGCAGTGAGTCCTTGGGGCGTTGAATAAAGGTGCGATTGAGGCGATGGTAGAGAATGGGAAAGTGGAGTGTCTGATTGATACAGGAGCCGCAGTTTCCGTAGTCAGTCACAGAGATGGGGTGAAAACGCAAGCGTGTTCCATGGTTATGAAGGCGGTCGGTGGTTACCATATACGCATAGATGGTACGGCGGAACAAGTGGTTGGCGTTAGGGATTGGAAGTTAAAACATCTCTTCATCGTGCCACCGGACCCAAAGCAGACTATCCTCGGTGCTGACTTTCTCCAAGTCATTGAAGCAATCGTCGATGTGAAACGAGGAAAGCTGGTTACGAAATACGGAGTTATCCAGCTTGTTGGCAGAGAAGAACCCATGAGGGTGTGCTCGGTCGTTGCCGTTTTACACACAAGTCCAGCCCTTCAGTCGCTTGTGAGCAAGTACGATAGCCTATTCACGGACGATAGTAGTACTTATGGGTTTTGTGACTGGGTCGAACACACAATTCCACTATCCCATCAGCCGCACGGACCGAGAGGGGTACCAATACACCTGGAAGCTGAGGTCAGAAGGCAGGTGCAGGATATGCTGAATGCAGACGTAATAGAGAAGGCTCACAGCCCATATAACTCCAATCGTTTTGGTGAAGAAAGGAAGTACCGCTTTTGCGTGGACTTCAGAAGGCTGAACGAAATATCGCTGAGTCGATTCGTCCCGGTGCCTTCAGTCGCGGACGTTTTTGATAAACTGCAGAAGTCAAGGATATTTACGGTACTGGATCTAAAGTCTGGCTACGAGTAAGTGGCGATCAAACAAGAGGATCGAGAGAAGACAGCGTTTACAGTCGGTGACAAACAATACCAGTTTAAAAGCATGCGGTTTGGATTATCTGTTGTCCCTTTTACCTTCTGCCGTTTGATGCTGCGACTACTGGATCGATTAGAGAATATGACCGTATACGGCTACGACATCGTTGTGTATAGTGAATCGGAGAGAGTACACTACCGTCATATAGAATCAACGCTGCAAAAATTCAGAGTCTGAATTGCGGATAAATAGGCAGAAATCTCAGATCGGGAAGACGCCGATGACACTTGGAAATTATTGAGAATACCGGTAGCTCGGGATGTGGATGAAAGGATTGTCCTGTTCTCCGAGCTGGGCATTTCTGTTGCAGACGTTTCGTTACCAAACTAGGTAACATCTTCAGTGCAGCTATTTAGTGCTGATTCGCGGAGTCTCGCAAACCAATGCCAGATCTGAATGACTATTGATTGTTGCCTGCTTCGAATGTCAGCCTTCGATCGGTTCACGTGTCCGTCATGTGGGCACCTCTTCTCCTTGTCGATCTGGTGCCTAATGCTGGCTTAACCTGCAGAGCTTCATAAACACCCTCCAGCTCCAGGTGTTTGTTGATTGAGTTCCGGCCAGAATGTCAGGCCTCGAGGAACTCACGCGCCCTGCGGTTTCTTGCTCTTCCAAGTATTTCAACGTTCTCCAGATCGAACTGATGGTTCTCGGCATCCATGTGTACCGACATTAAGGATTTCTCATCTTGGCGGCGGATGGCTAGACTGTGTTCGTGCAGTCTTGTGCCAAGTTTTCTTCCAGTCTGGCCTACATAGTACTTCTCACAGCTCTTGCAGGAAATTTTGTAAACCACACCCGATGTTTCTTTCTTAGACAGTTTGTCACAAGCTGGGTCAAGGTGGTCTCAAACCGCTGCCAGAGAACGTATTGGCAATTCGAGACACTCCAGTTCCGACCTCAAAACGCAGTCTCTGGGCAATTTTTGGCCGCGCTGGATATTACAGTAAGTTTGTCAGGATGTTTAACAGCTTGGCGTCACCTCTGTATGAGCTGTTAGGAGAAGGAAAGAAGTTCACTTGGACACCGGAGGCTCAGCGAGCGTTTGATGACATTCAGAAGGAGAAGGGCAGACAGAAACTGACTCTAAACTTGCCGATCTCCGGGGAAACGTTCACTGTGGTCACAGACGCAAGCGACGTCGGAATCGGTGCTGTGTAGAAGCAGAAGCAAGGCACAGTAGAATACGCTAGTAGAATTTTGACCCCATCAGAACACAAGTATTCGACAGTAGAGAAGGTATGTCTTGCATTTGCGTGGGTACTGGAGAAACGATACTGGAGAAACGTTTTGAGCTGGAGAAGGCGCCGTCTGCACGCATTTGTGAAGTGGAATACATAGCCACATTGGGCGACCTGTGGCACCACATTCCCGATCAGGTGAAGGCTGCTGCGGAACGGATCGCCGGGCGCCCAAACTGTAAGCCGCCTGACTAATTGGATATGAACAATGTGACGCATAGGCGTCGCGAAGAAAGCAAAATTTGGTGCACATGTGGCAGACCCCAGTGACTTGGGAGAGAAGAGAAAGTTTGGGCGAATACGACGACGACGGACCCGAGAAACCCATCGCATTAAAAATGCCTGGTTGACGGATAAGGCAATACAGATGGAATGCTACGCCGAACGCCCCCAACACAAGGAATTCTTTGACACCTTGAAAGCGGTGTATGGACCAAAGTTGTAGCCGCTGACGACGCTGCTCGATCCTATTTCAGGTGCCACCTGCATACAGAATGCAGACATAATGCAGATGTGGCGAAATAACTTTGACTCTCTCTTTTACAATCGTTCAGAGATCGACTGGCCTACTTCGAATAGCCTGATACAGCACGAGGTGAAGGCGAGTCTGGCAGACACGCCGACACTGGATGAGACGCAGAGACCACATGCTCAGCTAGGAAATGGCAAGTGTGCCGGTGCCAAAGGGATCCCGCTAAAAGTATTGAAGTACGGTGGACCCGCTTTGAGGCCTGCGCCACACCACTTGGTGCAACGCATGTGGATTGAAGAGGTAGTACCGACTGACCTGAAGCATGTCCTTGTGCTACCACTGTACAAAGTCAAAGGAAGCAAACAATGTCACACGAATTATCGTGGCATCAACTTGCTGAGTTGTGTGGGCAAGGTGGTTGCCCGAATCCTGCTCAACCGCCTCGTCAGTCAGGTTGTGGAACCTAACGTGGCGGAATAGCAGTGTGGCTTCCGATCGGGTCGCAGCACTATAGATATGGTGTTTGCGGCTCGTCAGTTGCAGGAGATGTACAAAAAGCGATACAAGTCATTGTACTCGCTGTTTGTTGATTTCACCAATGCATTTGATGCGGTGAACCGCGAGGCATTGTGGCTGGTGTTGGGTAAGTTCGGTTGCTCGCGTAAGTTTGTAAGTTTAATTGAATGTCTGCACAGTGGTATGCGGGCGATGGTGCAGCTGAGTGGGTATAGCTCGGATGACTTTGGTGTTATCTGGTGTGAAGCAGGGCTGCATGTGATCTCCTGCTCTGTTTAATATGTATTTACATGCCATGATGTCGTGTGCGTTGGATGCGACTTGTGATTACGGTGTTCATGTGGACACGGTATTGATAGGGAGCTGCAGAACATTCGTCGTTCCGGAGGGAAAACCCTAGTGTGTGAAACAACTATCCGTATGTTGCTGTTCGCTGATGACGGTGAGTTGTTTGCACACAGCGCGGATGATTTGCAGCGCATGACTGGTTCCCTGGCTTCGACAGCGGCCAAATTCGGGCTCACCATCAACACAAGCAAAACTGTCTGTCACTTTCAGCCTTCACCGGTGGTGCAAGCTTCAATATTGCCGCGAATCAGCCTGAAGTGTTGAATTATTGTAAACCAGCTCCCGCTTCTGCTACCTTGGGAGTGTGATATCGACTGATCAGCAGCTGCACAGTGAGCTTCGTATCCGCGTATCTAAGGCAGCGGCGCCATTCGGAAAGCTAGAATACCGAGTGTGGAACAATCATCAGGTTACCGTTGGTCCGAAGCAGATGGTGTACCAATCCATGGTGCTGCCCGTTCTTCTATACGCCAGCGAAACGCAGACGATGTACCGTCGGGATGTGTGGTATCTTGAGCGATTCCATCAACAGTGTCTGCAACAGATTTTGCGCATCGGTTAGTGCGACAGAGTTGCAGATACGTTATTGCGCCG
Source organism: Dicrocoelium dendriticum (assembly GCA_944474145.2). Taxonomy (NCBI): domain Eukaryota; kingdom Metazoa; phylum Platyhelminthes; class Trematoda; order Plagiorchiida; family Dicrocoeliidae; genus Dicrocoelium; species Dicrocoelium dendriticum. Next base: position 132,643,970 of record OX104064.1, read on the forward strand.
AAATGTAATGTATGCAGTAGACTGCCTACCTTTACTGAGAACTTGAGGTGGCTCGGCCATGTGTGGCGCATGGATTCGACGGGGATACCAAAACAGCTACTACATAGTAAGCTGAGCGTTGGAAAGCAGCATGTGGAGAAACCGAAGCTTTGTTAACAGGACATGATCAAAGTGAGCCTCTCACGTTCTACTCTTGATTGCAAGTCAAGAGAATCGAAAGCGGTTGATCGGCGTGCATGGTGCGATCTGAGCACGTAGGCCGTTGCCGAGGTGAAAGAGAAATCCCCGTGCATGTAGAGAAGAAGCGGTAAGTGCGGAAGCGGCAAGCACCGATGGGTTGTACACCATCGACATCGAGCGCATGGTGCTGTGGCACTTGCGGTCGCGAGTGCCTGAGTCAGACAAGCCTAGTGAACTATGAGCGAGGCCACTCGGGGCCACCAACGAAGCGAAGACGGGTCGTGCAGAGAACGTGGGCAGAACCGGCGCAGCGTTTGTAGGTACGCTGCGTTCGATTTATTAAGCGCGTGCTTGCATGTTGAGTCTCTTTATTTCAGGTGGTAGGTTTGCTATATTGTCCTAATGTTTTTTATATTAATTTCTACCTGAACTGTCTTCTTATAACTTGCACACGTCGCTTAAGCTAACTGTACTTAACTTCGACGAAGTTTTCGCGTTTGTGGACTTTTCTTAGAATGTATTTTCGGACGCTTAAAGTTTTCGCGGATTTGTTCACAACCAATTTAATTTCTGTTTATTTAGTAAAGGGTTATGTCACAGCGTCTGTATGAATTATTCCATTTATTTCATTTGATATTGTCGTTTCAAGTAATTGGTTGTTGGTTGATATCCCCGGTGTGGCTGCCCTTGATGTGCACGTTGACAAGGTGCCTACCTGTCTATTACCCACTACCTCGTCCATACTGGCTCCAGGAGACAGTTGATCGTTGCTGGAGGGGACGGGGTGCACGGTCCTTGTGGCCGTCCTATACTCGAAGAGTGGTTCCATGCACTCAGTGTGGAGCGGACTACGGTCCAGCCACAGCCTTGTGTGCGCTTGATTCCCAAGTACAGCGTGCTTGTGTTCGCCTGTGAAGGAGTGTGGGCCGGCGTCGTTGATGAAACGTGGTTCACATCCACCTGTCTCCCGGTCTTATTCCTTCGGGTTTACACTGGATATGGGGTATGTGGTTGGAGCTGTGGGTGGTGCAGCGCAAGTCACCCATGGTCCTTCTGTAGGCGCAAGCGTCCTGTGGCTGGCCACAGTGACAGGCAAATCCGAAACCGGATGTCACCAAACGGATATATATATATATATATATATATATATATATATATATATATATATATATATATATATATATAATAGTCGGTAGCATCAGGTTCCGGATTTGCCTCTTGCTGTGGCCTCTGTAGGACAGCCACCGGACGTCTGCGCCTAAGAGGGAATACGATAGCTTGCGCTACATCTCTTACAGTTCCATCAACGCACACCTTATCCAGAGTAAACTTGAAGGAATTTACCTAGATGCATCTGAATTGGGGCCATGTTTTATCAACAGAGTCGGCCCACACTCCTTCCACAAGCAGAGCGGAAGCATTCATGCCTAAATGCAAAATGCTGCGTACCAGACGTACTTAAGGCGGTGGATAGTTCGCTGCCCGTTCCACACTGGATGCATGGAACCACTCTACGAGCCTAGCAGGGTGATAAGGTCTGCGCAACCCGTCCCCTCCAGCAACGACCAACTGTCTTCTGTAGCACGTATCGACGAGGTGGTGGATAATAGACTAGTAGGCACCTGGTCATCCTTCACATAAATGTCAGCCACCCCGGAGATATCAGTCATCAACCAATCCGTGAAATGCAGGAAAGTAAACACGCAGCCACACGTACAGACCAACTGCAACGACGATGCGGAACACGTACTACATCAGTCGCCTGATTGGCCTGCGTTAGTAAATCGGATGGAAGCAGACACATTGCACCTAACAATCGCTGCGCTGATTATGCTTAGATAATCAGTTGGCTCATCATCTTATGGATGCTGGCCCAACGTGGCCACGCTGGTGGCCTACATTTCCCACTTGGCTCAGGCCCTCGCAACCATATGTTCTACAGCACCATGCGTTTGCCGTCGATGGTCTAGAATCGCTCGGTGCCTGTCGTTTCCGTACCCGACATTTCTCCGCGTACTGTAGGGACCTCTCCTACGGCTGAGCAACCGCCTTCTTGATCAGCTTACGCCCATCGCGCCGAGCAACTGCCTTTGATTCCCAGCCCCTGAAATCAACATTAGTTCGTGATATACTCACATTGCTCAGGTTTTGGTAACGCGATTTCGGTTTCCGACATGTCGGATCCCTGCACTAATTTGGCCGTACGAAATCTGTTTGGGTATCTTCCTCGAATGCACTGAGTTGATATGCCCCAGCAGCAGAAGTATGCAGTCCACTGTATACATGCCACGGAAGTACAGCACTTCCGTGTCTGCAAGACTGTCGCAACGCCTGAAGCGCAAAATTCGTCGCAGACACTGTTGATGAAATCACTCCAGGTGTCTGACGTCCTTCCGGTACATAATGATAAATGATAAATGATAAATGTTATATTCCTCGGTGTTTCGAGGTGCAGTCCAACTATGTGGTCTGATCAATGTGTACAACAAGATCGCAAAAAAAATAATCAATTTGTTCACGCTTTTTACAATGGATCCAAAAACAGGTACTAAACTAATTGGCAGGATTAAGGCATTAAATAAAATAAAAGCAGGAACAATAACGTAAGCAAATTTAAACAGATGTCCAGTTAAAGTAATACGGCCACTCGTGGAACCATCCCCAGGGGACCTGCTTCCATGCAAGGTATTCCCTCGAAAGGTTTCGCTCGCACTTCCATGCAATAACTGGCCGTGTGCCGGTGTGGCATAGTAGCATATGAGCCATCACCTGTATATCATATGTTTTGTTCATTTTAGAGCTGTTTTTGAACATGTATTATGGGCCATGAAGGCTCAGCCCAGTCCGTCATGCGGATCATTCTATTATGGCACTTTTTTATACGCCAGACAGTTGGTGGCAATTTGCCTTGCATAGGTAACGTCTTTTATAATCTGGAAGCTGTAATCCGTCACCACAGGAGATCAGCCCAGTCGTGGCCAACTATGAAATAAGGAAGAATATAGAAAAAAAGAATTCTGTGAAAGAGGTACTATATCGTTAATGTAAGAAATAGGCAGGTATGTTTTGTACATCGGCGTAGAAATCGATCGAGCCGATCATACGATAAATTGTGTAGCTTGACAGCCGGAGACAGATGACTGTACAAGTTGTCCATAGGCAAAAGTCGCGTAGGGAATCAGTTATTGCCATCCTTGAATTCAAGTATATGTTTCTGGGCTGTTAGTTTCAGAAAAGAGGGGGAAATGATTAGCACTGGAGAACAAATGTAGCGAAAGGGGTCGCAGAACAATATTACGAATTAATCAATTTGTGGGGAAAATTACGAAAATAGCTCCTGACGTCACACCATTAAATAATTTTGCTCTCGGTTTTAAACAGAAGACAGCTGATATGAATTAAGTTTATAGGGAGTAAAACCGCATGGAATGTAGCGTTAAGGAATAGCATAAGAAGCGGTTTGTATCAGCTCATCCTAGCTGATCAAGTTTTCTCTGGTGCAGTAGAGTTGATGTTCTCCGGTATCATACATGATCCGGCCCTTCTTCATACAGTTTTTCATCATCAAATTGAATGTTTAAGATCCATTTCGCTCTGTCCGTTAACAGATAAGCCTTTATCATTTTTTGAACATGCAGAAATGTTCAATACATCTAATCTCTTTTGGCAGCTTATTCCAAATGGAGCCATACCTAAGAAGATAGAAATTTCTCCTTAGACTGCTCTTGAATTTAGGTAAATAGAATATGCATTCTTTATCTCGCAGTTCATAAGTGGTGTTTTCCCGAAAGTGCAATTGATAGGTTCCAATATATGCTTTCCGTCCACGTTTCGTTGCTGTATAGAAGATCGGACAGCATAGTGGATTTGTACACCATTAACTTTGTGCCGACGATAAGCTGATGGTTGTTTCACACACGTTTCTCAAGTTTGCCAAAGTATCGGCCGTCTTCGATACGCGGATGCATAGCTCGCACGTCATCTGCAAGTCGGTTGGTATTACTCTCCCAAGGTAGCAAAATTTCGGTGCTGTTTCCAACATGTCATCGGCAACCTAGATTCGGGGAAGGCCCACGGACTCCATTTCTAGTGAAGGCTGAAAAACAGACAGTTTCTGGTGTTGATGGTGAGCCCGAACGTCGCCACTGTAGAAGTCAGAGCCGAAGTGATGTGCTGCAATCCATCCGCACTGTGCGCAAACAACGCACAGTGGGCGACAACCTACGGAAGGTTGTCTTACACACCAGGGTTTTCGCCCCTAAACGACGAATGTTCAGCAACCCTCTATCAATACGGTGTCCACACGAACACCGTAATCACATGCAGTATCAAAAGCACAGGATATCAATGCATACAGGTAAATATTAAACAGAGCGGGAGATCACATGCAGCCCTGCTTCACACCAGAGATAACATCAAAGTCATCCGAGCTCTGCTCACTCAGCTGCACCCTCGATCGCATGCCGCTGTGTAGACATTCAATCAAACTTACAAACTTACGCGGGCAACCAAACTTACCCAACACCAACCATAATGCCTCGCGGTTCACCGCATCAAATGCATTGGTGAAATCAACAAACAGCGAGTACAATGGCTGGTGTCGTTCTCTGCACTTCTCTTGCAACTGACGAGCCGCAAACACCATATCTATAGTGCTGCGACCCGAACGCAATCCACACTGCTATCCCACCACGTTAGGCTCCACGACCTGACTGACGAGACGGCTGAGCAGGATTCTGGCAATCACCTTGCCCACACAACTCAGCAAGTTGATGCCACGATAATTCGTGCGACATTGCTTGCTTCCTTTGACTTTGTACAGTGGTAGCACAAGGGCATGCTTCAAGTCAGTCGGTACTATCTCTTCAATTCACATGCGTTGCACCAAGTGGTGTGGCGCAGGCATCAGAGCGAGTTCGTCGTATTTCAATACTTTTAGCGGGATCCCTTTGGCACCGGCACACTTGCCATTTCCTAGCTGAGCAAGTGATCTCTGCGTCTCATCCAGTGTCGGCATGTCTGCCAGACTCACCTTCACCTCGTGCTGTTTCAGGCTATTCGAAGTAGACCAGTCTATCTGAACGATGGTAAAAGAGAGAGTCAAATTTATTTCGCCGCATCTGCATTATGTCTGCCTTCTGTATGCAGGTGACACCTGAAATTGGATCGAGCAGCGTCGTCAGCGGCTATAACTTTGGTCCATACACCGCTTTCAAGGAGCCAAATTCCTTATGCTGGCAACCGGTTAGTATCACGTTCACTGACGAACCACAGATGGATTATATTACTGCTTTTACTCCTGCTATATCTACTGGCTATACTGTCTCTGCTGTTCAACATCCACACAGATCGTCCCACGTCCCGTTCCTTGGCTGCACCTATTTCTTCCCCGGTCACCGTCAACAACAGCTCTATGGTCGCATCTGACAGAGTTCTGAGCCGAACTTTGGTGTTCTTTGCCCGGTGGTCACAACATTCACACACTCCACCGAAGCCCACGCGTTCCTTGGACCTGGCTCTCCATTCGGCGTTGCTGCTTTCATTGTGTGCACTGTGATGCAGATCGGACGACAAACATGCCTGGCTCGCACCCTTGAGACACTCCCACTGGATATCTGTTGCTTTTTGGAAACCAGGTTGCAAGAGGCCAATACTGTCATCACAACGACCTTTCCGGCAAATCCTGACGTCAAATACCATTTGCGCCTTTCCGGAGACCCAGAGGCCGTCGCTTCTGCCCAAGGTGATGTCTGAGATGCGCTGGGTGACAGGGCTGAGGCCGCTTTGCTTGACTGGATCCTAGTCAACATTCGGCTATGTGGAGCCAGGCTACGAGGTTCATATACGTTAAGTAAGCGTCGAGATGTTACGCGTGTCTTCTTTGTCATCTCCGTCTACGCTCCTACAGACTGCAGCCCGGATACAGTCAAGGATTGTTTTTACCGACAGCTGCATGACATTCTGCGTTCTTCAAAATAGTCTGACATTGTCATTCTTACCGGAGGTTTTAACGCAAGAGTGGACCGCCTGCCACCAAGCGAGCACCATCTTGGGGGCTGTTTTGTCCTCGGTAGCAGTCGATCAGTCAATGTAGACAGGCAACGGACTCTTTGTACTAATCCTCGTTTGTTTCTTCCGAGCACAAGTTTTCGGCCCTCGAAAAGACAGACTGCTACATGTCGTCCTTCTCAAACGCAAGAGTGGTCCCAGCTCGACTACATAGCAATAAGCTACAGATGACGCGGAAGCGTAACCGATTGCCGATGGTACTGGTCAGCCTGTCTGGACTCTGATCACGCACTGGTTTGCGCCAACCTTTGCATGTGTTTCGGAGGATGACCCAGACGTACGCACTACCGACCGAACGTGAAAAATCTGCAACATCCTGCGATGTTAACCAAGTACCAGGCTTCTCTGTCAACACTGCTTGCTTTATCCTCTGACGATGATCTCAATTCGCAATGAATGCTCATCAAAGACGCTTTAATTTCTGCAAATACTGTCAGTTGTGTAGTTGCCTGTCACCCACCGAGAAGCTGGATCACCACTGCCTCCTTGTCGCTGTTAGACAGACGCCGCTCGGTCCCAGCCTTCATCAGCTGTAGTGAGAAACGTCGATCGCTGGATCGAACGTTATGTAGAAGCTTACAGAAAGATCGTGGGACCTGGTGGTGTGAACGTCTTAGACAGATGGAACCTGCATATCGCTGGTAATACCATAAAACTGTTCCACCTTATCCGAGTCACCGAAGGCTTCCGAGCTGGAGTAAGGGAAACAATCTGCGACGAGGATGGTTCCCTAATCACTAATCTTCAACGACGGTTGGAGTATTCCTGCATCTGTTTCCCCTGGGTGCGCGCACTTGTGCTGAGTGCACTATCCCTACTGATCCTCCCTATCAACGGGAAATCCGACAGGGAACTCTGTTGTCTAAAGAATTGTACCGCACCCGGCCTTGATAGTCTATTTTCTGCTCTGTTTAAAGATGGGAGTTATTCGCTGGTTCAAGAGCTCATCGCTTTGTTCTCAGAAGTCTTTGCAAAAGAGGAGGTTCCGTAATCCTGGGATAAGTCGATAGTCGTCACTATCTTCAAAAATGGCCGGCGCACAAACTACTCTAATTATAAGGGAATAAGTTTGGTTCCCGTCGTTTACAAGATTATGGTATCCATCATTCTTCGCAGGGTATCCCTAACGCGTGATTCACTACAGCGAGAAGAACAGGCTGTGTTCCACCGTGGTCACGGCTGCGTCGATCAGATTTTCACACTCGGCCAAATTATCGAGCTTCACCATGTCTATCAAAAGCCAACGATTGTTGCGTTCCTGAATATCCGTGCTGCCTTCAATTCGGTCGACAGGGCTGCATTGTGGCACTGTCTGTTGAGGAATGGCATTCCCGGGAAGTTCGTTTCCGTACTGCGTGTTCTGTATACTCTGACCTCGGGTAGAGTAAGGGTTTATGGCAAGCTTTCGCCTTTTTTTTGTCACCAGTGGGGTTCGACAAGGATGCTCTATCTCTCCATCCCTCTTCATTTTTGCCATTGTGGATATCCCCTAAAATGCTCTAGAAGACATGTTGAACGCTGCCGTTGAGCTTCTCCCAGTTAGTCGAGTGGCTGATCTAGATTACGCTGGTGATATCGTCTTGTTGGGTGATGGTCTGCGGGCTGTTCAAGTTGTACTTAACCGCCTGAGGATTAGAGCGTCGAAGTATGGCATGAACATTACACTATGCAAGTGCAAAGCGCTTTTTCAAGACGCATACGCCCCTACCTGCACTCACCATGGATGATAAGATATCGGAAGTTGGAGAGTTTTGTCTACCTGGGAAGCTGCGTCCTTGCTGGTGCGGCCGTTTGAAACGAGATGTCGATGCACATCTCAAGTGCTCGTCTCACCTTCTCAAGGATGAGGCATTTACGGCGCCGCCATGGCATCCATCTCTCCATCAAAGATCGGGTTTATAGTGTGACCGTCCGCGCTGCACTGTTGTACACTTGCGAGACTTGGCCTGCTAGTACCGATGACCTGCGCCAGCTGTCTGTCTTCAAGAACCGTTGCTTGCGGTGAATCACCCGTGTGTGGTGGCTACACCACGTAACCAAAATTGAAGTCAGATAGCATGTTTTGGGTGAAAGCAGCCACTCCCTTGAGGCGCTTGCGTTGTTGCGCCAACTACGATGGCTTGGACACATACTGCCTATGCCCGTTCAGCGTCTTCTGCGTCGTACCTTGTTGGTCGTCGCTGGACAGGGCTGAAGGAGACGGTGTGATGGACAGCTTACAAGTTGGAGAAGCAGGATGAAGAAACGGACAATACAGCTTGCCTCGATTGGTTATTCTCGATTCCCTGGATGAGGTCCCAAAGAAACTGAGTGCCTCTGGATGGAAACCTTGGAAGTCATGGCTCGCAACCGAACTCAGTGGCGGTCGTGCATCTCTGCTTGTTGCGTTGATTCCTCTTCCCTCCCCAATATATCGCTTTCCTAAACTATGGACGGCTACTGGAGGGATTGTAGTTGCTCGGCTATCAATACACCACGAAATCAGCATCATTTATACACCAATAGAGCCAAATACCTTTTAGGTGGATTGTAGAAGAGCGTCAAGAGTGGTCGCTGTGAGCCCTGTATATACAACGCATTGGTATGTGCGACAAACGTGTTGCGTAAAGCTGTGTGGATCACAGTGAATTCTATTGGCCAAACAGTTGCTGTGGACTACCCATTGGCAACAATTCACGCAGGAACCATACCGTTACTGGCATTGGTCTCACGCTCTGGCTTGGTCCAGGTAATCAGCAGTTTACACCTCTCCAACCACCCCCATAACTTATTGTGGTTAAATGGTCATTGTTACTGTACACGACTTGCCCTTGATTTACTTACTAAATCGGGTACCTTGGCCTTTACTCCGAGTCCCTCAAACTGTACGGCCGTTTCATCCTTTCGGGAATTGTCAGCAATGCGCATTCCATCTGGCGCTTGTGGGGCTAGAACTCGCAACCTGACTGTTACTGGTTCGGGGTGATGACCACAGCTATGTGGGACGGTGACGATCAGCATAAGTTATTAGATTGGTATATCACAATAACTTAGCCACTTTAGTGGTAACGATCCCCAATAGCACAGTGGTCTTCACCACCAACCGGTAACAGTCGGGATGCCGGTTCCAAACCTCAAGGACCAGATGGAATGCGCACTGCTGACAATTCGCGAAAGATGAAACAACCGTACAGTGCTCTTTCGGAGGTGTGATGACTATCTGAATCCAGATGTGCTTAACCTCTAAACTACTCAACTTCACCACAACTCCCTTATAAGATCTCTGAACGGCTGCTGCGTAGTGTCTCTTGGTGTGCAGACTGTACACCTATGCAAACTATTGCTGCCATCTTTCAACTTGTGCACACACACACATTGATGCGTCGTCACTAATTTTCCTCCACTTTGTTCATATGTGCTGTCCTGACGTACACATTACTAGAGTTGGTATGTTGAAATGCAAAACACGGCTACCAACGCGACCAGAAACCAGCAGATTGGGACCACTCTATGTTGCCCACTGTCTAAGGCAATTAATCCGGGTCTCGTTGCTATCTTATCTTTTTCATTATTTCCATGTGTTCTCACAGGAGCTCCGAGACGCCGTGGAGTCAACCAGGGTGTTTGTGCGTTGGTGCCGAGGTACTTGCAAGATCGCCCCTGCAGTGAAATTGGGTGACGGCGACAATTCACACGTGTTTACTTTCTACGAAGACATCATTAGGTCGAACGATGTTCTGAGCCTAGTGAGTCAGATTGCCAAAGTATATGCGAATATGGTCGATCGAGTGAAGCGCTACCTAGATGGCTGGAGGAAGCACAAAAGCAAATTTATCCCTAATAAGGTGAGTCGATAGATTCGCGCAAACTGTGAAAATAACAATATATGTCTGGGCAGTCTTAAACTCGTGAATTTGTCATTCGCACTAAATGTTATTTGTACAGTATTGATTACACTGTTGTCCCATGGGTTTACGCCGCAGCTCGCTCAGGTGGAGCGCTGGATGAGCAAAGGCCGGAGTGTGATGGAAGTGCACGGGAGAATACTTGAGCAAGAGGACAAACTGGTCGAGTTGACGGACATTTCTACGGAACGTACCGTGGGCTGCATTCAACTCCGACTGACTCAACTCATCGGCAATATTCACGAACATCGGAAAAAATGGACCCAGACGTATTGTCATTTTTTGCACATCTCCAGTCAAGAGCTTGTCACCAGTTTACAGACCCAACTCAAGGTATGCACTCATCTTCTCCTCATCAAGTTTCAATACCGCCACCTCCTTTAAATCTATTTTTCAACATACCTAAATTGCGAAAATTGACAAAAATTATTCGCCACACCTTATTTATGCTTCCTGATCTTGATCTTTGGTCCCGATTTGCACTGTTGCTGGGTATTGGAATAACTAGTAGAATGGCTGGATTGAAACTCCAAAGGAGTTGTTGTATTTGGGCATTGCCATCAGCATGCGGACCAGCAAGTGCCCCAGTACGATGTAGATAGGGTGCATCCCTGGCCATCCTGAGATCCATCTTATTTCAACTTGTACCAAAGTATACTGACCCCGCACTCCAAATGGCACTAGACCCGGTGCATGTAACTGTAGAGCTATTCTGCTGTATGTTGCCTTGGACTGTTAGGCAGGGAGTTCGGATACTTAAACTTCTATATGTTCCGTCAAATACTCAGCGCTTATGTTCGTCTCCACGTCACGCACACATTTCATGCATGGTAATGCACGATAACATTATCCCGGAGATTCCACAATGTTGGGCTCCCAAACGCGTCACTGTAATGCGCAAGGTTCCATGCAGGCAGATGCCGAAATCCATGGGAGCATTTACTGGGTGGTATAGCCGATTATGAGGCAATCAAACAAGGCATTACTAGATCCTGCAAATCACATGTTCCGCTCTTTAATGAAGGTCAGTGATAATAAAAATCTGAGGCCATTTCCTGAAAGTGTCAACGCAGCACAGTCGTCTAGTATGCTGTAGAAATACCCCTTACATTCCGTCTATTCGCTTCATGGCGTGTATTCACCAACTCAGTCATCCCTTCATTGTTAATAGGTATAGTCAAAACGCGGCTCGATTAATCACTTAACCCTATAATTTCACCATTTACCTTTACCTTGTTGTTCCACTACCGGGACGAAGGTTGCGGCTTCTCTGACCGTCACCACTTTATTCGATAAAGCAACGAAGGGAGCAGAACTGTTACCGCACAAACGAGGAACAGAAACAGTTGCCTCTATCACCATCAAATTTAAAAGTGATTTTCCATTGTTAGGTTTATGAAAACTTACCAACCAGCCAGATGGGACTTGAAAAACACCTGCCCCTTAACGTAAATAAATATGTGTTCCATTTTCATTGTGAGCCAACATGAGATGCTCCGGAGCTTAAAGGATCTAGCTAACCAAATCACAGCTTGAGCAGTGATATCTGCATCCATCGCGCAATCGGTGTGTATTACTTCGAAGCACAACATGATATTACCTGGTTCTCATTCTGCTGCTGCGTCCCCATAAAATCTATGAATCCTGGTGGATTCCACTCCCCGGACGTGAAGTTTAGTTGCTCACGCAAGCTTATGCCTCATATATATATATATATATATATATATATATATATATATATATATATATGAGGCTGATGTTGCATTCTTGATGCTTCTTCACCGCAGTTGGGCTAAACCAACTTACACTTAAACTAGGCCTTTTTAAGCTGGATAAATTTCATTCCGCTTTATTTGGTTTGTTCTGCCTCCCTGAATTATGTTCTATTAACTGGCCACGTTGCTTACACTAATTGCGCTTATCTTCGGTAAGTTTGTTGCGTTTGTAGCATTTTAAGTAACTTGTGTACATTGCTTACTTATCACGGATTTGTTGCTAACCAACTTAATTCATATGTTAATTTAGCGAAGAGTTATGCCACCGTATCTGGATGCATTATTGGATTTATTTTATTTCAGCTTGTCGTTTAAAGTGAATGGCTGTTGTTTGGTATCCCTGGTATGGTTGCGCTTGATGTGTACGTTGACAAGGTGCCTACCTGTCTATTACCCACTACATCATCCATACTGGCTCCAGGAGACAGTTGGTTGTTGCTGGAGGGGACGGGGTGCACGGTTCTTGTGGCCGTGCTAGGCTCAAAGAGCGGTTCCATGCACTCAGTGTGGAGCGGACTACGGTCCAGCCACCGCCTTGTGTGCGCTTGATTCCCAAATACAGTGTGCTTGTGTTTGCCTGTGAAGGAGTGTGGGCCGGCTCCGTTGATGAAACGTGGTTCCCATCCGCATGCCTGCCGGTCTTATTCCTTCGGGTTTACACTGGATATGGGGTATGTGGTTGGAGCTGTGGGTGGTGCAGCGCAAGCCATCCATGGTCCCTCTGTAGGCGCAGGCGTCCTGTGGCTTGCCACAGTGACAGGCAAATCCGAAACCGGATGCCGCCAACCATATATATATATATATATATATATATATATATATATATATATATATATATATATATATATATATATATATATATATATATATATATATATATATATATATATATATATATATATATATATATATATATATATATGGATTAGGTAGTGCGTAATAGACAGGTGGGCGCCTTGTCAACATGCACATCAAGCGCAGCCACACCGGGGATATCAAACAACAGCCAATCACTTGAGAGAGAGTGAGAGAGACAAAGAAAATAACTCGATTAATGCATAAGGAAACGGTGACATAAACCTTAAGTTAATGAGCATTTGAAATAAGTGGTTTATAAACAAATCCGATAAGTTCACGAGGTCAGAAAGTACACTTTACGGAAATGTCACGAACACAAAATGTTATGGAAATCGAATACCAAGACGTGACCAAGGCGTTCGTGGCCGAGTGCGACACCTGGATGAGGGCATCCCCACTAGGTAGGTGCAGTTCAGGACATTTCAGGAGGAATCGCTGCGTACAACCTCCTTTGTGTACAGGGAAAATCTCGTTACATATTACTACGTTAGGCGAAAAATTCAGGTTTCTTGGAAAACACTGTAAGGTTGTCTAGAAGGCCTATGGTTGGAGATTTGGTACCGAAGCCAACTTCCTCTTCATTTTTCAGCAGACGTGATGTATCAGTCGCAGGTACTAGGCTAATATCAGTTGAAACGAGAAACGGAAACAAAATGGTTGTGGTAGGCGGAAAGATTTGTCCTCCAAATCGGGTAAAATAGCCGCTGAGTAGGTGGGCTATAGAGATCTCAAAATAACAAATCCAGGTTTACACATCCGTTGTTATTGTTGTTGTGTTGTTGTTGTTGTTGTTGTTGTTGTTGTTGTTGTTGTTGTTGTTGTTGTTGTTGTTGTTGTTGTTGTTGTTGTTGTTGTTGTTTGTTGTTGTCAAGAAACCCTATCCGTATGGATTTGATTCGGTTGTCCATCGGTGACTGCGTCAATGCATGGGGTGGATCAATACGTCTTGTGTACACCTAGAATTATGGTAGGTAAACTGATGAAGATCACACGTACGAGTTTCAGTCAGCGTCCTTCCAATAACAATTTTAACGACGATATTCATATTGACTGAAACGTAAGCAGTAGGCCGGTATTTGTCCGAACTTTTCGTCAGCACTGGTGTGACGCCAGTATCTCTCCGACAATCAACATTTTAGTGCTTTTTCATCCAAAGAGTGGATAAAGCGGCGGGACGCTCAGCCAAGAAATCAGCTCATTACTTGTGGTTAACGGGAGATAGTCCTTCAGGATCACTTACCACGCTGCAGCGTAGCTGCGGTATTCTATTCTTCATAGTTTCGCTATCGGCGACGGATAATGAGTTTGTATACCATTGTAAGTGGGGTGGGTTGAAGCTAGAGTTAGTATTGAAGCAAAAAGTTATGGTTTAAGTTCAAGTCTGGATTCGGCAATTACCGAGAGACTCCATTTCTTTACTTCAACATCCGATAGGGCTCTCGACATGTTTTAATTCCGAATATGGTCTAAACGTATGCAAGGTTAAGACGGTTAGAGATTTCACTGAAGCATGGCCTATATGTTGAACGTATTATTTTTGAGTCTAAGCAACCGTTCGAGATATGGAGCTAACAACGTATCCACACATAGGAAAATAGTCTCTGGTTGACTGCATGTGTCAAAACGTAATTTCCGATGGCTCAACAACTGAGCACAGTACGTAACTACATTTGTGTCAAATGATGGAGGCGACTATTTCTCGTTGAGGTGAAGATAAGCATTGCCTTCATAAGAACTGTATTTTAAAAAAGTTCAAAATAGCAAGAAATCAACACATACCAATAACTGATTGTAGGATCATTTCGAAGTACACTTTGAGTGGATGGATTGAAACATGCAATCTCTTTATGGAGCGCGATTCCCATTGATCATTCGATCACTAGGACCGTAGCTGAAGCAGGTGAACATTGAATGTTGCCTGTATGAAAACACTTCATGGCACAACGCGTTTCAACATTGTTTTATCTTATCGGGTGGAGAAGGTCTGCATAGTGTCATACTTCCTTCCTGTTTCGTGCAGACTTTCCCCCATGGTCAGAAGTATGTGACTTTCACTGGTATAGTGTTTCCAACGTTTTACTCCTGCGAAATTTCCCTTTAAAACGTTAAAGTTCCGTTTATTGGTTTACTTTTCGTCGTTACTAACTACTCCAATGACTTGTGGCCTGTCATGGTCAAGTAATTGTTTTTCTTCCATCCTACATAGCGCTGGTCCGATAAGCTCACTGTGGATCCGAGCAACGCGGATGAGATAAAGGAAGTGCTTCAGACTGCACGTGACATAAATTTGTCTAGCGTCGATGTCGAATTACAGCTGAGAGATATATTCGAACGTTATCACGTTCTTCAATTTCATCACTTTCCATTGACCGAATCGGAACAGTCCGTTGTGAACGACATTGCCAACATTTGGACCAGCATACAAGAAGCGACTGTGAATAAAACAACTTCGCTGGCCCCCATCAAACGGAAATTCCGGAGGCTAACAAGACAACAGACTATCACATTTATAAGTGAAGTGGACCAATTTGTCGAGTGGTTCACAAAAGAGGGTCCGGGTACTAAAACTGACGATCTTGATGAAGGAGCCAGTTTAATGAAGGTAAGTACTACACTTCGCTTTGTTCATCTTTGACTAAAATCACACGCAACTACTAAGCAGTTTCCTTTCGTTTTCATTGCAGGAAACCACTGATGAACTGTCCGCACTCGAGACACGGCGACAGGGACTAGCCGCTGCTGAAAAACTGTTTGACCTTCCCGTAACCTCTTATCCCCAACTCACGCAAATAAATAGCGAAATACAAAATCTTTGGAAATTGTTCACTCTGTATGGTGAGCATAAGGTAAGCTCCTCGTACACTGGCTAGTTAAACGATTTATCCCAACAGCAGGCCCGTCGGGAATGGGCCGAGACCTTATGGCGACAACTGGACATCCAGCGGCTCCAAAATGGTGTTGAATGTCATCTGAAATCGCTACGCCAAATGCCGAAAACGGTTCGCACGCACCCAATTGGACGAGCCTTGTACGAATATATGCGATCGTTTCGGGACTCACTGCCCTTGATTTTGGACCTCAAGCACGAAGCTCTACGGAAGCGGTATGTTATTGTTACCGGATGCTTAATGTTCTTCTGGCCTGCGCCTGTATAACAGTATGATTGCCAAGCTCGAAACGCGGAATTTGGGAATTACTTACTCTTCCACTGGCATGAACAAATACGAGGCCAAGTATGCCAGCATAAAATAGACTGTATTGTCGAATTAACAGTGGCTGTACCGTTCGATAACTTAATCGAGTACCGTCGTGTTAGTTACTCGTTAAATCAGAAGGATCTCATTATGACCCTAATTCGTACCACACCTTGGATTAAGGACTTGAAAGTGAACAGCTAGTGTGCTGGAGTTCATATCACTTCAACCGATTCCTTGGCTAAGTGTCCGTCGCAGATGATATGGGGCAGATCCTCATCCCACTGCCTTTTGAGTCAGATTGCTGTGAAAATGATCGGAGTTGTGTGCTCGCGGGCAAAATGTTCACGGCCTGAGCAACCGCAGGGAACGGTCGTCAAAGCCTTTACTCTCGTTTTGCCCTCCATACGTTAAATTCCATGCTCCGTTAATCTACGAGAGTCTAACTCTGGCTTAGTCGGTTTTCGCTCTTGCATAAATCATGCGATGTTGTGAGCTTGGGCTAACAATACACACTGGATCTTCCAGCTACCGCCAACGGAGTCATTTGGGCCAGCAGGAAATGTTCACCTTGCATCTGCACTTCAGTGCTGAAGTGCGCTGTTAGGGAGGCACGCATATGCGGTAGTGTTATTCTACTTATGATACCGTAGCTTTCCAGGTAGTCCATCGATGCGTCGGCGATGATCACTTCCATGACCTTGGATGGCATAAGCAGGAGAGTTACCGGACTATAACTGGTAAGCTCAGATCGACTTCTGTCCTTGTGAATAGGGGTGATTATAACCCGTTTACACTTTGAAGGAACTATGTTCTCGTTCAGACAGAGTTGAAAGAATCCAGCTAGTTGTTTGGCTATGTGCATGGTTGTTATGTGAAGTGCTTTCGGGTGAATGTTATCCACTCCAGGGGAGCTGTGTGCGCGCAAGGATAGCAGCTTTTTTGGCATCAATTCTGTAGTGAATGTGACGCTGATTAAACCTGATGATGAAGTGGTCACAACAGAAGAGGCGTTAGCGCCAAATATTTTTGGAAGATAGGTAAGTATTGGGCCTGTAAGGAGTTGGCCTCCTCTATCTCAGTAGTGCATACCCACCAACCATAGTGGTTGGAGGGATCCTATGCTGTACTTTACGAAGCCTATCGACATGTCTGTGAACCAAATTGTGGTTCGGACAGAATCGTTTCGTTGGTGCGTCAAATAGTCTTCACGAACCACTGCACACTGTAACTGCATTGTGCTAGTCGCTATCACATTATCTGAGTCGAGTTTCTGGAAACACACATGTGCGACCTCTTTTGGCCATAGATTTTCGTGTTCGGCTTCTCAAAAAGAACTTTAGTTTGAGAAGACGACGGGCGTCGAATGATCTTCAATAGGAATAACTTCCGAAATGACAAAAAGGTGACGCAGGATGCAAAAACCAGTGGTCCATGTAACTTTCTTACAGATGAACCAGCAAACTGCTGTCGTGGCGAAATGTCATTGGCTAGGCAGTAGCGTTCGATATGAGGCTAGCCAATCAGTTTCAGTGAAGAAGATTTATGAAAGTAGCTGCATTTATTTGTTAGGGGCTGCTGATCCTAGTACACAGTAATAAGAGACGCAGGGTGGGGTACGTACGGAAGTAAACCTAGTCCTTATATCTAGCGTAAATATTTGGTGCTGCAAAATTTCTGCACGATTTCACAGGTTTGGGAAGGACATGATCCAGGGACGAAACAAGGTTTCGCCTAACGAGCGTCCACTTTCTTGTTCCATTAAGAGTGACAACCCCAGCCCGCTACAACGAGACTGGATCTTAACGTAGTGCGACCGTTTGTGTACATCTTAACCCATTGGGCTATACTGGGTGGTGCCTCCGGGCCTGTTGAGAGCTACTCCTACTAGCTCGGACAATGGTTAGAGGTAAGAAAAACTCAGTCTCCTGGTCCTCCAGTTTTGGGGTTTGAAATGGGATGGCGTCCATTTTTGTACAACTAAATCATTGCCATCTCTTCATGACCTTGCGGGCAGGCTATTGTGTCAAAGGATTTGGAAGAGGACTCTAATCGTCCTACTATAGTCTGGACGCCCTGGCAGTATCTTAGCTCACATTCAACCATGACAATTTTCCCAAACTCTAACTACATCCTGCATAGACCGTCGCGCAGCTCAGCAACGGTCGCTTTATCTGCTGCAAACAGCAGGGTGGATAACCGAAAACATGCTACTGCTGGCGCCTCCCTTCTTTCTTTTTCACCTCTTTCTCCTACTGCCATCCCAATCCCCGTTACTAACTTTCCTTCTGTAGTTCCCAGTTTAATTGATAGCAACCGCAATGCCACCGGAGTAGAACCATTTGCGTCCACCTTCCCGCAACACCCACCGGAATTCTATCGGAAACAAGCTCTTATAAGGCGACGCGGTCCCGTTTCCCTGGCGGCGTCCAACGTTCGCACTCCAAGACAAATAAGTCAGCAAGCTGCACCCGCACGCACGTTGGACACACTGGGTATTGACGTTTGTTGTGTGTCCGAAACAAGGGTCAATGATCCTCACAGGGTTGTTGCATCTAACGCGCCTGGCTTGTCCTCTCGTTATGGGTTGCACGCATCTGGAGACGCTGATGCAGCACTCACTGGTCAAGCAGGTGCAGGTATCATTCTCAGCTCCAAAGCTGAGTCACCGTTGGTTGATTGGATTACGGTGAATAGCCGTTTGTGTGCAGCCTGTTTGATGACCGCAATAAAGGTTGATTCACGAAGTATTACAAGACGCTGTTTGCTTGTGATTTCCGTTTGTGCTCCCACCGACTGCAGTTCTGATGCTGCCAAGGACAAATTCCATCACGAACTGAACGCGCTACTACGCCGTGTCACTTGCTCAGATAGTATAGTACTTGCAGGGAAATGAGCGCACAAGTAGGGCATCTAAACTCTTCTGAAGCTCAGCTGGGTGATAATTGTGGGCTTAACTCCTAACGGACTGAAAACGGTGAACGTCCGCTGCAACTGTGTGCGGAGCACCAGTTGTTTCTTAGTAGCATTGCTTTTAGACACAGTGGGCGCTGAAGTGCCACTTGGCGTTCTCCTGTAGCTGGCCAGCGATGGACCCAAATTGACCACATAGCCATAAGTTACAGATGGCGTGGTCCCATCCTGGATTGCCGCTCGTACTGGAGTACCTGTGCGACTCTGCTCATGCCTTGGTACGCTGTCGTTTCTCCATAAACTTTACCGGGAGGCGCACCAAGCGTCCCCTACGATTGGCAACGGAGAAATTGTCTCAGTCCTCGGTCAGGCAAGCTTATCAAGAAGCACTACATACCGAACCTCCGCTGTCTTGTCTTAATGACACTGAGCTTCAGTGGAATAGGATTTCGGCCGCGATGCATGACGCAGGAGCATCTGCTTGTGACACTATCAATGCTTACCGCACCAGTCACTGGATATCCGAGAGGTCGGTGAACCTGTTGCAATCTAGAAGACACCTTCCGGCTGACGAAACGGGCTATTAGGCGTAAACTAAAGCAGAGCCTACCTGCTGACAAGGAAACCTGATGGACCAGTAGGGCTCAAGAAATGGAGGAGGCAGGAGCTAAAGGCAATTACCGCAAGCTCTCCCAACTGACCAACACCACTGGTCCCGGAAAACCAGGCGTCAGTGAGACAATCAGAGACAGCACAGGTGCACTAATACACAATAAGGAGTGCTGTATGGCTCGTTGGGCGGAACACTTTCAAGATCAGTTCAGCTGGCCCCCTGCTCCCGTACCTCTTCCTAATCAGACGATGCTGAACGTGCCATGAGCGATTAGTTTAGAGGCTCCATCGAAGGCTGCGATTCGAAACTCGATCGCAGCCCTCAATCGTTTTTGTGCCGCTGGTGCGGATCCCCTTCCACCTGCACTATTAAAGGATGGAGGTGAGGTCCTCTGCAAAGCATTGAGCTCGCTATTCGAACGGATCTGGAAGGAAGAGAGTGTCCTGGCCAACTGGAGCGAATCGATTTCAATAGCGTTATACAAGAAGGGCAGTCGCACCGACTGTGCTAACCACAGGGATTTTTTAGCCTAATACCAGTTGTGACAAAAGTATTGGTCTCGATTCTCCTCCGTTGCCTCACTTTAGAACGGGGATCTCTGATTAGGGAAGAACAAACAGGTTTCCGCTTTGGACATGGCTGTATAGACTATATCTTCACTATGTAGCAGGTGCTAGAGCACCGCCACACACCGCAAACCGACACTAGCGGTGTTCCTCGATTTCAAGATTGTGTTAGATTCAGTCAATCGATCGATTCTGTTCCAAATACTTGCGCGGAAAGGTGTTTCCACGAAATATGTGAACATCCTACGTGTTCTATACTCAGACACTACAGGCCGCGTCAGGGTCTGTGGTGACTTGCCGTATAGCTTTCAGACAGCAATTGGCGTTCGCCAGGTTGTCCGATTTCCCCGATTTTGTTCAGTTTCGTTGTGGACTGCATTATAGAGTGTTCCCTTGCGGAGTCTCACGATGTACACGTTCTGGGCCTGCCTGGTGAACAGATGGTTGATCTTAATTATACGGACGTTATGGTCTTGTTTTTGACGATGTCGGGGTGGCCCAGTCAACCCTGAATATCCTGTCTAGACTGGTCCTATTATTTGGTATGCGCTTCGCGCTTTTAAAGTGCAAAGTGTTGCTACAGGACTACCAGCCAGTTGCTAACCCCTTGACCATTGATAACGAAGATCTCGAGCTTGTTGATCAGCAACTGCATCAGTAACGAAGGGGCATAGAAACTGAAGTCAGTTCACATATAGCAAAAGTGCCTTCTCGAACCTGCGGCAGCATTGGCGACAGAAGGGAGTTTCCCTACATCTGAAAGTCCGTGTATACAAGACCACAGTGAGGGCCGTCCAGCTTTATGGAAATGAAACGGCTTCTTCGGTCTGAAGATCTGAGGCACCTTCAAGTCTTTGATCATGGTTTAATGCGAAGCATTACTGATGTTGCATGGCAACAGCGTGTCCGCAACAATGATGTGCGTAGGCGAGTACTAGGTGATGATAATCATGCTAGCTCCCTAGAACAACAGCTAGCACTGAATAAGTTACATTGGCTTGAACACGTGTTACGCATGCCTGATCACCGTTTACCTAGGAGGGTCTTGTTTAGTCTGCCAAGTGTAGGGTGGCGCAAGGCTCGAGGTGGACAGAAGTTGACTTGGCAGCGGGAAATGAAGTCACTGACGACCAAACTCGGTGTCGTTGGTCCGTCTCACCTTCCGGGCTGGAGTCCACGTGACTCGCCTTGTGTTTGTCTCGAGACTTTACAAGACAGTGGCGCGTCTGCTGCCGTCTCCTAATCAGATTCCTCTTTTAAAGTGTGTTTGGTGCTGAGTTATCTGCGGGGTAATGTCTGCTTATGAAGCGTGGCAGTGAAAGCCGCAAGGAAGCTGTCTCGCCGGTGCCGCCTTATCTTTGCACGGCAGCCAGCTGTTTGTGACGGTTCGTTTTTAACACAAAGTGTAGGCAACTTGACCCTGAACGTTTGCTTAGAGCATTAAGGTTTTCAGTTAAGTCCCCCTTCCCTCCCTTTTATTATTTTTATTCCTTAGGTCATTATGGTTGTATGACCGCGAAGCATCAGATCAAATGCCTGATGTACTGCTGTTGCTGACTGCCTGAACAGTCAGCACCGACTTCAAAGTAGGTCGGTACGAACAAATTAACACACCATCAGTGCCCAGCAAGACTTTGTGCCAATAAAAGCCTGCCGTGAAAACGTATGAATAACCTCCGAAAAGTGCAGCTTGGCATTCGCCCACTCAGCTGAGTTGACAGAAGTACTCATAACACAAATGATGTGCCAACACTCTACAGCTACGACATGGTTCATTATTCCTACATATCAGTAGCTCGTGTCACATACTTGTCGCAGTCCCTCAAACGCTAGCTTTGATGGTGTTAATTTGTTTTCACCGACCTACTATCTAATCGGTCCTGGGGGTTGTTTCGATCAATAGAGTTATCACCTCCAGTTCAACAAGCGTATTGAAGAAGCTGCCATCGTTACGCACCCGTAGTTCTCCCATAGTTCACCCGAAAGCGCTGCGGGTGATCCCTGCGAGGCTAGCCGAACCATTATTAGGATTCTTTCGGATGTTTGGGTGAACAGCAGATCTGACTTACGTCCCATTTGCGCCCACTTTATCCGTTTTCAAAAACAACTGGACGGTGGTTCCCACCAGTCGTATAACGTGACGGGACTTCCTGATAGACACTGTGCTCAGTAACCATCACGAAATTGGCGTAGGCGAAGTTTCATGTATATTAACTATGATACCAGTTTACCTTACGGGCAACCGTTTCCTTGAAATTTTGTTTCACGTACAGCAGCTTACCACACTTGTGAAGCCATGGCTTTTTTACTCGTATTATTATACAGTTGTTCCATTTTTCCACCGCTCTGGAAGTGATTCACTGGGAGCATTGTGTTTCGTAGGAAGTAGAGAGAAAAGATTGAGGTTTGCCAGTTGCATGTTGGTATCTGTAGATCGCAGGGAATGGGTGCGGCTAAACTGGGCATAATCGGGTGTTACTTGGTGACCATAAAATGCAATCTCCGGAAATCCGATGGTGTTAGTAACAATGGACCTGAAGATGAAAACCAAGCAACTCTCCACTTTTCACTTTTTCCTTTTTTACTATTTCCGCTGCTTCCGGTTACACGTTAGATCTCCAAGCGTTTCTAGCCGTCGGTATTCCTAGCCCTTGGATTTCCAGCCAGGAGGCCGCATGAATCCGACAGTGACTAAAGGTGATGCCATCGGATTTATGTGTTATAGCGAAGTGGAAGCCTGACGACCATGCAGTAGCTCCCAGTCTGAACTCGTATTAGCGATTGGATTGTGGGGTTAGAGATGCTCAGATGACTGTGTGTGAAACATAACCGAGCGATCTCAACTGACGCATCAAAACGACGAGCCAGCCGAAAGGGCTACCTACTTTCCCCAATCGTCGAGATCTGACTTCATCACCACATTCTCAATGTTGCCACCACATATGAGTGCTCCTCTCCAAAACACCCGTTATTGAAGACCAGAAACCAGTGCATATTATTCGACACGCGCTTCCATACAACATCGCTCGAACTGGGGCACTGTAAACCTGGTCTTTTACCTGGCGGGAAAAAGAGAGGATCCGGCAAATCTCCAAATGGCCACAATGACAAACTGAGACAACGGTTCAATATCAAAGAAAAGCAAATGTTCAACGATTTTTCCACAAAGTGGAACACTGATTTTGTCTTCAAGGTGCACTACCAAGGTACAAAGAATGTGCATGGAACACGAATAGTTGTGGTAATTGAAAATGATGCACACGAAATGGGAACGAGCGCACTAGGTTTTACTTTCAATATGTTGACTGCTTTGTCCCGATTATTGGACTCGTCAGTTAGGTGGGGTTGTAAATGAGAGGGCCCAGTAGTTGCACTAGGGAATCACTTACTGGGGATAGGTAGACCAGCGAACCAAAAAGATGTATCAAACACGTAAGCTGCGGACGCAGTGAAGAAAGGTAGACTAAATACAACTAGACACTGATAAGAGCAGCTTGGTACAGAGCCAGGAATAAGAGGAGTCTATGTGCCAGTTTACAGTTGCCGGATCAAGCACATACAGAGCGATGAATAAACAAACGCCGTGCTGTTAGGGCACTTCAGGCAACATGCAGCCGCGTAACAACTACTTTTGTCGCCCGGGTCTGTGGTAAAATTTTCGCCCGAACTGAGGGCAGAATGGGTGCTTGAAGTCCACAACCGGTTCAGCATAATGTGCACACTAGTTTCCGATGAAATGGATGATCGTTAGGGACATTGCGTTAAATCTGGTGAAAGTGACCACAATGGGACAAGTAAGGGGATTGCTGGGAAGAACGTTTGCACAGGTGTGACACATGGCACAAATGTGTTGTTGGTCATACAGAGTAACATTAAAATCTTCAACCCTCAGCTTATCCGGATATTTTGCCCTTTATATTTGGTATCGAAAAATCGACGGTACTAAAAATGCCACCCCCTGTCACATACCGCCTGGGGCGGACCGCCCTCCCATGGTGCGCCACTGGCAACTTGTTTTGCTGGGTCAGTATGTCGTCTAGATTCCCAGATGAACCCAGCATGTCCTTTAACGCTACAGAATATGGCCCGAATTCTATCCGCTGTCTCTCGCCTATAAATTATCATAACATCACATACTGGCTAGACTTAAGTCTATTCAGATATTACCACTTCATTCAGGTAGTTACGAAGTTTGCTCTTTGTGTCTCAGCGCTTCCTACAGATATTTAAGTGCTCCCCGTTTAATTCTCTCTTTACCGATTGGGTTTCTGCACAACGGACTGTGGTAATTCTTGCAGCAGTCCAAAAACTTCAGATGCGAACATGTCAAGGACACAGAGGGCTGAGTCTGTGAAGGAAGCACATGTGATAGTGCCCCTTTATGTCAGCACAGCGGGTGAACCGCAAAATTACTGCGGATTACAAAAAGAAGATCGAACTGTACATTCAGGGGGTAGGCCACGGGAGACTTGTCATAGGGGAAGCGACAGAGTGATGGTTTTTGTTGTTGCTTTTATGATGTATGGAAAACCAATAAAATGATTCAACAGAAATGCGTTTTCTCTTCCATGCTGAGTAGATGTTGCAAGCAACATGAGCATGCTTTCTCGGTCAGATCATTTTACAAACAACCGTGGATGTATCACTATTGAAACTGTGTCTTCGTTGAACTGAGATATCACACTATATTTCCGGTCTGTTTACACCCCTCTTTCCAAACCCACCCATTACAAGGCACTGGGACGAGT
Source organism: Dicrocoelium dendriticum (assembly GCA_944474145.2). Lineage (NCBI taxonomy): Eukaryota > Metazoa > Platyhelminthes > Trematoda > Plagiorchiida > Dicrocoeliidae > Dicrocoelium > Dicrocoelium dendriticum. The sequence continues at coordinate 132,668,770 of OX104064.1, forward strand.
TGATGAAACAGACCGGTCAGGCGTTCGATAGCGACTCGAGTACATTTACGCTCGCCAACGTTTTCGCCATGGAATTGTATCGCTATCGTGAACAAATATCCCAAATCCTCTCGGTTGCTATCAAAGAAATGAATATCGAGAAGGTAAGTGGCCTGAGTCATTGGACCCGATGACGCTGTGAACAGATTCCAAGTACGCGTGAGCGGACGTAACAGTATGAGTCCACTGATTCTTCCACTCGTTTTTCTAGACAGAAGTAGTGTATGACGCCATTGCTATTCGGCAATGCGTGTAACTTGTTGAAACCTGTGAATTGCAACCAGGTTGATGATTACAAATGCTTCCGCAGCTTAGAATGACGCTGTCACAATCGCGAGTTACTTTGCAGACATGTCGGCCTAACAGCATGTAGAATGAACATTACATATCAGCCTCACAAATCCTTTGAGGCCCGTAAGCTGTTCTAAGCGCGGACAGATGGTGTAGCTCGTCACCCTGTACTGTCAATCCAAATATTCGTAGCATAGATGGAAACTTACACTACTACTATCTAGAGAACTTTGCGCCCATTCAGTTTTCCACAGCTGAATAAGGCACAAGCGCGTGACGATTTTCCACACTCATTTCACCTTGCGCAGAAGTCCGGAGGAGTGCAGTTAACGCACGCACACACGCACACACACGCACACATACGCTTACTCCTCTCAATCTCTCGAACTGACTTCTCCTGCGTCTCACTCCACTCCTCCACTCAGACCGATGTGGCTTGATCCATGAGTCACATTTGATAGATTTACGCTGAACAGAGCGCATGTCTATCCAGCTTACAAGTTTGAAGTATGTTGAGGATGAGCACAAGTTCCGATCTGATTGCTATCCTGCATGCGCACCCTGTGACTTTTAGTGCTGTAGCACAATCAGCACGCTTTTCGGAGTCTGAAGAGGAGAAGCTAGATCGTAAACTAAGCTACTGAACTTCGAGACTATCACTAATTAACAGAGGACCTATTATGGACTGGCTAATCGGCTGGTACTTGTGCATTCGTTATGGATCCTAACGCTGCGGCATACAATGTGCTACTTTGTTGGATAGTCCACCGTTGCTGCCGTTCGCCACAACGCACTCCACCGCTCACCATGCGATGCCCTCAGGATGGCCCCTTAACCAGCTAATTGTTGAGCTGTACCATATCACTAAGGCGATCCCTTCGTACATGAAAAATATGGTCGTTGTGGCTGAAGTCTGATGCTGAGACAGGGTTTCGAAATGATGCTTCTGACTCTCAGCTTTCCGGATTACTTATGGTTGTAATGTCTTGTTCCAAAGAACTGGCCCATATTTACCGTGAAAACTGAAGTATCAGTTTAATCACTATTCTAGACATAGTGCATGAAAGAGTTATTTATGAGGCCTACTCTTTAGGTAATCGGCATGTAGGTTACATGAATTAGAGGTGCCAAGCTCTGTCAGGCACAATTGCATTCTCTTCAGATGCAAGCATATCTCTTTATACTCGTACTGTAGCAGTGACAGGGCGTAGCCTCAGCCATGCAGCTTCAATTTTGGCATAGATTTCTTCGTGATGACTTACGTAATAGTCGCCACGGTTAGCTATTACTTAGATTCTTACGGACGACTACGGTAGGATCAAGGCTGGGATAAATGCGCAGTTACGTGTGTACTAATTATAGCTCGCCCTAACCTAGGTACCCCTAGAATGAACCTCGCATCATGTCAATTGGACATAAAGCACCAATGAGCGGACAGTCTCCCCCTCCCCCTCACATTCGTCGTGATCCTTCATGTAGAAACAGCAGAGTGAGCAAACTCGGTGTTCAGGTAAGACTGTCTAGCTTGATGATCTGACGGGGTCTTCAAATTCGACCCTTGCTGTTCTCGTTGGGTTATTTTACACTACCGACTGCGGCTTCTAGATTTTATTTTTAACTAAAGCAATTAGTTATTTCTGATTGGGTCTCAAGGTCACTGTTGTCCTACTCCGTCAACCATCTGAAAATGTTACGTGTTTCTGCCTTAAATCCGTGCCTTATCGAATACAGTCATAAAGTCAGGAATACCAAACGAAATAGGAATAAATGTCTTGGAAAAAAGCGAAAGCATCGTGCTGGATCCCAAGTTGGCCTGTCGTTGTTCTGTAGACAAAGCGCAAGTCCCACCGATAGTTTCCAGTAATGTTCGCTCGCTTCTTGATAAAATCAATGATCTCAGTGCTCTTGTGCAGCGAAATGAGTAATTTAATACAGGAATGATTCTGTTACAAGAAACCTGGTTGCATATTGATGTAGCAAATGGGGAATTCAACTAGATGGTCATTTTCCCATCAGCTCTGACCGCCCTGCGAAGCCCCAGTTTCGTGGTGGTGGCGTTTTAACTTTGTTAGTCAACATTGGGGCAAAGCAGCAATCATAATATTTACTTACGCAACGATTTCTATAAGCTGCCAATTAGTTGAATGCAGACCGAAGTTCCTAAGTGGCTTTCGATCAGCCATCGTTGGAAAAGTGCATATTGCTCTTCACACATGTGCATCGCAGTTAAAGCTTTTTGAGGACCAACTTTCTTCAACGCTACTGTTTACATTAGATTGTTCTATCTGTATTGTTGCTGGCGACTTCAATAGAAAGGATACAACATTTTTGAAGACACTTGGTTTGGTAGACCTAGTGACTGTTTCGACCAGACAAGATGCCCAGTTAAACGCTGTGTTCACAGATAAACGACAGTTGTTTGCCATACAAAAGCGGGCTCCTTTGAGCAGCACAGACCGCTGTACATTAAAGCTGTGTCCAGTCATATACAGTCATATACAGCAAGTCTACCTTTTACACGCTAACCGGACTTCCTTACAAGCTTATCAAACGGAGGAATTGCTCCTTGGAGAGTATCACGAGGCTCCAGACGATATTTTCTTTAACTGATTTTTCAGTCTTTAACGACGAGGACCTGTCGCTCGAATGTGGCCATCTTACGGACTACGTCAAATATTGCTCTGACATGTGTTGCCCTGTTGACACGATCTATTTAAGAGCAGATAGATTTTCATCACCACTACTAAAGCGACTTCGAAGAATGAAAGAATGGGTCTACAAGTGCAAGAATGCCACCCGTGTCAAAAGCCTAGCCACAGCAATTAAATCAGAGATAAAAAGACGAAACTATACCTCGAAACAGATTTAGGCAACCATAACTATCGCGATCTATGAAGGCGGTTCTGAAGTAAGTATGTTTGCAGCCAGAGCGGTGAAGTGGATGTGGATAAATTGAATTCGGTGTTTAGTTCCGCCTCACCAAGCCTTTCATCCTTGCCCTCCTTCATTAGCTGAACTCCAGCCGCGCCGTTCGATCAAAACAACATCCATAAGGAACTCAAAAGCTTAAAGGCAACCCAAGCTTGTGGTCCAGATGCTCTCTCATTATTAGCTTTGAAGGAGTGTGCTGATTCTCTCACACTGCCTTTAACAGATCACTTTAACAAATGTCTCACTACGGGTGGAGCACGGCCAGTATCACTCAAGTACCAAAAACTGGATCTCAAATGTATCGCCCAATTGAATGTACATTTTTACCGCTAAAAGCTTTCGAATGACTGTTAATTCCGCGAATTTGTGCAGCGGCTCCTGAAGACGAAATCTATCAGGATGCGTAAAGCCCAGCGCTCCACATTGGATGTAGTGGCATATCGTGTTCATTCTACTGCCACTGCATTAGATTAAAAATGTAAATCCATACGGACTTTCCTCCTGGATAATTCGAATGCCTTTGGAAGTCTGGATAGGTCAAGGTTGCTAAACCTGTTATCCGAAAACAGAGTTCACGCTGGTATGTGTACTCTGTTACGTGACTATCTTATAGATCGCACTCACTTCACCAAGTCGAACGGTAAGAAACCCTCTGTCCTCCGTGCCGACTGTGATGTTCTACAGGGAGCGGTCCTATCACCTTGTCTATTTTCCTTGTATGTTGAATATCTCTCATTCCAAACCACGTTTATAAGTTGTAAATAAGCTGATGATGTGCTGGGATGAATGTCCCTCACTAACCAGGATTTCTGATCACTTCAACGGGGTTGGAAGATCTGGTGGAATGGTCTTCATTCAGAGCTCTTACGCATAATGCTTCTAAATGCAGTGATGTAATATTTTCTTTTCAACGTGACGATAAGTGGCAGTCCTATTATAACGTCTGCCTGTAACTGAACGCACTCCGAACGGGAAGCAATGTGCGGGACGAGCTGCGTTGAAAAACGGACAAGCCTGAGTAACGGGAATCCAAAAGATCAATAGAGCAATAGACCAACCACATGAAAGGACATAGTCATGAATGGTGAGCGGTCTAGCTCTAAGCGACTCTCACGCGTCTGTCCAACACCATCACGTGAAGAGACAGTCACGCATGTCAAACTATCTAGGTGTGAGCCACTGTGAAACGCAAGCCCGTCTAAAACCTCCCTCCTTTAAACTGAACAGAATAGCACCCTACGTTCGATTGGTAGACTTTACGTCTTGGCGCACTGATTCGCGTTGAGTATATTCGATCTGTAGTTACGTTTTCTGTTTGGACGACACGCGCTTCAGACTAGGTAGATTGATACGATCCAGCAAAATGTCCAACATTAGTGAAGCTTCCTGTTTTTGGGACGTCCCTTGCACCTCAAAACGGGGTCTAATAGGGTTTACATGTCTAGTCCATATGATGGAATCCACTTATATTCTATGCAAAACACTTGTAATCCATTCAAAGACACGGCCAGGAATCCAGAATGATCTTCCGTCACGAAAATTCTCTAAATACACATTATCCCTAGGCACGAAATGTCGGCGGCGAGTTCCATGATGACGATGAAAAGCCAACACCCATTAACACAGCGCTCTTCTTCGTTGAGGTGGGTGTAATGATCTTCAGTGGTGGAGCTTACAATTATTATGTCATCTAAATAAGCCATGGCACATTGTAATCCGGATAGCATAGCGTACATCACTTGTTGAATTATCGCTGGAACACATGCTACTCAGAAATGTAACCGCCTGTAACGATACAAGCCTCGATGACTATTTATAGTGAGTAGTTATTTTCAGCGCTCCTCGACCACTACTTGCAACTATGCATCAGAAAGGTCAATTTTAGGAAAGATATTTCCTCCATTAAGCTCGGGAGCTGGTAAGGGATACCGATGCGTTTCCATTGCGTTATTTAATCCGGTAGAAACATCAGCACAAATACACAAACTGCCATTAGCCTTTCTGATGACTACAATAGGAGCGGCACACGCTGAGCAGCTCAGAGAATTGATGACGCCAATGGACTCCATTCGACTACTTTCGGCATCCACAACCACAACGGCAGCGTACGGTACTGATCTTTTGGGAAAAATTACTAGACGTACACTGGTACGCGGATACAACACAGCTTTATCTTAGAACACATTCCAAGACCCTCTGCAAAATCATTAAGTTACTTAGAGGCAATAGGTGACGAAGCTTCTTCACTGTCCTCAAACATTACGAGTGCAACCAAACATTGAACATCGGTGGGGCACAGTGAAAAATTATCTGGGTTATCACAAATACTGTTCAAAGGTATACTCCATAAATTAAGTTTTTCTATCATCCAATCTATGCTTAACAAGTTCAAATGTCCGTAACGTGTAACGTAACAAACCCCATTAGCATGCAACTCACGAAGTGCAAAATCACAATTGGACTATCCAAGGAAGGGTAATTCCGAGCCGGACGCGACGTGAAGCTTGAACACATGCGGGTTCACAGCGCTTGCTCCATGTCAACTCAGAGGTTATTGTAATATCGGAAGCCGTGCTCAATTGAAGTCGGACAGAAACACCGTTTAGCACAATCGCAACAAAGTGACTGATAGTGCGGGCTAGTCGTTGCGAACACCATATTTGAAAGGCAACTTTGAAAACTTGGAGTTTTGGCGAAGTTTCCTGACGGTGTTGCAGAGGCTCCATGCAAACATCTCGTTTCCTTATGTCCCATATTCTCACAACGTTTGCAAATATATCGTCTGAATTCACAAAATCGAGCGAAATTCCACTGACCACAATGTCAACAAGCACTAGGCGGACGGCCTCGGCGTGCGAAATCGGAGAGACGTACTGAATTGTGCGATGGCCATGGGGGTGTAGGAATAGTACAAACATCCACTACACAAGACCTGCTGTCCCGTTGGATCATTTCTGTGTCAAGCTTCAGTGACAACATACGTTCACATTCCTGTAGCAGCTCCTGTAGTGAAACTTCTGGATTAGACTCCAACCTAGATGACACACGTGTTCGAATCTCCGCATCTTTTGGAGAACGTAATCCACAAACAAAAATGAGCATTTTAAACTGATCCCTTGTGAGTGTGCTAAGCTAAAAACGTTCACATTCTCTGTTAACAACAGCTGCCTAAGTCACAAAATCATCTTCCTGGTGTTTAACAACTTGTGTTGAAAAGTGAAATTTTAGGGCCGAAAATTCTGGTCAAGTGTTTCACAGTGTCGTCAAATGAGATATCGCGTGGGCTCTTGGGTAGAATGTACTTAGAGTACTTTTTATCATCTTGTGGACTCAATTTCCTCAAAGAAGGCGTACCTGAGCTGTATCGCCTAGCTCACACCCATCAATTTTTAACAAGTCTTCATATCGGCGAAACCATGTTTCGAAAGTGAGGTCATCGTCCAGCTGGTAATGGAATTCTGCCATACTCTGTGCCAGCTTGTCTGCAGTGGATATCGTTGAATCCGTACATACTGACTGTAACGACATTCGTGTTGTCAATGTTTCAATTAAGCGATGCAGTGAGGCCTCAAACAATACTTGCTGTCTGGACAGCATTTCTTGAAAAAATTCCAAAGGGACCGTCATGGTTCCTGTTGCCAGTCTACTATAACGTCTGACTGTAACTGAACCAAATCCGTACGGGAAGCAAGAACACCACCGTGCGGGAAGAGCTGTATTGAAATGCAAACAAAGCTGAGCAACGGAGATTCAAAAGATCAATAGAGTAATCGACCAACCACATGAAAGGACATAGTCATGAATGGTGAGCGGTCTAGCTCTAAGCGACTCTCACGCGTCTGTCCAACACCATCACGTGACGAGACAGTCACGAATGTCGAACTATCTAACTGTGAGCGACTGTGAAGCGCAAGCCCGTCCAACAAGTGCTACATAGTTCTCTCCCCCACACGTGCTATAAGCACTTTGGTGCCGTAAAGTATCATTGGCACAGTCAACTCATCAGCGCACCAACGTCAAGAATTTCCTTGACTCTGTAGGGTACACGATTCTGCGACACCATGCATTAAGGCACCAAGTGATCACACTAACACCTACCAAGAACAAGCATGAAGATGCTTCGCTTCTGTATAACGAGAAGGTGGTTCCTGTCAAGCCAACGCTAGCTAAACAAAATGGCCGTCAGCTGAATTTCCGTCGGATAAATGTTGCTTTCTCTTGGATAGCTTTGTGTACACAGAGGCACTGTGTTATAATCAGTCCTAGTTGTTCTGACTCTTAGTCGGAACGGACGAACATTCAACACAGATGGTACCCCACGCGTGCAGTATCCAATCGAATTGGGGACGTCGCAGGCTAACGTGACCTAGCTGCCCGACGTACATGCGGACTGAGACTGAAGACGCAAATGCGTAACCTAGCACGACTACATCGAGACCCGAACGAGGAATAAAGACTGGTCGTTAGCAAGAATTCTTTTACTGACTCAGCCAAGGCGAAGCTTGTCTTCTATACCTTCATATTTATAACTCGATATAATAACAGTGTAATGCATAACTATATGGCAACGTGGATGTTAGCAAGGCGCATGTGTTGTCACCCGGTGGTACCCTCCTGAGGGAGACTCGTTTAATGTCAGTGTGGGTTTGTGCGGTAACTGCCACAATAATTGAAGTGCTAAGATAGATGTCTCAGTGTCCTGAGCAGAGCTCAGTTGCTTCACAGTGGTTTGACATCAATGTGCTAGCGACAGTTCGGTTATTACTATCACAGTGTGAGTCGCCACATGGTGATGGTATGTCTGTGGTGAGCCCGACAAAATCTGCGCAAGTGTCGTAGGCAATACCAGATCCGCAACACACTGGCCTCCATGTCTCCTCGTTTACGATAAAAGTGTTTGTGAGCCCCATGCTTGTTCGCTGAAAGTTTTTAAAGTTCTGAATATGTTACAACCTGACGTTGGAAAAGTATTTAAGTGCACAAGCGGTAATGGTCCAGTCGCGTCTCTTGATTGGTTCCAGGGAAGAAAGAACAGTGCGCTTCGTGATCATCTTTAATACGCGTGTACAAAACTTGCATCTTGAACGAACTGGTTTTTCAAACTTCAGTTGGTGTGTCTGCCCCGGTGGCAGAACTGCAGACTACGGTAGGGCACTCTGGCATGACGAGCTTAGCCAGTCCACATGAGCTGCTGACAGACTCGTTGCCATGGTCAAACCGCAAGCTGATGCAACCAGCCCGTCAGCATGACGCAGGTTGCTACGCTACAGCAGTGAGTGAGCGCGACTACTCGGAGGCGTAGCATGGGGGGGGGGCGGAGGGCGCGGTCCGCCCCGGGCAGCAGGTGACATGGGGCGGCATTTTTGGTACCGTCGATTTTTCCATACAAAATATGTTGGGCAAAATATCCGGATAAGCGGAGGGGTAGATATTTTAATGTTACTCCGTATGACCAAGAACACGTTCGCGTTACGTGTCATACCTGTGCAAACGTTTTTCCCAGCAATCCCCTAACTTGTCCCATTGTGGTTACTTTCACAACATTTACTTAATGTCCCAAACGATCATCCATTTCATAGAAAATTATTTTGCGCTTTAACCTGAGCCGATTGTCTGGCTTTCATGCGAATATATTGCCCACAGTCAAGGCGAACGTTTCACCGCCCCGGGCGGCAAAAGTAGTTGCTACACCACTGCGACAACTGCTGGTCAGTGCGGACCGCTAACAAGTAAGGAATCTGTCCAGGCACGTGGAGTGAGTCGGCTCAGAACATAAAGCCGGAGATGATAGCAGGTGACCTATAAAATTAATCATGCTCTGTGTCTAATATACTTTGGTCTAGCAGGCTTCGGTGTTCCTGTTTCTTTCTCAGCTGGGTCGGAGCGTAGAGGGGCAGGGGCGAGGGCGTTACAACAGTGCCACTGTGTCGTTTCGATTCAACTAGACACAATGCTCTTACTGAAGAACTTAGACGATCCAGGTTTCTGGATGAGGAAAAACTTCATGAGTCTCTAAGTGTGCGACATTACAGTTTTATACTGTCCACCAATGACTTCCCGTTGAATGGGTAAGGGAATGCCTTCATTCCTAGTCATTGCGCGGCAGACTGGCTGAAATTGTGACTAACATTTACCGGGTTGTGATAAATAGTGAATGACCAACTGTTGTGTGCACAAGCGTGGACGGCGTGTCGTCGTACATATATGCTTCGACTACCTTTACTTACATTAACCAAACAGTTATGACCAAGTCCGTTATGTAAGCCGAGCTAACTGGCATACACAACGTAAAATAGAGCGCACAATGGTCATAGGGATGTTTCAACCGTTTCAATTAATTCCTTTTTGTGGTTTTTGCTACAACAAGAGTCATGCACAATTAAGGTAGCCGGGGCCACCCGTGGGAAGGGGCAGTACACTAAATGTAAAACGATTCATGGACTAGCGGTAGTTTGCATTTACTGGTCTGTACGCACTTACAACGGTGGTAGGTATACTGACTGGCACCCTACATAATGCGAACAGATTTAGCTCCTAATCAAGTTAGATCGCCACTCGAGTCGGTACGCAGCAGCTACATAAGACCGCCGCACATATAGCATGGGAGTAAATTAATAGCATAGCCGTTGAAATGCACCAAGGGTTAATCTGATCGCAAAAAACCGATTGTCTTTAATGTCCCAGACATATACCACTTAACTGTGTGGAGTGCACTTTAATTAAGGCTTGCAGACTAACAGAGATTAACTAGCTTGATAGGACTCTGCAAGAGATCTCAGGAGCAATGATGTCAGCAACTGTTTAAATCCATCAGTCCATCCGCTGCAAGCTTATTCGGAGCGGACCAATTATCTCATCCTCTCCGGAATTCAAATCCACCGTCATTAAGGGCGATCATAGGCCCGGAAACGGCACCCTAGCTCAACCATGGATGGTCGCTCACCTTAGTCCCACCCGAGTTCACTCAAAACAAACCGCTTTCACGTAAGCTGGATCACCAGGTTGACACCGATGCGCATGGTGATGCTGATGAAAACCATTTGTTGAAGGTGCAACATTAAATGGTTGTCAGTGAGCAATGGGAAACTAAACCAATTATCATTAACGATATCCCCAAGGCTCCGGAAACTTGCCTCTTACGTTCGTGCTAACGATACTCGCGTACTGTTTTAGCTAATCGTTCATCTAGCCATCACCCGTGCCCTGCCGTAACCAAGCGGCTTACACTTATACTTAGTCACATGGTAGCCATCGACGCGCATGAAGAACTCGACAAAGGGTGTTTTCCGGAATGTATAACAATAACTAACCTGTTGTCAAAATACGCGTTAATCTGGGAGGAAGCCTGCTCGGAATCGACACAAAACCAGGCATCACACGACGAGAGCTCAGTGACTGCTATCGACACAAGCTGCAAAGATAGCTAGTAATGTCACAGCAATGTGTTGTCTATCAATAATTAGCAAACATTAAAGTCGCCCCACGAAACGTACCTGGAACACCCCCTAATGCAGGCGACGGTTCATTGACCCGAAGGTGAAAATGGCCACGAACAGGAGCGTAGAACCGTCAGCTACTTCCGGAACATCAGTTGCCCTCCGCGTCCCAGAAGGAATTGTTTAGAAGGCTGCCCAAGATGTATCGAAAAGACACTGTAAGCTCAACGATCCACTTGTTTCCGAAACCCGACCTCCACCTCCGTCACGGAAATACTCTCGCAAAAGTAACCTGAAGCTATTCGACGTCAGAGACGAAGAATAAGCAACTTAGCATTAACACAGAATGTGGAACATGACTCCATATCCTATGCTCCGCATCACTCGATATAGTGTTAAAAACCGCCTGTCCAGAAGTAGCTTCAATGCCAAACTATCAAACCAGCCTGTTGCTCCACTACTTCCCCCTAACCTAGATCAACACGCATCTAGACTACGGCCATCTAGCGAGCCTACGCCCTTCTGTGGCGATCGGTGGTCCACTAGCTGTGGCAGCCGGTTGTACTCGAATACTTTCTCAACGAAATAGTACCGGTGCGTTAGCTGTTTCGGCGTGTGCTTACTTGCATAATAAGGAGCAAAGTAAAAGAGGTGACGGTTTAACATCTCATATGCAAGGAATTTACATAACTACAATCAAACATCTATTAGAAGCCTTATCTAGCCTTAGGTTGGTGAATACGTCATTCTGCCCGGGACCTGTTCTAGCCATCTCGAGCATATTTGACATGCGTGATTTGTATGGGTGACAAATGGTTGGAATATGATTATCTTCCACCCCATGTACCTGAGGAACCGTCACTAAGGTGGTATTTAACTTAATGAAGTTAAAAGTTGGGTTGAGCACATCGTAGGCAGTCCTCTACACTGTATGTCGTTCCTTCCCTTACCATATTGACAACTTAACTCAGAAATTCAATGGTAGGTTGCAGTGCGCCTATAAGGGAGTCAAGTTCCATCGAAGTTGCATGAGATGGCATCAAAATGAGGCGGCCGATTTTCCTCTTGCAGGGGGCATTTTGGAACATCAAGTCAACATTTTTTACTCTGGACCTCCGTGAATCACCTGCCTCTTCGGCTCAAACGGGCTTCTCTTTTGCCCGCTCAAGCCCTTTTTGTGAGACCGTTTTGACTTCATTCACAGCGGGCTTGATCAAGGCCCTACTCACTTTATGTTTGGTCCCTTTTCCGGATATGCTCACTGCAGCACCTGCGTTCGTCTTGACTCCGGAACTACGCTCACTTCGCCTCGCCTCTACGTCTTAAGCTTTATGGTTTGCATCAGTTCGTGGATCAGCACCTGCTCCCACACACCGCATTTTCCAGTCCTAATGCGCAGATACACTGTGCACCTAGACGAGCGCATGGATGCGATCTGTGTAGCACACCTCCCTCTCCGTCTGACGACGGTCATTTGCTCTTTCAATCAAGAGCGCAGAGCGCAGCCGGTACTGCATACATCAACGAGTGCTCGTCCTCAAGATGGACATGTCAACGGACATCAAACGTTCACCGTTTTAGAGCAGAAGAATAATGTATGAGATGGTTAATTAGTACTCAAAAAATAGCAGTGTGTGCGTGAACTCGCATGTGGCAAATGAGCTTTCTGTGTAACCTAATTACTCTAACCTCATGACCTGCTAGACTTTTCATGTCAGCTGATATGAAAATATTGCTATTTTCAGACGCGCGAACGACCAGTGTAGTCTTTTGTTTATCGGTTCCCATAGCGCTTGCCACGGACACACTGCAGACCGCATCCTTCGGTGCTTGTTATTACTGCAGCCAATACGGTATATATCGTACCGCATTGCTACGGTCAAACACGTATTACCGCTTAGCATATTAAGCCTAAACAGACTGTATGTTAAAGCTGCTATTATTTTAGCGCTGGTACGTACTGAATAATGCATTCGTACATAGGATGTATTACCACGTGGCCTGAGTTGACCCCTCATCCCCTGGACGCTATCATGGCCCGGAGGTACAAGCACGCTGACTCACTCTTCAGTGACATAAGCGTGGAACGACTGTGTGTCAAGCATGAAAGTATCGGGTGTCTTGCTCATATGCCTTCCGAGAGAATTCCTTAGTGGTTAGAGTGTATTTGATGCTCTTGGGCGGGTGTATCATAGGTCATGCTGTCATCGTCGGCTCGGATACTCAGAAGCATTGGCAAAAATGCAGGTAGGCCTATGCAAAGTTTCGTAACTACGGACTTCTATTTTGTTGAGCCTATTTGCTTGGGTTTGTTTTAGCGTGCACGCTTGCTAACCCCACTAACTGTTTGGAGTCCTTGTCGGTGGTTACGGATCTTAGTTCAACCCTGATGCTAAGCATCTATCGTGGTATGCATCCGATTGATTCTTTCCCTCATAGATCCATTATTGACTTTGCATAGTGACGTTTTCTCCGTGCTCTGGTTTGTTTCGACATTCAGGAGTGTTAATCCTCCTGCTGTTTAAACAATGCCCTTTTCCTTTGGAAAGAATCTTATTCCTGTTCGTTCATGCTCTCACTACCGTTCATGGATGCGAATATTTGCGGGACTGGCTCAGCATACAGAAAAATGGTAACCGTGGAGGAGAACACAAGATGAGGCAAGTGCCTCATCGGTTGGCATTGCTAGGGCTTTTCTAGGACCATGTTTAAGATCATAGTATAATTGATGTTGGTTCCCTAAAATGCTGGTTACACTAATATGACATCTTTTACTTATTATCCGTACGTATTTTGTTCTATTATTTAAAGATTGGCTTTTTGTACAGATTAAGCAAATAAATCTCCTGTGGAGACAAGGTGTACTCTCACCGGTGAATCGAAGAGGGTCAGAGTATATCTGACGTTGGCCGGCATTCCGCTCAGAGAAACGTGGCCACCAGCCTCATGAAGGCAAAGCGAGACTGCCGACCAACTCGGTATGCTTACACACAATGAATTTCAGCCGTCTAGTTGCTGAAGCCTCACAAACTGAAGCAGGCGGGCGGCGCTCTATCGATTGATTATCCTAACTGATTCACGAGGGTTTTCGCACATGGTGCAGTCAAGTATGTGTCCGGATGATCAAAATGGCGGAAAACAGACTATTCGCGATTAGCTTTCACGGAATATGCTCTAAACTTCCTGTGGAAAATATCCTTTCAGTTCCGCCGATGTAGTCGCTGCCGCAATTCAGCAGAGCGGGTGAATGCACTGGGCGATAACTCGAGAGTCTATCATGTCCAGATAGGCTTTAAACTGCAATTTTCTAACTTTGTGCAATGACTGAAGCTCAGCAACTTAATAATAATTTTTAGGGATTGACGGAGACGATATCGGTATCTCTTGTCATTTTGGTCTCCTATGAATGGTAGCATTAGGAACACTTTTTCCTAGGGACTTCTCGAATAGCTGTGCTATGTTCTCTATCGTCCAAGATCGTGCAGCACTGTTTATCTACTCTTTCATATTGTCACAGGCTTTGTGTGAAATCGAGGAGACCTGGCGGAACTTGCAGTTCACTTTGGTGAACTACTCAAGAGGTGAGAAAATGCATGCTTCGCTGCTAGGTTCAGTGGACGACATTCTACTCGCGCTGGACGATAACTCAGTGAACCTACAATCCATGGCATCTAGTCGTTTTGTTCGTCCGTTTCTAAGCAATGTTCAGGCTTGGGAGAAAAATCTGAGCATAATCAGTGATGTTTTACAAACTTGGCTCACAGTGCAACGCAAGTGGATATATTTGGAGGGAATTTTCGCAGGAAGTGACATCAGCTTCCAGCTTCCGGAGGAAGCAAAAAAATTTAATGAAATGGATAAATCTTTCAAAACGGTAAGTGATTACCTTGCGATTGTTACCTCAGTAGCGATGTTTCCATAGTATTCGAGCTGACAAGGATGTAAAAGAGTACTCCGACGAAGCAAACCAATTGAGTCGCTGTAAGTAGGGTAACATAGCATCTACCTGTATGTATTAGTTGCGGTCCAGTAGTGTGTGGCTGAAGGCGAAGGAGCACCGCAAATAAAACTGGTCCACACCCTCCAGAAGTACACCACACTTGGGTAAAGATTGTTGAACATTTTTCCGCCTGGGGCAACTCGGTATTTCTTATGAGTTGATTACTTGGAACGGTGGATGCGGTCTTTCCAAAAACGTGTTTTCCGACATCTGTAGAGGTTGAGTGACATTGATCAATGAATGACTTGCTGTCCACTGTGCAATGCTACGCTACATTTTAAACGCTACGAAGAGTATAAGTTACCGCTGAATCGATGCTGAGCGTAGGGGTTGCGTTGTTCGGGATACACTCACTGCCCGATGGAGACCCATCTGTTCACTTTCCTTATTCTAACCAGTATGAAGAAAGAAAATGGATGAACATTGTACGTGGGTGTCTTGCTATCATCTATACTACCAGTGCACGTGTTTCGGAGGCTCATGGTTAGTTGGCGCCTTAAAATGATCTGGATTATTTCTTACTTTGGACGGCCGTTTTCTCTTTGGTTCGGACAATTATGTCCCACAAGCCTAGTGTTTTTGGACCACTGCAATTCGCTGAACAGCCAGCTTCAAGTTCAGTTCGTCTAACTGTACGGAAGCCTCGGCCAATTTCTACAGCCCTAGAGAAAGTCTCACGCTTTGACTATCAGTGTAGGCGTCTTCCCCTTCGAGGATCCTGAAGCAGAAGGGAGTCAATTCGGTTGAAAATCCGCTTCACGTATGTGTACTAGCCTATCAATGACTTCGCTTGTCTCAAAGTAAAGACGGCTGCTGCAAACCGTGTACCCAATGGTTCTGCGGTGATGTACAACCAGCGCCTATAATTTGGATACATTCCCTCGGATTACTTCACTCAGATCACCAAAGTCGCTCTTAAACCAGGTATGGTGAACAGAATGATGGACATACCGAGAGGACATACTAGCACACTTGTCGTCCGGTTGATCTACTTGACCCGATTCACGAAGTGTCTGCTCCACTGCACATCGCATATCAAAGCAGTATACATCTCCAGAATTTGCTAAATAATATAAGTAGAAATTCATCACGTCTAAACTCAGTCAGACAGCCATCACAAATTCGGAAAATCTCTAAACAACCGTTGACGCTTTTCGGGAATTAGAGGAAGTGCGCATTCTATCCGATGCTTGTGTAGTTAAAACCCATAATTTGATTGTTATCAGTCTGTGGTTAGGACAACTGAGCCATGAGGGACGATAACTACTGACGTGACTGTTACTAGATGTTATAAAGCGCCGCTCGCTATCCATTAACATGCATGTTACTGCTGTGCAGAGGACAGAGTGGCCACCTCACTGAGCAACGAAATTATCCAATATAAGCCGCCAATAAAAATGTCATTAGAAGCAGTTTGGTCAGTGTACTGATTACTAAGGAACAGTAAGAGGAGTAGCGTAGCCTAAGTAAAAGCTTCAATTCCCTACTAGTTCCTTGTAATCTGTTAAATATGTTGTCAGCGGACGTCGTCTCGTAAACTAACTAAACCGCAATCCAAAAGCGACACTTTCAGTGTTATACCAAACCAACATCCTCACACACACGTGACTGACAGGAGTATAATATGTGTGCTGAACCGCGTTAGATGCAGGTACGGAAAGTATTGGCCCACGAAGATAGGAGAACCGGATCCCAGAAAACAGCAGTGATATTGTTGTAACGTGCTAAACATAGTGTAGGGGCCCGGAACGTAAGGAACACGCGGGAGACTGGAAAGCCGCAGGAATGGGTGAGGGCAGACACAGGCATCCCAAGGTCGCATAAAAAGCCCCACAGAACGAGCGGTGAGCGGATCGCAAGTGGGTAAGGTCGAACGGCAGCGAGCCCGAGCCAACGAGAACAGAAAAGGTCTTGATCAATAGGCCAGTAAGTTAGACAGAAACCCATTTGTCGGTACATCCAAGAATAACTCCGGTGATGGTGGCGGAGATCGGGGCCGAATAAAATCGGTGCGCTACAGATGGACCGGGTCCAATCAAAAGAAAACCGAGCATGCACGATTAATCTGCCCCAGCGCTAAGGAGAAAAAGCGTGCTTTCAGACAGCTTAGAAGCGGATTGCTCGGCAGTATGGCGAGCGGACGGTTTACGTCCGAGCCCATGTTAACAACATGCTCAGCTGTCGCAGATTGCCAAGCGAGAAAGCATCAGTTCTAAAGACGAATATATATATATATATATATATATATATATATATATATATATATTGAGCCAAAGGCTCCGGGCGCAGTCCCTCAAGCACACATGCATACCACCTACTGACTGCAGGTCAGGCTATTGAGCCAAAGGCTCCGGACGGAGATCCCATGCAAACAACCGAAGCACAACCACCACCTGGCGTGCGATTGTCTACCGATCCAAACGCATGCCTACGCAAAGCGCATAACATCGAGTGCTCGAACTTGCGCACACTACTACACATCTTCCCGATTGATGGCATCCATTGTGCAATTGAGTTGCTCCCTAAGGCTCTGATTTGCATCTTCAAGCCAATTGAACCTAATCATTGGTGCGAATTAATTGCATCCGGTATCATTTCTACGCACCAAGCCCGCGTGGTGACCTTGAAATTGAGCTAGCTCAAAGCAGCCGATGACGGTAGACTTAATAGCCCTTGCATGAATGTAGCAGTTCGTGGTGTGTGATGTGGACGCTCGGGCGGCCTAGCCGGCATTTAACAACAGTGCCTGATCTGAAGCTAGTTCCACGCAGCTAAGGGGCACAAGGTTGTCCAAACACCTGTGGCGACTGGGTATAAGTGGACTACCAGGTACGTAAAGGTATGCCTTGCGGACAACACCCGGGGGGCTGCGTACACAGTAATACGACACCTCATTAGCGATCTCATGGCCAGTTTTGCACTGGCGCAGCCAAGATTTTGGACGACCTACCAAGGCTAAGGCATGCGAGGGTACTACGTCCGGATAGGGAGGCAGTCAGAGGTGCATTGCTGCGAATGACCAGGGACGGTGTGACGGCTTCGCGAGCGGCGGTCTGCTGAGTGGGCTAGTGCCAAAATACGACTGTGGCAATTTTGTTACAGGGCGGTTAGGCCCTGCTTTGATACAGCAGGCGTCGCTTACCGTCATAGTGGTTGCGGTACACCGACTTGCTGGTCCCTGAATCAAATGAGATACTGCGACCGGGCTGTCGGAATTTCGTATCTACTGATCTGTACCCACATGCATGGGCGGACTGGTGCAGACTGAACGTGAGGGCAACTGACACGCATCAACTGAATTCGTGGCCCGCACCTAGGTGGGTGGTATGTTCGCACATGGGAAGCACTGCATCGTCGCTTGGCATCTTTGTCTGGCCATTTCACTGGCTGTTCTACAGCAAACGTACTTGGAGGACACAACATATCGGCGAGCAACACTAATTCCTTCCTACAATAGTTTTACCTGTAAATCCCATAATTTCGCGAGGTCGATAACACTCAACTCCATATCTAACGGCCTGTGAACACCTAGTTCACAATCATAGATGGCAGTACAATAGCATATCATGGGTCAACTAGATAACGCTTCAAATGTCTCGTAGGATGGCCGTATTGAAGAGAGGAAGGTTAAAAATAAACATATGCAGAAAATGGAGTGTGAATTGGTGACTTAGCAGAGACAGTTGCATGATAACTGGTATACATCCATTTAGTTGAAACTAATCGCTCGCCATAAGTTAGATCTTTGGCGCGAAGCGGGAAATTCGAGATCATAACTTTATACATGAAATCACTTTGTAATCAAAAAAGAACATCAGAAGGCGAAGGTTCCGCGATGACACTGTTAGGACGATCTAACAGCGGTCTGGCAGGTTCGGTGTGTCCGGATATCAACACAGTCACAAGTGTATGACTTCGAATGATCGGAGTCTGGGGTGTAAAAGGTTGTGTCGCGCTTGTGAGTAAAGCGACAAAAGTGACCTGCGTAAATTGCCACTGAACTCTGGATTGACAGGTGGCCACATGTGTAAGAGAGAAAGATCATGGGTCGCACTCTGCTGAGGCGGCTGATGACGTGATACGACTGCGACATTCTCGTTTTTGGGCGTGCATGTATCGAACGATCTGTGCACCGTAAGTCGAACTCAGTACCCCAACCATCCAGCCCAGTTAATGTGAGGCACTGCACTTGCCATGTGTTTGCACTGGAGGGATAAGTGTGATGTCTTGGTGGTTAATGTGTAGGCGATCACGATGACTACCACTTTGATCGCTTGAGTGGTTCATGTTCTCTTGAACGCCTCACCACCATTAATTAGCAGACGACTCACAATGCACCGCATATATTGGCACAACTTATGCGCGGAATCGAACGCCGTCGACCGTATAGCCCTCTAAAAAAACTTCACAATAAGCGACAAACATCGATCTTGCATCCTGAGATGGATCAGTGGCTTACATCCGAGGCGCTGTCTTGGCGTATCTCACAGTGCCTGTCCTCACGCGGCGATATGTGACCTACGGCACTATGCAACTTCGACATTTCCGCAATAAGGCTTATCCTTATAATAAACATAATGGCTCTTCCTTCTTTGCGCACGGTAGTCCTCTTCGTGATGCCAACTACATAACATTCCCTCTACAGAACTAGCGACCCAAAAGTACGTAGCAACACATGACCTCTCATCACTAGCAGCAATGTAGTCTCGATAGTCAAAATTCATCCGGATACCCTCTGGTTGTCTCTAGCAACGTCTAACGCGGAAACACGCGGGAACTCTCTGCGAAAGCACTTAGCATGAATACCATCGCTTATACCTGCACGTCGAATCGATGGTTTTGTGATGCACAGCAATGAAAACACCAGTTCCAATTATATACATCCATAGCAACCAAATTGGAGCAATCTACAAATCAGTACCATGTATTGCGCGAGCCTCATTCCTCCTCATATGATCCATCATGTGCTGGCAGTGCTGAGACATCACGCAGGCTCGTGCCCCTGACACAATTCGCTCCATGAAACACATTCTCCACTCGGTCTTGCAGAGTACATCCACAGGATCACCCTGAAGAGTCTGGGAATATCTTGCCCCCTTGGGTACATGAGAGAGGTTTTGAGCGGCGCTCCACTGACAGCGCTAATACCGAAATACGACTGCGACAATGTTGTTACCATGTGAGTGGGCATTGCTTTGTTGCAGCAAGCGCCACTTACTGTTAGGCTAGTAGTGGGCTGATGTAAGGAAAATGTGATAAGGCGGCAAAAGGTCTCCCTGAAGAACACCCGAGTTGGTGGTTAGTGGGTAGGGGCATTTTTCACACACTCTTGAAATCTGAGTGCGTTCAGTCAGTGGCGCAGCAACTACTTTAGCGTCCCGGGACAGACGTAAAATTGCCGTCCCCCTCCCTGGCGGTTGTAAATCTATAAACTATCACAATGGAGGACAGCCCCTAAATATTTCGTTTCATATAACAACAAGCAAGGATCTAGTTCTGGAATGCTGTCGTGAAGGCAGCCGGTTTTGTGTTATAGTACTCATCAGTGATTTATAGATACACATTTCGCGCAACACCTGAAGCAATTGCATCGATATATATATATATATATATATATATATAACCCTATACCAATTACAATATAATTGGCTGAGTGCCACAACACATAAGAAGAAAGGATAGCGTGAAAGGGAAAACAACTGTTATGGTAGAAGAGTCGCAGCAGGTTCGCCATTGCGTACGGTCCTTGGCCATATCTTCAGCGTTTGCAACCAGGTGTGCTCGGGGTCCTCTGGTCCCCAACCCGGGGGTCGGGAAGGCCCGACAACAGTCATCTCCAACTTTTGCGCCTTAACACATTGGATCCAAGTTTTAGATTGCCCTCCTTTTCGTGGCTTACAAACCACCCTTGTGTTCGCAAATAGGGCTCCTCGTGGTAGCCGCTGGGTAGGCATGCGAAGCACATGGCCAAACCAGCGAAGTCTCCGCAGTGAGATGATGCTATCAATCGATCGGCGGAGTTCGTTAGATCTGAAGACTCACCGACGGATTTCCTCATTACTGATTTCGTGCTGCCATCGAACACCAGCAATGCTTCGCAGGCAGCGGTGATCGAAGACAGATAGCCGCTGAACATCGCTTTTGTGAACGGGCCAAGTCTCAGCCGTACAGCAGAATCGCTCGTACCGTAGCATTATAGACTCGTCCCTATAAAGCGAGGCTAAGATCACGACGAAGCCACAGGTGACGAACGTTAGCGAAAGCGACTCTAGCCTTGGGGACACGCAGAGAGATCTCATCTGTCAAATCGCCAATACTAACTCCCAAGATAAATGAATTTGTCGACCACTTCCAACGGATGCTCCGAAAGGGTGAAAGAAGGACATGCGCTTGGCCAGTCCTGTAATAGGACCTTACATTTGAAAGGGGCAAAGCTTAACCCAAATTGGGCTGCGGACATCTCCCGTCTGAGCTTCACATGCTAGGCGGCTTGGGAGGACTCGCAACTCACAGCGATGTCGTCGAAGTACTCTAAGTCCCGAAGGCGGTCACCAGGGAGCAGTTCAACACCGCAGGACAGAGTTATCCAGGGCAGTATCCAGGATCTCTTTCATGGCGAAGTTGAACAAGAATAAAGAGGCTGGGCAACCCTGTCTAACACCGCTAGTGATACTGAAAAGGGGCGAAATTGCTCCGTATGCTCGCACGCGGCCCGAAGTTTGACGGCATATAGCACGAAGAATGCTGATGTACTACCCAGCCACTCTGTCAACAGAGTCAAAAGCGGCTAGGACATCCAAGAATATGACTATAGTTGCTCGATTGAACGTATGGCGATGTTCAAGTATCTGGCTGATCGTAAAGATCTGATCGACACAATCGCGACCCGGGCAAATCCAGCTTGTTGTTCGCACAGGTACTGTTCCCTTACGCAATTGAGCCTTCGGAAGAGTAGGACAGCGAGAAGGTTGGATGCGACTCAAATGAAACTGATGCCACGATGGTTGGAGCAAATGGTTTGGTCTCATTGTTGTAGACAGGTACAACATCCGCTAAATTCCAGTCGGACGGAATGGTTTCAGTAGTTCAAACCTGATGGACTCGAGATTTCAGTTCGCGAGTGAGAGTAGGACCTCCATATATGAAAAGGGTAGGGGAAAGTTCATATGGGCCAGGTGACTTGTGACGCTTTAGTAGGCGAAGCTCATTAGAAACCTCAGTCTCTGTTGGTGGAGAAACATCCACGCACCAGGGAGCACTGTGAACCCCGGAAGATTGACTCGGTTGCGCTGCTGGCCAGTTGAGTTGATATTCAAAGTGCTCTGCCCATCGTACCAGATGACGGCGACGACTGAATTAGTTCACCGTCATTTTCACGCAAAACTTCACTCACTGTTGGTCTCCTGCCCCCCGTGGAGCGAATAAGTTGGATGAGCTTGCGGGAGTGTCCTGATGAGGCTGCCCGCTCCATCTTAACGACGCGCTGTGTCCACCAAACCTCGCGATCCTTCCTCAGGAGCTGTCTGAGCTCAGCACCTGTGGTTCTGCGTAGTGCGTCGTACTCAACTCCGGCGAGAATTGTCCGACGACTTTCAATTAATTGGAGAGACTGTGCGGAGATCCAATGACTAACAGCTCGCCTGGTGAAGCCACAGACCACGATAGCAGACTTTCCTTAGGCGCTCTGGATTTGTACGCAGTGTGTCTCAACATCGGAGGACAGAGAACGTAGGTTGGAGGTTAATGTGTTTGAAATGCACCGAAAACATTTGGAACGACGAGCTTGTCTGTGTCGAACCGTTTCCGGCGACGCCGTTAGGTGCATCCAAAGCGCAGAACGAACTTAGCACACAAGAGCGCATGATTCACTTATATTGTGTACAAAACACTGGAAATCCGTTCAGCGACACGGCCAGGAATACAGGATGATTTCCCCTCACGAAAATTCTTTAAGTACCCACTATCACCGGGCACGAAATGTTGGTGGTGTGTTCCATGATGCCGATTAAAAGCCAACACCATTTTAACATTGCGCTCTCCCTGGTGTAGCGATGGCTTGAAAGCATCAAGGATCGTTCTGACACGCCTACCGAGAAATCCTTCGGATGGGGATATGTTTTGAGGTACTGCTGGACCTGGTGTCATACGGTAAATCTGTAAAAATTGGTCGCTGATTTCCTGGATATTCTCGTCTCCTTCCATTTTATTTAACGCTCGCTTAAACTTAGCGACAAAATGTTCAGCCTGCCCGTTTATCTGTGGATGGTACGCTGGAGTACGCATGTGTTCCATGCCATGTGAGTTGCAAAATTCGGCAAATTCTTGAGAAGTGAATTGGGAACCATTGTGCGAAACAATCGTTTCGGGAACACCGAATTCTGAGATAAAATGGCGTAGGTGTAATAAAACAGCGGAAGTGCTTACGTATCTCATTGGAAAAATTTCAGGCCACTTTGAGTAAGCGTCGACAATTACCAGATAGTGGAAACCCTCCAAGGGTCCGCCAAAATCAAAGTGAATGCGGGACCATGGTCCACTTGGAGTTTACCAAGAGTGAAGCCCACATTTGACGGGTTGTTTTCCTTCCATATCGCAGCTGTTACAGGAACGAACCACCTTTATAATATCCTAGTCCGTGAATAGCCAGTAGGCATAGCTGCGGGCTATGGATTTCATACGACTGATTCCCGGGTGACCTTCGTGGAACTGACTGAGAACTTTCTGTAGAATCTTAGGAATCAGAACTCGGTCAGATAACATCAAACAACCAGCAGTGGTGGTTAAGGCGAACTTTCTTTTACAAAACTGCTCAGTATAGCTGTCCAACGGGCGTGCAGGCCAACCAGTGCTTAGGGGACACCATAATACGTAGTAATAGGGGATCTCCTGCTGTTTCTATTCTAACTGCGTCTGATGTTACTGGAAGTTGACCTACAGATGTTTGAAATACTTGTCTAATCTCGGTATCTAAGGTAACGCTGGACACAGCAGTGTCTTCAGCCGGTGTCTTGGACGTGCTGTCGGTAATCAGTCTGGATAATGCGTCAGCATGACCAAGCGAAAAGGGACTATATAAATGCAAATCGAAATCGTATGTTAATAGCGTGGTTGCCCAACGCTGTAATTTGTTTGCCGTGTGAACGGGAATTCCTCGATTGGTGTCAAAAATAGCTAGCAAAGGTTTATGATCTGTGTACAAATTAAATTTGAGTCCATATACCGTCTCATGAAATTTCCTAACCGCAAAAACGAGCGCTGATCCTTCTTTATCTGTTTGACTGTAGTTCTTTTCTGCTGCTGTCAGCGCGCGGGAAACGTGCATCACAACCTTTTGATGTCCATTCAGGAACTGATGCAACAAGACACCACCGATATTGTTTTGTGATGCATCAGCAGCGACAACTATTAGTAATTCTGGGTCGTAATGATTTAAAAGGAGACCGGAGGACAATATTTGTTTAATGTCATCAAAGGCTTTCTGGCACTGCGATGACCAATGCCACACTGACTCGTTTGCCAAAAATACATTTAGTGGGGTCCGCGGTTCTTGCATCTGAGGGACAAAGTTGTGATAATAGCTAATTAGACCCAAGAAAAGCTACAAAGTAGCTTTGCTCGTAGGTTGTGGCATTAACTCGATGGCTTTATTTTGTTTGATTCTAGTCGACGACCGGGACTGTCAATAACAGAGCCAAGGTATGTCATAATGGGCATCATAAGATCGCACTTCTCTGGACGTACACAAAATCCATGTGAATCTATTCTGGAGAATAGTTTGTTTAGGTGAGTGTAATGATCTCCAATGGTGGAGCTTACAATTATTTTTTCATCCAAATAAGCCATAGCACACTGTAATCCGGATAGCATAGCGTACATCACTTGTTGAAATATCGCTGGAACACATGCTACTCAGAAATGTAACCGCCTGTAACGATACAAGCCTCGATGACTATTAATAGTGAGCAGTTATTTTCAGCGCTCCTCGACCACTACTTGCAACTTCGCATCAGAAAGGTCAATTTTAGGAAAGATATTTCTTCCATTAAGCTTTGTGAATAAATCCTCGGGAGCTGGTAAGGGATACCGATGCGTTTCCAGTGCGTTATTTAATCCGGTAGAAACATTAGCACAAATACACAAACTGCCATTAGCCTTTCCGATGACTGCAATAGGAGCGGCACACGCTGAGCAACTCAGAGAATTGATGACGCCCATGGACTCCATTCGACTACTTTCGGCACCCACAACCTCAACGGCAGCGTACGGTACTGATCTTTTGGGACAAATTACTGAACGTACACCGGTACGCGGATACAACACAGCTTTATCTTAGAACACATTCCAAGTCCCTCTGCAAAAACATTGAGGTACTTAGAGGCAAAAGGTGACAAAGCTTCTGCACTGTCCTCAAACATTACGGGTGCAACCGAACATTGAACATCGGTGGGACACAGTGAAAAACTATCTGGGTTATCACAAATACTGTTCAAAGGTATGCTCCATAAATCAAATTTGTCTATCATCTAATTTATGCTTAACAAGTTCAAATGTCCGTAACGTGTAACGTAACAAACACCATTAGCATGCAACTCACGAAGTGCAAACTCACAATTGAACTGTCCAACGAAGGGTAATTCCGATCCGGACGCGACGTGAGCGATGTGTGAAGTTTGAACACATGCGCGTTCACAGTGCTTGCTCCATGTCGACTCAGAGATTATTGTAATATCGGAAGCCGTGTTCAGTTGAAGCCGGACAGAAACACCGTTTATCACAATCGTAACAAAGTGACTGATAGTGCGGGCTAGTGGTTGCGAACACCATATTTGAAAGGCAACTTTGAAAACTTGGAGTTTTGGCGAAGTTTCCTGACGGTGTTGCAGAGGCTCCATGCAAACATCTGGTTTCCTTATGTCCCATATTCCCACAACGCTTGCAAATATATCGTCTGAATTCACAAAATCGAGCGAAATTCCACTGACCACAATGTCAACAAGCACTAGGCGGACGGCCTCGGCGTGCGAAATCGGAGAGACGTACTGAATTGTGCGATGGCCATGGGGGTGTAGGAATAGTACAAACATCCACCACACAAGACCCGCTGTCCCGTTGGATCATTTCTGTGTCAAGCTTCAGTGACAACATACGTTCACATTCCTGTAGCAGCTCCTGTAGTGAGACTTCTGGATTAGACTCCAACCTAGATGACACACGTGTTCGAATCTCCGCATCTTTTGGAGAACGTAATCCACAAACAAAAATGAGCATTTTAAACTGATCCCTTGTGAGTGTGCTAAGCCGAAAACGCTCACATTCTCTGTTAACAACAGCTGCCTAAGTCACGAAATCATCTTCCTGGTGTTTAACAACTTGTGTTGAAAAGTGAAGTTTTAGGGCCGAAAATTCTGGTCAAGTGTTTCACAGTGTCGTCAAATGAGATATCGCGTGGGTTCTTGGGTAGAATGTACTTAGAGTACTTTTTATGCTCTTGTGGACTCAATTTCCTCAAAAGAAGGCGTACCTGAGCTGCATCGCCTAGCTCACACCCATCAATTTTTAACAAGTCTCCATAGCGGCGAAACCATGTTTCGAAAGTGAGGTCATCGTCCAGCTGGTAATGAAATTCTGCCATACTGTGTGCCAGCTTGTCTGCAGTGGAAATCGTTGAATCCGTAGATGTTGACTGTAACGACATTCGTGTTGTCAATGTTTCAATTAAGCGCTGCAGTGACGTCTCAAACTGTATTTGCTGTCGAGACAGTAATTCTTGAAGATATTCCAGCGTGCTTGTGTTTGTCGGTGAAGGAGTGTAGGTCGGCTCCGTTGATGAAACTTTGATCTCATGCACATGCATCCCAATCAGATTCCTTCGGGTTTACACCGGAATTTGGGTTTTGTGGATGACACTGGGTGGTGCATCTCGTACCACTCCTGGTCCCTCCGTAGGTGCAGACGTCCTGTGGCTGTCCCTGTGGAGGCCACAGTGACAGCCAAATCCGGAACCGGATGACACTAACCATATTTGCGCCCATGGAATAGACGAAGAAATCACAAACTGTATACCAAAAGTTCGCGAAGCTTTAGTGGATCTCTGCTATTCGTGGAGCCGGTGCGATATCACTAACGCGTTGTAGTGTACAGTTTACAATGCAGCCGTGCGTTCAATCCTCCTATACTGTTGCGGAAGCTAGTCCACCAGATGGACTGACCTAAAAGGCCTTGTTTCTACAATCGCTGCTTTCAAAGTTTAGCTCATGTCTAGTGGGAACACCGCGTTGGCACTGATAGCGTTCGGCGTCTTGTATTTGGTGTAGGAAGATCGAACGAACAGCTCAGCACCGTTATTTCACGCACCAAGCCCTGATGACTATGCCACGTGTTATACATGCCTGTACACCGACTCCGACGACATGTACTTTTTGTGAAAGCGGCGTCCGGATGGAAGAAGAGGAGGGCAAGAAAGCGATGAACTGGTCACTTGAAATGAAAACCGTCGCTTTGAACTTCACGTCGGTTGGTGTCTCTCGATTAAAAGGTTGGGATCCCAAGAACGATGAACACGTTTGGATGGGTATAATAGTTGACATGGTGAGCAGCCGACCTCAAATGGTGTTTGTGTTGTGGGCTGTTATGCAGCTGCGCACAAATTGGTCATTTTTCCGTCCCGTAATCTGCCATACGTAGACAATTACTACCTGTCAAATACGTTCGTCGTGTTATCCCAACTTGGTGAATCTTGCCTGCGTGTTCGACCCTGTGTCTTGGATTCCGTGGATAACATTCTGATCAGTCGAGAATTGCTTGACCGCGGTTACATTACTCTGCTTGAGGCTGTCGAGTTGCAGCAGCATTATGTAAGGATCCTCTTGGGTCTCCTTAGCTTTGCTAAACACTTTCTTTGCCTCTTACCATGCTTACTCAGCCATTCCATTTGTTTGGTCATGCAATGCGCTGGGGAGCGGGTGACGAAAATCCCACTTCGTGCTGAAGGTAGGAAACTGCACTACTAAATTCCGGTCCGTTGTCAGAAATCACCACTTCGGGTTTTCTATGCTGAGCGAATTGGCACCATAAGTTGTTCACCACGGCTTGCGTGCTGGTCATTGTAACAGCATCAACATCGAAATAATCACTTAAATAATCGACCACAACCGAATAATGCTTTCCATCGTGAGCTAAAATGACCAGTGCGACCATCTGCTAAGGCCTGCCAGGAACCTCATCTGTCGCGTGCAGTCAGACGTACCTACCCCGCAGCGAGAATTCAAACCCAGTTCACTAGCACTCCGATAGTGAAACTGGACTCAAACGATCAGAGGCCTGTACACGCTAATTCAATGTGTATGCATTCTTTTTTGCGGCTCCTGTGGAGCAGAATACATTGGTCGTACGACAAGGCGTCTATCCGAGCGAGTGTAGTAAACCACTCGGCCTGACTTGGGACTGGAAGCAGAAAACCAGTCAGCTACGCAATAGCCGCGCACCTTGCTGACACAGAGCATGCCAATAATTCAGCTGACTCTTTCAGAATTATCTATCAGGCCCGGGCGAACCGATCGAACTACGTGCGCAAAAAATACTAGAAGCTGCTGAGGCAGTTGCGATTCGACTGTATGACCCGGAGCTGTGTATCCAGAAGAAGCTAACTAGAAGGTTGGGACTACCCTGGCCCAAACGCCTGACGACCTCTGACCCGCGAGGTCAATTGTCGTAACCTAACGGACAACCACTGTCAGTAGTTAACTCGCTCCTGGACTAACGACTGGTAATGTCTGTCTACCCATTTTGCTTTTATTTGTATATAACTGTAGAAGCCTGATGAGAAATTATCGAAAACATATGTTCGCTTACACGGACTTCTGACCTTGATATGGGGTTGTTCAAAAATGTTCGAGTAATTGGCATAATGTGAGAATGTGGTCAGCACAGCCTCGAATTCAGCGAAACTTGGCTCGCTTCAAGCGAATCTGGCTCTTACGTGTGCCAGTCAGTCTGTGGAGAACGGTAGAGGCAAGAGATTTAGAGGCAATTAGGATCAGACTGATCCTTGTATGACTACTGTATTTTGAACGTGAGCCATTCTTGAACCGCGTTGCTTATGTTCATGTGGCAACAGAGTGAGCGTTTTAAGTAGGAAATTTCTTTTAAAGAACACTTATTTTGTAACAAATTTCCCAAAGGCTGTACCCATTGGCGTCAGTAGGCCTTCACTTCTTAAGGTCCTACACCTTTTGTCGGGCTAATGAGGGCCTCTCTGACGGTTTGCGGTTCTCATCTGTTCATTGATTACCAATTTATGCCACTGCTTCCGGCAACTGCCAAATTATCATAAGGGCATTTACCAATCACTGCGAAATGTGCACTTAGGTAAGATTACATTGGCTGATTTGTTGCTTTCCGTAAGGGGCTCACCCTGTAATAACGTGCGATCTTGGTGCTTGGATCCGATTGAATGGTGTCTACTGCCTTTTTGCTTGCTGAAATTGAAGAATGTTTGCATGACACTCATTCAGTATCCAGACATTTTGTCCCCTCTTCTGAAACACTCTCCTAACCTGTCATGAAACAGAAACGTAATTTTTCTCATTTTATTCGCCCCTCTCCCATGTAGCTCACAAGTGAGGTGGTGAAATGTCCAAATGTGAAGACTTGCTGTTTGGTCTCTGGCCGTTTAAGCGAACTACAGAGGCTAAGTGAAGGACTTGAAAAGTGTCAAAAATCACTAACCAATTACCTGGACACCAAACGAAATGCGTTTCCAAGATTCTTCTTTGTCTCGGATGATGAACTGTTAAGCATCCTGGGCTCGGGTGATCCACAAGGTATACAAGAGCACATAATTAAGGTAAGTGTGCTTGCTTTTCATCGTAAGGGGCTATTTATGCAATAAGTCAGTTTACAATCTTTTTCACTAAGTTGCTTGACTCTGATCTATGTCCTTCGGCCCATAACAAGAAAGGTGCGTCGGCCGGATGAGGACGTTTGTTTCAAATTCCGTCCTTCTTAATCCATCTCAAGTTCCAATACCTTAGAAGCTGAAGCGGCAATCGACAAGGATTGATGCCGAATGAGCTATCAGGTTGAGGGTCGTCAGAACTCCACCCATCTGTACACCCCATGTACCCCTTATTTTACGTATGAGACTGGACTTTTATATGAATTCAGTGAGCAGCATACACTTCTCTGCTGAGGCTCACCCAGGTTAAAAGTGAACATTCATGTGGTAGTAAACCTACACCGGCTACCCACAATGTTTGCGGTACAATAGCGGAGGTGTTTTACCATCCCTAGCTGACATGTATAATGATGATGATGATGACCCACAATGTTTCACTGCGATACAGAAGCTGTCCCCAATCAGATTTAACATGAAGCAAACCATGGAGAATCGGCTTTATCACATAGGTTCGAGGGTTCATCCCCTGCACAGCAGCTCCACTACAGCAGTAGGTAATCTCATAGACCCTAGCCGCAGTGGTTTATTGCACGTTGGTGTACAAGCGCGGTTGTTGTATCGCCACCAACCGCTCGCACCCTACGGCCACAGTGAGAACGAGAAAGACAAGGTGTGACAGAATTGTACACATGCAATATTGCTTCGCTTATCTAGGGTACAACAGTGGCTGAAACAAAGCTACTAAACGCATCGGGGTCAAGCAACAACAGAGGAGATGCTTAATGACACTGGCCAAGTAGATGTGATAAAAGTAAGAAGCAGTTACGCGTGTCCGAAAAACAGTATTAACAGGAATTGGACCCTGCGATAACATGCACTAAGAAAGACATGTTCCGGCCAAGCAACTAAAAGTAAAGACGCATTTAAACAAATATCAACTAACTGACGATAGCAAAATGGATGCGCATGACTAGTGTCACAAAAAACATATTTCCAGTAGACACCCTCCTGACAGGAATACTTACACATTTTGCATCCTTATAGACAGTTGGATTACCTTCTAAAATACAAAACAAAGGATACTTTAAAAAACTAACGATGACTTCTGATCAACCGCTTATGAATAGATATCTACTTGCTACTTTGCTAACCTGCATCAAACAGTGGGGATGGGCAGAGATGAATTTTCGGTTACCTTACCGGCTACCAGTTTGCTTGCTTGACACATAGATAGATTGAATCGGATCTCTGACTGACACAATGACTATCATGATGGTGGGAACTGGCTGTATTCCGGCATTGCGCCGATACTTTCTCACCTAAACCTTATCGGTAATTGCTCATCCGATCGTCCTTACCCGCACATAGTCATCGCTGATCTTCTCATTCACAAACCGCCTTTCACTGCTACTATGTTGAACTCAGTAACGTTTGTTGAAACTTGTTGAGCCATCTTTAAACCCCATGACATAGCGTACACTTATCAGATGCGACGAGGGGTTGCAGCCGCTGTCCTATTTCCATATGCCCTTCCCAACAGATGTTTGATAATATCGCATCCCTACGCATTGAAGGAAATGTCCCGTCCACTCGTCTGGAGCAACCCTTGGTCACGGCGATGCTGTCCAGTGAAGGAGAGGTAATGGAGTTTCGAGAAGCCCAACCGGCAACTGGGAATGTGGAACACTGGATGACTTTAGTGGAGGCGGAAATGAAACGCTCCAATCGTCTAATTACCAAAGAAGCCGTATTCTACTATCGTTTTAAAATTAGTCGGTAAGTCAGGTTCATTCAGTCTTTGAACCGTTACAAATGAGTGTCGACAAATTCTTGCATAGGATCTATGTCCCCGCCGCAAAATAGTGTTAAACTTTTACCCGAAGTAATTGGTTTCGACGGGAAACGATGCATACCAATAAGAGTTCCACCTACTCACACATGATTGTTGGACATCATCTTCTCTTCAAACAGCATATAATAGAAATTATTTGTTGGGTAAGTAATACACGATAAACTAGCACTCGGATGGGTTTCTTGCGGCACTGGACCTAACGCGCTTTTGGGATTACCTGACATGTTCCAATTCCCTACCGACGTTCCAGTTTCACTACACATATTGGCTCCTACCGCCTTTTAACCAAGTCAAATCAAGTATGTGCTTTACGTACCCATGAAGGGTTGCTATTCAGCTGTCACACATATGCCACGGGCAGGATTAAATGATGAAAACGAATAGTACACGAGGATAGACATACAACTATAGTATTTGTAAAAAGTTGACAGAGGCACTATCACTGACGGACTTTACTATCCAGTTCTTGCATGACTGAGTTAGTAGCGGTCAGAAGCGTGATACGCGTGGACCTACTGATGTACCATAAACCCTAGTGCGGGCGTACATAGTTTTGTGGCTCGGTCTGGTCGAAGATGTTGATACGCAATCGGACAACACCCTGTGGAGGAGGTGGCTATTATCAGTGAGCATTCCGGATGCAAACTTGTTGCAATAGTTGGCAGGGCTGGATCCAATTATGTTAAGAAGTTCCAGCGTCGAAAAGCCGCTATACCAGGATGGATGCCTCATTGATTTGGCATTTACTTTGTGGTCTTTACTCAGGGAACCAGGAAAGATCACAGGAGAGCAATAGGTCCAGTAGAGTAACACACACATTCATAAAAAGCTAGATCGAAAACCGAGACAGGGAAGAAAACGTGGTATGTGTAACAAGGAATGAGAGTTTCCAAACAGTAGTAAATGCTCCGTTAACGTGAAGGTACCATGTAAGTCCACTACTTAGTGTCATGCTCAGGTAGTTTATTAAAGTGGAGGATTTCAAGTCTTCACCGTCAAGGCAAAGCTTCATACAAAGTTATAGCGCAATGATCGTGCGCTATATATTCGGTACGAAACTAGACGGCCAACCACAAGCAATGGGTAGGACACACAAAAGTAATCATCATCATCATAATTATACATGTCACTAGAGGTGGTGAAACACCTCCGCTATTGTACCGCAATACATAAAGGAAATACATACATACATACAATACATAAAGGAAAAATAAATACGGTAGTTACATACCAGCTGAGCTACCAGCAACGGATAGGCATCGTTGCGGCAAGCTACCAGCCGGCTACTAGGCAAAAAAAAATATTATGTTTTACCCTACGAAATGAGATCGTAGATGGAAGGGGAGGCTAAAACCGATGGGGAGGGACAAAGAAACTCACAGTAGGAACGCCACTGAGGTCAGCTCCATGCCATGTCAGCAAGTGTATCCAGCCAAACGTGTTCACCGTCTTTCGGACCCCAACCAGGGAGTCGAGACGCTCCAACCGAGGCTAGCTCCGAACTGAGGGACTTCATTCCTCTGGACCAAGTCATCGCTTGGCCACCCCTCCTCTTCTTCCATCCACATCCCCGGTGAGCAAACAACACACGTCGAGGGAGTCGGTAGGCTGGCATGCGCAACACGTGGCCCAGCCAATGGAACCTGGTGCGGGAAATAACGGTGCTGAGCGGTTCATTCCCTTTTCCTGTGCCGTAAACAAGGCGTCGAACACGCTCGTTACTCACGCGGTGTTCCCACCAGATGTGAGCCAAACTGCGAAGGCACCGATGGTCGAACGTAAGTAGCCTCTTCATGTCCGCCGATCTTAGGGGCAAGGTTTCGCAACCGTACAGTAAGGTCGAACGTACCGCTGCATTGTACACTCTACCCTTCAGGGCGAGAGTAATGTCGCGCCGCCGCTATAGGTGGCGAAGGTTAGCAAAAGCACTTCGAGCTTTTGCTATACGGTTCGTGATCTCGTCTTCGATCCCACGGGCGCTGATACAACTTCCCAGGTAGTTGAATTTCCGAACGACTTCTAGCTGATCCCCACCAAGGGTCAGCGCAGGAGGCGATCCCTGCCAATCTTGGAGGAACGCTTTGCACTTCGATGGTGCAAAGCAAAGCCCGAAGCGGCTGACAGCCAGTGCTAATCTGTCCAGCGCGGCTTGGCACGTCTGGGAGCTGTCACAGATGAGGGCAATGTCGTCTGCATACTCCAAGTCAAGAAGTCGTTCTCCTGGGAGTAGCTCCACACCTTCCAAGTCATGTCCTGTAAATGCAATCTCCATGACTTCGTCAATAGCGAAGTTGAAGAGGAAAGGTGACAGCGGGCATCCTTGTCTCACACCGCTGGAGATATTGAAGGGTGGCGACAGCTTGCCGTAAGCCCTCACTCTGCCCGTGCTACGCGCGTATAATGCTCGGATAATATTTACATATTTCTCGGGCACACCTTTCCTGAGTAGACAATTCCAAAGGGCACATCGATCAACCGAATCGAATGCACCTTTGATGTCGAGGAACACGACTACGGTGGGCCGCCAATATGTGTGACGGTGCTCCAACAACTGACGCAAGGTGAAGATGTGGTCGATGCAGCCACGACCCCGACGAAACCCGGCTTGCTCTTTTACGAATCTGGCTTTCACGAGCGCCAGTCAGTCTGTGAAGAATTGTGGAGGCGAGTAATTTGGAGGCGATGGAGATCAGACTGATTCCTCTATGGTTGCCGCATTCCGAACGCGAGCCTGCTTTGAAGATGGGAACAATAACGGAGCGGCTCCAGTCGGTTAGGACAGTCTCCTGCTCCCACAGTTTCACTAGTAGTTCAGGTAAAGCATCAACAAGAGCAGAGCCTCCGAATTTGAGGAGGGATGGAGGAAGATCATCTGGTTCTGCGGCTTTGTTCAACTTCAACAGTGCGATCTCACGTTCGACTTCTGAGCGACAGGGTGGATCCAAAGGGACAGCCCACGGAGCGGGGCGATCACTGGCCGGCGAAGAATCGAACAATTCTAGGCGATTAAATTACTTTTCAAAATGATCAGCCCAACGCTTCAAACGTTTTGACAAATTGTGAATAGGCTGTCCACTCTCGTCACGTATAGTTTCACTAACACCAGGTCTCCTGCTTCCCGTTTCCCGTATCAGACGGAATAACTTACGATGGTTGCCAAGGGCAGCGGCCACTTCCATCTCTGACGCACGGTGAGACCACCAAGATTCGCGGTCTCTCTTCAGGCTAGCACGAAGTCTTGCCCGGAGCTCTTTGCGATTTCGATTGAGCAACGAAATCCGAAGCGCACTAAAGACCGATCCACTTATTCAACCGTTGCTGCTCAGTATAATCAAAGTGCGACCTCAGTAGGCTCACCCAGTACAGCCACAGAACGGATCAAGGATCAGGTGCAACTTGCAGAGACCATGCTTTCCACGTCACCGAAGACCAGGTGGAACTACAGGGCGTTGACACTTATATGCACTAACGTTCTTGAGTCCAAGGCAAACTTCTTAAGTGGTAAACAGCTGGGTGATTTAAAGCAACGGAATTTCCGTTGTGATGACATCGAAATTCAAGCCAGTCCGACTAGTATAATGCGCATCACTAGACATCCAACCTCGAATCGTTATGTGGAGTCCCGGCTAATGCGAGTAACATTGGGGTCAATAGATGATGTCGAGACGGTGCTTTCGTCGGCACACCGCCTGCGGATTGAAAACTGTGAACTACGCATATTTCCGGATGTTCCATAGAGCGAACGCCAGCGGGACAAAAATAATTCAAAGGACCATCGCACGGAGAGTAGCAAAAGAATTATTTTCTTTCATGGCGTGTCCGAACTACCGACAACCAGCAACGAAGAAGCCTACGCTCAAGATCTGGAAGTGGCGTTACATCCGTGAAACTATCAGAGCGGGCGACATCATGCTTCAGTCCACTACACGGTTACCCGGGTTGCCAAACTACAGAGGGAGTGACCCGAGAATACTGAAACCAACGGTGCAGTCACAACAGATGGCCGTGAACTTAATCCGTAGCTGGCAGTTATTACGCAACGCACTTCCTTCGGAACCACGACTGAAGACAGCAGTTAGAGAGCCGCAACCACTCGCTGTTCCCTCGGAAACCACACTATCCGCGGCTCAATATAACTATAACAGCGATTCAGAAACCTGTGCGCTAAGACTCGTAGCTATAGTGAAGTCTGCCGATGGACTACATACAGCAGGTGCAAGTGAGACCGAAAACAGATTGTATTCCTATCGGGGTTTGGAAATTCACCTGAAAAACGATTAGGTATCGGCCCCCCATCGGTCCGCACAAATCCGCATCATTCATGTGCTCCTAGTCAAAAGCTATTGACATCTGAGAAGCTTTGCTTTATACACACCAACGCTCAAGGCTTACTGAGTAAACTTTCCGAAATGCGGCTGTGTCAAGGATTAAAAGCCTGCGACCTCATCGCTATAGCGGAGACATAAGTGGCATGGAGATCGCACTGCCAGGCAGGTTCATTGTTCGGCACTACCGACCCAGCAAAGGTGGAGGGGTGGCTCTCTACTTCCGCATCGACCTCATAGAGGATCCGGTCAGCACGGTACAAGATTCCCTTTGGTGCCGTCTACGTTTAAAAGGCGATGACACTTGCTTAGCAGTGGTCATTTACCGCCCTCCTTCTTCCACTCCCGAGATGGACTTCTATCTGGCATCTGCAATAAGGAGAGTGATAAATACAACTTAGTCACCTTCTCATTACTGGCGATTTCATCATCCACTCTCTGGAATCGCAGGCAGATCCCGGAGAACACTAAGGCGGCTCAAGAAGATTTTGTCTCAAGTTACCTGCTGTATGGCCACATCAACACTCCCACCCGATTGCGACACACTGAATCAGATATTTACCAACGGAGAACTAATGGTCGAGAGGGTAATCCTCGACGTCCCCTTGGGCCGCAGCGGTCATATAGTCCTACTCTTCGAATACATTTGCTATGCAGAATATCCATGGAAATTGCCGACGCAACAAAAGCGATTATGTGTTATGACGTATTGTTAGAAAC
Source organism: Dicrocoelium dendriticum (assembly GCA_944474145.2). Taxonomy (NCBI): domain Eukaryota; kingdom Metazoa; phylum Platyhelminthes; class Trematoda; order Plagiorchiida; family Dicrocoeliidae; genus Dicrocoelium; species Dicrocoelium dendriticum. The sequence goes on from OX104064.1 coordinate 132,705,260, forward strand.
CAAGGGGTATGCGGTAACCTGTTTATTGCCAAAGTGGCTTACACTAGGTGTGTTCGTTCATACTTTGGAGGCGTCCGCTCATCTGCGTGATTTCCATGGAGTGTTCCCCAACTGGTGCTTGCCTCTGTGTTTACTCCTCGTGCACATGGAACTGTCATCCTGATGTCATCTTCAACTTTGGGGAAGTCGGCAGGGCTCGCTGTTGGTGTGTCATCTTGCACCACACTACTTATACCCGGCGCAGTAGTATCTACCTTTAATCCACCACACTCCTCCCCTCCAAAGGATTCGCGTCAGCTGCCTTCCGTCGGAGTCTTTCTGACCGCCGGGGATGTTCACTGTACGAGCGTGTTTCCTCCTCCAATTCGTACCACTTCCTCAGCTCGCTGGCATTCACCCTCCGCGATTCACCTTGCCGAGCGATTGTATACACTGGGCCTCGTCGGTCGACTACCTCGTACGGTCCTTTCCACTTCGCTAGGAGTTTCCTCTCCCCTGGGCCTCAAGTGGGATAGCGTTGATGGTCCCTGTACTTCACTTTCGAACCAATCTGAAACTCGATATTCCTTCCACCTTTGCTGGTCTGGAACTTCGCCATCATCCGCGCCTGAGTCGCCTGTAGATTGCGGTTGGCGGTCTTCCGGTTATTCCGTGTCTCCTCGGGAGATATACAGCAAGTTGGTCACATTCTAATCTCTAGGTCCACAGGTAGACGAGGTTGTCGACCGTACATCAACTGGAATGGTGATTTCATTGTGGAAGCCTGTTTGGTTGCTCGATGGGCCAGCAACAGTAGCGGCAGCGCTTCCTCCCAGTCTTCACCTTTTGCTGCTAACCACTCCTTGATTGTTCTATTGTTACGTTCCGTCAGGCCATTTGTTTGCGGGTGGTATGGGGTGGTGCGCAATTTCTTGATGCCAAGTTTCTCCAAACAGTTCCGGAATGCTTCACTCTCGAAGCACGGCCCTTGGTCTGTTAAGATGGCCTTTGGGATTCCGTGAGCCGCTACCAAGTGATTCATGACAACATGGGTAACGGTGCTAGCCCGTTGATCCGGGATTCCTGTCGCCTCAACCCATCGCGTGAAGTGCTCCGTCATCAATAAAATGTACTGGTTACCACGCCTGGTCAATGGAAACGGCCCCATCACGTCGACCGATCAAAGTTCACCAATTTCCGAGACCGGGATCGTCATCGTTTGCTGCTGCATTCCTCGGCAATCCGTTTTCATGGGCTGATATTGTCTGCACGAAAGTACGCACTTCTCAACGTCCATTTTCATCCCCGGCCAATATGCGCGTTGTTTCAGCAGATCGTAGGTCCTGGAACAACCTGTGTGCGCCATCTCGTGACAAGAAACTACTACATTCCGTCTTCGTTTCATTGGAATGACTGGCACCGAAGGGTTGCTACCTCCTAGTATCCACATTAAGATCCCTGCTTCGTTCACTTGCAGCTTTCCCAGGTCTTTTGCAAACGGTCCCAGCTGCTTAAGTTCGTTTTTGTTGAAGTTTGTCTGACCAGTTAATCGCGCGGTGATCAACTGGCGCAGGAGTTTGTCGCTACGTTGCTCAGTTGCCAACCGTTCTGGATCCTGCTCGCACAGTATACCGTTAATACCGAAAGCTACGCTCGGCAGGTCATCATCATCTATCATGCGTGACAAGAAATCCGCCGTCTGATTTGCCCTCCCCGGCACGTGTTTTATCGTGAAATCATACTCTTGTAGGCGCAATGCCCATCTCGCCAGCTTTCCTCTGGGGTCTTTGGCAGACTTAATCCACTCCAACGGTCTGTGGTCTGTTTCGACGTGAAATCGCTGACCCAGGAGATATGGCCGCCATTTATCTAACGCCCAGACAATTGCGAGACATTCTTTCTCTATGGTTGAGTATCTGCGTTCCGCAGGCGTCAAAGTTCGGCAGGCATACTCAATCGTCCCATGGTTTTGTTTCAACACCACACCGATCCCGATATCGCTGGCGTCAGTGGCTACCGTGAACACCTCACCAGCAATGGGCAATTTCAGGGTCAACTCCTGCCTTCCCATTTCCTGTAGTATCTGATCAAAGGCTCGTTGAGCTTCTGCATTCCAAGTGAATTTCCTATCTTGTTTCAACAGCTCGTACAAGGGTGAGGCCAAGATGTTGAAATCCTTGACGAATTTGCTGTAGTACCCGGCGCAGTCCAGGAATGTACGGAGAGCGCGTTTCGAGGTGGAAACTGGGCTGCCTTGTATCATCATTATCTTCTCAGGTAGCGGTTTCAGTTCGCCTTGTCCCACTTTATGGCCCAGTAAGGTGACACAGGTCTTTCCGATCTGAGACTTTGGTCCATTTATACGAAGTCCCGACTGCTGAATGCGTTCCAGAACTGCCGCGAGACGATGGATATGTTCCGCTTCTGATTGGCTATGCACCACAATATCATCCCCGTACACCACCACGTTTTCCAATTCACTCAGCAATCGCAGCATTAGACGTCGGAAGGTAAACGGGGCTCCTGATAATCCAAAGGGCATCCTCTTAAACTGGTACTGTTTCTCACCAACGGTAAACGCCGTCTTCTCTCGATCTTCCTGTTTTATTGCCAGTTGCCAGTATCCTGATCTCAAGTCCAGGACCGTGAATATCCTCGACTGCTGCAGCCGATCAAAAATGTCAGCAACTGATGGAACTGGAACGAAACGAGTCAAGGAAATTTCATTCAGTCTTCGGAAGTCGACACAGAATCGGTACTTCCCATTCGGCTTCTTCACTAAGACCACAGGAGAGTTGTACGGACTATGTGCCTCCTCAATCACGCCCGCGTCCAGCATTTCCTGCACTTGCCTGTTCACCTCAGCCTCCAGGTGGATTGGTATCCTTCGAGGTCCATGGGGCCGATACGGTTGGCGAGTTAGCGGGATGGTGTGCTCGATCCAATCGCAAAACCCATATTGGCTGCTGTCATCCGTAAACAAGGGTTGGTATTTGTTGATCAGCGACTGCAAAGATGGGCTCAAATGTAACACAGCAACGACCGACTGCGAAGATTTCATTGCTCCACGATTAATGAGTGGTAGTGACCCGCATTCCATTAGCAACTTCCCACGCTTTAGATCAATGACGGCTTTATTGAGCTCCAGGAAATCTGCTCCCAATATGGTTTGTTTCGCACCTGGTGACACGAGAAAGGAGTGTGTTCGCTTTCGTCCCCCGATTCCTACGGTGTGTTCGGCTATCCCATCAATTCCTACTGAATGACCGCCAACCGCTCTTACGATCGTGCAGCACGACTGAAGCTTTTCACCTCGCCGATAGTTGATTAGTGACACCGCGGCACCCGTATCGATCAGACACCTTTCCATCGTTCCGTCTACTTCCACCATTGCTTCAATCGCACTCCTGCTCAACGCCCCAAGTACACAATCCTCAATCCGAAAAGAAAATAAGGTTTCACACGTTTATTCGTCACACGAGTAACACAATGCCTCTGCGGACATTGTCTCTTCCAGTGACCCGGTTTCCCGCAGATGAAGCAACATCCCTTTGTGCGCACCCGATAACGCCGAACGCGAAGCCCATTGATGTCTTCCGTAAGCTGTTCCATCATCCGTTCCAATTTGTCCATCCGTTCCACATTCTCACGTGGCTCTTCCTTCAGCGCAGCTAGTGGTGCGTCGCTCAGATCTCGAGTAACTTGCGCCAACTCCTCCAATTGCATCTTCCGAGTAACATTCGCAATCCGAACGCGCTCCGAGGTTGGCTGTGGGAGGCCGGCCAAAAACTGATCCACCAGCAACTGCGTCTTCGACGGCCCATCCAAACTCGGCAAGGCCCGGTCCAACAAGCTCCTGAGGTGCACCGCAAACACGAGGAGATCCGTCCCAGCACCAAGCCACGACGCCTTGAACCGTCGCATCGCCTCCTGGCGGTCCGCTGGCGTGTCCAGGCCAGAGAGCAACGCTTCCTTCGCGGTGGTCCACTCCAACTTGACCGGACCTCTTCGCGCCGCCTACAGAACCGACTTCGCCCTGCCCTTGAGGAGACTCCGCAGAGCCGCCATCTTCGCCCGGTCCGTCTTCAGCCCTACGGCATCTGCCACCTCCTCGAAATCGTCCAAAAGCGCCTGCACATCCCCGTCTTCAAATGGTTCCGGCCAGGGAATCTTCATGACTTGCGAGGTCACGGCACCAAATGTTAGAACCCAAGCGGCAGGCGGCAATTGTTTATTGCTAAAGTGGCTTACACTAGGTGTGTTCATTCATATTTTGGAGGCGTCCGCTCATCTGCGTGATTTCCATGGGGTGTTCCCCAACTGGTGCTTGCCTCTGTGTTTACTCTTCGTGCACATGGAACTGTCATCATGATGTCATCTTCAACTTTGGGGAAGTCGGCAGGGCTCGCTGTTGGTGTGTCATCTTGCACTACGCTACTTATACCCGGAGAAGTAGTATCTACCT
>OX104064.1:132710201-132745700 GCA_944474145.2 Dicrocoelium dendriticum
CCATAAACCCTAGTGCGGGCCTACATGGTTTTGTAGCTCGATCTGGTCGAGGATGTTGATACGTGGTAGTGTAACAAGGAATGTGAGTTTCCAAACATTAGTAAATGCTTCGTTCACGTGAAAGTACCACGTAAGTCCACTACTTAGTGTCACGCTCAGGTTGTTTATTAAAGTGAAGGATTTCAAGTCTTCAGCGTCAAGGCAAAGCTTCATACAAAGTTATAGCGTGATGATGGTGTTCTATATATTCGGTACGAAACTAGACTGCCAAACACAAGCAATGGGTAGAACACACAAAAGTAAGCTAGGGAAAAAGTTTATTGGACGGGAGGAGAGTTAGCTAATGCTAAAAATAGGGCACCAGAAGAGAGCTAGCTAGGGAGGATGTAGTTGGGCGTCGAGTGCGTTGACGGAGCGTCGTTCGCAGTCGAGTCGCGCGCGCCAAAGGCGGATATCGTGTTCGTGTTTCAAACAAACGGGAACAACGTTCCAACAGGCAAACCGCCTAATTCCCTAATACATAAGAAAGCTATAATTTTAATATATTTTAGAATAGTTTACACAGTCATACGGGGGAATCTCCAGGTCACTACACAGCCCCCTCCTAGAAGGGAAACCGTGGGTGACCCTTCGATCTACGTGAGGACTGTCCGTCGCGGGCCAGCCTTCTGCGAGACCAGGTAGTGAAACCTGATGCAGCTGCTGGGGGAGAACCAGGCGATCGGACCCTAGCGGGCTCCCACCCGTGTCCTCCCTAACGGTGCCAAAAACACAAAATGGGGGAAGTTCGTAAGCGTCAAATGTTCGCAAGTTCGTGAAGGTCAAATGTTCGCTTCAGGCTCGTCATCTCCTCCGGTTCATACATGGAAGATAAACGGAAACAAGAGCAGTGACGGTGGAGGCGAGGGCAAAAGTAAGAGTGACACTTACCGGATGAGGTAGGCGTCAAGCAAAACGCAACTCTTTTTATGTGTTTTCAAAACGTTTTCTTCTTTTTTGGGTTTTCAAAACGTTTTGCGTTCTTTGGGGTTTTCAAAAACTTGTTTTTTGGCGTTTTCAAAAGCTTTTGCCGATTTTTTGGGTTTTCGTACGTTGTTGGCCAAAAGGGAAAAGGAAAGCAATAAGAAAAGTGAAAGGAACACTAATCCCTTAATCGCGCTGGCCAATGAACGCGTCTACCCGACCTAGTCGACTTGTGCGGATCAGAGGAAGGCGTCGTCTTAGACGTCCTATCGGATCGCAAAATTGGAGGAACTGCTGAAGACGTGGCAGTTGGTTCGATGGGAAGCGGCGGAGCTGAAGTGGAAGGCTTGGATGGAGGGTGATGCTTAAGGTCAGGGATGTTGGAAGCAGGCGAGTCTTCCATCATAGGCTGGGTTGATTCGTCAGAAGACGAGCAAGGGTCTTCATCGAGCTCAGGTTCCACGTGGGCAACCTTGAGACGGTCAATCGTAACGGCTTCTCGTTTACCGTGACGGTCGATGATAAAGACGCGGTCCTTACGCTGCAGAACCTTGAAAGGACCTTCGTAAGGTCGCTCCAGTGGTCTGCGGAGACCATCGAGGCGGAGAAAAACGAACGGACAACGCTGTAGGTCTTGTGGAACAAAAGATTTACGTCGTTGTTCTCTAACGTCGGGAAGCTTGTAGTGACGCATGCTCGTGGCTAGCTGACGTGCATAATTCGCGTCGTAACGGGGAATTCTGGGACTATCGGAAAAGAAATCGCCAGGTAAACGCAGTGGTTGTCCATATACTAACTCGGCGCTAGACGTACGTAGATCAGCCTTTAGGGCTGATCGGATCCCAAGGAGGATCATAGGCAGCACCTCAGTCCAACTCAGCGCATTGGCGGCGCTAAGTGAGGCTTTCAGCTGTCGGTGGAAACGTTCCACCATGCCGTTCGCCTGCGGATGATAGGCGGTCGTGCGAATGCGTCGGCATCCAATGAGTTTAAGGAGATCGTTAAAGGTCGAAGATTCGAATTGCGGACCGCGGTCTGTCGTCACTGTGGCTGGACAGCCGTGTGAAGCGACCCAGCGCTCGACGAAAGCGCGCGTTACGGTTTCCGCAGCTACGTCAGGGATGGGAACGGCTTCGGGCCAACGGGTGCAACGATCGATCATGGTCAAAATGTAGACCATTCCTTTGGACGGGGCCAGAGGTCCCACTATGTCGAGATGGACATGGGCAAATCGCGCTGAAACGGACGGAAAGCGACCAAGCGGAGCGGACACGTGCCGCTGAATCTTGGCTTGCTGACAGGTGAGACAGCTGCGTGCCCAGCGCGTAAGATCGCGTTGCATCCCCGGCCAAACGTATCTCTCGGAGACAAGCTTAGCAGTAGCTTTAATGCCTGGGTGGGCGATATTGTGGAGGGTGTCGAAAACGATACGGCGAAAAGTTTCTGGAACGACGGGTCGAGGTCGTCCGGTAGATGTGTCGCATAAAATTGTACCATCAGATGACGGCAAAGGGTGTGGGGATATCTTCAAAGAAGAATCACGGAGTTCCGAAAAACTTTGGTCGTTTGATTGCGCGGCGGCCATAGCAGACAAATCGATTGCCTGCCCGGCAGGGCCGATCGCAGATACTCTTGAAAGAGCATCAGCGACGACGTTTTGTTGACCAGAAATGTGTCGGATATCAGTCGAGAATTGGGCAATGAAATCCAGCTGACGAATCTCACGTGGTGAGTGTCGAGCTGATTGATTTCGGAATGCGTAGATAAGCGGCTTGTGATCGGTGAAGATAATGAAGGTGTTACCTTCAAGGACGTGTCGGAAATGTCGAACGGTAGAGTAAACGGCCAGCAGTTCGCGACTGAACGTGCTGTACTTGACTTCGGCAGGTTGTAGGCGTCTAGAGTAGAAAGCAAGAGGTTTCCAGCATCCATTTGTATGTTGCTGTAGGACGGCGCCAATGGCGGTGTCCGATGCGTCAACAGCAACACTGAGCGGAGCGTTCGGATCGAAATGATGAAGCATAACGGCTTTGGCTAAGGCTTCTTTGCTGGCCTTGAACGCTTCGGCAGCAGCAGCAGTCAGTTCCACCTGACCGTTTTTGCGTCCACGAAGTAGGTCGGTTAGTGGACTTAGCAAATTGGCACAGTGTGGAAGAAAACGTCGATAATAGTTGAGCATGCCGTTAAAACGGCGAATAGCGGCTAACGTAGTCGGGACCGGAAAGTCTCTGATGGCGCGGACTCTATCGTCTAGAGGCCGTATGCCATACTGATCAATATGGTGGCCAAGAAATTCGACGGAAGGCTGCTGAAATACGCATTTGTCAGGGTTGACAGTGATGCTATTAGCGGCCAGCCTATCGAAAAGAATTTTGAGATGTTCTGCGTGTTGTTCTTTAGAAGCGCTGGCAACTAGGATATCGTCGATGTATGGATAGACGAAATCTAGACCTCTAGTGACTGAATCGATGAATCGTTGAAAAGTCTGGGCTGCGTTGCGAAGACCGAACGGCATACGCAAAAATTCGAAGAGCCCAAACGGCGTGATTACGGCAGTCTTCGGTATGTCTTCCTCAGCGACTGGAATCTGGTGATACGCGCGAACCAGATCGATTTTCGAGAACACACGGGTGCCGCGCAGGCTTGCCGTGATGTCCTGAATGTGAGGAATAGGATAGCGGTCGGGAACAGTAACGTTATTGAGCGCGCGGTAATCACCACATGGACGCCAGTCTCCTGACTTTTTGGGCACCATGTGGAGCGGCGACGCCCACGGGCTTTTAGACGGGCGAACGATGCCTAGTTCAAGCATGTGCTCGAATTCTGCGCGAGCAATTTTTAGCTTGTCAGGGGTCATTCGCCTGGCTTTGGCGAAAACAGGCGGACCTTTGGTAACGATGTGATGTTTTGCAGCATCAGTGGCGGATGGAAACGGTGCCATTGCACGAAAGACTTGCGGGAACTTGGTATTAAGCATCTGACCGATAGGTGAGCTTGACTGGTTGGCGTATACAGGACTGATTGACTCAATGTCGGTCAAAGTACCTATAACTGCCAGATTTGTTTGACGATCGATCAGACGGCGTTGCTTCGCGTCAACAAGCAAATCGAAGTGCTGCAGAAAGTCAAGGCCAAGAATTGGCGTCTGGACATCTGCGACGAGAAAGATCCATTTAAAAGAACGTCGTAGGTTTAAATTAAGCGTGCGCGAGCGTTGACCATACACGCGAATGGTGGTGCCGTTTGCTGCGCGCAATGAACTAGTCGCCTCTTCGATAACATCATTAGAATCACGTGGGATAACGCTGACTTCTGCGCCGGTGTCAACGAGATAGCGTACTCCCGTACTGCGATCGGTGACAAAGAAAAGGCGACTGGGGCAGCCAGCAACGTCCGTCGCCCCTACGTGCTGGCCGGCCCGTTTCCCTGCGTGTTGCGCTTGAAGGAACAAGGCGGGCGACACGATCTGGCCTGATGACCAAATCGCTCGTGGTACCAACAATAGCTTGACCTAGGGGGAGATTTCGAACGTGATCTAGGACGAGTGCGACTACTGGAACGATTTCGGCGGTTGGATCCGGACTGTGTTAGGTTCTCTAGTCGGTTGGTAAGTGCCGCTACTTGCGCTCTTAGTTCTGCTACCTCTGTACTGGAAGTAGACTGAACCTGAGATATTTGGGCGTTGGATTCCCAAATACGGTCGGCAATGTCGGCGAGCTGAGAAAGAGGCGCATCGTTTGCATACAGGGGGTTACGCATGTCACGTGGCAGGCGACGAAGCCACATCTCTTTAAGGAAAGAGTCGCCAACAGAGAGAGGCTTAGCTAGAGCCTGCATCTTGTGCAGCAACTGAGAAGGCTTTCGATCACCTAGCTCGGTTTCGTTAAGAAGCTGCGTAACGCGAGCATGGTCTGATATGCCGAATCGCTTTAAGACTACGGCCTTAAGCTCATCGTAACTCTTCTGATATTCGGGAAGCTCCAAGATGTCGTCGAGGTCATCGACGACTTGCGGAGGAAGCGCTGCGACAACGCAGTGAAATTTGACACTGTCAGACCTAACGCCATGTAACGAAAAAATGGATTCTAGCTGATTAAACCAGGCCTTAGGATTAGTCTCTCGGAAAGGCGGGATAGGGAAACGGAACCCACTAACCTGATCGTCAGAATCTCGGTGAATGACCTTCATGGTGAAAAATTACGGAGCTTGTGAAAGTGAACCCAAATAGTAAAAAGTAAAAGTAGAAGGGTAGACAGAATAAGTTACCGGATCTGAAAAGAAATATTAGTATCAAACTCACCAAAAAAATTTCTTTTTTTCGGGGTCACCAATTATAGCGCGATGATCGTGCGCTATATATTCGGTACGAAACTAGACGGCCAACCAAAAGCAATGGGTAGAACACACAAAAGTAAGCTAGGGAAAAATTTTATTGGACGGGAGGAGAGTTAGCTAATGCTAAAAATAGGGCACCAGAAGAGAGCTAGCTAGGGAGGATGTAGTTGGGCGTCGAGTGCCTTGATGGAGCGTCGTTTGCATTGGAGTCGCGCGCGCCGAGGGACGGATATCATGTTCGTGTTTCAAACCAAGGGGAACAGCGTTCCAACAGGCAAACCGCCTAATTCCCTAATACATAAGAAAGCTATAATTTTATTATATTTTAGAATAGTTTACACAGTCATACGGGGGAATCTCCAGGTCACTACAAATTCTCCGAATTCGATCGTTTCACGCTTACAGATTCACAATACTCTAGAACCTATTAAACCACTTCATGAATGGACTAACAGTTGACGAAGTATCTGGATACTTTTTGTGGTATGAGCACGTGAACTAGCTACTTACCAGCAGCCCATTCCGCCGACTCAGAGTGATGGATAAACTAGCCACTCCGGCTCGTTCAAACAAAATGGCACCTACAAGCTGGTTTTGATTTGAGTTGGTTTGTTTATGCCCAAAAAGCTGCGTGACGTCGGCGTTTTGGGGTGGGAGAGCATCACCATATCACGGTTTCCTCGTACCCAGCAGAAGTTGACCTCTCGAGTGGCAGTGACAGTTGCTGGATCCACCAGAATGGTCAGTTACTGAAGCTGAATTTTAGCAAAAACACATGTCGGTCCAATCATGGCCAGCGCGAACATCTGCATGCTTCCGCTCTTTTACAATGGAAATCATGGAAATTGGTTTACCATGGATGAAATTATTTCTACACAAGTCCCATGAGGTAGAGGGCGTGAATAATTCAGAGAGCAAAGTGGCATCAACGAGTATACTACAAAACTTGGTGGATTCACCAGCGAGTTAGGCCGAGCACGGCGATTGTTCGTGACACGGTCAACAAGTGTTATGTCACGTACAGTAACTGTATGAGTACATCTTCAAGACGTTTATAACTATCATTAATGTTTGGGGAAGAGATCAGGTAAATGGGTAGGGTGCTCCAAGGCTGGTACACACGAACTGAAAAGAAATTCCAGCAGCATTCCAACTGGCTGTACTGTGCGGCCAGTTTAAACTCACCATCTCTTAGTATGGTGTTGGGGTTCAGTTTCAGAAACTGACGATAAACATGGTTTGGATTCCTCAGGATCTGATACATCAGTATCGAATCACTGCGTAGGCACCGATACTGTCCACTGTAGACCCACAGGATTTTCAGCCTCAGATGGTAAAGGAGATGAAACAAGCCCTTCACTTCCTTGGTCGCCCGCTATTGTAGAATTTCCGGTGCGGCAACACCATGTTTGTGCTGGGGCTGGCAGGCGTGGATGGCGTATGATAAATAGGGCTTAATATATGCATTTGGCACCTGGGAGCAAATGTAAGTGTTAGATCGCCAAAGTGCCCTCTGTAGTAGGCTAAGGTATTAATGGGATTTTTTGGTGCTTTCCAGGTCTGACGTAAACGAATAGGATCGGTTTGTATCAGAACTCCTCCTGTTTGTACTCCCGAATGTATCGACGACGTATACGCAATGTCTTACACATTGCTACGTTGAAAGAAAATATGTTCGGAGTCGTTCCCTCGTAACACTATGTATAGATCGTCCTGCAGTGCTATATAGTCAGCTGTTGTTATGATAGCCAGTAGTGTCTGGTAAGCACCAGCGAAAAGTGTTAAATTCGATGTGAGCACTCTCGCGAGAGCGTTTATGAAGACCAAGAATAGGCGTGGACCAAGTACTGAACGCTATGGCCATACACAATGCGCTTCAACGGGGCAGGATGTGGTGTTGCGATTTCTCACATTCAAAGGTTACTGAATGAGAAAGTAACCTGCGAAACCTAAGATCTGACCGCCGATTCCAAATCTCTGAAGCTTGTGAAGCAGCATACGGTGATTCAGACGGATGAACGTCATTTAACAGTCCGGATAAACTGCATTAACCCGTACATCAGCATCGACACCTTCAGTCCAGCTGGAGCGAGCAGATAGCAGGTTTTGGGATCAAGTCCGGTGCTGATGGAATCTATGCTGTTCTGGTGCAATGATGTTTCCCCAGGTAACCAATAAGCGTCCAGCTGTAATGATCTCCATGAATTTGGAAAGTACTGCAAGGAGTGTTATCGGGCGGTAGCTGACCGGATCTGCGCAACTTCCCCCGTGCGAATGGGAGTGACAATTCCATGTTTCCACATTGCTGAAATTCGCATGTCATCGAAATATGTGTGGAATAACTGAGAGAGCTTCGGATAGATTCACGCCGGCCAACTTAATGGCCTTTTGGCGTGTATTGATAACCAGGTACACTCCCGCAAGATTTTCTTCTACAAACGTATGCGGCCCTAAACGAGATACACCTAGGTCCGGCGGCCGTATAATCTGCGTGAACGACACAGGAGATGTAGTTGTGCTTTAGATACTAAAGAAGAACTGCTGATGTAGGGCGTTGGCTCCCATCTTGTGCAGTTTCTGCTGGTCTACATGACATGTGCACGACAGGAAATCCATGCTGCACTTTACGGTGTTTGTTAAGGTGCCTGTTAAAGAGTTGGGGATTTGAGCAGATTTGCACATCATGATCCTGTTGCGTTTTATATTATTACCATCTCGTATATGATTCATACGGTGATTTCTCAGGGTTGTATAGGTTTCCAAAGTTTCAACACTCGGTCAGTCATTGTAGGTTGGCCACAGTTATGCTCTAGCGGCCAAACACTTTCCCGTCTCACTTTGTATGAATGGCTTCTATCGGGTGTGCGGGTCTGTTTCTCGATGCATTCATCACTGCCTTGTTGAATCGATCGGTAAAATCCCACTAGGTGATGTTGGGGATTGTTCTGCTAGAAATAAACAACCAGTTGCGTTGATAGGGTACTGTACTGAGCTGAGAATTGTTGACATTTCCGTAGGAACACTCCACATAACAGAAGTAGTTGGGTACCAGCGTTGCGACCCAGAGGAATACCTATCAATAGCGTTTCGAACAAAGTTCTTAGTTGGAGCATACTTGGCGTCATCCGTGTCCGGATTTGCCTGTCCCTGTGGCCAGCCACAGGACGTCTGCGCCTACAGAGGGACCATGGGTGGCTTGCGCTGCACCACCCACAGCTCCAACCACATACCCCATATCCAGTGTAAACCCGAAGGAATAAGACCAGGAGGCATGTGGATGGGAGCCATGTTTCATCAACGGAGCCCACTCACACTCTTTCACAAGCAAACACAAGCACGCTGTATTTGGGGAATCAAGCGCACACAAGGCGGTGACTGGACCGTAATCCGCTCCACACTGCGTGCATGGAACCGCTGTTCGAGCCTAGCACGGCCACAACGACTGTGCATCCCGTCCCCTCCAGCAACGACCAACTGCCTCCTGGAGCCAGTATGGACGAGGTAGTGGGTACTAGACAAGTAGGCACTTTGTCAGCATGCACATCACTCGCAGCAACACGGGGGATTTCAAGCAACAGCCAATCAGTTGAAACGACATGATGAAATAAAACAAATCGAATAATGCATACAGATACGGTGACATAACTCTTCGCTAAATTAGCATATGAAGTAGGTTGGTTAGCAACGATTTCGCGATAAGGAAAAAATGTCCACCAATTACTTAAAAATGCTACAAACGCAACAAAGTTAGCGAAGATAAGCGCAATTAATGTAAGCAACATGACCAGTTAATAGAAGATTATTCAGATAGGCAGAACAAAGCAAATAAAGTGGAATGAAATCTATCCAGCCTAAAAAACATAGTTTAAGTTGGTTTAGCCCAACTGCGGTGAAGAAGCACCAATAATGCAACATCAGCGTCAGCTTGGGGCATGGGGAGCATACGAGTCTCAAAGCAGCTTACATTTTCCCTTTTATGAATGTTTAAGGAAAATAACGTGGTTGTAGTGCGGTAAGCCAGCGATTAGCTCCTGCAATTCCACTTTCAATTGTCCGTCGATACTGGTTTGTGTTTCTGCCTTGTAGTTTGAAGGCGATCACCAGGAGAAGTTCTGTGAACACACCAAAACAGTCTACAGAGTGGATAATTGGCCATTATTTATTTCCAAGGTAGACGACTGATGGTGGTACATTGCACCTACTAAACTTGTGTTGCGTCTTAGATGAAGACGGCACCAAGGCGCATCAACAGTCTGAACTTTTAGATCACAAATAAGACCAAGCTCTAGTAGTAAAGGAGCACACCACCTCCTCTACTGGGTGGAAATTTACGCAGAATAGACATCCGAAGTATTACGATTTCGTCGTCAATGATCACCACTCAACCAACTGTCGGCTACCATGATTAGCACCCATGACAATGGGGCCTGACTTAGCTAAAATTCTGTCAGTTTCTTGAGAAGGCCTTGGGATTTGATGTATAAACAAGAGAAAGTCTGATGTTAGAATCTTAGTCGAAGTTGTTCGTAGCGGATATAAGCATCGGCCGATACTCATGAGGTCGACCAGTATTCCTTTTTCTTGTAGTCACCAGATGTATGCATAGACTTAGGATACATTGCTGAACCATATGTTCAGGATTGTGATCATTCTGATGGCCACTTAAATTCTGCTGTGTCGCTCCGGAGGTTATGGCGACTGTTACGACAGTCCCTGCGTCAGGCACTACAAGGAGTATTATCACTGGGTTCGCCGATCCCACTGAGTTTTCAGTAGATGGTGACCGTGTTCTTGCTGCCTTCGGCCGAATTTCTGTTGGTGTTCTCTTACGGAATGTAGCTTAGTCCTCTGGAAAGATCTGTGTTGTTAGCTCAGACGTAACATCAATCCCAGTGGCTTAGGACCACGTCCTTTGTAAGTAGGGCATACGGGGACTCTCGTCAACGAAATAGCAACGACATTCTTGAGAGATATGGTCTAGCATAGGTAGCGGCTTTACTCACGTTCATGCGCCTGAACAACATAAGAGAGCTCTAAGCTTGGGGGCTCGTTTGCAATTATCTCATCGTCTCTCAATTTTGTGCCTTCCGCTGATCATACGTGTACCCGCTGTCACAGAGAGTATCTTGCAGCATGTTTTACACGGCTTGTAGTCGGCACACTTCCGTCCGATCTTCCTAATTCCAATGTACTACTCACAGGCTACTGGCTGCAATCCAGACTCATTGTGCAATGCAACGGGGTTTTCTGGTCAAAAGAAGGCGCGCTGCCATCTCTATATATTATTTACTTACAAGCCGCATGTTCCTATGACATTATTGAGGTAAGAGGGAATGCTTGTCCTGATTAATCGGTATAGCTGACACTATGTTGTCTAACTTAGGGTAGACATCGAACATGCGTTCCTCGAGGGACAACTTAATTACGTAGTTCTGCAGCCGGGCTGACTACCTGAAATTTTCTATATGCATGCATCATCCACCATTTCTCCTGTGACAATCTTCCAGGCATTTGGAACCCTAATGCGCTGTTTTTATATCCTCAGGGTCGACTGGCTATTCCGTTATCATGGTATGGTGGTCCTGGCGGCCAATCAAATTTGGTGGACTTGGGAAGTGGAAGACGTGTTCCGAAGAATTGACCATGGTAACAAAAATGCTATGAAGGACTACTCCCAAATGCAGCAAAAACAATTGGATGATGTGGTTGTTCGCATCCGCAGCCCGTTATCAAACAATGACCGCGCCAAATTTACCACTGTACTCACTATCGACGTCCATGCAAGAGACATTGTAACTGACTTCATCCGTGACGATGTGGTGACAAAACAAGAATTTGCCTGGGAATCACAACTGCGTTTTTACTGGTCAAAAGCATCCGATAATTTGATCGTTTGTCAGTGCAATGGGCAGTTCAGTTATGGTTACGAGTACATGGGCTTGAACGGACGCCTGGTGATTACACCTCTGACAGATCGTATATATCTCACCCTTACCCAAGCCCTATCCATGTATTTGGGTGGTGCACCAGCGGGCCCAGCAGGCACAGGAAAAACAGAAACGGTCAAAGACTTGGCGAAGGCACTAGGCTTGTTATGTGTAGTCACCAACTGTGGTGAAGGAATGGACTATAAGACGGTAGGAAAGATTTTCTCTGGTTTGTGCCAGTGCGGTGCATGGGGTTGCTTCGACGAATTCAATCGCATTGAAGCCTCTGTGCTCTCAGTCATTTCGACGCAACTCAGAATGATCCAAACTGCTCTGAGGAATCACGCGCAACGCATTCTCTTTGAGGGTATGGAAATAACTCTGAAATCGCATGTTGGAGTGTTCATTACCATGAATCCGGGCTATGCTGGAAGAACTGAGTTGCCGGAATCTGTAAAAGCATTATTCAGGCCAGTGGTCGTAGTTGTACCGGATTTGCAACAAATATGCGAGATTATGCTGTTCTCTCAAGGCTTTCTGCTCGCCAAGCCGTTGGCGAAGAAGATGACAACCTTCTATAAGTTCGCTTCGGCGCAATTGTCCAAACAGTATCATTATGACTTCGGTCTGCGAGCATTGAAATCGGTTTTGGTTACAGCCGGAGAGCTAAGGCGCAGTGCGGCTGACCTACCAGAGGAAGTGGTTATAATGCGAGCATTGCGAGATATGAATCTTCCCAAATTAGTTTCTGAAGACACTCCACTCCTTATTTCACTAACCAAAGACCTATTTCCCGGATTAAGCTGCCCCCGACTACAACATCCAGAATTCATGGAAGCTGTGGAACATAGTCTGTTGGTGTTGGGATACACTCCAAACCCAGTACAGTCCGACAAAGTTGTGCAATTGTACGAGATTATGCAGACGCGCCATACCACTATGGTGATCGGTCCGACTGGCGGGGGTAAGTCGGTCGTTATTGAGGCACTTTGTAATGCGCAAACGCAAATGGGCTTGCCAACGAAAACGTACCCCATCAATCCCAAGGATCGCAGCGTTACCGAGCTGTATGGAGTGCTGGATCCAAATACCAGGGACTGGAAGGATGGTCTCCTTTCCAGTATTTTCCGCGAAATCAACAGACCTACTGATCGACCCGTGAGTTTTGCTAACCAGTTTGTAAGTTGCGTCTAACAAATGTCCAAGATTTTAGCAGCGTACTGCAGTAAGCTTCACTCTATCATCGAAACCTCGTTTTTGAGTGGCGCAATATGTTCACTATAGTTAGCCATAAGCAATACCAGAAATACATTTCCATATCACCCAACTGCTTAATTTAGTCCACCTTTTAATCATCATACCGCGTTCAGATGCTTTGCAAATCTGTCTGACTTAGCGCAATGCTTGTAGATGCGTTGCCGGTGCCGAAGAGGACGTCCTTGTAAGTCTCTCAGTGGATGAGTGTGAGATTCGCTTCGACTTACGCAGCGAATAAGAAACTATCACGGTCCTTATGATTCCTTGTTAGGTCCGGGTGCACCTACCTTTGGCACTCAACTCATGTAGAACATGCTGCGTTCGAATCTATGGTCAAACTGAGGTTAACTTAACAGACCCATCATTTTGTGTTGATACTATGCTGTAGTCTGTAAGCAGTACAAGTATGAGATGTCCAATAAAGAGTATGTGCGTTCGTATGTGTCACCACACAGTATCGGCCTTCGTTTAAACGCGGAGCCCCATCTCCAAGGTATGTGTTATTCATCATGTTTACATCTTCCAGTGCATTTAATTGCAACCAATAAATGTTGGTGTATTTTCACCACTTAGCTTTCTCTGGCCGATCGAACGGACCTACCGAGAATACCTGATCACTGAGTGTGACGCGTGGGCCTAGATCTGACTGTCGTCATCATGACAGCAGCTCGACTGCGCAAGATCAGCTGTGTCTCTACTACTTCCAATATTCATGGATGAATTGGAGGGACAACGGTGTGAAACAGGGCGTACAGTGAACCAGCAAGTGTATTTCGTCAGTAAGCCTAGTGGCTAAAAGAATTTGGAGTAACGCAGGGACGGTAATTAGCACCGCGACTGTCCAATGAACAGTAGAGTGAAACTGATGCAATTTCATAACTTGAATACTCGTGATCTAATATAATTATTTTTCGATTTTATGTGACTCTGCTCATCTCGGTTAATTCCTACTCCGACTGTTCCATGTTTCAGGAGCGGCGCTACATTCTCTTTGACGGGGACGTGGATCCCATTTGGGTGGAGAACATGAATTCCGTCATGGATGATAATCGTATCCTTACATTGGCCAGTGGAGAAAGAATCAGGCTACAGACCTACTGTGCCTTGCTGTTTGAAGTCGGCGATCTGCAGTACGCTTCTCCGGCCACAGTCTCGAGATGCGGTATGGTCTATGTTGACCCCAAGGACCTTGGCTATGAACCATATTGGAAGCGTTGGCTCCGAAGCTTGACCAGCAAGTTCCAACAGGACTCACTTACGGAGTTGTATGACAAGTACCTCGTACTCGTTCTGGATCGAATTTTTGTGGGCGTAGTTGATGGCAAGAAAGCCGATCGGCTACGTCAGGCAATTCCCTTGACTGCGCTAAACCTGATAACTCAGCTGTGCCACTTGTTAAACTGCTTACTCGGGGAGGATGAACTGGAAGAATTTTGTCACATCGAAAGCATATTTTTGTTCTGCTTATACTTCGGCGTCGGTGGCGTCCTGATAGATGAGGATCGAGCAAAGTTCGATACCTATGTCAAGCATCTCAGCGGTTTGCCAGAGACGTCGGAACCAGAAACACGGGACCATCCAGCGAAAGCAGGAGAGTTACCATGCTCCCAGCGATTTTTATTTGATTATCTATACGACACACAAAGGCTTGTGTGGATACCCTGGCAACAGCTTGTTCCTGTGTACATTCACGACACCAGTAAAAGGTATTCAGCTTTACTGGTACCCACTACAGAAACGGTGCGTGTTAGCTGGCTGATTGATCAGTTGGTTAAGAATGATAGACCTTTGCTTCTCGTCGGTCACACGAGTACTTCGAAAACGGCCACCTGCCGACGATTTTTGGCAGAACTGGACCCCGAAAAATATGTGAGTAATCAACGCTTATATTGCCCTTGGTTTCCCCTTGTGTACTGCAATGTGATGTTGGGGAGGGTTACTGCTTATACCTTCTTGTGAACGTGAACCGGCACATATATATGCTCCTTTCTTTTAAGAGCCGCCTAGCTGACAACGTGCGTAACTTCAATGTAGTGAATTGTTGATAACTTAGTGAACTGCTGCCCATTTTCATCTCACGTACCGTCACTTAAGAGAGATACGTTTTATGGTCTGCAGGTTGTGCTCATAATGAATTTCTCTTATCGGACCACCTCAATGGATGTGCAGCGCAATATAGAAACGTGTGTGGAAAAGCGTAGCAAAAACACCTACGGACCAGTCTCTGGAAAACAACTGCTATTCTTCATGGACGATTTGAACATGCCACAAATGGATCCATACGGCACGCAGCAACCAATAGCGCTACTGAAACTGCTACTGGAACGTAAGGGGATGTACGACCGGGGATCCTCACTTGACTGGAAGCGACTGCATAATATCCGCTACTTGGCAGCGATGGGAAGACCGGGTGGTGGCAGGTCAAATGTAGACCCACGGTTCACGTCCCTTTTCTCTGTACTAAATGTGTCAGCTCCCACAAAGGAAACTTTGAAACACATATACAGTTCTATATTGATTGGTCACACGGCTGGTTTCGGCGGAAACATAAAAGATGCGTGTGAGGAAATTACAGAGATGACACTTGGATTATTCGCGTAAGTGACAATTCTTTTCGCCTGTCTCTCGGTTCCAATCCATTAATTTCTAATCACCTAGACAAGGTTACTTGGTCAACATTGCTTCTAGTACTAGAAAACATGGGGTCCTCTGGAGTGATGGTAAGTCAAGCCCCATACAGTTTTGTGTAGTGTGTTCCATTATACCGCAATGATGCCAATGCGGAGCACCGTGCTGCGAGCCTTCCCCAATTCGTAAGCAAGGGGTGCTTCTCCTGCCTTTTGAGACAAGAAGCACAAAGTACGTCCTTGGGGCATTCTCGATACCTAGTTCCTACCCGCTCTTTGCTCTCACTTTCGCAAATGCTTTGCAAATTAGATGATAATAGTTTCCCTCCTGGATGATGGAATACCACTACCGCTTCAGCTAATCCAAAAAGATTTCTGTTTGTTGTATCCAGAAAACGCATAGGACCAGAGTAGTAACGGAACGTATATACCACTCTGACTGCAAATATGCGCGTTACAATGAAATCTTAGAAGTGCAGCCAATCAGATGCACAATGAACAATGATATATTACAGGTAAACAAGCGATTGCTTTACAAGTACCGTAGGATGGTGGAAATGAAATCAAATATAAGTGCAAAGCGTCAATTTAAGTATCTAGCGATTCAGATGCCCTGCGTCACTAAAATATTTTTTACATTCCGTATTCAATTCGATTTGGTTCATCGCAATTAGACTCCAAGCCGCATAGGTAAGCTACCAATCATACCCAAATCCGTCTACCCATTAGTAATCAAGATCTACGCCCTACCAGTATTCAACATTGCTGTGTGGATTCACGGAGCTGGCAAGGGAAGACCTGACTGTGGCTGCCAACCACTGTTCTCTGCATGGGCAATAACCTGCACGGCAGTGGAGGATGGGCCGGGCTATATCGCAGTTAGGTTTCAATTCGCAATGGTGGACTGTCGTCCCCCATGGCTCAGTGGCATAAGCTGCTGGCTAGTTGACGTTAGCCTCTAGCGGTCATGGGTTCGATCCCCAGTAGAGGACCGATGGATGCGCACCACTGACGAGCCCCAATAGGGCGAAATGCGCGTCTGGTGCTTTTCCGGATTGGTAGCTTACCTATGCGGCTTGGAATCTAATTGCGATGAATCAAATCGAATCATACCCAAATCCGTCTACTCATTAGTAATCCGTATTCAGTTGTTACTGTAAAGTAATACGGGGAAGTAATCTGGGGTAGGTATGTCTTAAGAACAGAAGAAACAACAACGCTCACTCCTGCGCCGCTTTCCTCAACTGATGTAATCGATGAATGCAGTTGTAGTATATCCGAACGATATTCCACAGCAGCAACGTGTAAGTACTAAAGCACAAAAGCTGAGAATGAGCACCGTTTGGTCGCGTTTGGTTGACGTAGACATCACTGAGTACGTAGCGTAATGTAAGTGAATAAACGAATCATCCAGACGTCTTTTGAATACCGTTAGCGTGGGGGAAGAAACAACATATGTGGGAAGAGCGTTCCAGTGTTGCTACACACGAAGGGAAAAGAAATTCCGGCGGCATTCCAACCGGCTGTATTGTGTGTCCAGCTTTAGCTGGTGTCCTCTGAGTGTCGTATTGCGATTCAGCTTTAGTAGGTGACGACAAGAATGGTTTGGATTCCTCAGGATCATATAAGTCATTATCAAGTCGCCACGCAGGCGTCGATATTGTCCACTGTAGACCCCGAGGGTTTTCAGCCTCAATCGGTAAGGGAGATGAAACAGGCCCTTTACGTTCTTGGTCGCCCTTCGTTGTGGCAGTTCAAGAGCTGTGAGGTCTTGCTTTTGCCATGGCTGCTAAGCGTGGATGGCGTACTCAGAATGGGGCCGAATGTAGGCGTTGAGCATCTGAGAAAGGATGGAAGGATCGAAGCGCCCGAATGCCCTCCGCAAAAGGCCAAGGTGTTGGTTAGCTTTTTGGAGGCTTTCTAGATCTGACGGGAACAGACCAGATCTTCCTGCACCAGCACACCTAGATCGCATTCCGTTAAAGTGCGCTGCCATATTTGATCCCCCAGTCTGTAGTCGCAAGTGACCTTATGGCGTATGCTCAACACCTTGCACTTCGTAGCGTTGAACTGAAGCAGCTTCTGATTCGACCATTCGTAGACCCTGTCAAGATCAGCCTGAAGTGCTGCAATGTCGCTGGTTGTTCTAACGGCTCGCCATATCTTGAGATCATCAGCAAAGAGTAAGGAGTTGGAGGTGATTACTGTCGCGAGATCGTTTATGTAAATCAGGAATAGTCGTGGACCAAGTACTGAGCCCTGGGGCACTCCGCACTTAACGTCGACTGCGTTAGAGACGATGCTGCGAACTCTTACCTTCAGATGTTGAAGCAAGAAGTTGCCTATCCAACCGAGGATTGGGTCACCAATACCACAACACTGCAGCTTGTGAAGGAGGATACGCTGCTTCAGACGGTCAAAGGCCTTTGTGAAGCCCAGGTATACTGCATCAACAGCTACGCTGCTGTCGACTGTCTCAGTCCAACTGGATCTAGTAAGTAGCAAGTTTGAAGTGCAAGATCGGTTCTTGCGAAATCCGTGTTCTTGTGCTTTGAGCTTACGTTCTTTCAAGTAGTTCATGAGCGCTTAGGAAACAATCGCTTCCATGATTTTGGAGAGCGCCGGAAGCAGTGTTATCGGGCCATAGTTGGCCAGATCTGTACGACTTCCCCTCAATAGGACATATCCTTGTTGACCATGTTGGTAAACCTATAACACCTCACGATAACCATCAGGGTCACGTCAAGTAAACATTAGTATGTGATTGTTCTGATCATATCCATTATCTGTCTCCTTTAGTCACGGCTTTTGAGCACGCTACAAGGCTGCATCGTCCTGCGGGAGTTGTCAAGCACCTACGCCTTTGGCGTGATAGATGACTGTTCATTGATGTCAAAGCTACCAAACTGCATCTCAATCAGATTCTTTTTCCCGCAGTTGCCTTATTTCATTTATGCTTGTTCGGACTTACGCATGTGACGAACTTCACCAGTCTACAGATGCAAGCCTCAGTCACATACCTGACATATAGATGGGGCGTACTTGCGGGAAGCCGGATTAGAGATCTAAAGCGCTAGTACGTCTATAGCTGCGATACACTACTGTGTACGCTTGGCATCCGACATTTGGTTTCTGACCAATATTTCGATCAGCCTATCGCTTGAATGACGTGTTGAAAAAACTTCATGTTTCATAATTTTTCACCAAAATTTCCGTCCGTTATCTGCACTTGCGTGTGACTCCCCTGAGTCCAATAACTAATTCCTCAAAAGCCTATAACCGCTTAAGTAACTGAAATCTTCATCACAAGCTTCAAAGATATGATATCAGCGGCTCAATCTATAAATGAATAGGTAGTTTTATCCTTCAGCGGTCACTACAGTTGCGGGCTCCGGTTAATTGTGTGCAATGATTGAGGCGGAATTTTGTACTTCACCGGGTTCAAGACCTGAACGACATTGATTTCTGGTGTCCATTAACTACTCCGCAAGTACAATGGCATGGCTTTTTTACTTTCACTAACAAACTCGACATATGTCGAGCGATCGGTAGTCAGAAAACCGCAGGTATTTTCTTATGAGGACTGTACGGTGATTCTGAGTCATACACGAACGGGCTACTCCATTGCAATTTACATATATGGCAAATACTGCTTACATGTTCGATGACTAAGTAAGTCTCCAGGAACCTGAGGTCAAAGCGGTGACCTAGGTGATCCACGACTGTTCGAAGCAATACGCGAATGTCAAAAACCACTAACTGGCACATCATTCTCTCACAGGAATGCGTTAGCACAATTTGACCACCCGATGTTCCCGCAACTGTTTCATGCGTACTCGGTGCCCTGTGTGCAGTACGCGGTTCACGCCTTTTGAGCCTTTGTAGAAATGTAATCTCGTTGCGCTAGAGACACCACAACAAAGGCCAACTACGAATTCCATGTTTATTCCATCTGTCACACTAACCGACAACCGATATCAAAGTATTTGGGGAGACCTACTATTGATATGTCTGAATTTGAGGAACTATGTTTTTCGCCACCTGAAACGGAATCCTAACACAAACCTAAAAGGCCACCAGTCGAACTTGGTCGCGTAATATGACCGCTTGGACTGTCTCCGATTTTTCCTCATGTGACTGTGAGCCTTGGAAGGTTTTTCCTTACTTGTGCTATTTCAGCACCCAAATTAATCGGCGTCGAAAAACCACACGACGAAGTACGTTTTTCGAACTGCGGGCTATAATTCGTTTTCACTACAATATGGCATAGCGTAAGCAGGTCGTCCCCTAAAAGATGAACATGCACCTACCTTTAGCTGGATACTGTTGTGCACCCAAGCTGAGAACGATCGTACGGAAAGTAACGTGCCGTATCGCCACCACCTTGGAAACTATGACAGTCCACCGTTGTCCACCATAGCTCAGTAGCCTAAGCTGCTGGCTGGTAATGCAAGTCACCGGCGGTCATTGGTTTGGATCCTGATGAAGCCTATGGATGCGCCCTACTGACCATTCTCGATAGGAGGAAATGGTCGTCTAGTGCTTCTCCGAGCATGTGATAAGTCGTTATTGTTCGGAATTTCCTAATTAGTTTTCTCGTTTTCAGGTTAACTCAAGTATCACTTGGATTCTCAGGACCCGGAATGGCGGTTTTTTCATGTAAGGACAAGTATGATCATGATGCGATTGATCTAGTAGTGGAACTGTTCCGCTGCAATGGGGGCGCTAGTGGAGAGAAAAGGGCATTCTATTAGAGGACCGGACTAGATTTTGGAAATTTTCCCAGACAATCCTATGGATAGTACATTTGATAGCTGAGTAGAGTTTGGTAATCATTTTCTTGTAGAAGGTAAGCCGTAGCATCTTGTGGGTACTGCCAGGGAGGTTGTCTAAGATGTCAGTTTGTGCGCCTGAGATCCTCAGCGTGAATATTAAGTTTAGTACGTTGGACAGACTGGTTGGTCTGGTAACCAACTGAGTACAGCCATATAGAACCCGGGACATTGTTTAACTGAGGGTTGTCAAGATGCTACGCTGTGAAGCTTCGGTGGAGATTTACGACACACCCACAACTCCTCGTTGCGCTGCGATCTTTTCGAAAAAGATGGCAGTTAGTGATAACTAAAGTAGTAACCAAATTGTCAGAAGAGCATCATGTTTCAGTGACGAAGAGCGCATGCTTTGAAAATGCAACTTAGTTTTATGGATCTTGCATTAATTAGCATCAGGTAAAATGTGTTGTGCCGAAAAAGTTTTCCGTGAGCACCTCAGAGCATTGGGAATCTGGAATGACAGGCCAGAAAGTTAAATGAAGCGGTGATAGAAACAACCCTTATCGCTGGCATGCTCGGGTGTAATCGCATTGTTCGCGCTAGTAATTCCGGGCAATCAGAAGGGATTGAAGTCCAAGAGGCTAGCTTGAGATTTACCCGGTATTGAGCTAGCCGTGTCAGGCAGATGAACCGCAAACAGAGTAGAACAAGATAGACCGTCTCTGCTGAATGTCTCAGTGGTGTAAATGGATGCGAAATCACTCTTCCTTTCTCTAAAATGGTTACATTGAAGTAGTTAATTATGATGGGTTACGTGCTTATGTAGTATGAGAAGTGGTATTGCTAGACTTTCCGCTTCTTGCAGAATTTCCATTACGTTGCCTGAGGTTGTGACAGACCGAAAGCTGATAATTAGGTAGGTATGTTGAAGATTGGTAGGAAGGGACGGCCGGAAAAAAATTGTCGCAGGTTCTGATAGTCTCGGAGTAGCACACTGCGCAGAAATAGTATGGGAGCTGCCGACTCGGAGCTTTGAACGCTGCCGAGCTTCTCATTGCTCATACTTCGGGCGAGTACCGCTCGTCGAGTTAGTAAGGCAGTTACCGGGCGATAGATTTCTATTTACGTCATCAGCTCGCAAATCTAGGATACTCCTAGGCATTTGTACTTATTTTCCGTTATCTCTACTTGGCCCTTGTTATAAGCGCGCTTAAGGAGGCGTTGAGATGTCAGCGCAAAGACTTTCATTGTACCGCACAGTGTATTGACCAGACCTCAAGTTACGTGAAACAGGCAAGGTTGCTGACAATATAGGTTGGAGAGAGTGTGTGTCAGACAGGCTGCGGCCGGCTGCATATGAACCCCAGTAGACCAGTGGGTGAGAGGGAAGTTCACGGTCAGGTGTGGGATGGCATTGTACTTCTAAGGCAGAGCATCGCCAGGTATAACATCCCCTTTGAAAACACGTCCTCCAGAGTTATACGAATGAAGTGCCGGGTTAACCTGTAAACGTCGTATCGCAGTTGTCCGCATAGTTCTCCGAGTGACTCCGTGGCATGGTTCTGTGCACCTTTCCGTCAGCTCATGAAGCCCCAGAATTTTTGGTACTTCAAACGTGTCCAGCAGTATATCGAACGGCAACTCGAAATTAGTAGTGATTGAGTGTTCGTTCCGTCGTTTCCGTAACTGATTAACATGATGTACGAGAGACAATGGCCCGATAGACACACCTTACATTTTTGTACTACTGAAAGTTGCCAGGTTTGGTGGTTCGGCCGTGTACCCAAAGCGTACACCGGCTCCCCAGGTATACAACTTCTGCTCACGCCTGACGCGAATGACCCTTGGGTATATTTAGGGTGCAGTATATCAATTGGAAGATGTACATCACGCCACAACATGTCTTCCGCTGGCTTACACGAAGCCCGATAAGTTGAAAGGAACAGATGTCAGCCCTTCTCCCACCCCGCTGTGTGACCGTTAGTCCGAGAAAACTGGTCTAGCTGCACCTTCCGTGCTGCACCAATGCGCGCCTGAAGGAAACCCGACGCGTACTCGCTAAACGCAAACCGTCCAATCAACATGACCGCAAGCGTCCATACGACTGCACGTGCGCTCAGCGTCACACTTGTCACTCTTCCCTTTGGTGTGGCCGCATGTGAAATGCAGACTCGACCCCAAACTGCACCGCCTGACGGCCAGTCTAGGGATGAGACGCAGTCGACCACATGATCCAAGGCACACGAGAAGCTTATTTGGCTACGAGTGCAGCCGGACTGGCAAAGTAACAACTGAAGCGATCGATAGTATTGGTTCGCCAGCCGTTTCCTTGTCGTGCTATCGTTCAGCTGCCTGGCGATGGGTATGACGGTCCCGTACGGATCCATTCTGACAGCTCGTATTGCACAGCGTATGAGCTGTGGCGGAATTAGCAATGAGTGTATGCGGTTGACCTATCGTGCACGCCATAGGAGAGACGGCGCGCACTCAGCCCATTGTTCATCCTTATTTCCGTACACGTTAACTAGAGGTGGAAAACTTCACAGCTATTGTGCGACAATAAAATAGAAAAGAAAAAACTGCATCAAAGGCTGAGTCAACGGTAACGGATGGCCATCGATCCGGAGAGCTAACAGCCGGCCATTGTGCAACGAACAAAGTTACCCCGCAGATAACTCAGCACCAAACAAACCTTAAACAGGCAATCTGACTAGGAGACGGCAGCAGACGCGCCACTGGTGTCTACTGCGAGCCATGTCCTGTAAAGTCTCGAGCCAAGCACAAGGCGAGTCACGTGGACTCCAACCCGGAAGGCGAGACGGACCAACGGTACCCAGTTTGGTCGTCAGCGACTTCATTTCCCGCTGCCAAGTCAACTTCTGTCCACCTTGAGCCTTGCGCCACCCTACACATGGCAGACTAAACAAGGCCCCCCTAGGTAAGCGGTGACCAGGCATACGTAGCACGTGCCCAAGCCAACGCAAGTTATTCAGTGCCATCTGTTGTTCTAGGGAGCTAGCATGATTATCACCACCTAGTACTCGCCTATGCACATCATCGTTGCGGACACGCTGGTGCCATCCGACTCCAGCAATGCTTCGCAAACAACGATGATCAAAGACTTGAAGGCGCCTCAGCTCTTCAGACCGAAAGGGCCAAGTCTCACTACCATAGAGCAGAACGACCCTTGTATAGCCGGCCTTTCAGACGGAGGGAAACTCCCTTCTGTCGCCAAAGATGCCGCAGGTTCAAGAAGGCAGCACTAGCTTTTGCAATGCGTGAGCTGACGTCAGTTTCCATGCGCCCATCACTGCTGATGCAGCTGCCAAGATAAGTGCAATGAGCGACCACCTCGAGTTCCTCGTTAACAAGCGTCAAGGGGTCATCCAGTGGCTGGTGGTCCTGCAGCAACACTTTGCAGTTTGAAGGTGCGAAATGCATACCAAATAATGGGACCACTCTGGACAGGCTATCCAGGGTTGATTGTGTCACCCCAACATCGTCGAAAAGCAAGACGATATCGTCCGCATAATCTAGATCAACTAACCTTTCACCAGGTAGCACTTCAACGCCCACATCATGAGATTCCGCAAGGGAACACTCCATGATAGAATCCACGACGAAATTGAACAAAAATGGGGAAATCGGACAACCCTGACGAACGCCACTTGTGGTCGTAAAGCTATCCGATAGGACACCGTAGACCCTGACGCGGCCTGTAGTGTTCGAGTATAGAGCACGAAGGATGTTCACATATTTCGTGGGAACACCTTTCCGCGCAAGTATTTCGAACAGAATCGATCGATCGACTGAATCGAACGCACTCTTGAAATCGAGGAACTCAGCTATTGTCGGTCTGCGGTATGCGTGGCGCTGCTCTAGCACCTGCCGCAAAGTAAATATATGGTCTATACAGCCACGCCCTGGGCGGAAACCGGCCTGCAGAGGTAAAGCCAGATACAAAAATGGGTGACTTAAACTGATCGTCCGTACGTTGTTTGCGCTTGAAACGTTCACATGAGTGGTTCACTCTGCCAGCGAATGAAACAGAATCCTCAGATTGATTCTTAATCAACTTCAAACACTGATAACGGGTAGTTTGTTCGTCGCAATCAGCCGACAATTCAGCTAAGTCAACTACCTATCCGGAAAAGCACCAGACGGCCGTTTCGCCCTATTGGGGCTCGTCAGTGGTGTTAACAATTGGAACCTTTCACTAAAAATGGAATTGAGAACATCTACAGTTTCCTGAAAATTGCATTCGCGGGAGTGCTTCGGTAGCATGAAATTACAGTACTGGTTGTGTTCGTTTGCGCCTAGCTGCCTTAGCAACTACCGTACTTGGGCCGCAACAGCAAGTGTGATCGCGTCAACCGGAAAGATCTTCATACCGCCTGTACCAGGTTGCAAAATTGATGTCGTTCTCTGCATCGTATTGGAAGTCTCGCATTCCGTTTGCCAACGCTCGAGCTGAAGTGGAGTCGGGTTTCACTGTGGTGGCTGTTAAACTTAGGGATGGCAGTTTCTCAGTGAATGCTTGGTATAACAATGTCTGTCTTTGTTCTTGTTACAGTGTATCCCGCTGTTGCTGCTGGATGTAATTATACTGCTGTTGTAGCAATTGCGTTAGCTGTGGATGATCAGCTATCTCCATCGTGGTTGACCCATTTTCTGCTGGCGTCCTTCGTAATGGACACGTCCTAAAATGGGATTTAAGCATTAAACTAATTAAGGATAACGTGGATAAGGTAAAATGACATGAAAAATGACATAAATTGGTGTCTTTTCTGAAAGTGCAGTCACCAAATTATAAATGCTGTGTTAATTCAAGAATTTAAATTACATTTTAACAAATTGTCTCTAAAAACCGCTCTCAGAAAATGGGTTAAGGGATCGTACAGCCGTCAGAATAGACTTTCACCGCACCGGACAGTGCATTGATCAGATCTCAAGTCACATGAAACAAGCAAGACAGCCGACAACATAGACTAAGTAGTGTGTGTGTGTGTGTCAGACAAGCGGTGGCCTAAGGCATTTGAACCACAGTAGACCAGTGGGTGAGTGTGAAGTTCACGGTCACGTGTGGGATGACATTGTACTTCTAAGGCAGCGGATCGCCTTGTGTAAGAGCCCTCCTCGATCAGCTGTTCGCTGTTTAATACTGTTATTAGTTATTAAACCGAATGAGTTCGGAGCGAGAAGACCGCGGTATGGGTTATTCTTTTGGATTATGTTCTGCTGTCGCACAGTAGACTTTGAGTTCTTGAGGGAGTCATTGGATGTTACCATTCCTAGTTACGAGCTTTCGAGATCCAGGTTGCTAACTGTGATTGACCTACTTAGTGTACACTTTTCATTTGAATTTGTGCGTGGTTCAACAACACATATGCTCTTGTTTTTCTACCTGCTCGGTGCCACTCTGAGGTGAGATCGTTGCCGCGGTGTACGATCTGGTTTAACCAGTATGCCGTTGAATGGGTGCTCTCAGTAATGATGTGCATGTACTCTTTGCAAGTAGAGATCTGCTGATTCTTCGCCTGAAAATTTTGATATGATCGGGCGCCAGTGCCTCAACCTTTTCTTCTCTAAACGCAGACATTTACAGACTGCCTCGGACATCCTACAAGCTCTCAGTATCGTCGTTTTTACTTGGTTCAGACTGAATTTGTCTGGAATGTTGGAAAACAAGTTGGTAATCCACGGTTTCTTTCATTTACATCTGACGCGATAAAGTCGCTTAACTGCCCTGGCTTACACAGTTGAACAGGATTCAAATTTCCTAATGGGTTGCTGATGCAATGCAGTGAGACTAAGTGATCTATATGCGGTTCAAGGAAGGACAAACCTTTCTTCATTTCCTCGAGTCCTGCTTGCAAAAAGCAGACTTTAGCGCTAAGTTTGGATGTGATTTTAGAGCATGTGGAAGAACATTTTAGTGACTGTTTTAGGGCATCACATTTTACTCGCTTGGTGCATAGCACAGAGGACACATTGTTCTTAGTTTGTCGAGGTTGTCTGAATTGTGGTGGGGACATGACAAACTCGGTGTTACAGGGTCCATAACCATGTTCACTTGGGTGAGGGGAAATGCGATAAAACTATCTTGCTCTCACTTCACAACGCTGCATTGCACGCTGGTTTCAGTTCACATGATCCTCGAAACGCCACATATGGTCAGCTTGTTTCCGATTTGAGTTGTAATCCTACTGACTGACTGGAGGGTTGATCGCGGCAGTGAGACGCAAGTTAATACAATGGTGGAATTTATCGCTTGTTGCGGGCTAAGAGGAAATTAGTCAACTTACACGGTCGGTGCGTTGATGCTAGGATCGACGGTGTAGACATAGATATACAAGTAGCAGTTGCAAAAGTGGCTACGACTACCCAACAGAATGGCAGAAATTGGTGGGAAAGGGCAAGCTAAAAGCCCCTGAGTACGCCTGTTCGCTTGGTGTCAAGTATCCTGAAATATACTCAAAAGTAGGGTTATTGTGCACTTGAGTTTCCGACAAATCTCCTTTGAAATTAGTAAGGTGATTTAGGTGATAATGAAACGAACTAATTCCTACGCCTAGCAATCTATCGGATAGCGTTTGTTATTCCGAGTGGAACAAGGGCAAGTAACTTATGGTGTTATAATATAAGCAATAAAGAGTAAACTATAGAATGGAATGCCAAAGCAATGCAATCGTACGGTGAAGCACTGCAGGTTGGGCTCCGTTTTGATTTAAGTGGAAGGAAGCTGTAAAAATTGTATGCTGTTTGATGGATGTACGTTGTCTATACATATGACGCTGCAACGCACTACCGTGAAATCGCTTTATGACCCCGTTAGAAGTGGAAAAATCCTTTTCTTCCACTTCGGAGATGAACTATACCTTTTCTTGCACCTGGTTGAATACCTAAGGGAAGTCATCTATGATTAGGGAGGAGTGAAGCAATATGAAGATGTCATTGTCATAACGGCGGTTCAAACTGAGGTTCATGGTAACCACTAACTCGCCCTATTCCAGCCTACCTACAAACACCTTGGCGAGAAAAGCCCATCGTAACTCCATTGTAATATCGATGTATTTCGTGGTTAAACAGAAAATGAATACTGAATGTGCACCCGAGTAGCAGTTCTTTTGGGGCCAGGGTGGGCATAAAAATAGCCACTTGGTTTTCATCAACATAATCGTGAACGCACTTTATAGTTTTGAATATCGGCACATCCATGAACAAGGAAGTAACGTCGGCTGAGCATATGATTATATCGGTGTCATTTAGATAAAGCACTGTAGCCACTGACTCAAACATATCCTTCAGGTTGTGCACGGTAACTTGGTCAGGCCATAACAACAAGTTGGTACTTAATTAATCATGCGTCGGCATAACATCACCAATCAATGTGCTCAATTCAACTTCCGCACTTCACTACCTAAACGATGCTATCGTGGAAAACCTTTATGATGTCCTCATTCTAGAGTAACGTATCACATAGACCAAAAGTGTTGGTAGTTGAGTGAGAGTATTCAATTCCATTTTGCTCAACGGTTACTTCAGAGGTAATTCCTTTCCATATCCTTTTGTGCGTTTCGCTTCGATTCTTATTTCACACTATCGTTATACAGCGGTGTATTTACATCGGTAGACGCTTGAACTGATGAGTCACATGTTTTGATGTTGTATTTTCCTATCCGGCCATCCTACGGGAATCGTCAAGCACCTCTAAGTTTACCTGCGATAAATCATTGTTCATTGCACCCACACACTGTTAATAACATAACGCGTTGTCCCTGATTTGGTGTTCGTAGCATAAATTCACTACAAGCTACCTGGTACCCCTTACTATTTAGTTTAGTAGACACCATGTGACCCTAACAAACAGTTCTACCCGAGTACCTTTGACTCATGTTCTGTCAAATCAGATTCAGTATAGGTAGTAAATTCATAAAAGCTTCTCCATTGATTTCTGTGGCTGAATGCATAAGAATCATGTCACAGCATTCCATTTGCTCCACCCTTTTTTATTCCACTTTAGACGCCTCACTTCTCAGTTACCTCCGACTCCGTCCAAGTTCCATTACGTCTTTAACATGCGTGATATCAGTCGCATTTACAGTGGCTTGTGCTTGATGACAGTGGATCGCTTCAGCCGCACTGAACAAATGGTTCGTCTCTGGTACCATGAAGTCCGGCGGGTTATCATGGATCGGTTGGTCGACATTTCAGATCAGCAGTTGGTGAAGGTAGGCAGTCGATCCCAGTCTACTTGTCGTTCAACAGCACGAATAGGTTATGTCGGGACTGGATGTCATCAGCGTCTAATGCAGCACAGGTTCATACACATTTGAATATTCATTCGAATAAAAATATGAGGGTTCTTCGAAGGAGGTTCCAAGTCAGATATTTTAACACGCATCCAGAGAAGCACTAGTCGGCCACTTCCTTCCTTTGGAACTCCTTATATGCTGCGCAACTTTTGGCTTCCCTGACAGTCGAACTGGGCCTCACAACACCAGATGTGGTTCTAGGAGAAAATCCTCTCCCGTGCAAAGTTTGCAGCTTGAAGGATGAGACGCACTATATAGAATTCACCATGTTAGTCATGACGAATTACTGCCATTATTCATGGCCTAGTAGCATAGGCTATCGACTGATGGCATACTTAGCTGGTATCACTGTCCAGTGGGGACGAGAAATGCGCAATACTTGACTAGTCCCGATAAGAGGAAACGGCCGAATGGTGCTTTTACGGCTGCGCAGCAGACTGCCTAACTTGGAAGCTACTATGAAGGACTCTCAGTAAGACGGAATATCAAGCGATAGTTGCCACTGACGAATTTTTCCACCTAAATTGCAATTTCTCCACAAATGGTTCAGCAGTTATTTACCTGTACCATACAGCGTCAAAAGGTGCCACTTTGTCCTTACCTATCGCATGCTCCTCCCTAAATAATCTGGTTTAATAATTTTTTTGTTCGCATCACCTAACTTAACAGATTCTAGACACCGAGATTTGTGACAGCATTTAGCAATTCTCCCAGTCAGATCAGTGTTCCTTAGTATACTACTGCTACTTTTCTCGCACCCTCAGGAGGTACTCCTAGCATAACAAATAATAGTGTCAGCAGTACAGCTGCACGACCTCCTGTACGCTGCTGCTGCTGCGCGACCACCGCCAGTCGCGTCCTGGCTATGGATGATGTGACATCGTCCAGATCTGTGCACGCCCGAAACGGAGTCCTGTGGACTTCAAAGCAGACGCATTATCCATCGGTGCAGAGGATCGCAATATCCGAACGCAGCACAATAAATCCTTAGCTCGTTTTCCTACCTCTGCCTTCCATCACATTACTGAAGAATGTTAACGCCTTCGGCGCCAATATGCCAAGCCCTATTTCTGTAGTTGTCTAAGGCTTACCAGAATTAACATGATTTGACGAAAGTCGCTGATTAAGGTGCGTGATCGAAAGTGAGGTAGCCTGAGTAACCAGCGTTCTAATAGTAGCCATCATCATCATCTTCCTCATCCTCATTCTCAACACCCTCATCTTCAACATCATCAACGGTAGTATATTAGCCATTTGAACTGATGCTGCTCTGCCGTATAGCCACAATGATCGTCGGAACGAAGAATAATGAGAGGGAGAAAGGAGAGACTTAAAGAAACGACCAGAGTCAGGACGCTTAAGTTGTCAACAAAATCCAATCACAAACAGCTGCCTATCTTGCAAAGGCGGTATCGAGGAGACAGATTCCTTGAGGCGTTCAAAGTTCCGCCTCATACTCCGCCAGTAGCCCGCTGATAACTCAGCACAAAACACTTTTAACATGCAGTCCGACTAGGAGACGGTAGCAGACGCACCACTGATGCTGACTGCGAGCAATGTCCTGTAACGCCTCAAGTCAATCATAAGACGGGTCACGTGGCTGGATCGATTGAGTCGAACGAACATCTGGAACAGCCGTTGGTTTACTGCAAAATACGATGAGGAAGTGCGAAATCAAGGAATCCGCGTTATCTGTGCTTGAAATGAGCGCCTGTACATTCAAGCTCTCTAAGACCGGTAGTTCACCCGCAGGTTTCAGTTGACGTTTCAGGTAGGCAAATATTCACATGGGGGCGCTTATGGTCGCGGCTGCTAGCTCCTCTTCGAACTGCCGGCGTTTCTTGATCTTTGAGGCGTTACATATGTTACGCTATTTCTTGTATACTTGTACTCTTCGTCACAACCCGAGATGATGTATCTATCCCAAAGTTTGCGACACCGTCCTTCTAACCGTTTATATTCCCTATCAAACCAATGCGGTTTGACAGGCCCGATTTTTGAATACTTGAAGGGAACGAACCGAGTACAGAGCGAGTTAAGCTTCTCCTTTATTAATGACCACCAGGCCTCAAGTGACGCATCATGTGGTAGTGTCCAATCAGTCTGACTTGCGGCTTGGACGAGTCCGTTGAAGTCCGTCTTCCAGTAGTTGGATGTTGGCTTCCGTTGGTTGCAATACAATAACGGCAGTTCTATGCTTGCGACAATGGAGCAGTAGACACGGTCTGCCAGAAGTTCGAGGACTCTGATGTCTTTCAGCTTCTGCTCGCAGCTCATAAACATTAGGTCCAGACAAGATGCCAAGTGCGGACTTATGTGCGTCGGTTTGATGATATCTTGCGTTGTCCCGATTTCAATACATTTTAGCGAATTTAGCCTCAACGTCGTCATGAACGGGTAGAAGCCGAACGTTTGGCCAGAATATCTTGGGTAAATTTAGACCTTCCATCAGTAAGAATTGAGGGCGGCTCATGTGTTTCTGTACATGTGGTGCCCAAACGCAACAACGGTTTAATGGACTACTGTAGATAACACCTACTAGTAGTTCTGCGTGTCTGAGGTGGAGTGTGCACCACAGTTGCTCGCATAAGTTATCTTCGCTCCGACGGGTGCTGATAAGTTTGCCAGATAGTGATGATTTGATGTATAACAGAACCCCACGTGAGCCTTTGATTTTCGGTCGCGTCGGAAACAAGAGTACCCTGACAAGACGACTTCTTGGGGGTATGACGTCTGAGTTCAGCCAAGTATCTTCAAGTCGTAAAACGTCCGGCCGCTCCGAGACAGCGAAGCGGCACAATTCTTCAAGTTTATTCATTAGGCTGCACACGTCGGAGAATGCCACAAGGAGGACCTGGGAGGTACCGAGGGACGTGCCTGAAGGTTGAACAACCGACTGATACCGGTTCGTACACTCTTCTTGATCACCCGAAAATTTACAATTCGTAAGTCAGTCGCACTTTCTTTTGCACGGCGTTTGAGCTCAATGATCACCGTCTTTAAACGATCCCTGTCTTTGGGTACCAAGTCTCGGTGGATGTGAAACTTTATGCATTTCAGCCTTGACAGATGAGACAGTATGAGTTGCGAGATATTGTGATTTGCAAAGGTGATTTGCAGAGGTCGACATGATTGGTTAGTTTTCTGGCCAAGTCGGATTACTTGTTTAATCGTCACACTGTCCTCGCCCACATCCAAGAGTCTATCGATGAGCCCCTGGAGGAACTCAACATCGTGATCATAATTTATCTGAGGGTTTGCATCTTTTGATCCTGGTACGTGGAAAACCATGAGATTATGATGCCTCAGCGAAATCGGTGATGAACCAGTGGGAGCAGGACTAGAGGTGCTTATCGGTTTGGTTTGTTGTTTATCAGCAGGGGACGCCTGAACTCGATTACGTGGCCCTTTGCGCTTTTGAGGGGTTTATGGATCCTCGGTGTTCAAAGGTTGACAGACAGGCTCTGAGAAATTCGCGGACCGACCAGTGAAGCAGTATTTCGTATGTTCCGAGTTTGAGTCTTCAATCAGTGGAGAACATTGAACCTGAGGCTCGGCCGGGGTCGAAGACGCTGGTGGTAGTGCAGATGGCGAAAATTTATCCCGAAGCACAGCCAAATCCGTGAAGTGAAAGTTACTGTACCTACTGTACCTATGAAAAGGTATTCTTAGAGCTGCCCTTTAACGGTGACATTGCTGCAAGACGTCTGCTTTTCGCCACACAGAGCACTTTCTGTACTGCCGACCTTGTAATCATCGACGGAACTCATAAGTTACCGTTGTCTCCATTGAAGGGAACTCAGTCTATTGGGGCCAACTCCCGCTGCGTATATCAATTCGTATGTAACTTCAGAGATAGTTACATAGGCAGAACCATTAGAACACTGAGTTCCCGAATAGAGGAGCATGTACCAAACTGGGTCCAATGCGGGTTATTCAGCAAACAAGCCCAACTCAGATTACGTGTGCACGCAGGCCGCCGGCATCTTCGATCGGCAGACACTTATTGACATCGGGTCACCGAATTGAGGTCAACAAGGCGTTTAGGATCCTGCCTCATCCTACCAATTCCCGGCTCCTCCGGTTTGGCGAGGCTCTTGCCATTAATCGGATTAAGCCAATCGAGGGAAGCGATTGGTGCGTCCGCTGGCAAAGGTACAGTGTACCAAAGCATGATCAGAGTTGATGCATGTATTCCAGAAAAAGCGTCAATCCAGTATGGAGCCACGCCAACTGTAGATTATAGCAACTTGATCAATTAGCGTCCATCGCTGGTGGGCTATTGTTGTGTGCCAAGTGGCACTTCGGCGCCCAGTGTGTCTAAAAGTAATGCTACAAAGAAACTACGGTGCTCCTCGCACATTCAAAACAGACGCTCGTCTCTCTCTATCCGTTCGGAGTTACGCCCATAATTATGACTTAGTTGAACTTCTGGAGAGCCCAGACGACAGAGTTGTGCACTCCTATCTCCTGCAAGAACCAGGATATCTGAATTGATAACAGTGGCAAGCAGCGCGGTCGGTTTGTGGTAGGAGATGTCGTTAGCGGCATAAGAAACGAAATCAGTGGGAGCGTGTGCGGAAACCACAAAGAAACAAGCAGTGGCTAGCGCTACTTCATTAATCAACGTTGGTGTCGTAAACGGCTGCACACAAACGGCTGTTAACGGGAATCCACTCAACCAGCGATGACTCAGCCTTGGAGCTGAGAACAATGACTACTGCAACTTGACCAGAGGTTTCCGCATCAGCGTCTCCGGATGAGTGCAAGCAATAACGAGAGGACGAGTCAGGTGCTGTTACTTCAATAACCCTGTGAGGGTCATTGATGCTAGGTTCGGACATGCAACACACGTCAATTCCCATGGGTGTAGTCACGCTTACGTGTGGGTTGACGTGCTGTTATGGCGTCTAAATCTAGACAGGAGAACGATTAGTGTCGTTAACCAAAGCCTTTGGCCCACAATCCTGTCAGCAAGGTAGCTTGCTGACAACGATTCGGTTTTAGAGAAATGGACGCTATCCTATCTTCAGCTCCAACCTGGAGAATCCGAATCCTGAGTTCTTTGACCTCTAACCACAAAGGATCATAAACTCGCTTTGTAATATGAGGGCGCGGGTTCGATCTTACGTACGGGACCACCGGTGCCTTCGTAATTTAGCTCACATATGGTGGGAACACCGCCTGAGCAACCAGCGTGTTCGACGCCTTGTTTACGGCACAGGAAAAGGAAATGAACCGCTCAGCACCGTTATTTCACGCATCAGGCTCCGATGGCTGGGCCACGTGTTACGCATACCAGCCCACCGACGTCCCGCGACGTGCGTTGTTTGCGCGCCGGGGGTGTGGATGGAAGAAGAGGAGGGGTGGCCAAGCGATGACTTGGTCCAGAGGAATGAAGGCCCTCACTTCTGAGCTGGCCTCGGTTCGAGCGTCTCGACTCCCTGGTTGGGGTCGGAAAGACGATGAACACGTTTGGTTGGACACACTTGCTGATATGGCAAGGAGCCGACCTCAGTGGCGTTCGTGCTGTGAGTTTCTTTGTCCCACCCCATCCCTCTTAGCCTCCGCCTCCAACCACGATCTCATTATTTAGCCTTATATTATTTTGCATAGTAATTTTTTTGATGCACAGTAGCCGGTTGGTAGCTTACCGGAACGATGTCCATCCGTTAGCGGTACCTCAGCCGGCTTGCACCAGTTGCATTTTTTCTCCCTTTTTCTTTGTATTGCGGCAGAGTAGCTGAGGTGTTTCCCACCTCTAGCTAACGTGTATGATGATAATGACGGGACCGGGCGATCCTAGCAGTATCCATGGCCCACGTGCAACTGGTGGTGGTTGCGCCGCAGCGTAGCTTTGGTACTGCGTACCGGCATACTGTTGACGCGTTTTTCGATGACATCTGAGGTATAGCTGTATGGGTCGAAGTCTTTGCAAACCGTTGTACCACATTAACGTCCAGTCTCGTTGCGACGGACTGCTAGTCTCACGTGGCCACCAAAAATGCGGTTGATCGAAAGATGGCCATTTGTTCATCGCCATTGTTGGATGTACAGTTGCTTTAGTGGATGAGATTTTCCTCACGTTTTTTCGTCTCTTTTCTCCCATCACAGGGTTTCGTCATGGAACTAATACGTGAACACTTTAAGGAATATGAGAACTATGCCACGACTGATCCTATCTTATTCGGCGATTACCGGACAGCACTGGATGATTCCGAGTTGCGGCTGTACGAGGATCTTGTGGATTATGAAAACTGCCGCGTCATATGTCAAGAGGTTAGCCGAAAACCGCTTACTTGTCGAGCAACAGTAATATCATTTGCATGGTACACTAATTTCAATTGGCCAGATTTTTTCATTTCAACCTTAAGCTTAGTCCAAAGGAGAGTATGCATTCTCGTAAACTTTCAACAGGGTTGGTTTGTCCTTTAGTGATCGTGGAGATGGCGTGCGGCTGGCAGTTTGGCAAGTGGGTTTGGCTTGGACGCAGAGGTCGTTCGGGGTACCGCCAGTTTGCGGGCATGAGGCAGACGTGGGCGTGGTCAGGGCTGCATGAGGGCACTTGGACTGGGGTTTTGTGGTCTGGTGTGGAAAATTTTGCTGTGGTGGTTGGGTTTGGGGTTTCCTAAAAAACGTAAGAAATTGGGAAACAAATATAACGGGGGCCGGCCAAGGCAGCTTAAAAAACCAAGGAAAACAACGCGGGCCAAAAACACGGGATTTAAACAATAGAGGATGATATCGGACTTATGGGGGGGATACAAATAAAAAATAACAACAAAGGCATACGACACACTAACATAATGGGCAAGGAATAAAAGAAATACGGACAGGGGCAACAAGAGGTGAGGGAAGCAAGGGACTGATCAACGGATATTTTGGCCCTCAACGCCCTTTTACCATTTTTTTCTTTTTTCCCCTTCCCCTTTATTTTTCCCATCTCCCCCCTCCCCTTTCTCCCCTTTTTTTCCTCCATCTTTTTCTTTTTCCCCCCCCCACTTCCCACCTTCCTCAACCATTTCTTCCTTCCCCCTTTCCCCCCCCCCCCCCCCCCCCCCCCCTCTTTCCCATTTCACCCCCCCCCTCCCCCCACCCTCACTCCTCCTTTCCCCCATCAAAGTGAAAAACAACATAATATACAAGTAGGCTGCAAAAGGAACTGGCTATAATGTTATGAAACAGTGTAAAACTATGAAAAGATATAATTAAATTGAAGAAATTTGAATTGATAAGGTAAACGTTCTTGTTTATAGTCACTAAAGGTGGCCAAGACCTAGAATAGGAATCTAGACTCACAGTC
>OX104064.1:132746198-132779238 GCA_944474145.2 Dicrocoelium dendriticum
GAGTAATCAATGTCCTCCGTCTCCATACACTGTCTGCCATGTTCCAACAGTTTCATTGCTGTTTCTGGGATCAGCTTCTATCTTCGTGGGCCAATAAATTCCGTAGCTGCATCTAACACGGTTCAGTACACGTTCCATATTCACGCCAGGCACACGTGCGTGCCAGGATGTTGGTTTGATGTGACTCTGAAAATATCACCTTTGGATTGTAGTTTAGCTAGTTGATGAGACAGCGTCCGCTGATGAACGGTTTAACAGATTGCAAAGGAAGAAAGTTAACTCTTCTACTTATACTATTCTAATTCCTTTACTATTCCCTTGTAATGGATATGCAGACCAAACTGCTTGTAATGCTACAAGTTAATTTGTGGCTCAAATGGGGTAATGTCGTTGCTCAGGGGGGGCACCCTATCCTCTGCACAGCAGTTACGTGCAAGTTAGTGAACAGCAAGCAGCACTATATTACACCAAGCAACTTGCGTCGGTAGTTACCGTCCATCATGACTCAGTGGTCTTAACCACAGATTGGTAACAATCGAGCTGTGGATTTTAGCCCCACAGGGTTAAGATGGAAGGCGCACTTCCTACAGTTCCTCAAAAGATTAAACTGCGGTGCAGTGATCTTCCGGACTTTTGATGCCTATCTGGCTGAGTTTAGATGTGATGAATTTACACTTAGATTATTTAGCAAATTCTGGAGATGTATACTGGAGCATTGGAGCAGACGTTTTGTGAACCGGGCCAAGCAAACCAACCGAACAATGAGTGTACTATTATGGGCTATTGTTATTTCTAGCTCTCTGTTCAAGTCAAAATAACATTTACCCACCTACATGGGCGCATTTACAGCACTGCACACCAACACTGCGGGTTATACTACAACA
Source organism: Dicrocoelium dendriticum (assembly GCA_944474145.2). Taxonomy (NCBI): domain Eukaryota; kingdom Metazoa; phylum Platyhelminthes; class Trematoda; order Plagiorchiida; family Dicrocoeliidae; genus Dicrocoelium; species Dicrocoelium dendriticum. The sequence continues at coordinate 132,747,083 of OX104064.1, forward strand.
AAGCAGGAATGAGAAAAGAAAATTGACAGCAATAAAACGTAAAAAGTGTATCTTCAAGCAAGCTAATGGTCAGGCAACCGGTGCTTCATTCCTGATGGGTCGATTAGTAAGCGTGATAGCTAACGCAGGATGGGGTTTCGGTACGAAGTGGTACGAAAATATAAACATTTAAATTTCGACCGTGTGGGAAAAAGTATAAATGGTACTTGGGATAAGGGTGAAAATTGTTCGCCCAGGTTGTCCTGATGGCAGTCGACCTTTCCGGTGAGCTTGGCAAATTTGTGGCAAACGTTTCGTTACCAATCGAGGTGACATCATGGATGCGTTGTTGTGTAGCGTGTAGCCAATAGCGTAGCGTAGGGAATCCTCGATGAGAGTGCCGTTGTACGCCCGAATTGGTTTGGGATAAAAGCGAAAATTGGTAGCTCAGGTTGTTCCGGTGGTAGTCGAACTGTTCGCTGAGCTGGGCAATTTTGTTGTAAACGTTTCGTGCCTACACTACGCTACTGGCTACACGCTACTCAAGAACGCACTGATGATGTCACCTGGATTGGTGAGGAAACGTTTGCAATAAATTTGTCGAACATAGCGAAGAGTTCGACTGCCACCATAAATAACACTTGCTAGAATAGCGTGTAAAGAGTGAAAGGAGAAGTTTGAGATCCTGAATGAAAGTTGGTGCGTGCATCTAAATATTTGGTAACGATACTATTGATGAGCGGCTCTTTGCTTAGTGAAGACAACGAGAAAGATATCTTAGCGAACGGATCAGAAAAACATATTCCTTTTGTAAGAGCCCGGGGAAAATAATGGGGGAACAGTATATCCATTGGAGGGAAATACATGCATTCCCAAACCCAATAATTAAAGCTCGTGGAACGGAAAGCATTTAGGCCCTGAGGGCAAAAACTGACTGCCTTCCAACTTTTTGAAAACTTTCAAGAATAAGTATGGACCAAGATAATTATGAGTTATGAAATATCCGAGATATTTTACGGTACATGAACGAGGTATGCTTTGACCATCCACAACCAAAGAGAGGAAAATTGTACAAGGGACTGAAGTATGGTTTTAGAGCGACTTTAGTGAACTGGATGAGATCTTCCGGGAGGCCTAATCCAAACGATCGAGGCTAGTTGTTCATAACTTCAGGTCCATTGGGTAAAAGGTTTGCAACCGACATTTTCACTTCACTTTGAGACAAGCAAAGTGGTTGTTAGACTAGTACACATGTGAAGTGGAATTTCAACTGACCTGACCTCTCTCTGCTTCAGACTTCTGGAAGAGAAAGACACAAACGCTGATAATCAGATCGCTAGGCTTACTGGAGGACTGCAAAAATTGGCCGAAGCTTCCGTACAGTTGGACGAACTGAACTCGAAGCTGGCTGTTCAGCGAATTGCAGTGGTCCAAAAAACACAAGCTTGTGAGACACTATTATCGGAAATAACCAACAGTAGCCAACGTACGATAGAGAAGAAAGAGATGGCGGTTTCAAAAGGAAAAGAAATTGAAGGTCAAGCGAAAGAAATTGAATCTGAAAAGGTACGTTGGAGAATAGGATAAAACGGAATAATCGACTTTGTTTTCTAACTTCACAGGGCTGTGATTAATTAGATTAGCATTGTCAGTGTGTAAGATAAGGCCCTAGGGTTAATCCGAACGTGAGATTGTGCATGAGCCTTTCTGAAGACGATGAGAGTGTCTCCGTAGCGCACTCCTTTCACAGGTGAACTAATCTTGAGCTCGGGGACATTACAATTACAAAACTACAAGAGGAACGCACTTACCCATCCACACTTGTGATATCATTTTGCTCTGGTAGACCGATAAACTAGTCATTCAATACGGAGATGAGAATGGCCAGCTGTACTCCATTTGAGGTAGACACTCGGGGATGGATCGGTAACCGATTAATTATTATTGCACAATTAAACCGTGATAAATTGCAGTACCGAAGTCGTATTTGCAAAACCGATGCAACCCAGCAGTGTGTCTGTGCACGCAGCATCTCACAAGTTGGCACTAACTCTGCAATTCACAGTAGAAAACGGGTCGGTAAGCAGCCAATTTAATATATCAGACAATCAACTGACCTATCTACATAATTTGTGACGTCAAATCTGATTGTCATAATGCTGAAAATAATACAGCTGACACATGTAAGGTCAATGCGACCACTGAAGTATCAACTTCCTATGCAGCCAGCAGGATAGCTTCTCAATTAAATGTAACGTGTCCAATTGTGTAATCCGGAAAGTGCTGCTTCATCCACCGGGGTGTCTTAGAGATTTCAAGAGACTACTCGCTTCACGGTCCCAATGCCTACTGAGCAGTATGCATATTTTACTGAAGAAAAGAGCTTGATTCGCGATTTGGCATTTGGAAACAGACTTTGTAGTGCCCCACTAGATCAGGTGTTAAAACCGGACTGCCAGCACTGGTTGAATCGCGTCTCACGCATGTTTACCGACCAAGTTTATCGGAGTGTAGCGTTTGCCAACATTACACTTGGTTTGTTGGGGTCTCACAATAGTAATAGTAACATGCAGAAACTGACGCAGGGCGAGGCCGAATTTCGTGTGTGCCACTTTTACGAGTGGATTCCTCGGCGGTGGACCACATCAGTTGGTGGGAACACGGCCAGAAGCACTACCGCCGGAAGATCAGTACCACTCACATTTAGTCTCATGCTTGTAACCTCATATCCTACAGTCTAACACTTTGAAAATCTTGCTATCTTAATCCGGCCTTGTTTTAGTCTATTGTTGGTTTGTCCGTTGTAAGCACTGCCTGAATCGCGTGACTAACTGAACTAAGTTGAATTGCACAATGTACACTCTCACGCTGTTCACTTCTCACCCTTACTTACAGAGAGGAGCCGAGGCAGCGTTGGCTGAGGCCCTTCCGGCTTTACAACAAGCTCGTCTTGCTCTAGAGGATCTTGACAAATCGGATGTTACTGAAATTCGGTCGTTCACTAAGCCTCCACGGGCTGTCCAGGTTGTGTCTGAATGCATTTGTGTTTTCAAGGGTTATAAGGAGATTTCATGGCAAGTTGCCAAAGGGATGATGTCCGATACTAATTTCTTGTACTCACTTCAAACAATGGATGTGGACAGTATTACGGCCAAGCAGTCCTCGATTGTGCAAGGTAAGTAAGCCAACGGTACTTCGATTTTCGCTTGCTTCCCTTATACCATTGAGGATTACCGAGGTTTCCCGCGGTTTACCACTGATCTATGCGCTGACGCAACCTGGCTTTCGTTATGTTGTAACTAATGCGCTTTCGTATCGGTTTGAGAAAGAAATCCTTCATCAGTTATTCATAAGGTTGACAAAATGTTCGCTATTAAAGGTGATGCAATACATTCTAATGGTTTAGCATATCGCGGAACATATTGGAAAGTTGGTGCGTACTGCTGCCGCAAAACATTCCCCGCTTCGTTCGCTGTCCGCATTAGTCCTACTGCTTTTTAAAGAGGCAGAAATTCCTTTTTCATCTTACCTTCTTTTACAGTAGCTTAGGATTTAAGGTAAACAGTTCTGTTATAACTCCATACAATAAAGGTAAAAGACGCATTTTGTGAGATGATGTCGTCATTTTGTGATTTTCTTGTTAATTACAAATATGCAACATTTATAGATAAACCAAAATAGCGCTTTAAAGTCCTGTTATGGCTTGTCGATATGCCACTTTGTCCTCGCACTGTAGTTAAATACAATTTTTATGTTGGACAACGTAGGTCTTCCACGAGTTCGGGTTCCAGTCGGTTTTGTGAGAGTGCAATGCTGCGTTCCCAGTCGCCAGGCATTTTCGTGTCCTACACCGTACAAACAATGCCATGTCTTTTGAACGGATAGCCTTAGTATTCAGATGCATCTGCAATCAGGGTGTTGAATATCCTGACAAAACTTACCCAGGCAATATCCGGTGTATCCTCAGCTAGGAAATGCAAGTTTATCGTTTCAGCTAGTCTAGCTAATATGTCGTAGTGTGTTATGGTCCGCGTCCCCCAGGTATTCCCCCTGGGGTATTCTACATAGTATGTGTACATGAAGAACAAGGCTGCATGATCACTGCAACCTAGAGGGATATTGATGATCAACCTCTCGATGATGATTTCTTTGTTGGTGAATATCCGGTCTAGTAGAGATGACCTGTGTGTCCCTTTGAATCTGGTCGGTGTTGATTTGTCCATAAAACGGGAAACTGGCGACAAGCTGTTGCAGATGTGCTTTAAACTGTTCTCCAGGAAAGGCTTGGGATTCCACAGAGTGCTTGTTGAAATCGCCAGTAGTAAGAATGTGGCTGCACTTCACGTTTATCACTTTCCTCAGAATGAATGCCAGAAGGAAGTCCACCTCAGGAGTGGAGGATGGAGGGCGTTAAACGACAGCCACTAAGCATGCGTCGTCACCTCCTAAGCGTAATAGGCACCAAAAGTAATGCGGTGCCGTGTTGGCCGGATCCTCTATGGGCTCATATTGGAGGTCACGTGGTAGTATAGAGCCACTCCACCCCTTTTTACTGTGTCGGTCGTGCCGGAAAACAGACATGTTTGGCAACGCGACCGCGATATCAGTTATTTCGTAGTGCAACAATGTCTCTGTTAAAGCGATGAGATGACATACCTTTGATTTCTGATGAAATCGCAGTTTGGTAGGTTTCCTGAGTAGATCCTGGGCATTAGTGTACATACTGTTAGCTTTCTAGATGGCAAAAACGCTTGACAAGGTGTATATGAATGGGGTGAGTGTATGCCGACCGCTGAAAGTTCGGCAGCTAATCGTTTTTGGGTGGTTTCCGGTGAACAGAACAACGGCAAGCTTCTATACGGTTGCAATCCGTTTTCAATAGCCACTGGCTTGAAAACATGTTTTCATGACTTACTATTGTGGTTACGTTGAGTCAGAGGTAGTGCTGTCTCATCGATGACGTCGAATTGCTGTGATCTTACATTTGCTGTTATGAATGGTAGATCCGATAGCAGTCAGTGTGTTGAGCAGTTTATGCCTGCTACGCATTAAGTTCACAGCCACCTGTGGGAACTGAACCGCAAGTTTTAGTATTCTCCGCCCACTACCTTTATAGTGAGGCGACACGGGTAGCCTTGAAACTGACTGAAGTATGGTGTCAGCAGCAGAGAGCTTCACGGATGTGCCGCCATTCTTCCAGATCATGAAAATGGGCTTTCTCGTCGTTAGCTGCCGGTAGCATACTTACACCATAAACGAAAGTGATTCATCTGCTGCTGCCCATGCAGTATTCGATTGTATTATTTTTGTGCCACGGGCATTCACTCCATGAAAAATTTGAAAAGATGCGTATTCAAAACTCTTCACTCCATGGTCGGACATGAAGATACAGATCATCGTCAGGGCTTATATGGAAGCAGTACTCACATCTCGGTCCATGTCAGCAGGCACACAATTTATCCCGTTCCACTTCCGTTCAGTGTAAATGCCATGCATATATCGATACCCATGAGTAAAGAATTGATCTCCACTTCCCAAATACGTATAGTTTCAGGTCCTTTCGATGCAGTCGACATCATACGGAGTAAAACTCATATTATGAGGATAGCCAGTTTGTCCTGAACCGATGCATGTGGTCATCACTCGAGGTAACTGGAAATGAAAACATGAAAATATCCAGCCACCATCATCATCGTTATACATGTCAGCTAGAGGTGGGAAAACACCTCCGCTATTGTACCGCAATACATAAAGAAAATACACACATAAATACAATACATAAAGGAAAAATAAATACGACAGTTGCATGCCAGCTAAGCTACCAACAACGGATAGGCATCGTTCCGGTAAGCTACCAGCCAGCTACTGGGTAAAAAAAGAAAATATTATGCTTTACACTAAGAAATGAGATCGTAGGTGGAAGGGGAGGCTAAAAGGGATGGGGAGGGACAAAGAAACTCACAGCACGAACGCCACTGAGGTCAGCTCCTTGCCATGTCAGCAAGTGTATCCAGCCAAACGTGTTCACCGTCTTTTGGACCCCAACCAGGGAGCCGAGACGCTCCAACCGAGGCCAGCTCCGAAGTGAGGGACTTCATTCCTCTGGACCTAGTCATCGCTTGGCCACCTCTCCTCTTCTTCCACCCACATCCCCGGCGCGCAAACAACCTACGTTGCGGGAGTCGGTGGGCTGGTATGCGTAACACGTGGCCGAGCCATCGGAGCCTGATGCGTGAAATAACGGTGCTGAGTGGTTCAGTTCCTTTTCCTGTGTCGTCAACAAGGCGTCGAACACGCTCGTCATTCAAGCGGTGTTCCTACCAGATGTGAGCCAAACTGCGAAGGCACCGATGGTCGAACGTAACTAGCCTCTTCATGTCCGCCGATCTTAGGGGCCAGGTTTCGCAAACGTACAGTAAGGTCGAATGTACCGCTGCATTGTACACTCCACCCTTCAGGGCGAGAGTGATGTCGCGCCGCCGCCATAGGTGACGAAGGTTAGCAAAAGCACTTCGAACTTTCGCTATACGGTTCGTGATCTCGTCTTCGATCCCAAGGGCGTTGATACAACTTCCCAGGTAATTGAATTTTTGAACGACTTCTAGCTGGTCCCCACCAAGGGTCAGCGCAGAAGGCGATCCCTGCCAACTTTGGAGGAACGCTTTGCACTTCGATGGTGCAAAGCAAAGCGCGAAGCGGCTGACAGCCAGTGCTAATCTATCCAGCGCGGCTTGGCACGTCTGGGAGCTGTCACAGATGAGGGCAATGTCATCTGCATACTCCAAGTCAAGAAGTCGATCTCCTGGGAGTAGCTCCACACCTTATATCCAGCCATACCTGAACATATATTTATATATTTATATATGCAATTATTTATCCGAAGCCACTTTCCTCGCATCATGCTTCACTGAAACTCAGTGAACAAGCCAATATCAGTGGAAGCTGGGCCGTAGTTGAATCCATGAGCGCGCCAAATGCACCAGCTGCAGTTTCTACTACCACATGCAGGACTAATGTCGGAGGCCACACAGTATTGGTAGGTAGCATGTCTCATACTAGCCATCCCCCATACTCCCCTGAAAGACACTAAAAGCAACAGGTGTCATATCCATCATATTGGCTATCGTTCCAGAGTCTACATCGAATTCATCGAATGAAAAATGTTTGGACGACCAGTTAGTGGGACACTACAAGTAAACTGCTCGACATTCCGACTAAGGCCACCAACCTGAAAAATACCACCCGTCACCCGAATTCCAATATTTATAATGAATCCTGGCTTCTTTATATTGTACTAAACTCTGTTAATGATGTGGAAGCTGTACTGCTTTCGATAGCTTGTATCCGGAACGGATCTTGTTTGGTCTGTGTCCTTGCAGCACAGAAGAGTGCCATTTAGACACCGTAGCTAAAACCGTCTTTGTTCACGATGCCCCCCAGTCTCATAAGCTTGATGGATGCGAAGAAAGGACATACAACCATAAGCAATGGCACTAGATTCGTGAGATACGGTGCTTGGGCGACGTTGTAGTTGAGTACCTCTCAAGACAAGCAAGGTCAGCAGGATAGAATGGGTGCGGTTTAAAGGAACTTAAGGTAGTGCTTCAAGTCAGACAGATGGAATTTAGACAACCGGAACGCTGATAGTTACTGCGGAACAGACTGCCAACTGGGCTCCGGTTCAAACTAGCGAACAACACTGTCTGCCGATGTAAAGTGCCACCTCAGCAAGCAAATGCAAGTGCATTACATTCGGACCACACACTGACAGGTCTTCAAATAGCAAGGGCTACACAATCTTGAAATCATACCCCATGCACTGTGCAAGATGAGTTGCCAAAGATGCTAAGTACGACGCCGACAAGTCCGACCCTTAGTCACTCGTTGATAATACCTCCACAAACCGGATAGCGGGCGATCCTACAACGGTCGGCACAATCTCTCATTCGAAGCGCATTTCTTTCGATTCGTTGTTTTGGACTGCAAAGCTTTCCTGCATGTACGCCAATACCTAAGGCCGTTTCAGCAAACTTGCCTAACGCCAACGGAGTCAGGCAACAAGCACTCGTGATCTCATTTCCATAACCGAGACTTGCTTGCGCTCAGAGGTGAACAATGCCGAGACAGAAATTCAGGAAATGTCACTTTTTAGAGATGATCATCCCATCAGGGGAGGGGACGTAATTCTGTATTATGGCGAAGGCTTAAAATACGAACCGTTGGATTATATGGAAAGTCGGGTCACCAATTCGTTATGGTTCCGTCAGTGTCTCAGATGCGGTGACAATTGATGCATGGCAGTCGTTTATCGCTCCACATCGTCCACTCCAGAGATGGATTTCTGCCTACTATCGGCAATGACAAAACGTTTACCCTCAACTTACAGGCACGTTCTTATCTCAGGTGCTTTCAAAGTACATGACCTGAAAAACGAACAATTACCAATGATATGTTATGGGTTAAAAAGTAAGTACTTGACAAGTTCTAAGGATGGTTGGGGTGAATACCATAAAATCAGAAGATCAGTTAGTCATCTACCAAACGTCTGCCGAGTAAAATACGTTGATGAATAACGATAGTGTAAAATAAATATCTAGTGTAAGCATACAGATATACACAGGGTGCAGTAATCGTTGCTGTAAAGAGTGAGAAAAGTAAAATATGGTCGCTCACTCACGAGCCGGCTCCTTGGATTCATATGACACATAAATTCGGTAGAAGGGCATGATTAATGTAATCCACCATAGAGCAGTTTAGGCAACGAAGTGCTGGGAGCTAAGAGCAACACCCAATCGTTTTTTGTAAATGTCTAAAGTAGGGGAGAAGACAATTGGGTTTGGAAGAGAGTTCCAAGGTTGGCAAAGCCGAGGGGAAAAGTAATTGCGTCGACGGCTGTATTGCTCACTCAGTTTCAGGCAGTTAATGGCACAATGTCTGTTAACAGACTGTGAATAAATATATATATTCAGGCAGTTATCTCTGAGCTGCCTTCTGTGCCTAAGTTACAACAAATAGCGGCATACATGCTTGGGGGTCACACCCTATTGCTACACAAATATGCGATCACCGCGCAGCCTACGGTAACGTCTGCTGGAAACTCCCAGCAACTTCAGCCTTTGCTGGTAAGAGTGATTGCGTAGGCCGTTGACATTCCTTTGTTACCCTTCGTTGTGATGTTTCTATAGTGTCCCTAAGTTACTCTTCAATTAAGGTTGCCAGGCTTGGATGACGTATTCAATGTGAGGGCGCTCATACGAGTTATGCGTCACTGGAATGACTGATGGGTCAAATCTCGTAAATTCCCTTCACAGCAGACCAATGTGCTGGTTGTCTCTTTTCGCAGCTACTTCAGCCTGTCTTGAACAGTTGAAGTCACTCTGTAGGAGCACGCCAAGGGTACGTTCCTGGGAGCTGGTCTGCAATCTGTGTGCCCCAAGCCTGTAAGTGCAGTCATATCTGTGGCGTAATTGAACAACGCGGCATGTGCCTACTTTGAATTGTAGTTCTGAACTGACCAGCTTGAAATCGTGTTACGATCGCGTTGGATCCTTTCGTGCTCGCTCGCCCTATTTTAATATCGTCTGCGAAATATAAGAAGTTGGAAGCAATTGACCTCGCTAGATCGTGTATGAAATTAAGGAATAAGCGAGTTCCTAGCATCGAACTTGTGGTACACCGCATTGCACATCAATTGCGTCGGAAAGGAATTTGTGGACTCTCACCTTCAACCGACGATCAGGTAGCAAATTGTTTATCAAACCTAGGAGTGGTTCACCAGTGCCGTAGTTCCCAAGCTTGTGAAGGAGAATTCGATTATTTAACAGATCCCACGCTTTTAAGAAGTACAGGTGGATGACATCGGTCACTGCTTCACCATCATCTGCTTCAGTCCAACTATTACGTGCAATTAAAAGCCATCATGGCTTTCTCTAGTGAAGTATTCGAGGCGGAATTTCGATAAGCTGTAGCAACTATTTTATTGCACAATCACATCACCGTACACACCAGGTATAGAGCTGGCATGAAACTGTGATGGACCTCGTACTTATAAATGAGGAGCTTATGATCGATAACCCACTAGTAGACATCCCATTGGGGCTTGGCGGTCATGTTGCCGTACTTGACACTTCGTGTGTTATAATGGATATCTGGAGGAACATACCAAACCGACCCGCACAGTCAAACACCACAACACCCTGACTGATCTGGTTGCGATGAATGATTGGCTTCTTGAAATGTGGCTTGCCTGACAAAGCCTGGATTCAGTTTGTTGGAGGAGGGTTCAGCAATCTGATCGTAGTTGCCTTGGGAACTAAGTGGCTTCATTCCACCAGGCCATCGTCAGTCATCATAAGCAGAACTTGAAAAAGCATGTCGTTAAGGAATACATCTTGGTACACTAACAGAGCCCGTCCTGGTCCCGAAACCTGGGTTGACTGCAGGACTCAGCACAATGACTCTAGTACTAAATTATTTTTCATTCGGCGCAGCCACATAGGGTCAAATACAAGCTTGCAGACCACGCCCTGGATGCAGTCACCTAGTAGCTCGACCTTGGGCTATTAATTTGGGCTGATCTGGGTTGATCAAAACATTCTGCAAAGGTGTCAAAGACTGTGAACCAACATGTTGGTATCTAGCGCAGTGCATCCGGGTGGTCTGATCCATCAGTCTGTGAGGGGATGCCTAAAATATACGTGCGGCCTGAAGTGAAATACACCATGTAAGCCAGGCAGTCATAGCATAAGAAAGATCTTGCAGCGCTCGAGACTCCATAGCGAAGAGTCAATAAGCACGTAAAAGGATTGCTAGAACTACTATGTCAACTTACTCTGAGGACTCTAAGGTTGTACAGCGGTCAGTATCGGTGTCAATGTGACGACTTAGAATGGCTTGGCAGAATCTGTGGAACCCAAATCACGTATCCTGCGAACTACTAGAAACTAGGCATGACAAGAACCTGATAGACCATCAGTTCAAGTTGACCATACATTGCAGTCGGACAGAAAGTTGTCGAAACTTTCACTATCCTCATGACGGCCAACCACGGAACGCGCTCACTAATTACATTTTCGATCAAACAATATCTGTGTTTAAAAATAACTTGACGTAACCCTAATCGATCTACAAGACGAAATATAGCCCGTATGTATCGAGAGACGATACAACTTGACAAACGGTGCACCAAGTAGCATTATCCTACACAATCGAAACAGGCTCCTTTAGGTGTTCCTCAATTTGAATATTATGATGAGTCCAACAAAACGTTTACTCTTTTGTCACCATTATTTCTTTTTCCTATTTGAGGTTCGCATTCCGACAGGATTTGTTAAATCCTTGCTTTTTTACACCTTTAATACACCATTGTCCCTTTTGTAGACTACCTGGAAAAATCGAAAGTAACTGTCGATGAGATGCGAAGTGTGAGTAAGGCGGGTACAGGATTACTAAAATTTGTCATTGCTGTGCTTGGCTACTGTGAAGTTGCACGAGATGTGAAACCGAAAAGAGAGAAAGTGTCTAGATTGGAGAAGAACTATGTACAAGTGAGTTTATTTACAGTTTGGATGAATCCTAACACACATTCGCTTCCGTATTCCAGACAACCTAAAATATGCGAAATTTTAGTTCTTAGGAGGTCTTGGCAGGCAGGCAAAAAATAACTTAACATTTGTTTTCTCTTTTTCTTATGAGCCCATTACCAGTCATCATCACAGGCACGCCATCCTTGAACAGGCATGAATGCCGTAATCTTCTATGGGACCGCTTAAAGCCGTTAGTTGCCATGTTGTTTCGTTGGTGATTTGCCTACTAGGCTATTAGGCACGCTGCAGTTGATCACGAAATCAAAAGCTAGGCACTCAGTGTTTCTGAAATCTGAACCTTGGTAACATTCCCCTGAACCCCCCTGTCTTAATGAATGCAAAAAGGCACAGAGCACCTGCGCTTAAGGAGATAGCATGAGGTCTAAGGTGAAGGATGGAACTTCCAACCCTATGTTCTTAAGCTGGAAAACAATTGTTTGCACACACACAGAGCCGGCTTCATCCGGTTTATCGCGATAGGCTCGACGAAACACAGGAAACATGGATTAGAGTGACGCAACACTATTGTGAAGGCTGATCCAAGCTCTGTCCGGTGAAGTGTGACCAATACGTGTTTACTTGTTACAGACAGAAATCAGGTGTTGCCCGTCCGAAAACACCGCGCACCACTACTCGTTTCGAGTTTGTTTGTTCTCATCAGACGGAAATAGGAGGCATCGAACCCGGGACCATTGGGATGGTAATCGTGACCGCTACCCCTAAGCCACCGGGTCACGACGCGCAACGCTTGTTACAACGGTTAAGGATGGATTTTGAGGTCATTTTGAAGTACATATTGTGTTTGCCTATTGATGAAGCTGGCACCCTGCGCGTGCACGGAGATTCAGATAGGCAGAGTTGCTGGTCAATTTCACGTTAGACCCACCTTAGTATATGTTCCTTTATTCGGGGAGTAACTGGTTCGCAGTTACACACGAATCGATATATGCAGTGTGCGTTGGCCCCGATTGGTTGGGCTTCCTTCGTTGGAGGCACCGACAAACTGCGAGTTCGCTTAATGATCACAACTTGAGCAGTACTGTAACTACTCTGCGTAGCAATTAAGCTTCTGGTGGTCTCCAACACAGTAGTCACCCTTGAAAAGTAACTCCATGTATATCTCTTTTGTCTGCCATATGCACCAACTCCTTTGGGTTTGGTTATTGGCTGTTTCTCTGAACCTTTAGAGGATAACCATTCGCCATGAGTGTTGTAATTAAACCTAGCTCGTCAACCAGATAATCACTCGGGCAAATTTCTCTAGCACAACTCACCAGTATTTCTACAAGTGTTCACTTGTGCCTCACTGGTGTGAAGTTTGTGAAGTGCAGCCATTTGCCGGATTATGTTGTTTTTCTATAGACAGACCATTTAATGAGTCCATTATCCCTGCGACTGATAAGAATGTGTGTCCAGAAACAATTAGTTGTCAGCTTCTGGTTGCCATGGACACAAGAGTGGAACTTCCATCATTCACTTCGCACCTCATCCTTATTTGGCTACACAGTTAAGTATATAGTTGCATACCGGTTATTGTCAGTGGTACTGAGGAGACAATACGAAATGAATGCATCTAACAACTTTCATCTTACAGCGCTTTCCAAACATTTCTCTTCAAAGTTCAAGTAATCGGGAAACTCCAAAGAGAGAGATGGCAGAGAGCGGGAATGCACTCATCTATCGAATTCACTGTAATTTTACAGTCGGAGAAACATCACAGACTGTGCTACTGTCTCTTTTAGATTGCGAACCGACTGGCAGACTCAGAATACACGGATGACATAACGCTGTCGGATGCAATGGAAAAAAGAACGGGTATAAAAACAAAGGCTTGGCAATTCCCACAGGATAGTGTGTGAAATAAGTTTCAAGAGAAAAACTATGAATAATAAATAAATAAATAGTCAGCTGTACGCCGTAACGGCACTTTGCTGCTGCGCGACCACCACCAGTCGCGCGTGGGCTCATCATACCGCGAGGATGTCCATCCCTAGGCGGATTCCAACCGGTGACCTTTTGCGTGTAAGCCAGGCGTGCAGACCACTCGGCCACTGGTCGAGAGAAAAACTATGACAGCGAGGTAAACCACGAATTCGTTGACTCACCATGTCACACGCATTTCGTAAGGCTGGTGAGCACAATGTTTGCACTTTATCGGAGTGATGAACATCACTTGATGAAAATGGTGTAATGTATCGTCAAGTCGCATTTTAAAAACGGGTAGAGTGGGCACAGCACTGACAAAGGTCGAAAGGTTCCACCACTGACAAATTATGAACAGGAGTATTCCGGCGACATTCCGGTCGACTGTAGTGGGTAGCCAGTTTCAACTGCTGACCCCTCAATTTTGTGTTGCGGCTGTTTCAGGGGGCCGCAAGCGTGCCCGGGATTTACCAAGTTCTGGTATGCCAGAATAAGGTCGCCCCGTAGATGGCGATAACTTCTGCTACACATTCCTAGGGTTTTCAGTCACAGTTGCTATGACAGAGGGAACAAGCCCACCACATTTATGGTTATGCTTCGCTTCGGGGTCTCCAGCGTAGCCAGATCGCGCTTTACCCAGTGCTGCCATGAGACCTTACATCCGCACTGAGCATTTGTAGGTGGACGGAAGGGTCAAACCACCCGAATGCCCTCTATAAGGGAGGCAACTTTTGATTCGCGGATTTGGATACCTCGAAGGACTGCGCCGAACAGCTGAGGTGGTCTTGCATCACCGCCCCTAGGTCGCGCTCCGGTGAGGCGGTCTTCGAAAAGCTATCCAGGCATATAACTATTGATAGGCTTGTGGCGTTATGTGCTACTTTACACTTGTGCGCATTGAACGGAAGTAGATTTGTCTTTGGCCGTTCAAAATCACGGTCCAGGCGTCGTTGCAGCATACTGTGCTCTTCCTGATTAATGATTGTCCACCATGTCTTAATGTCAACGGTAACAAATCGAGAAATTTTGTAGAGGGGCCGCTTCCAAGAATGTCTCGGGGGAGCTCTTCGGAGCGAGCTGAGAGCGGATCGAGAGGGACGGCTAGCGACGAGCCTGGGCCCGGAACTACGGAGCGGGAATATGTGGACAGCGCAATAAATCAGACATATACGCCTCTAGCGCAGCCCACAGGACTGACGCCGAGCCGATTGACACAGCCCAGAACAAGCAAGTCGAGAGCTCTCGAACGACTCCTGGCCGATCCAAATCGGGTACAGAGAAGTGGAGATCGAGGCGAAAACAGGAAGGTGGGACTTCCAAGTCTGAACTCCCGAGGCGAAAGGACCGGCTCGTCTCTAACATCCGTACCTGTGTTGCGTGGTGGGACGGAAATCTAGTCGATATTCGATGGCGCGCGTGAGACCCTCGTGTGCCCATTTTCGGTGTGCAATAAACGTCTACCCCCTGTCTTGTCGTTCTCGCTACAATTTGACTGGGTGTCACACGTGAGGTTGATCATGAAGACTAAGAATAAACGTGACCCCAACACTAATGCCTGTGGTACATAACAGTCCACCAATTTATCAGAAAATGAGCCCCGAACCTGAAGGTGAAGCCGCCACTGAAGAAGGAAATTCCCGATCCATCCAAGAACAGGGCTCTCCGATCTGTATGTATGTAGTTTTTGTAGAATGCTTCAGTGATCTAAGCGGCCGAATGTTTTGCAAAGCCTAGATAAATAACATCAGTGCCAGTCCAATATCCGGTCTTTCGGTTCAACTGTCACGTGCAATCAAAAGATTGGTGGTACATGACCGATGCTGAAGAAATCCGTGTTGCTCCGCCGCTATGGTTCTTCTCCCGGTGCTCTCAAAGGTGATGGAGTCGATCATAGCTGAGGTTTTAATGGGCTACTTTCAAAGGTCTAACATCATAACACAGGAACAACACGGATTCCGTCAGCGCTGGTCATGTACTACCAATCTTCTGATTGCGCGTGGCAGTTGCACCGAAATAGCCAATAGTGGAAGCGGCACTGATGTCATCTACCTTGACTTTCTTAAAGCCTTCGGCCGTTTAGATCACCGAATCATTCTCCAAAAGCATACGTACGGATTGAGGAACCATGTGCTTGGGTGGATCGGCAATTTTCTTCTTCAATGGCGGCTTGACGTTCGGGTTAGGGGTTCCTTTTCTGATCCTATCGTCGTGGACTGCGGTGTCTCACAGCGATTAGTGTTGGGGCCGCGCCTATTCCTGGTCATCATCAACGACGTCAAGTGTGCCATCGAGTCGAATTTTCTGCTTTTTGCCGATGACATCAAGATATGGTGGGCGACCGGTTGGCAGAACGATCATGATGCGTTGCAAAGTGACAGACGGTGATTTTGAATGCACAAAGGTAAATCTAATTCCGTTCAACGAATACAAGTGCAAGACTGTACATGTACGCCACAGGCCCACTTACACATATGCTGTTGGAGACCACATGTTGAAAACCACCTCACAGGAACGCGAACTTGGGGTGGTGTTAGGAGACGACATCGGTTGTTCGGCGCAGTCTTTGAAGGCGTTCAAAACCGTTAACCAACGTGTTGATTTCTTACGAAGGGCGTTCGGGTGGTTCGATCACTCCATCTTCACCCAACTACTAAATGCATATGTGAGGCCGCATGTAGAGTACGCGATTCAGGCCTGGCAAGCCTAGTTAAAGCGCGATCTGGTTGCACTGGATGCCGCACAGCGAAGGGCAACCAAGAATGCGAAGGAAATGTTCCACCAATTGTACCATTTGCGACTGAAAACTTTAGGGATGTCCCGGAGTACCAAAACTAGAAAAAATCCCAGGCACGCTTGCCGCCACCTCCTGAAAAGTAACCGTACCACAAAATTGTGGGGTCACTAGCTGAAACTGGCTACGCAATACAGTCGACTGGAATGCCACGGGAACCATTTTTCTATGGATTTATCACCTCTGGAACACTGTTTTGACTTTTGTCATTTCGGCCCCCAAGCTACGAGTTTTACAAAAACGGTTCGAGGGTGCATTACAACACCTGCATTAGCTGATTTGATTTCAGTTCACTTAGTGACAACGGGAGGCAGACAAACATTGTGCTCTCCAGCCCCAACGAAATCGATGTAAACGTACATATATGCATGCGCGAACGGATACACATGTGCGTTAACGAACATACGTTGAATTACAGTGTTTTCGCATTTTATGCTACGAATACCCCAGTGAGTCCATCGGTGTGAACCTAAATTTGCTCATAATTTTTCCTACATTTTGAATTTGCGTCATGATTATCTTGCGGGATCGGTTAAGCTACAGCTTTTATACCCGTATCAAACCATTTTCTCATTCTTTCATTGTAAGTAACCCCTTAGTGCCTCGGCTATGATCGACTCGCTCATCTTTGAGAGCACTGGGAGGAGATTTACTGGGCGACAGTTAGCGGGCCCAGAACGGCCAACACCCTTGAAAATCGGGGTAATGATACCTTGATTCCACATGTTAGGAACCTGCCGTTCATTCAGGCATGTTTGGAAAAATTGCGTTGATGGCTCAGCTATCCTCGTAACTGTCACCTACAGTGCATTCGGGTGAATGTTGTCAACTTCGTGGGAACTCTGGTCGCGCAACGACAACAGCTTCTTCAAAACTGTCGCTGAAATAACAATGACGTGGGTAAATGCTGTCGTCCGATGGACTGGGACAGGTGTGTGACACATAAATCAGACCTACTGTTTGTACCAGCGCTTTTGAACGGGCTGACACGGAGTGCCACTCGCTTCTGAATGTGCCCCACATCAACGAAATGCCCCCAATTAGTAAACAACACTCGATGTGGTAGGTGGATTTACTTAGCTACGTAGCTGTGTCATTCCTGCCTGTAAAATCCATACAGGGGTCATATTGCGCGTTAGTTAGTTTTGTGGGGGTTTTAAAGAATTCGACCTACTGTGGAGGAGATAGTACAACACCCCACCGGTCACAACTAGCGTACAACATTTCAAGGTGTCGAGGTTAATTTAAGAAACGGAGCCAATGTCATTACGAGCCGAGGCCACTGAGAGTCTGGTGTTGCGGTCACAGGTACATACGTCGCGTTCCCTGTATATCGTAGGCTTTCCGAACGAGTCGTACTGAGGTTTCTTATGTGGTGTCTCGAGGTAGAAAATGTGTTGTCACTCTGGATCATGTGTTGAACCAGAACGTCCGGCGCTGGATAAGTCACACCTCTCACATATTTGCCTACCAAGTGCCTCAGCGGTTTAACTGCACTGCACCTGGTTGAGTGGGGCCCCAAAAGTTGCAGCTAGCACCATGGGAAGGCAGCTTTGGGAAACCAATATGGGAGGAGATGGAGTTAAGTTGGATTAACTATCAGGTAGCGTGGATTCACATCGACCAAATCATTGGCGTGGTACTTTATCAAATACAGCTCAGTCGCAAAGCCGGTGATACTATCATGTACTTCCATTCGTCTCTGGCTGTCTATACATTTCTCCAATGTATGGATATTTGGTTCCAATCGTTTTGAACTTGATTTTGGCCACCATTTTTGTTCGTATTCCCCATTTCCAAGGAGCAAGAGGAATTCGTGATCGATCGCTCGCCGCTATCTAAGCAGCAACCAGCACACGGGTGAGCGATCATCACTGTATGGAGCCAGCTTGATCGATGAATATGTTACGCCTTCCACCAGAAGCACCCCCATCAATAAAGACCAGATCCTAACAAGTCAACGAAGCATAGCATGTGGTATCAATAGCAAGCTGTTTTGACAGCAAATGGATTTTGATCGTGACCAAAACTCACTGTTTTACTCTCAGAGGGCTTTATACGACCGACCCTGTTATTGGTTAGCGCCTCTGAGACGTACATTCGTGGTTTTGTGCCTTTAATACTTTATTGGTACGGTTTGGATGGTAGGGTTAGCGAGTGCATCCAGTCAGACCGAATGCTTGCATACCTGATGATTTATACGAAGCATTGTGAGGTGCTATTTTGCCAAAGCAAGTTGTATTCGACAACTATGGATGCAATGAAAGAAGATTACGTTTGTTCAGGGAGTCTTTGTCGTGGGGACGCCCAATGTTATTCAGCCTGAAAACACTCATAAAACTGGGTTTCGTGGCAGTGCAGTGGCTTCAGCACTCGCGCAGACACTTGGGTAAGTAGTCGTCAGACATCTCTCTATACCAAGACACGTTGACAAGCTTTCGGAGTACAATGAACAATAATTTATCATGGGTTAAACGCAAGGGCTTGCCACGTCCCATAGGATGGTTGGGGTGAATGCAATGAAACAAAAATATATGTGAGTCATCTACCGAGCGCCTACCGAAATAGATGAGTTGATGAATAACGATAATGTAAACTAAAATTCCAGTGTAAGCATACAGATATACACAGGGTGCAGTAATAGTTGCTGTAAAGAGTGAGCAAAGTAAAATATGGTCGCTCACTCACGCGCCGGCTCCTTGGGTTCATATGACACATAAATTCGGTAGAAGGGCATGATTAATGTAATCCACCATAGAGCAGTTTAGGCAACGAAGTGCTGGGAGTTAAGAGCAACACCCAGTCGTTTTTTGCAAATGTCTAAAGTAGGGGAGAAGACAACTGGGTTTGGAAGAGAGTTCCAAGGTTGGCAAAGCCGAGGGGATAAGTAAATTCTGGCGACGTTCTTGACGGCTATATTATTCCTACAATTCCAAATAGTTACCCCTGAGCTGCTCGAGGTGGCTAACTTTCAGCAAATGATGTACGGGGTTGGGGTCATTCAATATCTGGTACTGCAATATAAGATCGCCGCGCAGTTTTCGGTAGCGTCCGCTGGTAACTCCCAGCACCTTTAGCCTTCGGTGGTAAGAGTGATAGCGCAAGCCCTTTACATACTTTGTTCCTCTTCGTTGTGGTGTCTTTAACGCTTCCAAGTTACTCTTTAACCAACGTTGTCAGGCTTGGATGGTGTATTCAATATGAGGGTGCTCGTAAGAATTATGGATCACTGGGATGATTGATGGGTCAAATCTCCTGAATTCCCTTCGCAGCAGACCGATGTGGTCGTTGTCTCTTTTCGCAGCTACTTTAGCTTATCTTGAACAATTGAGGTCACCTTGTAGGAGCACGCCAAGGTCAAGTTCCTGGGAGCTGGTCTGCAATCTGTGTACACAAAGCTAATAGGTTCAATCATGTCTATGGCGTAGTTGAACAACGCCACAGTTGTTCAATAGTGTATGGTGGGATAAAAAACAAAACTTTACAAGACCTACAGGACGGATATGCAAAAGAAAATTAAGATCAATATGTTTCAACGTGGAATGTGAAATAGCAGTGGATAAGTCATTGTAGTTTATCAAACTGTTGTGTAGCCTTTATCACTAGGAGGAAAGTCTAATAGTCTTACGAATGTTATGTCTGTTGCTTTCACCACTTGTGTTGGAAGCGCATTCCTTGGGAACAGATTCTAAGTGAGTAAAGAGACTTTCTACAATTCTAGCGGTAATGTTGCGTTATCAGCTTCAGATGGTTTCCTCGTCATTGTTTGTAAGGGGCTACGATCACCAGTGATATACATGGGTGCCAGCTCTCAGTTAGTATCCGGTATGTGAAAATATGGTCTCTGCGAAGCCGTCGGTATTCTGAGCAGAACACACCGAGTAAACGAAGACGCAGTTGCTGAGACCGCATGGTCCACGCATTGCCTATGTGGCTCTTTTTTGGGGTTGTTCCAACAAACGAATGTCTCGTTTTAACCATGAACGCCAGGCCTGAATTGCGCACACAACTTGAGGACGAATGTACGAGTTAATCAGTAATTGTATTGGCCGTCGCTCAGAGCTGCCGTGAGCTCGCCTCAAAAGCCTCAGGTTCAAGTTCACCGTACTTGCTGCTTTCGAACATTGGAGTGAATTGCTAAGACTTTCTTGAACGATGATACCTAAGTCGCGTTCACTAGTCACTTTTTGCAAAACGTGTTACCCCAAAAGATATGTGATGATGAAGGTGTTACGTACTGTCAGCAGGTGGTACTTTTCAGGGTTCAGTGGGAGCTCGCTCCTTTCTGCCCATTAATTAATCCGAACCAGATCGACCAGAAGATAGACAGGGTCGGGTGCTGAGCGAGTTACTCTCCATATTTTAGCAGCGTCTGCAAATATCTGCATCAGGAATAGAACGTTTGCAGGAAGATCATTGATGTAGACTAAAAACAGTGGCGAGTCGTGGACGGAGCCTTGCGGTACACCACTGGAGACGCACAAGCTTTCAGTGAGTGTCGGCTACTCTTACTTTGATTGCTCTGTCATGTATGTAAACCTAATAACTTGTCAGCTGTACACCGTAACGGCGCTTCGCTGCCGTGCGACCACAATCAGTCGCACGCGGGCTGAGTATACTGCGAGGACGCCCACCCCTACGCGGATTGTCGTGTATTTAGTCTCCTAACCAGGTGAACAGGGAACCGCTGATACCATAGGCACTAAATCTTTGGGAGAGAAAGAAGTGATTAACCCTGTCGAAGGCTTTAGAAAAATCTAAGTAAATCACATCTGTAGGGAATCTTTTATCAGCCACCTTCGTCCATGAGTCTCGAGTAAGTAACAAATTGGTGAGGCAAGATCGTCTGCCTCTGAAACCAAGTTGGGCATTAGAAATTATTTGTAGAGTTTCCAAGTACAGCATCAGTTCATCTGCGATTACCGATTCTATCACTTTTGATAAAACAGGTACCATGGTACAATGGTATATTACCGGCAAAAAGGCGGATGATTAGCAAGTCCCGTAGGATTGTCAGAAAGAGAACCACAACATGGTGAATAGAGCTGGTGACCCCTCAAATTCGTGTTGTGACTGAGCGGCAGTAGGTGGAGGCAGACGTGGTTGGGGTTCCTTAGAATCTGGTAGGCCAAAATAATATCTTTACCTAGGCGCCGGTACAGGCCGATGTATGATTTTAGGGTGCTCAGTCTAAGTTGATAACGAAGATTCAACAACCCTTTGACGTGCTTCGTAGCTCGTTGCTGTGGAGTCTCGAGTGCTGCAAGGTTTTGCTTGTGCCAGGGCTGTCAGGTCTGGGTTGCGTATTTCACATGAGGCCGCAGGTAGCTGTTAAGCAACTGCGAACAGACAGAGGAATCAAATCTCCCGAATGCCCTCCGAAGCATGCCAAGGTGTTGGTTCCCAGTCATTGGCACCTTCTCAGATTGTTCTGAGCAGCCCAGATCAGCCTGGACTAGTACCCCAAGGTCGCACTCCTGGGTGAATTCTTTCAGGACACGATCTCCAAGCTTAAATGTGATGTTAGGCTGAACTTTAGCAGATTGTGGTGTCACCACCTATACGCTCTGTCCAGGTCACGATGAAGTGCATCGTAATCTGTTGGGTCGGCGATCGTGCGCTACACCTTAACACCATCAGTGAACAACAAGAAGTATGAGGTAAACAAGCGCGTAAACTCGTTAATGAACACGAGAAACAGACGCCTCCCCTCGAACTGATCCATATGGAATTCCACATTCGACATAAATCGGATCGGACAGCGCACTACGAAGTCTGACCTGCAGTTGCCGATCCTGCAAGAAATTCCTGATCCACCCAAGGACAGGATCACCAAATCCATAGCTCTCGAGCCTGTGAAGCATAATGCGGTGGTCCAGTCGGTCGAAAGTTTTGGAAAGTAGAGTTACATGACGTCTGTCCCTTTGCCTTCATTGGCCGCTTCCGTCTAACTACTGCGTGCAATCAATAGGTTGGTAGTGCATTAAAGGTGCTGGCGGAAATCGTGTTGCTCGGGTGCTCTGATGTTGTGACGTCCTAGAAGGTCTACTAAAGTCTCAGCGATGATTGTTTCCATTATCTTCGAGTGTACAGGGACGAGGACCACGGGGGATATTTGACGGGTTCCGAGCGATTACCGCTTTTGAAAATTGGAGTGATTAAACCACGTTTCCACATGGTAGGCACAAGTTGCTGATTTAAACACGTTTGGAAGTAATGCGATGACGGCCCGACCAGCGTTGTTGCTGCTACGTTCAGCGCCCTCGGGAGAATATAATCGATTCCGGGAGAGCTGTAGGTGCGTAGTGAGAGCACTTTCTTCAAAACAGATGTGGCAGTAAAATAGACGTTAGTGAGTGTTGAAGTTGGGGCTAGGGATGTGGGTATGTAACAATGGCGGACGTCTCTTTGGAAGGTTGGGCATACTGCATCTGTAGGGCGTTGGCTGCCTCTTCGGCACTCTGTGCCACTGCGACTGGTGTGTTAAGTGGGAGATACCGAACTTCACATTCCGGATGGTGTTAACATACTTGTATAGGAGCATTTTGTTGTCGGTAACTTTACAGGCCAAATGTCGTTGGTGAGTCGATTAGGCCTCACGGACAAGCATGTTACAATGGTTGCGCTGGGCCACGTATCGCTCCAGGTTTCGG
The DNA here is from genome assembly GCA_944474145.2 of Dicrocoelium dendriticum. NCBI lineage: Eukaryota > Metazoa > Platyhelminthes > Trematoda > Plagiorchiida > Dicrocoeliidae > Dicrocoelium > Dicrocoelium dendriticum. The sequence continues at coordinate 132,770,014 of OX104064.1, forward strand.
GACAACGACGAGCTCTGTAGGCGTGTCAAGCTGCGTTCCTTGTTGATATGCGCTTGCGAGTTTTACTTCTGATGAAAAACATGGGATTGGTTGAGCGAAACCTCTTCGTTTAGGAAGCAGTTGCGATTAGATTGCCGAAGCGTCCAACAAACTGAATCCAGGCGCTGTCAGGTGAGCCATCTTACAAGCATACTCAATCGGTCGTCTCAAGTAGGTTGTTGACAAATTTATAGGCCAAATGTTGTTGGTGAGTCAATTTGTCCTCACAGACAAGCAGGTTACAGTAGTTGTGCTGGGTCACGTAATCGCTCCAGGTTTCGGGACTAGGAAGAGCTCTGTAAGTGTACCAAGCTGCATTCCTTATTGACATGCGCTTGCGGGTTCTACTTCTGATGAAAGATGAAGGATTGGTGGATCGAACCCTCTTCGTTTCTGAAGTAGTTGCGATTAGATTGCCGAAGCGTCCAACAAACTGAATCCAGGCGCTGTCAGGTGAGCCATCTTACAAGAACACCCAATCGGTCGTCTCATCTAGGTTGTTCAGAATGTTGTAATGTGTGATAGCACGTGTTAGTTCTGGGTGTTCCACAGGATATTCAGCGTAACACACATAGCTATAAAGTATAGTGACGTGATCGCTTAACCATAGTGGGGTGTCTAGAAATGGCCTGTCGGTCATGAGTTCCACATTAGTAAGTACGAGGTCGAGTACCGATGGTTTGTTATCCGCTCTGTACCTGGTAGGTAAGGTGATGTGATTGTAAAGCGGAATACTTGCGATAAGATCTTGCAGTTCGGCCTTATATGTTTCGCTGGCGGATGCCGAGGATTCCAAGTTGTGCACCTTGAAATCGCTGGAGATAAGAAGGTGGCTGTAAGTTAGGAGTAAGCATCTCGCCAGTGATGATATTAGGTGGGAATCCATCTCTGGAGTGGACGATGGGGAGCGACACACGACTGCCACGAAGCAGTTGTCATTGTGTCTAAGACACAAACGGCACCATAGCGAATCGGTGACCTGTGTCTGTGGATCATCCAGTGGTTCGCATTGTAAGTCATTACGATAGTACAGGATAGCGCTATCTCCCCTGCTGGGACAATCGTGTGGGAACAAAGACATTCCCTTAATCGCGATCGCGGCATCCGTAGCCCCTTAGTGCAATCAAGTCTCGGTTATGGAGAGGAGACCACAAGCATTTCTTACCTGGCGCAACCGAAGCTCGGCGATTTTGTTGAGGAGGCCTTAGGCATTCGTGTACATCGAGGAAAGGGTTTCGGTTCTCAGCAACGATCCGAGACACTTGTGCCTAGGATTAGAGGTTGTGCCGACTGTTGTATGGTCGGCCACTAGTCGTTTTTCGTGGTATTGTCGACGAGTCCCTTGGAGTTGTGTTCAGTATCATTGTGATTAGCTCTGCAGACAACACAGTTTGCACGATGCATGGGGAGTGGCTGCAGGATTGCACAGGAAGATTCTCACTTCCTTCAGACCTGCTTCCGGTGTGAATTTCGGATAAGAGCACTACTTCGTTTGTCTGCCGTGGTGGTGCTTTAAGTCGGACGACAGTATTGTTCGCCGCTTTGAACCGGAGCTCGGTTGATGGTCTGTTCCGATGTGAATGCTAGCGTTCCAGTAGCGTAAGTGCCATCTGCCTAGTTTATATCACGACCTTAATTATCCTTGGACCGCACCCTTTGAGATTTCTACTCTTGACAGCCTCGAGAGAGCAGTAGCTACAATATAATTCAAGAGCAACTTGTCACGAACACAACGCCACTGCTCCCAGTCGTGAGACTTTGCTTCGCATACATCATGTTCATGAGGCTGGAGGGACAACGTGGACAAAAACATTTATGGCCTCGGTGTTTAGGCGGAAATCTTCTAAGCTCTGCATCGCTCGTTTGCGCCCGCCCCATGGAACGTCTGGAAAGACGCGGACCAAACCGAATTCGTTGTGGAGACGAGCAATCGAAAGCAACACTGCTTCCACCTCATCGACATCGTTTAGCATAACCCGAAGAAGCCTGTCTTCACCATAGTGCTTGGAATTCGGATGGCGGTTGACACTCCTCAATTTGGAGCGTTTTGTCAGAATACCGAGGAGGTTACTTATGATATCCCATTGGTTCAGGTCATCCACCTGTTTCCCTTTCAATGAATTCGAGGTTGACTCCGGGACGTTGGTGCATATTATAGGTACGGCATCCAATTGTTTTTGAGTGTCTTTCCTGGGTGTATGGAGCGTAGGTGGGAGACCCAGCGATTTGCTCCGCATCAGTGCAGCGTTGCTTTTCCCATTAGTTATGAGTGTGTTAGTAGAAACAGCAGCGTCTGATTTTGGAGTGCACTTTCATGCAACAACGACCCGGTTGCCACTGGTATGTTTCCTTGGTTTCGTCAAAGTCTGGTGGGAGGAAGTGGAGTTGTGAGAAATTGCTGTAACTGAGCTGAGAGTGGAGTGTTCGGAAACGTTTGGGTGATTTGGATTATTAGTAGTGTTTCAGGAGCAACTTTAATAGTGTAACGTTCGGCGTTGTTGAGTTGGCTTGCAGTGGAGTTGGGCGGAGAGGCCTGTGTCAGAGATACTGCTATGCCTGTACCTACTAAAGCTAGTTTGGTTCCCAGCATCTTCTCAACCACGTCTGCAAGCCTTTCATACTTCGGGAACAGTGAAATTACGATTTTAAATAGTGTGGGAGTATTACACTTTGCACAGAACCAAAATGAGTCAAGCCTGCTGCTGATCAGCCTGCAGTCGCTTGGTTTTGTTTCTCCCGCATTTTGCATGGAAATAGGTTTGGCAAGTTCCACAGAAAGCCCCTATTTCCACTATCTTATTGCAGGTTCCACAGGTGTCTTTAGGCACCGCGGCTCAGTTACTAGCGGTTATGAGGGCACATGAACGTGTGATGGGTAGTCCTGCCCAGCACCCTGGATTGATTGAGCCGGCGTCCATGTCAACCCGCCGAGACAGGCGGTTGTCTCAATGCCTCACTCTCTCTTGCGGTCACGCGCAGATAGCGGTGCGCGCACAAGCACACGAAGGCGCCGCGTGTATGGAGGAGGTCGCGTTACACGACGATGCACACAGGGCGTTGGCAAGCTACCCTAAGTGTCTCGGACGCGATGTTTAGTAGGCGAGCGATGCAAAATGCCTCGCAATTTTGTTATGCTGCCGCCTGTAGGGATGGTTACAGGGTCGTTTGAGAGTCCTAAGCTTCTTCTACCGAATGGGATATAAATTATTCTCGAAAACCTCGGGACTGATGTGATTTCACAAGCAGTACTCGACGAAGATTGTGCCGAAAGTGAGAGGAGGAGTAACAGCATGATCCACACAAGTTAGGCCCAAGAGATGGAAAGCACTGAGTAGCGCTCATCGAACTGGTTCGAAAGAGCGCACGCACAAGAATATGTGGGGAACTGAAATGACCACAGCGAGAGCCGAGATTAAGTGCGGCCGCACGGTAGTTAATGGTAGAAGGGTAATAGGCCGGTAGTTGGGAGGATCCAATCGCCTATCTCCCTTGTACATTGGATGGTAGAACATTCAGAACTGACCAGTTCGAAACCGTGTTAAGATCGCACTGGAGCCGTTCTTGGTCGTCCCGTCCTCTAATCATTCGCCATGCCTTCATATCACCTGCGAGGAAAAGGAAATCGGAAGCAATGGATTTCACTAGATCGTTTATGAATCCCAGGAATAGACGAGGCCCAAGCACCGAGCTTTGTGGTACACCCACATGCGCATCTATTGCATCGGACAGAGATTCCCGGACACTCACCTCAAATCGACGTTCGTGTGTAAAATTGTTTATTCAACATAGCATTGGGTTGCCAATGCCGTAGTTCTGAGGCTTGTGAAGGAGAATTCGATAGTCTAAGCGATCAAACACCTTTGAGAAGTCCGGGTAGATGACATCGACTCCTGTTCCACCATCAACTGCTTCAGTGCAGCTATTACTTGCAATTAATAGGTTAGTAGTGCATGGACACTTTTGACGGAGGCCACGTTGCTCTGGGGCTATTAAGTTGTGGCGTTTCAGATACTGTATCGGCGCATCTGCAGTGATTGATTCCATAAATTTGGATAGCACAGGAAGTAGGGTTATTGGACGGTAATTGATAGGGTCAGTGTCGCTACCTCGTTTATGAATAGGAGCGAGGACCCCTCGCTCCCATACTAATGAAGTAGACAAACAGCAAGCGTGTCATACTAGACAGTAGCTGTGTTAAGCATCAAGCGACCATAATCTCTCTTCCCATTCTACTCCCTTGATTGTAGGCGAATCGAGATTTAAACAAGATAAATGCAGAGCTGGCTGAACTAGAAGAGGAGTTATCTGCCCTAAAGCTACGGCTGGAGGAAGCCACGACAGAACGCCAAAGACTGCAGAAAGAAACCGATATCATGGAACGTCGATTGATCGCTGCAGACAAATTGATCAACGGCTTGGGTTCAGAGCAAATCCGATGGACCCGTGACCTGGAAGAAGTGAGAAAGCATCGCAGTCGACTGACAGCAGATTGTTTGCTAAGTGCTGCCTTTTTATGCTACACGGGTGCGTTTACTTGTGAGTTTCGAACACGAATGATATATGAAAAGTGGCACTCGTGGTTACTTGAAAGAGGCTTAATGCTAAGTGAACCGTTTCGAGTGGAAGAAATTCTCACGAATGATGTCGAGATATCCAAGTGGACCTCTGAAGGACTGCCGCCAGACGAACTGAGTGTACAGAATGGGATTCTTACCTTGCAGGCTTCCAGGTTTCCGCTGTGCATCGACCCGCAAGAGCAAGCATTGCAGTGGATCCTTCGCAAGGAAGAGGCTAATAATATGAAGATAGCAACCTTTGCAGATCACGATTTTCTAAGGCATTTGGAGCTGGCTGTCAGGTATGGAATCCCTTTTATGTTCAAAGATGTGGATGAATACATTGATCCAGTGATTAACGATGTCCTGGAGAAGAACATAAAAGGTGATAAGGTGAGACTGAATAAAAGGCAACATGTCATCATTTCATATTCAAACTAGCAAATCATAGTAGATATCGGAATCCCTTGTTGGGTCTATTTCACTTCTATACATGGATCCGCGTTTATATGGAAGCTTTTAGTTGATGGACTTAGCCACCACATCTTTGTCTTTCAGCCACCTACCTTCGGCGTTAAAGGTAACCTTTTCAGAGTAATCAATTGACTAGTTAATAATAGGAACCTTGGACACACTTGTTACGAGAAAAACGTTTTTGTTTTCTGAGTGCTGAGTTGCAGGTTGCACTTTCTGTTGTCATACCATTTCATTCATAGATTACACTTATCAGGTTAATCTAATATTGCATGAGAATCGTTCAATTACTTGAGTGATGTATAACGATCAATGTTTCACAACCAAACCATCTTTGTCCAGATGGTCACCGACTGCACCTAATTAGTAATTCGTGCAGAAAGTTTTAAGCTATTATCTTTCTAAAAGGTAATCATTTGGCCCCGAGTAGTTATCTTCAAAGAAATAAAGTGATCAGACTTATTACTCATAAAGGCACCTGATAGAGTTAAATCAGAATACATAGCTGAATTTGAAGTGCCCGTCTTTCGCCATCTAGCAGCCAAAAACACGCAGACCGAGGAGGGATATCGGAATGGAACGACGAAAGTAGCATCGACGTACACATAAACATTTCATCAATGACTAGTGATGGATCGTTTGATGGGTGGTAAAACCACTCCGATTTCAGTAAAGCGTTCGACAAGGTCAGTCATGAGGTTCTCCTCCACAAACTCAGCATGTGTGGCGTCGGTGGCTCACTGCACCGGTGGATCCGCGACTTTCTTGTTGGACGAAAGTGGAGGGTACAGGTCGACGACCATCTAACTGACTGGTACCCCTCTACAAGTGGCGTGCCTCAAGGCACTGTGCTGGGTCCCACTTTGTTCCTGATCCACATCAACGATCTACCGCAGCGTCTCCGGTCGCCGTGTGCCTTGTTTGCGGACGACATGAAGATTTGGAGAGAAATCGACGCTCCCGACGACTGTGGCCTACTTCAGCAAGATCTCAACCGCTTATCCACATGGTCTGCAGAAGTTCTTCTCCGGGTCAACCCAGCCAAGCCGGTATTTATGAGCCTGGGGAAGGGTGCAGGCGGCCGAACCTACCCCTTGACGGCCAAACGCTATATCCCACACCCTCCGTGAAGGACCTAGGTGTACTCTCACGCTACGATTTGAAGTCCGTGGACAACACGAACAGGCTATATCGGAACGGACTGCGCATGCTTTGGGCGCTCAAACGTAGCTTCTGCACATGGTCTGAAGAGGTTGCCACTCGCCTGTTCTCTTCTATCATTAGACCAATGCTAGAGTACGGTTCGCCCGCCTACTTTCCGATTACCCGAGGCGAGGCACAAAAGATCGAACGGGTCCAACACGTTGCTACCAGGCTGATCCCGAGTTTACGTGGCTTTGGGTATGAAGACCGGTGCGAGAAACTAGGACTCTACACCTTGTCCTACCGTCGGGTACGAGTCGACCTCATTATGACCTACCGAATTCTACATCTCGGTGAGTTCCCCATGTTAAGGCCAATGCTGCACTTACGAGGGCCATGCAGCACACGCGGACATAGATACAAACTTGTTGTGCCGGATATGAAACGTGTTCCCCACCCACTGTGCTTCGAACGGAGAGTGGTAAACATTTGGAATAGTTTGCCCGAACATGTGATTGAGGCAACATCTGTGCAACAGTTCAAAACGTTGTTAGATTTGCATTTTGCCTCTATTCGATTCAGAGAACGACTGCATACTTACGATGACATATCACATTTGTGAATCCTGAAATATCGTAAGTCGAATATTTTAAATATTACATGAGAACGACAAGGATATTCACGGTTGACAACTATTATAATGTTTTTCACAATATTTCGAAAGAGTTGTACAGAATCCATTTCTACTTGCTCTATAATACAGTATTCAGTACACAAATCAGTTGAATTCGGAGAGCATTAGCAACTGAAACGGGTGTCCTACTTATCCCTTCTCTCCTACTCACACACACTATCCATGTAATTCGTAACCAGCCAGGCTGTATATGTGATGGCTCATTACTGGGAAAAATTTTGGTGCTTATTAAGCCTAAACAAGGTGAGATGCCATGATGTGTCTAGGTGACGGAAAGACATTTAAAATCGTCAAGTAGTCGTAGTTTCACAAATTTTGGCTTCTTATCGGAGGAACACCGATACAACCGTCCTTGTTAGTATTTAGATATTTTTGGTCCAAACACCTTTTCTTTCGGGATTTTCCTGAAGTTCACTTACTGCTAACAAGCTATTTGCCACTAAACATCGATAGCACCACCTCATTTGGTGGTGGAACGTCTGTAATCAAGTTGCCCAGCTCGTCGAGTAAACCAACACTTCAACATGGAAGAGTTTGCTTACCATTTAGAGACTAAGGTCATCTCCAGAGTGTTTGGTAAATTTGGCCATCTGGGTTTCGTAAAGAATGTTAAGTGGATAACAAACATTAAGCACGCACTCCTGGCGAGCTCACAGTGACCGATAATATATGCCATCTTGTTCTTAGAACCGACAGTATGTCATTTTGGGAGACAAAGAAGTGGAATACGACCAGGGATTCAGATTGTACTTGAACACTAAATTATCCAATCCTCGCTACGGGCCAGACGTCTTCGGGAAAGCCGCGGTGATTAATTACGGAGTGACCCTAACGGGACTAGAAGATCAGCTCTTGAGTGTGATTGTCAAGTCAGAGAGGTGTGAATTGGAGGAACAGAGGGAGGCACTGATTCGTGAAACAAGGTAAGTCAAAAGCAGTGTCTTGACTAGGTCATTCATAATATAAGATACATAACAGGACCGAAAACTGTAAGGAAAAAAACAATCAAGTTGACCATCATTGCAGACTCAGCGATGATCAGCCAGAATCTAGTACAACAGTCAAGAGATTTCCCCGGTCTGCGTGTGTAAAGTTCTAAAAGTTACTATTTCATTGTACACTGAAGCTGTTGGTGTGGATTGTCGAACAACATATTGAGTTCGATTGCTTAAGTCGAGCACCGTCTTCCCTTGAGGCTCGTTTGGATCACAACATGTGACCGCTCTGTCTGCTGCACTCTTTTCTTTCACCCTAGCTAGCAAGGTCCACTGCTGTCAACTCTTATAAGCAGAACAACACGGAACCTTTAGCTGTACACATAACACGTAAACCCAGACAACCTTTTCCCTGACTGGCACTTTTCCTCCTTTTGTTGCTGTTACTCATCTGCTGTGACACTGCCAATTGCTTTTTGATCAAGTGCCATATATATATATATATATATATATATATATATATTTGGTGGGAGAGCCTATGGTGCACAGAGGCTAGTCGTGGCTAGATCCTGACAAATGGTCTACCCACTGATGCTACTGTTGTGTCATGCGCTCATATCCTGGGCGCCTCCTCGTTGCGACCGCTGGGTGGAAGATGTGTTACTCCCTTCTCTCTGCTAAGATCCAGGACATCGATCCGCATGAGTCAGTGAAATGTGCATATGCTAGACCCGCTGCCTTTCGAGTGTACATTTAATCGAAGGCTTTGGTTGAGGACCCGAGTCGTTCTGCTGTCAGGATTGGGCGCCCTGGCATTATCCTAGTCCATCCTCTTCGCAGATTAGGAAGTGGTCGATAACCCTCTTCCCGTAAAACCTAGCCATGGCGGGGGGCATCTCCGGGTATTCAATGGTTTGCTACTGCCCGCCTCAAGCCAGACAGCTTCTGGTCAAATTGGTACAAACCCGCTAAATCCATCCTGCGTCTGGCCGTGGTTCCAGGTGCAAAACGTATGAATTGTTCCCGATTATCAAAGGCACTGTGTGATGGACCCCAATCAGATCCTAATAAGTCTCTGAAACCACACTACCGAGCTGGATCTGCTCCCCACTGCCTTGGGGGTCAGGCTATTGAGTCAAAGGCTCTCGGCAGATTCCCTCAAGCAAATCTCCAAACCACCCACTGTCTTGTAGTTCAGGCTACTGAACCAAAGGCTCCGGGTGAAGTCCCTCAAGCAAGCATCTGAAGCAGGACCGCCACCTCGCGTGCGATTGCCCACTAATGCAATCGCATGCCTGCATGCAAAGCGTTCAGCATCGGCTACTGGAATGTGCACACACCACTGGACCGGAACTCCAGTGAGCGCCCCGAACGACGCACGGCA
>OX104064.1:132779531-132801574 GCA_944474145.2 Dicrocoelium dendriticum
AGCCTGCCCGCCAAAGATTTGGATATTACTCAGCGGTAGCTTGCTGAAGCTTAGAGCACACCGCTCGGATATGCATACATTTTCACGGGCTCCTAGAGGACAGACGTATGTAACCTCACTTACGAACTAGTGTAACCCCGCACCAACGAGATCCAAGGTAGACGGAAGTTTGTTACTCATGTGTCTACTCGGGCGGTCCACGAACTAATGCAAAGGAAGTGGTAAATTTAGCTCGAAAGTGCCCACCTCCGAACCGCGAGATAGGTCAACGCAACAGCCTTCAAGGAGGTTGAAGTCACCCAGTATTAACCACCTATTGGCAGCTTGAGTACGTATAAACTCAATAACCTTTCTGGAGATACTTCCAGGACCTCGATATACCACTACAACTGTAAACTGAGCAGAGGAAGTGCACACAATAGTCGACAGGGCTTCAACAATTTGATCCGGCGACTGGAAACCATAGGTCCTCAACACATCAAGTTTACAACTCAAATAAAGTGCGACGCGCCCACTTTGGTGGTCAACGGAGCGAGCACATCTAATCAGTGCGTAGCCAGGTAAACCTACTTCACCTTCTGTGATATACGGGGACAACCATGTTTCAGTGAAAGCAGGTTTGTCGGGCCGAATTTTGTCTACAAGTAGACCCACCTTGGGCTATGCGCATTATTTAGCACTACACGGAGGAGCTCGGCACGACCAGCCCTGGGTTGGAAGCTACCAGGAGTGGTTCTGGTAGGGCAGCAGTTGATTTCCGTCTGAGGATAGAATGAATTCTGTAAGCGTTCCTTCTTGAGAAGATAGTTTATCCAGGAGTTGATAGGGTTGCTCCGACTTCTTGATGGATCTGAAACGAAAAAGACAAAACACCCTGGTCCGCAAAATTAACACCCAGGTTCCTTGTATTAGCTCCCCCTGCTATGCCAGTTACTTGAAGTAAGTAAGTGAGGAGGAAAAATCGAATGTAAACGTAGTGGAAACCAATTAAAAGAGGAGGATAATGTCGAGGGTGAGGGGAATTACATTAAAAAGCATCAAAGTATGAAGATGGGAGTAGGTCAGGAGAAAGCAAATAGTTCGTGTTGCTACCCAATTGTATCTAGTTGACGCTCAAACCTCTTAAACGTAGCTGTCTTGACAACCATTTTGGAAGAGAGTTCCAGCGCTCGATGACTCGACGCGATAACCGTGTATCCGCTGGAACTCGATCGGACAGCGGTTTGTCCAGCTTTATACAATGCCCGCAGAGCACAGTTAATCTAGCTGGACCAAATAGCCAGGACAAATCGGGGCCAACCATAGCAGTCAAACTACGGTAGGTTATGCTTAGGTCCCCTAAGGCTTGGATAGTGCATTGAATGCAGTCACAAACTAAGCAGGCTTTCGGGGTACGTTTTTCCTCGTACCCACTCGACCAACCTAGTAAAGACACGCAGTGCCCTTTCCAGTACCATTTTGTCCCCTACAAAGCAATGTGGACAGACTTGGACGTAATATTCTAGGTGCGGTCGCGCAAACGCTGAGAAGAGCTCTAAAGCATACTAATGGTTGGGGTCCCGAAAGAACGACAATTAAACCACAACACCCGGAAATCTTTACTAACCACCTTCTTCCAGTTGTCTCCAGAGTGTAATTTTGAACAGCGGGCAGCACTTAGATCAACCTGATAAGTCACGTGTGGGAGTTCACACCCATCGATCACATAACTTGTGGAGGAATCAGACGCTCCGATATGCAGCACTGAACACGGCCCGGTTTATGGCCAGCAGCCACAAGACAGACCATTCCCAGAGCAAATCCAGAGCCCGTTGTATAGCCACAGGGCCTCTAAGTATACCAACAAGCCTCCGGAACTTTAGGACCACAGCAACTAAGTGCGATGTCGTCTCAAGCTCCCCGGCAAGCCATAAACGTCGGCTGCCAAGAGCAGCGGACGTCGGACCGAGCCTTGCGGAACGCCGCTAAGGACAGCTTGTCAACACGAAAGACTGATTCCCAGCCGAACACGCTGTTCCCATCCATCCAGCAAAGCTGACACCCACTGAAAAGCGTGACCGGGTATTCCATAAGACATCAACGTCAGTGAGAGTCGCGAATGAGGGACAGTGTCAAACGCCTTGGCGAAGTCAACGAACACCACGTCCACCGCATGTCCACTGTCTATGACTTCAGCCCTGCTGTCCCACGTTACCAGCAAGTTTGTTTGACAGGAAAATCCTTCGCGAAAGCCAGGTTACTCGACGTTAAGCAGGTGAACTCTATTCAACGGGTTCACTACTGTATTGCGTACTAATTTTTCAAGTAACTTTACTACCACGCTATTCAAGCTGGCAGACCTGTAATTAAGCAGTATGTCTTCGTTATCGCACTTGAAAATCGGCTAGACAACAGCCTCCTTCCATTCGGTAGGTAAGATACAGCTGTTGAGTGGCTTCTGAAGCACACAGCGGTACACTAAGTTCCACTGCCAATGTATGCAACAACTTTGGGTGAACGGAAGCTGGCCCGGAAACCTTAGCTGGGTTCCCCTTTCTCAGCAACCGGAGAAGGAGACTCAGTTACAGGAATTTCGTCCAGACAACGGTCCTCAGAAACTCTTGAAGCCCGTTCACTGCATGGCGTAGTTGGCTCGCGGGCAAAGACGCATGAGTACTGCTCACCAATCGAGAATGCCATGGCATAGTCGCAATAGGCATGGGCCCCATCGCTTCGAAGCAACGTTGATATGGGCGAGTTCGCACCACAGCGTCCTTTAACGTAGGCGAGATGTTTCTTGGGTTTTGTCGAAGCAGTAGCATCTAAGCTTTACTTGCTGAAACCCGGCAAGTCTAACATGCAGCTTACACTCAGTTCGAATAAACCGATACCCGTCAAACCTGCAGTTCGACATAGCTGTTCCATCCGCTCGCCCACATCTAGACAGCTTGGTTAATAGGCCATTTCCCGCGGAATCTATCCATGGAGCTTTCTCTATAGATTCCTTTCATTTCATCAGTGGAACGTCAGGTGCAGCAGTGTCTACGAGGCGAGCTTTACAGTTTCCCTGTCTGTGTGAACAGTGTCTGTCTCAAGTATGGTACAAGGGGAGGACTTATCCTTATCCCGCATCGCTTGAGAATTCGCGGCGAAAGTGTCCCGAGACCACCTGACGGTAGCTTGATAAGGTTTGCTAAGGGTTCACTGGAAAGACAAGCAAAGACGAGGGCCGGCACCAAGAGACGAGTCTAAGTAATGTCAGTAACAAAGCCGTGACTTAGCAAAAACAAGGTCCAAACAGGACGGCTGCTGGTTTCTCATGTACCTAGTGGGGAAGCCCAGGAACTGGTGTAGTGGTAGCTGCAGCGTCAAGTTCTGCAGTTCTGCACCGAACGACCCTAGTGCTGAAATGCAAGATAGATCAGCCCAACAAACCTCTGGGAGGTTGCAGGCTCCCAGCACCAGCCACTTGTTCGAGGAGTGAGTGCGTATAAACTCATTGATTCCATGGGAGGTGCCCATGGGCCTCTATACACTAACACGACCGTAACCTGAAACAAGGAAGAGCAAATCAAGACTGCGGTGCCCCAAGCTGATTTGTAGAACGACTGAAGAAGGTCAGTCCTTTATACGTTGATGTGATAATTAACATAAAGAGCTCCACCACCCCTTGACGGCCAATGGCGAGGTCAGCCAGGAACAGTGCGTAGCTAGGAAGATATATATAGTCATCGGTGAGTTCCCCAGACAGTCACGGTTCAGTGAAAGAACATATACCTGGACGACATTTATCTACGTGCAGACCCACCTCGAACAGCTTGTTCCTCAGGCTACGCAAGTTCCTAAGTACTACTTGGAGAAATTCAACACGACCAGCCCTGAGTCGTTCAGGGCTGAAAAGGACCGCCCGCTGACCACCTAAATACCCACCATTCGTAGACCATGCTTATCAGCTTCACGCCGGGCTTTTAGGTCTTTGATGACTTCCGTTAACTTTAACCTATCTGCTAACGAAGGGACTGTTTGCACACTAACCTTGGTACATTTGAGCTTGAAGGCCAATCGCAGTAACGCCCGGCGCTCCACTGAATTGGAGAGAACCACTCTAAGCTGACGGAATCGAGCTTTGTTGTCCTGCCTGAACGTTCCATAACCTGATAAACATCCTGATATTAACGCCAAGAAAACTGTGGTTAAGCCTGGTTACGCAAACTTCAAACCAACTAACATCAGCAAGCGTGCGTTCGGTGGACCAAGCGAAGGTGGATTCGGTTATGTTACTGAAAATCACACAGCTATCTGTCTAAGAATCGCCCCGACGAGGCGTATTTACTCCACGTGCACTACCGTCCACGCCACATAGTATTTTAACGGAAATTGTTGGAACTGAAAGCGAGGGCCCCACATGCCTCACTGAGGAAGTTGCACCACCAGGTGATGTTTCTAGCTCAGGCGCTTGCCCCTTGAGCTTTCTATCACCCGGGTTGAGGGCGGTGGTGTTGCGCGCTTTCCTTGCCTTCTTACGCTTATTCATATTTAGCCTTAGAGCCCGTGACGCGCCTTCCATTTGGAAAGCTTCGACGGTGCCGTCCAAGGCCTCTGGGTAAGATATCTTCATGTGAACTGGAGCGTCCTGTAGGATGAACGACTCATCAACGGATGGAATGTCAGTGGTGGTACAGTAAGCTACAGCCTTCACCTTCGCAATATTAATGGATTTCTTCCATATAGCCAATTTAGAGTGGACGGAGGCAAGCGAAATAAGCTAGGCCAACGCCTTCGCGACGATTGCTAACCTGAATGCCAGTGCTTTGAATTCAGTAAGGTAACAGCCGGGAATGCCGCTTTCTGAGCGCAACCATCGGCACATCTAAACAGATAGTTTGCACTGGATGGTAGCGTTTCGTACTGCTTCGCTCCGAGGCAGGTTCAACTTTTGTGATCCCAGCGGGCGGTAAACAGCACACTGCATAGCACCAGATGAGTCCGTAACTGGCCTTGAGCAGGTAGAATTGCCGCAAGCTGCAGTTGCGTCAACAAACCCTTGGACCACCTTGGCTCCGATTCTTCAAGACCCACTCTACAGCCATCGTGTCACGAGTCAGGCAAGGAGGACAAGCCTAGACGCAATACTCCAGGTGTGGCCTAACAAAGGACTGCACAATTTAACAAATACTTCTTGTTAGGATACGGTATGATTTACGGATCCTCCAGTGGATGTACAAACCCCTGTGAGCCGCTTTCTTACAGCTCGCGCTGGATTCGAACTCCTGTGATAAGTGCTCCCTAAGTAAATTTGTTAGGATACGTGAGGAATTTCATTATCGCCAAGCATGTAGTGCAATGTCGGACAACGTGCTCCTATGCGCTAAACTGAAGAGTTACTGTAGTTTATTGGCACCGCCACAGAACGGACCAATACAGTAGTCTGTCAGATGCCTGCTGCGGAACTTGGGAGCCATCGGGGCCGCTCCCTGTGCACCAAAACTTTAAGTCGTCGGCAGACATGAGGGTAGGGAACCCCAATAGTCCTGGTAGTTCATTTGTGTACATAGCAAATGGCAGTGGACCAAGAACTGAGCCATGTGGGACACCGCTCAGATTTGCATGTCGGAAAGAAAGACAGCAGCCCACCCGAACACACGTCTCCCGCCCCTCGAGAAATGAGGGTAGCCATCGAAGCACGTGCCCGGAAACTCCATAGGAACGGAGCTTACGGGATAGACAAGTACGCCGGACGCAGTCAAATACTTTGGAGAAGTCCATGAATAGCACATCCACTGATTGGCTCTCATCGACGGATTCAGCCCAACGTTCCTGAGCAATCATCGAGTTGGGCAGGCAGGAGTACCCTTTGCGAATAACATGATGAAATGGGCAGATAAGGCCAAAGGTTCTTAAATGGTCTTCGTGGGCATCCAGCACCAGCTTTTCTAGCAAGTTAACCAGAAGACAAGTAAGGCTGACAAGCCAGTAGTTTACAGGAAGATGCTTGTCTCCCTTTTACAGGTGGAGCAAACTACAGCTTTCTTGCAGTCAGTGGATTAAGCGCAACCGGTGAGAGACTTTTCAAAACGACAAGCTACGGGCCCACGGATTTTAGTTGCAGTTTATGTAGCAATTTTGGACGAATGGCGTCAAAGCCAGCGGCTTTGCTAGGGTTCAGTACTCACAGTAGTGCACGCACCTGGGCCATTGACACAATGGTCACTGTCAACGGAGAGCCTGTCGGAACTTTCATTTCTAGGTCGCTAGTTGATAAAGGGGACTCTGGAGAAAACTTTTTCGCATGCTGCCCACAGAGAAGGCTGGCCTTATTGTAGTCGGTATGCCTGGTAACCTCATCAGGTCCATGCAACACCGGGATGAATGAAACCGCGCGGCATGGTCGTTTGACGGAAGAGGAAATTTGCTTCGAAGTGCTTGAAGCTGTGTTTGTTATCTCCAACTCGTAACGAACCCTGGCATCCCTTAGGTGTTGCTTACACCTGATTAGTGCCGCTCGACAACACTTTCTTCACAAATAAAAGCGGAATTTGGGGGTGGGACAACTCAACGAGGAAGGCCTTGATGTGCCTTCATGCCGTCTGCATATCGTCATTGGCCAAGATGACACAGGTTAACAAGCAGCCCTGGATCATGTTACATTAGCATTAGCAAGCCAGAGGTTTGGGCATCTTGGGCTCTACTGACTGCGCACATGAAGGAACTGCAAGCTTGATAACTGGGTCTAAGCGGCGGACCGTAAATCACGTTACTTGCGAAGGCAACTATGTTGCTAAAATAAGATAAAGGATAGACGTAGACTGTCCCTCCATAAACCTTATTGTTTGATATACAAACTGTTAAATGAGGGTTTAGCGCATAAGCTGCACGAGCTCTGGAGTCAAGCCTGTAGTAGGCTGGCTAGCCGAACAACCTCCTCGTGCTGCCAGCTGGGTGGTTCGGGTTTAACCCGTTCCAGCAAATAGTTCAGCGGCAGTGTTCCAGGACGTGGTGAGTTTTCGCCTGGCAAGCGTTCTCCCTATAAAAAGCCACAAATGTCTGCTTATCAACACTGTGACGTGGCGGATGTGACTCGCCACAAAATAAAGTCACTGGCACGTTGACATCCGGAAAATGGTATCCAACCCACGGACATCAATCGCTTATTCTCATATTCCTGCCGATAACAAACATTCGAAAATTCTGCGGCACATTCAAACATACCAGCTACATTCATAGACAATTACATACATATATACACCTATAAACTTACATTCACCGTTATGCCAAACATGTACTCTTTGTACATTTTGATCACACTATGTTAGCTAAACATGATCTTGCCTGTACAGGTGTGCCTCGCATTGTCGAGAATAAAAGTTTATTTATTTATTTAGTCAGTGTCTTGCAGGAGAGGTTGCGCCAATCCATCTCTGGAAAGTTAAATTCCCCCATCACAAAGCATTGATTTGTAGAGTGAGCTCAACTAACATCAGGGTAGCCTGTAGAAACACTATCTGGACTTCAATACACTAACACAACCTTAAATTGCGAAGACAGGGTGCTCACTTTAACCGAAAGAGTGTTTACATTCCTCTCAGTTGAGCGTAAATTTAAAGGGCTTAAAGTCTTTCAACTCGAGGTTAGGTAGGGTGCAACGGAACCACCAGGACGGTCGCAGGGGCGATCCGGTTTCAGTAGTGCGCAGCCAGGCAAGCATATTTCACTGTCCTTGACTACCGCAGACAGTTATGTTTCAGTGAAAGAGTAGACTTCTGGGTGACAGTGGTCCGAAAGCGCGCCAATCGCAGAACTTGGTACGCAGGCTACGCACGTTACTGGGTACGACATTAAGGGTTTCCGTATGGTGCGGCCAGGACCACGCGGCGCCAGAATGGGCTGTGGCACGACGGAAGTGGACTGCCGGCGCACCAACCGAAAACCATCAAACGCAGACCGTTTTCCTCACCGCGCGACGTGCCTTAAGGCCTTGAATGGATGCTCTTTGTTTCACCCTCTCTGCTAAAGGAAATTCCGCCTCTATGCTGATTCCAGAACCTTTCTAGTTTAAAAGCAAAACCCATAAGCGCTCGTCGCTCTTCGGGTGTGGAGCACCGCTGGCAGTAATCGTGGTCTTGAGGTGGGACCACCGACCAGTGTGCCTACGCTAGGTACTCCCAGGGAATCAGGAGGTAGGATTTCAGTAACCAGCATTTTCAAACATTCGAGCTCATGTGACTTCCTTTGCTTTTGCATGCAGCAGAGGACTCTGGCAGTTTTAAGGTTTACGCTACTATTCGTGTACATGTCTCACGATGCGAGGGGTTTACACCTCGTCTAACTGAATCACTGGGTGGAGACATGCCCAACTTCTCCCTTACCGGTTTAGACGCATTAGTTACGCTAACCGGAGCTTTCGGAGCTAACGAAACGGCGGTGAGACACTGCTGCAGTGGCTTTTTACCCAGGGACTTGCCATACACGCTGCGGCCCCATTCGTCTCTAACTTGGTTAAGATTACTGAGTTCTTTGTTTTCCTTTGCTACCCTTTGATGGGCGTATGAGCCTGTGCCACATTTTCGTTAGGTGCAGAGTTAAAGACATGGGCCGGCGTGTCGCCTTTGGCAGCAGGTGCGCTCGCCAAAGTCGACATAATCTTCAAGCTGCTCGAGTCCGAATAGTCTCCCAATAATCCGAAGGCCGGAGGGCCGTGCGCCAAAACCTTGTCTAGGTAAGCTACCAGCCCGTCGCTTTCCGGTCCAGGTTTGACACCAAAGCAATCAGGTTGTTCATGTCTTTCAACCTGGAAGCGTGCAAAATGTCATGCAACCAAAAGCGGACGACATCGGGCTCTGTGTTTGCAACAGATGGAAGAACTAAACAGCAACCTGTCACCATTCGTCGTCAAATCAGTGCTCAAATCAGTGCATCTTCCATGAAACCAGTGACTTCAGTTGTCACACTGCATTCCACCAGTGGAAGTGACCACTGGGTCTAAGCTTCTCAAGTTGCCGCATCATGTCTTCGAGTCAGATAGATGAAAACTGGAGAGGGAGTTAGGACAGACTAATTTAAATAAATAAACAAATAAATATTTTATTCTCGACAAAGTGAGGTAGGCATTTTGGGCATGCTCAGCATATTGCAATATTGTACATGATAGCATGCTTAGCAGCACCAAGCGCGGGAGTAGTGCAGAAGGATTCAGTAGTGCGGGCCCATATGGCCCAAAGGTTGGAAGAAGTCTATGTCCAAAAAATGCGAGCTTTAGAGATGAGAATCAGATCAGTAATGTTTAGTATGTTGATGAAAAACTATTTCGATGAGGTTGTGTACACAGTGCGGGTCAGGTGAGGGAAGCAGGGGGAAAAAGCTGCAAAAATATTTAAGCATATTGGCATGTAACTGATCAAATATGTAGGCGTGTTCGTGCAGGAGCAGCTATATGCACAGAAATTGTACATGTGGCATCGGTCAACTTGCCAATGTGTGTTAGGGGCAATGAATTTATTGAGTGGTGAGTCACCTCCGCCAAGTCACAGTGTTGTTAAACAGACATTTGTGGCTTTTTGTAGGGTCAAAAAGTACAGGAGTGAGACGTGTTTAGTAGGATTTCGCTTCTATTATTCTAAATCTTTCAGCTCACGTAATACTAACTGCCAAGCTCGCGTTAACCTCCTTAGAACGGGACGCAAGCTAAAAGTCACAACGTTGGATGTGTCTCACAATCATCTAGTTAATCGCCTTCTTTTTGAGCGACACCCCATCAATCGCCGTCTGACGGACGATGAGTTCACTCAGTCCGTGGACGTTTTCCGCTATAACACCCCAACTGGTTCTGGTGATCTATTTCCTTACTTTTCATCGATAGGTTGTCTTAAGGGAGCCGTGGAATTCCCCTCAAACAGAGGTATTGTGCAGAATAGAGTGCCAAAGTAAGCTATTCTGTGCAATTTAAACTCCCATTTTCACTTCATTGTCGCGTCGACATGGATGCCAGCCCAGTAAAGAAAACGCAAAGAAGTAAAATGTTTGTTCAGATTAAAACTCATTCAATTACCCGACAGTAGGCTATATGTTTGCACTGCTATTATATTTTAGCCGATGAATACGACTTTGTGTAATGATACCCTGGATGGGACATGCTCGTCCAAGGCACAAATATAGTGAACAACCCTGAACATTCTCTCGCTGCCTTTTGTTAAATACAATGCACAGTTTTTATATCGGTTTCTGCGCTCATTTGGAATTACAGCATTTTAAACAACGAACTGGACTAGCGGCACGTTTGCTGCCAGTGTAATAGGACTCAGGTGGGTTGTCATAGCACACGGCTCGAAGTCTCGTGCTCGTTGTATATAGGCTCCATCAGTGGCACATTTGGTGCAAATGTAATAGGACCCAGGTGGGTTGTAATAGCATACGGCTCGAAGTCTCGTGCTCGTTGTATATAGGCTCCATCAGTGGCACATTTGGTGCCGATGTACTAGGACCCAAGTGCGTTGTAATATCATCTGACTCCGAGGGTTGTGCTTGTAGTATACAGGTTCCGACAGTAGCGCACTCACGATAATGCTGTGGTAGCATCAGATAATGCATACCGTCGGCTGAAAGTCATCCTAATTAAGTTTCGTTTGGACGAGAACTGGTAATTCAAAATCAATTTAGGGTTTGGGTTTGTGGCTACTGCATTTGCGTAATTATAGTTAATATGTTCCTCTCTCCCTTTTCTCTGAGGTCGTGAACATCGGAGAGCTTCGGGATTGAACTGAGGAACTGCCTCCGTCTGGGATGGGACGAAATAACCAACAAGTACTTACCTGGACCATGGCCGCACTTCCACTCTAACTATTTGCACCCAACCACCGATGTCCAGTGAGGGTAGCTGGACACGAATTCTTCGCTCCCCGGCAAATATACATAATCAGAGATGACTTCATGTGGTTCTGCGAAGGATCAACACATTATATTCAATAAGAATGTTTAGTACCCGACCTACTAACGGACAGGACCCAGGAACGCAATAGGCAACCAGTTATTGCATCAACCAGCGGAAAAAATGGGACGCAACCTGACTGCGAATAACCGAGCAAACAGACTTTTAACAAGAAACATAGCCAGTTACAATTTGCCATTCAATGGATTGGTGGCAGTGTTCCAGGACGTGGTGGGTTTTCGCCTGGCAAGCGTTCTCCCTACAAAAAGCCACAGATGTCCGTTTAACAGCACTGCAACGTGGCGTATGTGACTCGCCACCGAATAAAGTCACAGCCCATAACTTTACACTGGCAGGTCAACTAGCGTCACAATTCTACATAGGATCGTTACACTGGGACTTCTACATCTGTATATACTGTTGTCGTTTTACATCCTACCATACGTTGCCCTTTTCCTTCCTTGTGTGCGGGCTCTTCCATTACCTTTCAGTGGATCATTCAGGTTTCTCAATCTCTTATTAGCTGAGGTCCCGTATCTCATGACAGCCAACTTATTGTTTCGCATTTTCAACATTGTACAGTTCCAATCATGGATATATGAACAATTTTCTGCGTTACTGTTACAATTGCATTATAATGTTTGTACCGCTGTACATATCTGATCATGCCTCCATGAGCGTGCCTCGCATAGTCGAGAATAAAATATTTATTTATTTATTTATATGTGGCTTTCCGCTTCATGTTTACGATATTTTTACTATGAAACTTTCGTTGCTGAAGTGCGAGGGGCTTTTGAAGTTATACTGGGTGACCAAAAGGTCGTCCATAAGATGTACATTTGCACTGCTGAGGGCCAAAAGTCTGGTCATTTAGGGAGTTACAACACTCACACGACGGCACACGCTTTCGCTGCTCGCGCTGAAGGGATGCATATTCCGTCAACGTTACGCGGTAATCGATTACAGACTGGTAAGTACGTACTACCACATTTCGGATTATTCGTCACCCATGGGGCGCTAAAAGTTACTTGCGCTGACAGAAAGTACGGTTAAAAGGAAGGATTTAACGCACTAAACAGCGCCGATAATTATTTAGTACATTAGTTAAACATATTCATGGACATATAAAGACATATATCTTCATCTCCTTTTGTTTCTCCGCGAGTGGCCAAAAGCACGCTTCAGTGGGAGGGCTCGCTGTACATATGTTTGGATAAAATGATAATTCATAGGTAAAATAATGCTGCATAAGGATCCTATGATTTTACAAAATCTTCGCTGTTAAAGAAGCCACTTAATTATGTCTGCTATGATGTATCCACTGCTATGAAACTCACAATCCCCAAGTGTTACTTATTTTATTATATTAATAATGCGTTTCACATTAAAATTCCGAAGCTAAAAATATCGACACAGTAGGAGACTAATTAAATAGTCCAGGAAGAAACTAAAAGTGGACTGTAGGAATTTTTAATAAATGGGCTCAGAAACGGTATGCTTATCTTATATACCTTGCAGTGAATAATTTCTACTTTGGTTATCAATATTGCATTAGTGTTACGCATATTTAAGGCAAATATAGCTGCATGCATTACACACTTCGATGTTTCCACATCGATAGGTAGACGCATAGTAACGCCAATTGGATATTAGCAATGTTGCAACACAGCGTGCCCAGCTGCTAGAGTGGACAACAGTTTGCATTCATTTCAAATCCGTTTTGCTGCACATTTCTTCTGTGTTCTGTTTTGCGTTTAACAACGTCTAGACAGGACGCCGAGAAGAGGCATAAAAGATAACCCACAGACTATTAACGGATTCTCGTGCCAACAAGCTTGTTACAAAAGAAAGCTTTTACGGTATACGTTGCGGAAATCCAATGTTTTTAACGGACTTCCAAGACTGCGAATTAGTTAAATACAGCATCCATGGCTTTTAGCATTATAATGCGCTCACTGTGCAATATTGGACATAAGGGTGTGGAAATTTCTTTGTCTAATTAATTTTCCAAATTTGCGGCGTTTGGTTCACCGTTTGCTAAGCATTCGAATCGGCGGCAAACGGTTGATGGCTTTTTAGCACACTAAAACACAGTTTTAAGCTTACATTAGCTTAGAATGTCAGAGTCTAGAGGTCAATTGTTTTACTCCCTTCCGACCAATCAACATACGTCACTATCTTTAAAGTACCCTGCTAGGTCTGCGACTACCGGGCAGCCCTTCGGAGTCGACCGCAAGTGGTTGGAGCTGTTGAAGTTGGACGACTCAGGTGACTTCTATTGATTTGAATAGCTTTCTGGGTTCCTTTAGTGTCTCTGGATTGCAAAGTGCGGTTGAGTTTGTTCTGTGTTGCTTCCGTGTCCGGATGAGCGTCGCAGGTATGTCCTCAGAGGTGTTTTGTGCAGGTATTATTATCCTTTAGAACAAGGGAGAGAAGAACAACGGACGGAGAAAAAGTGCCAAGAAAATTGAACATGACTATGTTAATGTATAACTATAAAATTTATGGTAATGTTGTGTCTGTTAAAAGCTATGGAATGACCGAATATGTTATACATCATATCCGTAGTTTTGCGTGCAAGCGCGAGACCCGATATTTGCTGAAGGTGAGAAACAAATGCCGTCCAAAGTGGCCTTGCGTACGCAAAAGTTGTACCGGGTGGAAACCGGTAATATCAGGCGTTGTTAACCGGTAAATGAGTTAAGGGAATCAGAAGAACATAGTGAGTGGCTTAATATGCGCTTAAGATATGGGTTGAGCGATCGGTTGTCAGTGGTAGAGCTTATCGTTCGAACTTGTATGAGAGCCAGTGGAGTTATTACGCCGGGTTTGAGACCCATGAAAATAATAACGTAACATGTTCAGTAATTGGATGCTAGAGGAACAGCTGGGTGAAGGGGTGAAGCGGAGTGACAACATTGTGACCAGAATGGGATTTATATACTACAGATGTAGCGAGAATACTTTTGCAAAGCCAGTCCTAAAGGGACCTGGAATAGCGGAAAAGATAGGGACTTCTACAGTGCGGCAAACAAGTCAAATAGACGAGAAGAAAGGGCGATATTAGGAGTCGGGTTAATTATGAGGAAGGAACTGCCCGCTGATAGGCAGTCAACGATAATGATTGGAGCGAAAAGGACTTGTATAATACGGCGGTAGCGAGAAAATGGTTCTAGAGCCAGTGTTGAAAGGAACCAATAATATCAGTAGTGTGAGCAGCAGCCCCAAAAGATGCTGGGTGTGCCACTATAAGGTGGACATCCACGGTGGAAAGTTGAAGTCAGGTAGACTACTAGTTATAACTCACTAATTACTGAGTTGCTGGCAGCCTGATCTATTAATATACAGGAGCGACACGCTTTATCAGGCTCGATTTAGACTGATAGGTGTACAGTGTTGTCTACAAGAGAGCGAACAGACAGCAATACTTGCCTCAGCTGTAGAGAGACAACGACAGTAGTGCCGGCTCTGGAAGTGACCAAGGGTAAGAGAATAATACAGACAGCACCACCAAGTGCTGTGTTTCACCCGAAAAGTTGCGATATTGCCCAGAAGAGGTGCCGAACCAGTATATATTAGAGCATGGTTGAACATAGGAGTGGATGAGACACGAAAAAGATAAACTGCTCAGAATCTGGTGCTGGTGGAATAAGAACGACATCGGTCCGATAGACGTGGATGTGAACACTACAAAGAGTATGGCAGCCGATGCGCAAAAGAAGAGAGGCGTTGTTTGAAGACTCATAGGCATTTGGAGCCTCAGAGACCGGACTTGTCCAAAAGGTTTAAGAATGAGAGGCACGGTGGCGAAGGGAATCTAGCGAGAACTGGGATTTTGCCCAGGCGCTATGGGTACTTAGACCACTATTGAAGAGTTGCGAAATGGACCAGAAGAGGGGCCGAACGCAATATACACAGAGTGGGGTTAAGCATGGGGTGGATGAGACCTGAAACTTTACAAGTGGTCATAATCTGGTGCTGGCGGAATAGTGGAGACAACGGTCCGATAGACAGGGGATGTGGATACTACAGTGTACGGTGTAGCCAAGGAGCGTTAGTAGAGTGCAGCCGTTTAGGTATAGAACAGGCATTGTTGATGATGAGGATGTAAAACCTCAACGTTCTAGGAAGAACAGTAAGTTAAATATTTGGGTCAAAGGGATGGAAGTCCTGAGGCAGTCTCGGTTAGGTGTGGCTAGGAAGGCCAAAAGAGAGCAGAAGGGCGAATGATAAGCGATCAGAAACAGCTGTGATGCGAGGTTAAAATGAAGTAGGAGACTGGTGGAAATACAGAATAACAATAAGATGTAGGCTTATTCGCTAGAGATTGTTTGGTCCTGCCTCCCATAGCTCGTCTTCCGGCACTTTGAGGCGTAATAGTTCCGAAACTGTGGCTACGCCTAGGAATCTTCGTATAGGATTTTTTAAGTGTGTACTGGTCGCAGATGATCGGATTTTCAGCGGCACCTTGTTCCATGTGTCTGCGTATCTATAAAGGAAGAAATTATGGAGTATGCCGCAACGAGCAGCCGGCAGACTGAATGAATAGGTCGCGTTGCGCAGATGATATCGGGTATCCCCTGTCGTTCGGAAGTGTCGTGTCAGGTTCATTTCCGGCTTTTGTTTAAGCTTGTATAGAAAGGTTTATCTTTAGGCACTGTAACCACCGCGGGTCCAATCCCAGTTGTTTGCATCGACTACGGCAGTTCAGCATGTTTGAGCCTAGTAGACGTTTGGTGTAGGAACGCTGTACGTTCTCCAGTGCAATCCTGTCGCACTTGAGTGAGTTCATTTGGACTATAGATCAGTATTGGCGAACAGGTGTCTCTTGGGTACTTGTCTGACGGCACTAACGGAGGAATTAAACGCTGATCAGTAAACGGAGTTCCGACGACCGACAGCAAGCGCACACACAACTCTCAAAATGGGCACGGCGTCACCGAAACCATAAGACGAACGAAATTCGCAGTGTTAAGCTGAATGTGTGAGTTAAAATAAATGTTTAATAAATGCGGGAAAATAGAATGGGCAGTTGCGATGAAAGACGTAAAGCATTTATAAACATCACACCTATGTAGCCGCAGACGTCTTGTGGCTGTCCTGGTGGAGGCCACAGTGACATTCACATCCAGACAAAACGCCGCTTGATCCCGTCGGATTCTAGACATAGTGAACGCCAATCTCTGGGTTGTGAGTTGCGCAGGAGTCTGCAAATGGACCGCGAAGCTTGGTGGTGTGAACGTGCTAGGGAGATGGAGCTTGCTAAGCTCTCTGGTAATACCGGAAAACTTTTCCATCTCATTCGAGTCACCGAAGGTGTTCGATCTGGTATAAGTGAAACAATATGCGAAGGGGATGGCGCCTTATTCACCAATGTTCAACGACGGTTGGAGCGATGAGTCGAACATTTTGGCTCGCAGTTTTGTTGGGCACTCGCGCTGGGGCCCGAGTGGTCAACCCTCACAGATCCTCTCTCGTGTCAGGAAATCGAGGAAGAGCTCCGCCACATGAAACGTTATAAAGTCCCCGGCCCTGATGCTCTTCCTCCAGCTCTACTTAAAGATGGTGGCGCTCCGCTGGTTCGAGAACTCACTGCTTTGTTCTTGAAAGTTAGGTGGAAAGTAGAAGTTCCATCATCTTGGGGTGAACCGATAGCCGTCCCCATCTTCAAAAGGACTTGTGCACAATCTGCTTCATCTACAAAGGCATAAGCTTATTCCCCGTCGTCTGCAAGCTGCTGGTGTCCATCATACTTCGCAGACTATCCCCAACGCGCGAATCGTTGCAGCGAGAAGAACAAGCTGTGTTTCGCCCTGGTCAAGGCTGTATCGAGCAAGTCTTCACACCACCAGATCCTCGAGCTCCGCCATGTGTATCAGAGACCAACGATTGCTGTGTTCTTGGATATCCGTGCAGCTTTCGCTTCTGTCAATCGGACGGCACTGTGGCACTGCCTATTGAGGAATGGTGTCCCCGAGAAGTTCGTCTCCATACTGCGCCCTCTTTATGGTTTGATCTCGGGCAGGGTTAGGGCTTATGGCAAGCTTTCGCCTATCTTTGTGGTCTTCAGTAGAGTTCAACAAGGATACCCTATCTCTCCGTTCCTAGTCAACTTTGTCATTGAGGACGTCTTAAAGAAAGCTCTGGGAGATACGTTGAACGCTGGCATTGAGTTCCTTCCAGGTAGTCGAGTTGTCGATTTGGACTGTGCTGATGACATCGTCTCGCTGGGTCACAATCCACACGCCGTCCGACTTGAACTAAACTGCTTGGCGATTGCAGTATCAAAGTTTGGTATTTACTTTTTGCCATCCAAATGCAAGGCTCCCTTTCAAGACAGTTAGGGGCCTGCGCCTGCACTCACTCTTGGTGGTGAGACACTAGAGGTTGTGGAGAGCTTTGTCTACTTGGGAAGTTGCATCACTGCTGACGGGGCTGTTGAAGACGAGATTTCGATGCGCATCTTGAGAGCACGCATCGTTTTTCTAGGCTAAGACATATTTGGCGTCGCCCCGACGTTCGTCTGTCCATCAAAGGGCGAGTATATTGTGTTCATGGTGTACTGTTGTACGGATGCGAGACCTGACCCATTCGGCAAGATGACTTGCGCCAGCTATTCGTCTTCGAGCACCTTTGTCTGCGGTCCATTGACCGTGTGTAATGGCGGCACCACTTAAGCAATGTGGAAGCTATACAGCGTGCCTTGGGACGAGGAAGTCACTCGCTGGAGGAGCTCGTCTCACTGCATCAACTGCGGTGGTTGGGACAAGTATTGCGCATGCCTGTCCAGCGTTACCCGCGTCGTGCGTTGTTTGCCGTTGCTGGACAGGGTTGGAAGAGAGGGTCCGGTGGACAGCTTACAACATGGAGAAGTCGCATGCAAAAGCTGACGAAAGAGTTGGCCTGGGCCGGTTGTTGTCTTCTACCTGGTTTGGGGTCCGAGAGATGCGGATACTTGCTGGTTGAAGACCTTGGAAGCCATGGTTCCAGATTGATGTCAATAGCGGGCGTGTGGATCGTTGTTTTTCGGGGTCTCTGCTTCCACCTGTAAAGACAAACTGAAAAGGGATTCAAAGCTGTGAGTGGTAAACTGAACAAACATGCTTTTGGTGTTGTTGTTATTTTCTTATTACTCATACAGTTTTTCTATTCAGTCATGGTTCAGGACGGCACAATATCTGTACTAAAAATTGCATATTACCTATATATATATATATATATCACATCCCAAACCGGGTGCCGACATCCATGTGACTATATGTGCATATATTATAGTGGGCTCTTTTATTTGCCATTAGGCTGCTGTAGTTGTGAGTGTGTTCTGTCGGAATGTCATCGTGTGAAGGGATCCATGCACATCTCCATGGGGTGAAGACGTCCGCGGCGTGGGTACGAACATCAGTACAGTCGAAGAGCAGTGACGTTAGTTAGTGACGATTTATTTCCGCCACGTCGCATTGTTGGTTAACAGATATTTATGGTTGTTCGCATGAACAAAACAGTGGAATCGATATCGACTGAGTAGCACTACCTCAGCTCAATTTAAGTTTGTAATTGTGTGTAAAAATCCTTATAGTACATCCAAGAAGGTGCTGGATTTTGTTCGCTCCCAGGCGGATAATAGGTATTCGGTACCTAGCCGTTTTGTAGCAATCCGAAAGTTATTTATTATCCTCTTATGTACAAATTTGTTACTCAAGTGCACATTATTAGTTTGTGTCTTAACGGCGAACCTACTGCCATTTTACCCGCGTCCGACTCAGCACTTGTGTCCACGGTGAGTTCCGACACTGACATACGCTCTCGTCTCTTCATCCGTTTTTCGTCCGATTGTAGCCGTCCTCGAATACAATCCGTTGTGTCCGTTCTTCCGGTTTTCTGGTATCCACACCAGAGCAAGGACACTCTCGTACTAGTATATACTTGTCCTACAAATTGGTGACCCGATTCACACGCGCGACTTTTCAAAATTTTTGGTCGTTTCGTTTTCGGTGAGTTCATTCCAAGTCGTTAGTTCATAATCCCTAGCGCATTATTTACCGTCCATATGTTGTTAACCTTCACTCGTATTGCTCGCATACCATGGTTAATGCCGATGTAAAACCGGAGTCGGGCGGTAGCAGGAATTTGCTCACTTTGGTTATTCCGGATTTTGGGACACACAAGCCCAGCCTCTGGTTTGCCATTTTTGAGATAGAGGTAGAAAACAGAGGGATCTCTACCAATCAGGATAAATACAACCAACTTGTCCCACACCTTCTGCAACACGTGGTGACACTGGTTGAAGATGTACTGCTTCATCGACCGCAGGGCGGTAAATGCGAAGCGATGAAGCAATTCAGCCTAAAGGAATCACCACCCAGCGCTCGTGCTGAATTGGAGCAACTGATTAATAGCACTAAGCTAGGCGATCGCCACCCTTCAGTCTTGCTCCGCAATATTTAGCAGAGAGCTGGCCCTTTGTACATGAGTGAAGCAGCTTTAAGTGAACCGTGGCTCTCCCGCCTACCTGATCCTTTTCTTTTAATGCGCATAGTGTGCCCAGTTAGGTCACTCAAAGAGCTGGCCATAACCGCAGACGCAGCATTCGAGAGAATCCCTCAGCACACCAAAGCATCCTGTAACATTTTCGCCACAACATTAGCTGATAGGGACTTCAGTACGAAAACATCAACGCGAGCAGACTCTCGACACGAAGAGATAGCCGCGTTTCCCCGTGAAGTAGCAGCAATTCAGTTAGAAAGACAGGGCTTCATGAGACCGCATGCCGACCAGGAAATAGCCGCCATTCGTCACGGCGCCTATCAGTCCAGATCTCTAACCGTACAGATCCAGGTCACCGCGCAAACATAGTTCAGCACCCCTCGCAACCGAGCCCGAAATGCCAATTTACTGAATGATCTGTGTTGGTGTCATCGCCAGTATGGTGGCAACACTCGATGTTGTCGTTAACCTTGCTCCAAGCGTGGTGTAGTGGCACAGGGCAACTAGTTCACCGGCATGTGAATGCGGCCCACGCGTCCGGTAGCTACAAAACAGGCCGTCTGTTATACCTCACGGATAGGCGCCCCCGGCAACACTTTCCTTATCGATACAGAAGTCGAAGTGAGCGTTACCCCTGCCAGCACACGACACAAGCATTCGTAGCCAACGTGCAATCTACGGGCAGCCAACAGCTCGCCGATAGCTTCATACGGTCAGCGCAGGATGAACCTAGATTTAAATCTCTGCTGATCTTCACAGGGTTATCACGGTTGCGTCAGTACCTTTCGCAATTATCGGCATCAATTTTCTTCGCCATTTCGGATTGCTTATCGACGCGTGTCGTCACAGAATTTTAGATGACCATTCGAAACTAGATGTTGCTGGCGTCCTGTCAAATGCCCCGATACTCAGCCCTGTTTTCGGATCGCAGGCGCACCGCCTGACTACTTGGGCCTCCTCTCCGAACGCCCGAGACTGGTTCGACTGGCTGGGGAGCTTCCACCAGTCACGAAAAGGTCCCTCACCAATTAGTCACGCGCGGTCAACCGGTTAGCGCACAACCAAGACGGCTTGCTCCGGACAAGCTGCGTGCAACACGGGCGGCATTCGACCACATGCTTCAGCTCGGCATCCTCAGACCGTCCAACAACCCATGGGCGTCGCCTCTCCACATAGTCCCGAAGAAGCTCATAGGGGACTGGCGTTCGTGCGGCGACTATCGAACCTTGAATACGGTTACCAAGCCTGATCGCTGTCCGATCCCACACATCGTGGATCTCACCACTAGTCTGGCGAATAAAATTCTCTTTAGCAAATTGAATTGGTTTCGAGAGTCTTTGAGGTCCTAGTTTAGGTGGGCTTACCTTACTGGAAACGCAAGATTTCGGGCTGTAGCAACAGCTGGACCTGATTTAGTTCACCTGTAATTAATGCATGTGTTGACTGAGAAACTCAGTGCTCCGTACACCATAATACTTCAGAACCCGTTTGACAGCTGTATTCGACATTTTTAATGAAAGAAAGATATCGCATTCGACAAACTTCTCTTGGAAGGTTTGAGTGACCCATTTCACCGGTCGAATGGTGCTATCTACAAAACAATAAGTGAGCGTTTACAATACAAAGCAGCTACAATGGCAACTGTTTGGGTCCGAGAGCCATGAAGCTTGGCTTCCGACTGATTGAGATACGTAGTGACGCCACTAAACTGCGTAGTGTATTTATACGACAGGTGAAAGGCTAGGATTGGCGGTTCACAAGAACAGAACTAGGGCTGTTTGCAGAGTTCACCTTATGTGTCACAGCCGTAAAGCCACAAACGGAGTGCGCAGACAACCATACTCGGTGGCGAGCAAATGTGAAAAGGCCACTGTTATCGATGTGAAACAATGGAGCAAGGGACAATAAGCAATGAGAAACAAAGCGAACTCCCAAATGACAGTCATGGAAATGCGGATTATTAAACACGTTAAGAAGCGTAGAATGGAACGAGTTTGGGGATTAATTTTCACGAAGGTATGCGGAGACGTAGTAAACATGCTTTCACATGAGAGAATTTGTAATCGCAGAGTCCATATATCCACTACACTCCTCCTCGAAATTCGATTTGGAATGTTCCCTGCTTGACAGTAATGCAATATTTATTCTGCACCACCCTACACTTACAACACTATGCCTGCACTCCCCCTCCCCAGTTCGGCCCGTTCGGCTGCGCTGGTCCTCCTTGGAGCAGCAGCTCCAAAGACCCGCTCCCACTTGCGGAGGCCCATCGACCGAAATCACTCCCTTATCTAAACCAATGCATTCAATCAGACAGACTTTCCGTAGGCTCCTTTTGCATAATCCATTCGTCGTACTTACTACTGCACTCTTAACTAGGCCATTTCCGACTTTAACCAATCGTCGATTGCTCCTGACGGCCACTTACCTCAAGAAAACTATGCAGCAACGACTAAAACCAAGCCCCCGCTCGCAAAATGTTTGTCTACTTTGTTTACCTTGCAGTAGCGGTAATGCTTCCCTCAATCCCCGTTTCCAAAACAAATCTGTCAAATAGTTCACCTTACGTCAGCACCGATTGTTTCCATTTGTTACCGAGGTTAGTAATAACCCTGAGGAGTTGGGTCTTAGGATCAGTTACTCCTTAGGGGTGAGAGTT
>OX104064.1:132802074-132858318 GCA_944474145.2 Dicrocoelium dendriticum
TTGCAAAAACGGCAGTGACAACCGCTTTTGGCTTGTATGAGTTTCTCCGTATGCCATTCGGTCTCCGAAATGCCGCGCAATCCTTCCAACGCTTCATGGACCAAGTTCTCCGTGGGCTTGACTTTGCCTTTGTTTACATTGGTGACGTTTTAGTTGCAAATGATTCTGTCGACGAACACTTAACTCATTTACGAACACTTTTCGAACGTTTGGCACATCATGGCATCACCATTAACCTTGACAAATGCGTATTTGGCCAAGCTTCCGTCGACTTCCTAGGTCACAGAATTGACGCAAACGGCATTAGCCCCTTGACGGATAAAACGCAAGCCATACTGGATTATCCATTGCCACAATCCGTTAAGAACCTGCGCCGTTTCCTCGGCATGGTTAACTACTACGGACGGTTTATAAATGGCTGTGCTGCAATCCTTCAACCTTTAACAGATTTGCTCAAAGATAATCCCAAAAAGTTCACCTTCACTCCAGATGCCGAAGCAGCGTTTAACACCGTCGAACAAAAGCTGAGCCAAGTTACTTCACTCGCTTACTTGAGAACGGACGACAGCTCCTCTCTCATTCTCAAGACAGACGCTTCACAATCCGCCGTTGGTGCCGCGTTGCAGCAGCTCGTGGAAAACGAAATTCAACCCTTGTCTTTCTTCTCACGGAAGCTTCAACCTGCCCAGACCAGGTACAGTACGTTCAGTCGAGAGCTCCTTGCCATGTACCTGGCTGTAAAGCATTTTCGTCACATTCTTGAGGGTCGACGTTTTGTTATCTTTACAGAGCATAAGCCCCTTGTGTATGCTTTTCGTGCAAATTCTGACCGTTACCCTCCTAGAGGGACTCGTCATCTTGATTATCTATCCCAATTTTGTGTTGATAATCGCTATATTGACGGTCCTAACAGCCTTGTCACCGACGCATTATCCCGTGCTCACATCCATCAGTTTTCACGCTAACCCATTGATCTAGAACAAATGTCTGTTGCCCAAGCCAATGACCCAGAATTAGCACAGCTTCGATCAAACACTACATTAAAACTCTTGCAATTGCCTGTGCTCAATTCTGACGCCATAATCTACTGCGATATTTCCACCGGTAAACCTAGACCGTTTGTTCCACAGTCCTACCGGCGAGTGGTCTTTGACCATCTTCATGGATTATCGCACCCCAGTATTCGATCTACGGTGAAACTAATTACCGACCGTTACCTCTGGCCCAGTATGCGCACAGACATCCGACTATGGGCCAAAACCTGTCTTAGTTGTCAAACTAGCAAGGTTCACAGACACACTGTTAAAACTCCCGGTACTTTTTCACTCCCCGAAGCCCGTTTCAAACACATCCATCTTGATGTAGTAGAACCGTTACCAGCTTCTAACGGTTTCAATTATCTGTTGACTTGTGTTGATAGATTTACTCGTTTTCCCCAAGCAATTCCCTTACGTGATATATCCTCTGAAACTGTTGCACGTGCTTTCGTTGAATCGTGGATTTCATTCTTTGGTGTGCCAGCCAGTGTCACTACTGACAGAGGATCCCAATTCAGTTCCACGCTTTTCCGTGACTTGAGTCGACTGCTCGGTTGTACTCCTTTCCAGACGACTGCATATCATCCTGCTGCCAATGGCCTTGTGAACGATTTCATCGACAACTAAAAGCTGCCATTACAGCTACTTCGCCTGATGCCCGTTGGTCTGAACGCCTTCCATCTATTCTTCTTGGTATTCGCAATACCGTCAAAGAAGATATCGGATGCTGTCTTTGGCACCACCCTCAGACTCCCAGGCGAGATGATACTAGACTCACGAACCACCGGCGAACTGAATCCTACCTCCTATGCTGAACGCCTAAAGCACCATTTTCGCTCCATTAAATCGATTCCACCTCGACTAAGCACGCGCGAGCAGCGTATACATGCAGACTTACACACTTGTCCGTTCGTCTTTATCCGAATCGATGCGGTTCGAAGACCTTTGACACCGCCTTATGAAGGTCCATTCAAGGTCTTGTCTCGGAAACCGAAATACTTCGTCCTGGATAAGAATGGATCCAAGGAGTCTGTGAGCATCGACCGTCTTAAACCCGCATACGTCGAGCGAACGTCAGATGGTACAGAATCAACCACTACTACTCACAACCCTTCTGTGCCTGGGCCGTTGCCCAATGACAAACGCATAATCGATTCCCAAACCCCGGAATCCCTGTGCCCCCCAACAAGCGACCCTATCCACACACGTTCAGGTCGTGTTGTTTCATTCCCCTCTAAACCAACCAATACGTTCCATGAACGACATATCGAGCCTTGCTTACCAGCGCAAGCTCTAGGGGGGAGTTCTGTAGTGCTTGTGATTACACGGTAATTTATCTTTGTTTTATCATTTCCGTTACCCATCCTTTTGTATCATTTGTTTAAATTCACAAATTTTGAATACAACAATTTCTACGCGCTCGCGTCGTGCTGCTTTCGGTTTTGCTGCTGCTTGTGATTGTGCTGCTGCCACTTCTATCCATTACTCGGATTATATGTTAGAATCTCTAGTCGGCATCGGACTAACATCGATTGAAGAAGGAACTATAACGCAAGTGCATTGATTTTTCTTCTAGTTTGTGTTTTTGCCTAAGACTGCATTTTGCCCCAGCACTAGAACACATTAGGTAACGGTCCTCTACATACTGCTAGTTTGGCCAGCTGACACTGTTACTTAGTTATTTGGGTGTTATCTTACCTAGTTAATTACTTCGGATTACTGAGCTTTGCGTATGCATGTTTATTTAGTTCACGTATTTTACCATCTTTATCCGTGTTTCAGGTTATCAAGTTTGATCATTCAAACAGCCCAGAAGTCAATCCCAACCCAAGTTGACTCTTTCCCCATAATCAGTGTTATGTAAACTTTCGGGTCTGATGAGAGTTTACCGAAAAGAATTCTGCACCCTGAAATGATTTCTGATATTGATTCCTATTAATGAAATGAGAATATTGGCTTTGCTGAAAACAAGCTTTGCCCGTGATACATTGAGGTTCAGAATCCATTCACTCATGAACTAGTGTGATACTTATTCAGTAATCTTAGCCTTGCCAATATTATGGGAAATGTTGTCTTACAACTATATAGTTTTGGAACCATTTTTTGGTTATCCCCGCCAGCAGCTTGCTTATTGAAACTATACTCGCTTTTCATGGGTGTCTGTAAACATGTCATGGGACTGGCCTAACTTGTTTAAAGACTGGGGATAGATGAGAACAAGAAGCAATGAGTCCCATTATTTTCGAAGTGAATGTGGTTTTTGGGTGATATACTAACGGTTCGCGAAAGGTTTTATGAACCTGTAAAGCAAGTAGCAA
Source organism: Dicrocoelium dendriticum (assembly GCA_944474145.2). Lineage (NCBI taxonomy): Eukaryota > Metazoa > Platyhelminthes > Trematoda > Plagiorchiida > Dicrocoeliidae > Dicrocoelium > Dicrocoelium dendriticum. Next base: position 132,805,430 of record OX104064.1, read on the forward strand.
CAACTTTGCTTCCTTAGGTTCAAGTTCTTAGTGGGTGCTAAGCAGCTGATACCGGAACGATGGTCGTGACGTGACTGATGAACCAAAATTGACAAACAGCGGGTTGTACTCTTTTACTGTGATCTGGCTCGCGAATTTAACCGTTTGGAATGAGTACATTGGTTGGCAAGTGATGACAGTTACGCGGAAAACCCAGTGCAACTTGTCAGTCGGATGATCACTCAGAGTATTAACTTGCTCTAGCAGTAGTAATGCGCATTCTTTCTGAAACGTCTTCCTATTGGTTGTCGCGCTGCGCATTCTGCGAATGACGGGTCCCCATGTCATCGATTTCGTTGCGAGGTGAGGAAGTGCGGGAGGTGGGTACGGCAGCATTGTAAACGACGTAGGTTGCGTCGGAGTCCTTTGCGAAACTGCCTGCCTGTCATACAAAGGGCGAAGTTCAGCGCATTGTTGAGGAACAACAGGAAGCGGCAGAGCTCTTCTATGACGTGCATGAGGCGAAAGTGCTCCATTTTGAAGGCATCCAACAAATGAAACTGCGGAGTAGAAGGGGATGCTGGTTAAATCGCGAAAAATTTAAGCGGATGGGATACTGGGACGAGAAGGTTAGCAAAACTTCTCTAAATTCCACAGATTTCCATTCCAAACTCAAGGGCATGTATTTATTGCTATGAAGATCTCTATTGAACCTGAAAGATGCACTTTTTCCTTATTACAAAACGCTGGATTTTATTGGTGTTTGTACTCCTTGACTTGGCAGTCAGAAGGTAGAAAGTGAAGTCCAATTCACCCAAATGGGTGCATTCTCAGCAAGTACACTGTCACTGCGGATACACTGAATGTGCGGACCAATCAGAAATACATAAGTACCAATCGAAGAATTGAATAGACAAAGGGGTACAAAAGTCACTCAAGAAGCCCCGTGCGCAAAGTATTTGTGACTTACTTTGGACCGACAAGAAAACGTTGCAAATAAGGCAAGGATGTGTTACTATACTACGACGTGCGGGAGCATAAAACCTCCCATTTGGCTCGCTTGCAAAAAAGGATCTCTACATAGCGGATGAAAGCGGTCATTTAGGATCTTAGAAGCAAAATTAGCAACTAAGGGGTCTCTGAGAAAGCTGTCACATGTGAAAATATATCTAATCAATCGCACAAGCAACACATGGTGCTTTTGCAATAGGCCAAGGGAGGTTACCAGGGAGCGGTACACCCAGTAGGGCAGTATTCATGTAGTTGTAAATCGTAAAAGTATACTTCGCAGCACGGAAATCTTATTGAGGTTGAAAGCATAGTAAGGTACTCTTCTAGTGTATTTAAATGTTACAAAAACGTGCGTGGACCAAGAGAAGTAGACACCGAGATACTTGACTGTGGATGAAGTACGTATGCTTTTTTCATTTACAGTTACCAAGAGATAGACATCCATAGTTACTCGCAACCTGTCCAGTTTTTTATTGATTATACACCATCTACATACTTTCTGCCTGGTAAGTGCTCGCTGCGTTGCTACTCGCTCTTGCTGATTCGCTTTCCATTTCTTGTAGCCTTTGAAAGAGACGTTGGGCCTAACTACCTCTCTACCATTCCGTATTTGATTTATCTCTTACATGTCTTCGCTACCGACTAGCACCCGAGGTCCACCAAACAGTTGGTGACCCCAGCTCGGAACACAGCATCCGACATTTTGAATTTTCCTCTTAGTCTGTTTGTTCCAGTGAGTTAGTGATATATTGTTCACATTTTGTTTTTCACCTGCCGTATATTTTCATTCGATTTTTACAATGAATGCTCCGGTAAATAAGCCATTCCCTGGCATGGTTACTACCGCAGAGTTACTCTCCCTATTTTCGGGAAGACTTTTATTATGGTTTATGCACCTGGAAGGTACTATTTATAGCTGTATAATTTCTTTTGATTGCACTAACTAAAATCAACTCATATCTCGACTTCCTCATGTTATCTTCATAGATGGGAAACAATGTCTTGTGTCCACTTGTAGTGAAATACAAGTCTCTTAAACAGTCTGTTATTCAGTGAATCATTAAGTTAGACAAGGTCCATTTGCAGCAACTAGGAGATAAGATGCCATTAGCTTTGCTGGGAGAAGTGCAGCAGATCCTAGGCACATCCAACATGGACATAGGGATTCGTCGTGAAATCTGGATGCAATGCCTACCGGAAAGCACGCAGGCTAATTTCGCGGTTGCAGACGCCCTTCATTCGTAGCAGTTGCAGACCGGACAGACAGCGTCATCGAGTGGCACCAGCCAATGACAGCATCTGAAGCACTTACCCGAGTAACACCTACGCAATTCTAGTGATAACTGCGACTAGTCAGTCGTCGGAAATGGACTCCTTGTCATCGCAACTAGCGTCGCTTATAAAGCCAAGTCGAGCAGCTAATCGTAGAAGCTAAGCACTGCAGCCGTTCTGTATCATCATGTGGTAGACCATTTGCACTTCAGTAACAGACTGGTAAGTGCGGACAGCCATGTAGTTTCTCCGCTACTAAGCATAGAAACCTTTAGGCGAAAAACTGTGTCTATAAAACTAAAGTCATCCCGTTTACATTAGCAATCCGCCCTTCAAACATAACTTAGTCCACCCCGCTGCAGGTAGTTTCTGAGGAATCTGGTGACTGACGCGCTTAAGGTGACTACCGCGCACTCAACAAGCTAACCATCCCTTACAGGTCCCACACCTCACACATGCATGGTTTCACCGCTTGTCTCACAAGCAAAACGATCTTCTATAAGTGTGACATTGTTGGCGTATATCACCAGTGTTTTGGGGAGCACTTGTCCCCGCAAAGTCGTGATCCAGACATCGTACTTTTGTGACCTCACGATCCGGACACACCCACACATTACGTTTCAATTCTCTTGTCACCTACACGCCCACATTTTACGAACACCCTTTTCCTCGCCTTTCATTGTGTCCGCCTTCGCAGACTATGTCGTCAGTCTTGGTGTAAAATTGGAGCTGTGGGACCATGTAATGGCCTTTCCATTGGGTCGTAAGAGTGTTCTACTGAATTCCAGTCTTCTCTCCTCTTAGGGTTGGACGCATGGGTGGCCAGCGGTTGACAGTGTGAGTATCGGCTAATGCGTTCCCTCCAGTTCGCCAGAATCGCCAAGTGCGTTTCGTATCGTTCGGTGTGCAAGTTTCGCAGTGTGCGTATTGTCCGTACTGACTGTACCGTTCGCACTGATTAAAGCCATCTTAACGATCAGGTCGCTATATTAACCAGTTAGCTGTAGAAGAAGAATACATACTTAAAACAGCCGTCATCTATTCCTTCGACTTTCTCAAACTTTTAAGAATAACTTTCGAACTGTTCAATGTCTCACAAACATTCCAACACTTCATCCACGATGTAACTCGTTGTCTAAGCGTCGCTTACCTCTACCACGATGGTATTTTAGCGTCAAGTTCCTCCGAAAACAACCATTCCGGCCACATTTGATCTCTCCTCCAGTGATTGACCCAGTACGATGTCGCAACTAACCCGACTAAGTGTGGACTTGGTAAGTCAACGATAGAAATTCTAGACCACTTCGTTTCATCATCTGGTATCGAAGTTCTTCATGATAAGATCCAGGAAATCAATGCGACCCCAACTCCAATGTGGTTTGGTCAGCTGCTGTCGACGAGCCAGCCTGTGCCTAACGAAAAAAGGAAATATAACAGTATGCCAGACTAATTTCGGCTCAGTCTTAAGGGCACGAGGGTATTTTAGTGGACCGTTAAATGAAACGTTCGAGTCGCGAGACACAATAGAGCTTTGGATAAAAACTTCCAGTTCAAAAGCGATCAGGCACGCTTGCGTTATAATCCTCCCTTCAGTTACCGACTGTCAAATGCCGACTGTTGGTTCGAAGTAATGTATCACCGAATGCTGGAAATACGTGATAATAGCGCAAGCACACGCAGAACCAAACAAAATCAGCTCAACGTGAACGTTCGAAGTTGCAAGAAATTCCTCCACTCAAGACGGCTGATGGCTAAACAAGGACGGCTGTGGAAGCAGAAAACGCGCTGCAGATGCAATGTGCCCCCACGTTTCAAAGAGTCTTGCCATCAAGCGATCTACCAAACTTTGTCTTCTGCTCGCCAGGACTAACCCACATCACTTTTACCGCTGAGGCTGTATTGCAAAAGCTGACTTCTCTACGCAAACACAGCTCGCCGGGTGTCGACACCATCCGTCCAGAGGCATTGGGAGAAGCAGCAAGCCAACTGGCAGGAACTTTAGCTCAGTTTTTCCAGCGCTGCTTAGACCAGAACCAAGTTCCCGCCATGTGGAAGCTTGGAATAATAAGCCCGATTCACAAAGGTGGAAGCAGAACTGATCCCTCCAACTACCGCCCAGTAACCCTTCTTCCTATACTCTCCAAGATCATGGAATCCATAGTTGCCGAAGAACTGGTGTGCTATCTGGATAACTGCAACCTCATCACTCCTGAACAGTACGGTTTCGGTCGACAGCGGTCAAGTACAACTAATTTACTAATTGCACGCAGTAGTTGGACCGAGGCAGCTGACGCTGGAGAGGGTGTTGATGTGATCTACCTGGATTTTTCCAAGGCTTTCGATCGTCTAGACCATCGGATACTACTATCCAAGCTGCAGCATTACGGGATCGGAGACCTTCTTTTAAGCTGGATCGCCAACTTTCTACTTCAACGGCAATTAGTGGTCAGAGTTCGGAGCTCTTTATCCGACCCCATAAAAGTCGAGTGTGGTGTGCCACAAGGCTCAGTTCTAGGTCCACGTCTGTTTTTGGGGTTTATTAATGACCTTGCACAGGGAATCGCTTCAAACTTCCTAATGTTTGCCGACGATATCAAGATCTGGCGCAGGATCCAGGCGAACGCCGACCAACATGTGCTGCAGAGTGACTTAGATACAGTGTATCAATGGTCGACCCAAAACTTATTGCATTTCAACGTCAGTGAATGCAAGGTGCTTTCCATCCGACATCAGAGCAGCTACTCCTACCGACTCGGAACGGATGTACTGCAACAATCAACTCTTGAACGTGACTTGGGTGTGCTAGTTCAAGATGACTTGGGTTGCTCCAGGCAATCCGAAAATGCCTCGAAGACCGGAAACCAACACGTTGGGCTGTTGAAGCGGGCATTTGGACAAATAAACAGCTCCATATTTCGACAAATGTTCCGTGCGTATGTTCGTCCCCATGTCGAATATGCGATTCAAGCCTGGCATCAATGGCTGAAACACGAACTTAATGCACTGGAGCAGCCGCAACACCGGGCATTTAAGAACGTAATTGGAATGCGCAATCTTTCCTACCAGGAGAGGCTGCAACGACTGGGATTGTTCAGTGGAAGCTATCGCAGACTACGAGGCGACCTGATTATGGCATACTTGATTCTGCGAGACCCACATCATGTGTGCCGCCCTTTACTGCAACTCAGCAGCAATACAAACCTGAGGGGCCACTCATTAAAACTCGCAGAACAATACAGTCGTCTGGAGTGTTGCAGAAATTTCTTTTCCATTCGTGTCTGTCACCCGTGGAATGCTCTCCAAGAATCGGTCGTCTCTGCACCAACACTAACAGTATCTAAAAGACGGTTGGACGATGCACTCATCCACTTACAGTTTGTTACTTAACACTACGTCTCCATCCTACACCTGGAGTTTACCATGGAATTATTTGTTGTTAATTGCGGGTGCTGTGAATCTAAGAGGATCGCGGGACTGCAGCGAAGCAAACGATAAGTTCTTATTTTCATATTTAAAACACTAACTATTTTGCTATCCTTATCATCATTATTGTCATGTTGACATCCTCGCCAACTATCCAACGGGACTTGTAAAGCAACGCTTCTTAACCCGTATAAATTCATTGTTCACTGTTCATATAGACATTTCGTTAATTTAAACAGATAAAGCAAACTGGTCAATAACGTAAGTGATAACAATATAGTGTGAAATACGGTGCATTCACAACCGCTACAGAACTCTCTCTATTGAGAAACGCCCGATATAGCCTTTTTGGGACATATTGTGCTAGCATTTAAGGGAAAGAAACAGCACAACCTGAACGTTGTTCAAGAGCGCAAATTTCTTGACGTCTGTGAGTCTGGCAGGGGTTCCGCAGTGGGAAACGACCTAGGAATGGGGGTGTTCTGTGTGTGCGAGATTAACTGACCTATCCACCTTTGGCTCGATGTATGCGTGTTTAAGGTGATCATTTCTTACCGACTCTTTGGATCCATTCTTTTCCAAAACGAAGTAATCCGGTTTCCGCGATAAGACCTTGAATGGACCTACAAAAGGCGGTGTCAATGGGTCTTCGGAAAGTATCAGTGAGTATAAAGACAAGTGGACACCTGTGTACGTTCGGATGAATTTACCGCTCGCGCTTGCATCACAGAGGATATGTCGACCGAAATGAAGCGAAAGTGCTGCTTTAGGCGCTCATCATAGTATATAGGATTCAGTTCACCGGTGACTAAGGAATCAATATCAACTCTCCTGGAAGCTTGAGGGTTGTGCCAAAAAGTAGTTCAGCTGGGCAGTATCTGATATCTTCTTTAACGGTACTGCAACTACCAAGAATAATAGCTAGAAGGTGTTGAGACCAACTGGTATCATGCGAACTAGCTGTAGTGGCGGCTTTCAGCTGTCGATGAAATGGTGCGACAAAGCCATTGGTAGCAGGATGATAAGCGATCATCTGGAAGTGAGTGCAACCAAGTAAACGACTTAAGTCACGAGAAATGGTGAAACTGAACTGAGATCTTTTTTCGGTAATAACAATTACTGGCATGCCCAACAATGAACTCCATGATTCGACAAAAGCACGAGCACAGCATTCAACAGAGATATCGCATAGGGAGGTCGCATAGGGTCAATGAGTGAAACGATCAACACACATCAACAGATAAGTGAAGCCATTCGAAGCCGGTAACGGTCATACTAAATCAGATGAATGTGCCTGAATCGTGCTTCAGTGAGTGATAAAATGCCGGCATTAGTGACTGTGTGTTGACAAAACTTGCTGCTTGGACAGCTAAGACAGTCTTCAGCCCATTGTCGGATGTCAGTTTGCGTATTGGGCTAGCTGTATTGGTCAGTAATTAGTTACACAGTAGATCGAATACTGGGGTGCGATAATTCATGAACATGGTCTAAACCACTCTCCGGTAGGACTGTGGAACGAAAGTCCCCAGTTTACGTGCGGCAACATCGCAGCTTATTCTTGCGTCCGAATTGAGCACGGGAAACTGCAAAATATTCAACGAAGCATTCGATAGAAGCTGTGTTAGTTCCTCATCACTAGCTTGGACAGCAGATATTTCCTCAGGATTAATAGGTGCGCGTGAAAATTGATGGATGTGAGCACAAGATAATGTGTCGGCGACAAAGTTGTTAGACCAACAATATGGCGAATGTCAACACAAAACTGGGAAAGATAATCCAAGTGTCGAGTCTCCTTAGGGGAGTAAAAGTCAAAAACGACACGAAAAGCAAACACAAGGGGCTTATGATCCATCAGCATAATGAAACCGACCTTCGTGGATCTGATAGAAATGTCTGCCCACCAGGTACATGTCAAGAAGCTCGCGACCGAATGTGCTGTACCTGGTCTGAGCAGGCTGATGCTTCCGAAAAACATAGATGGTATCTCGTTACCCACTAGCTGCTGCAAGACAGCACCAACAGGTGAATGTGAAGCGTCTATTTTGTGAATGAGAATGACGTTGCCATCCGTTCTCAAGTAAGCAGGGGAAGTGACTTGTTTCAGCTTCTTCTTGACCGCATTAAACGCTGCTTCGGTTTCTGGAGTGAACTTGAATTTTTGGGATTGTCTTGAGCAAACCAGTTAAAGGCTGACAAATTACAGCACAGCCGTGTATAAATAGTCGGTAGTAGTTCATAGTGCCGAGAAAACGGCATAGACTGTTGACGGATTTAGGCGATGTGTAATCCCTAGTGGCGTGCGTTTTCTCAGTCAGGGAACTAATTCCGTTACTATTGATCTTGGGGCTTAAAAAGTCGATGGAACGTTGGCCGAATAGACATTTGTCAGGGTTAACAGTGATACCATGATGTTCTAAACACTCGAAAACTTCCGTAGGTGTGTTAAATGTTTCTCGGTCGAAACATTTGCAACCAACACGTCATCAGTGTGAACATAGACAAAGTCAAGACCACGGAGAACTTGGTCCATAAAGCTTTGAAAAGATTGCGTAGCATTTCGAAGGCCGAATGGCATAGACAGAAGCTCGTATAAGCCAAAACGGGTGGTCCATGCCATTTGTGTTATCTTCCTGGATCATTAGAATTTGGTAGCGCATCCTGACTCGATTAATCTGGGAACATATCGAATTTCCAACCAATCCAAAAGAAAAATTATGTATATGTGGGGCCGGATATCTTTCAGGCACTGCAATGTTAGTTGATGCTTGGCAGTCAGCACGTGGGTCCCAGTCATCGGCCACTACAATTAAAAGCTGTAAAGGAGATGCCCAACAGTTACCTGGAAGACGAATGATTCCAAACCTAAGTATGTGCTTGAACTCTTTTTTAACAGTCTGTAGTTTTTCAGGTGTAAGCGGTCGTGATTTCGCTGTCACGGGTGGACCAGTTGTGACGATGTGACGTACTACCGTTCCACCGTATCGTTTGTACCCGGACGACGGATGGGAACTGCTGCAACAAGGCAGAATATTACGAACGTTCGGGCATCAGTACTCGAAGTTCGATGGAATAAATTACATTAAGCTTGTCGGGAGCAGTTAACGAATTTGTACCATTTCGTAACTTCCCACAACGCAAATCTTCTATAAGGACGACGTTACTGCGAAAATCGATACCGACTTTTGGAGTGATGCTACCATGCTTCCCACATAATGGGGACTTGCTGAACATCGAAGCATCTTCGGAAAAAGCTCAACAGCGACTCAGGTAGCTTTGTGGAAATAACCTTCGGCGCCTACATACGAATGTTATCAATTCGCAGTGAGCTAACAAGTCAAGAAAAGGTTTATTTACGCAGATTTTCGGCATTTTATACCATCGACTACAACTCATCTAAAATATCATCACTAAATACGGAAAATTTCACAAATTGGAAAGGAAAATGGAAAAAGAGTGCACAGATGTCAAGAGAGTAAACAGTTCTATCCCTTTGTTCAATGATCGCATAATGATGGAGAGAAATATAAGGAGCTAAAACCGGTTAGTCAAACGAAATTTGTAAAAAGGTTTTGTGAGCATTGGTTTCTCTTTGACGAATGTAACAAACTGCAAGCTGTGCGTGGTGTCTCGGAGTCAAACGGGTTCAATTAAACATAAAATTGTGAATTAAGCAGCAAACTAATAACGCAATATTGAGATGAACAATAGGATCGTGCAGAAAACGATCTTTCATGGGAACGCAAAAGCAAACGTTAAGGTCCCGTGCAATAAAAACAGCTTCCTTGCAAAGTTGTTGAGTTGCAGCGAACTTGTGTAAACCGTCGGCTCGGTATAGTATATGAGGGTATGTAAGCAGGACCGGCTGCAAGTCAGAAAATCGGCGCACATTCTAACCACAGGACATTGGCTAATTCGTCCGCGCATTGTCCCTACCTTCTGTTGCGATAACTTGAGTTGACTTTGCGAAGACTGTTGACATGCCTGCACAGTAGGTTGTTGTTTGTCAGAGACGTTTGGGCCCGGCATTGTTGATGAGTTACTTTGTCCCAACGAACAAGTATGGTACAATAGTTGCGGTGGGTAGGGAGTTGTCCTGATGCTCAAGGTCACTGGCAGGCGGACACAAAATTGAAGCTCGGACAATTTGCACGTTTTCTACGTGCACTCTTAAGAGACCGTGGATTACCATATACATTTCATTTCCGGTTTGGGTGTTCTTTCTTGCACGGGAAAAACCTTGGACAGATATGTATCCGTTTTTTTCGAAAAATATGCAAATCTTCTTCAATCATCTTGTGATCCGCCTTATAGTGGATATTTCCCTACCCCCTTTCATTACACTTCCTAAGTTCCACTCAACCGCCTCAAAATTACCATCTCTCTAGTGGATCGCCAAGCGTAGGAATTATTCCATTGCCTTATCACCGAAATCTTCTTTCACGGTTTTGGAGAAGATTTGTCAGCTAGCCGTCCGCATCGGCTGACCATTTTTATCGGTCGACGGCGATCGATTTACACTACAGTCGTGCCAACCGCGTCGTCCTGTCGCGAACAGCGCGCCGGTTAGTAAACAGGATTTCAACTCACACCGGCACTATCTGACCGTGTGGCGTTTGGACCGGCATGTGAACTGAAACCACCGTGCACTGCGGCCGTTTCAAACCCGAGCAGATTGGTTTGATCCCGTTTCCTCTTACCCCACAGTGCAGTGTGTGACCAATATGTGAAGTGGTGGTATACATCCGTCTGACTGGGGTACGCAACTAACCAGTCGGAAATGTACGCAATATCAGCTATCTCACTGTGTAAGGTCGCACCACTATGCCGAGTAGCATGAAACAGGTTGATACGAATAATAGAGGGATTCAGTTCAAGGATAAATGTGAGTCCGCAGAATGTGACCGATTGGTCTAATTTGGTTTACTATGCTAACACTATTTCAAATGGTACCATCCAAAGGGTGCAAAACTTTCCCAACAAAAAGTAAGATCGAAGCAGCTCCCAAGCTCATCTTTGGTTTTGTAATGCGTGTTCGACCATCCCCTTAGTCAAATATATATTTCACTTAGTCCAAAGTGTGACCGGTTAGCAGAAATGTTAAACAACGAATGAAGGATAAGATTATATTACTGGAAGCGAGTATGCATCAGGATAGCACAATGGCTTCTAAGAGAAGCAATGGTGCAAACTTTGCCTCGCCTGAATCACGACTAACAAGGTCCCCATTACTGTTCTTTCCTTCAATTTTGGAAGAATGCCAGGAGAAAACGGACCGTAACTCTAGTAGCGAAAACGTACGCAGGACCACAAAAATCAGACACCACCCGAAACGAGTGATCGACGGAATTCAATTGCTCTTGATAACTTGTATCATTATTAAGGATAGGACGACCGAACCCGCGTCTACTGCATCCGCAACTCAAATGTCTCTGGCCGCGTTCAAATCTCCGGGACTTCATTCCCATTTGCAGAGAGAGCTACAAAAGTCCCTCGGGATGTTACATTTCGTGTCTCCCTTGTTGAAAACACCGCCGACGTGAATACAGAGACAAACAGTAGGCCATCATCACTTGGCATAAAGCCAGGCCCAACGATCACCCGACCTTGTAGCTTAACAAAAAAGTGCTCCAACAATACCATCCTGACTGTCGCATGTACAAATATCCCCGAGTCTACCACCATCACATTGCATGGTAAGTCGTCTGACAACCAACATCAGTGGTACTCACTGTGCGTTTTGATGAACGTAAAAGCTAAACCCACAATCCTAGTGAGAATTACTCGTCACCAGAAATCTGCACACTATTGTGAATCCAGAATTATTAGAACACCACTGGAATCCGCCATTTAGGTAGAAGGCGTTTTACTCTCTGCAAGTACGCCACAAGGCGGGTCTCTCAGGGTTCGCATCTATCCATAGGTTATTTGGAAGCGCGCGACAGCCGAAAAGAAAAATCACAGAAGGACACAGCAAGCTGGATTGTCTAACCACAATCTTTATTTATGGCGTGTCAGAAAGTACTTCCGACGCTGAACACGAGGCGGGTAATCATGATTTGGGACTGTGGCGGTTCATTCGTGAACCACTTTCCTTGGAAAACATTGTGTGGTGCGATCGCTCGAAAGGCTACCTCACTCACCAAATTATAGAGGAAGCGGACCAAGAATCCTAAAACTCCTGGTTCATCCAGAGCAGACAGCGGCGGAAGTGTTAGAACGTTGGTGGCGACATCGGAAATGCCTCCCATCTGAACTTCGGTTAAAACCTGCTGAAGCCTTGCAAAGACCAGACAGAAGCCTACCTAAAAATATAGACTTACCAGCGACTGCGTGGGCTCATCACCCTACCGCTTGGTCACGTGATTCTGCAGTATGTCCGGACGACATATGTGACGTGCCTTAGTCAAACCAAGTTGTGAACGGCATGTCAACATTCCATCAAAAAAGGAATAACGGCCAACCTCGCATCAGTTGGTATTTTACCACACATGACTTCTTTAGCTCTCTGTTGGTTCCCAGAGACCGAGAAACTGTCCTGTCTTTATACTATTGCTCAAGTCCTTTTCACTAAGCTGATCGAAGTGAAAGATTGCCACTTTTCGAAGCCATGCGATATCATCGGTTCCAGGAAGACATGGTTTCACAGTGGAATGGCAGAAGCTGAAGTTCCGCTGCCGAGCACTTCACTCATACGAAACAACAGTCTTACGAAACGAGGAAGGGTAATACTTTATTACCGAGGCGACTTACAATGCGAGGCCGTTGAGGATTCAGGCTTACAGCTGGCCTCTTCTCTTTGGTGTCACCAGCAATTACATGGCAGAAATACCTGCATCGTCGCTTTGATATACCGCCCCCCAAACTCTACACCGGAAATGGACTACCAACTTGCGACAGCTTTAAAATACAGCCTAAAGCGAAAGCACACACACATCCTTGTCATAGCTGATTTTAATGTACACTGTTTAGAAACTCATGCTAAAATCGGGGAGCCATTCCAAGCAGATCTGCGATAGCTTATAACCATTGCTTCACTTTACCATCACGTCATTACGTCCACTCGTTTCAGAACTGGTAATAGACCTTCTTTGCTGGACCTTGTTTTCACCAACGAAGATGGATAGCCGAACAACCCTTGGTGCAAGCTGGATACTTCAGTTTTAACACGTTTCAGCAAATGGTTCCACAGCAGTGTTCCGGGACGTGGTGGGTTTTCGCCTTACAAACGTTCTCCCTATAAAAAGCCACAAATGTCAGCTTACCAACACTATGACGTGGCGGATGTGACTCGCCACTAAATAAGGTCACTGCTTAAGCTTATTCTGACAAGCTTATCAAATCCATAGGCGTCAAACATTTCTTCAGACACCGGTGACGCGATGGAACTCATTTAAAAGAACAGCAACACACTTACAAACACAAGCAACCCACCTACCTACATACCTACATTTATGGATCCACATATATGAACATCCTATTAAACTATTGCACATTTCCTGGTCAATTGTTGTACTATTACTATTATCATGCCATTATTTGTGTGCCTCGCGTAGCCGAGAATACAAATTAATCTATATGATTGATTTATTGATTGTTGAATGCCCTTTGGGTCGCAGTGATTTTGCACCCACCAGTTTTGACTTCCTCTGCTGTGCGGAATATAGCAACCAGAATCCTGAGTTGGTACGCACCATTGCGCGCTGCGACCGCTTAGCCCAGCTCGTCAGTGCCACAATCTGGCTGTTCCTCGCTGAAGGCTATCCGGAAGTCGCTTGGCTCGCATTCGTCCGCAAATTCGATCAACTGTTTACGAATGCTTCAGAGACACGTTTGCAGTGGGCCTACAACCTTTTCTTTCATAAAGATCAGAACTAAAATTCTGATGCCTGTACGCAACACATCGTCACCAATGCCAGATAATCAGGACAAATACGTAGCCCATCGTAACCACTGCATTCAACTGCTCAGGAATGACAAGGTCGCATATCAGCAGAATATGGGGAAAACTTTCAGCGCTGAGCACAAAATGCTGTACAAATATGTCATTGGTCGTCGTAAGTGAGACAGGGAATTTATGTGCTTCAGATGATTGATGGCCCAACTAGAATAGCTATAGAAGCAGCAAACGCGTGGCGAACGCAATATGGTTCCACATTTCAGAGGGCCTTACCATCAGGCTATCTTCCAGTTTTTGTTTTCCTGCCTCCAGAACTTACCCGCATCCATATTACTACTGAAGCTGAGTTGCAGGAGCTAACGCATCTGCACAACCACAACTTCTCGGGAGTCGATACCATTCGCTCAGAGGCACTGTGAGCAGCAGCAAGACAAATGGCGAAACGTTTGGCAAAGTTCCTTCAGCGCTGCTTAGACCAGCACCAGATTCCTGCTATGTGAAAGCTTGGAATAATAACTCTCATCCACAAAGCCGGAAGCAGGACCGAGCCCTCAAACTACCGCCCAGTGTCTCTCCCTGTATTATCCAAAGTCATGGAGTCGATGAACAATGAACAATGATTTATCACGGGTAAAAACGCATATGCTTGACAACTCCCGTAGAATGGCTGGAGTAACAATTAAAATTTAAGGGATCATCGTATAAGTAAATCATTATTTTAAGCGTCTACCGAGTTAAATGCATTACTACATAACGATAGTTTGAAGTGGGAATGGAGTGTGCACACACAAAATAGTATAAAGTGCCGTTATAGTTCAGTAAATGCGTGAGAAAGAAAAAGGGAAACTTCTGGGCTCGCTCATGTGTTGCTTTAGTTAACAGGTGTGATAAAGTAATCCGTGTAGATACATCCATGCTACTCACATGGACACTCCTGCATGTATCCTCACCGCCACGTTGCGGAGAGGGCCGTTAAGCACATGGTTAAGTTTGCGTTATTTCGTCTTCCAACTGGAACGGACTATATCAAGTAATGCAAGTTGAAAAGCATTTCGTCGGGGGCGATTTTTGAATAGCATTAATGTAGGGGCAAGAATAACGTGGGTCGGAAAGGCATTCCAGGCAGGGGGCGCACGGAGGGAAAAAACGTTGCGTCGACAATCAAGCCGACTGTATTACGTAGCCAGTTTGAGCTGATGACCTCTCAGGTTGGTGTTTTGGCTCAGCTGCAACAGATTGCGACATGAATGAGTTTGGTTCGTCAGTATTAAATAAACCATGATTAGGTCTTTTCGCTGACGTCTATATTCACCACTGTACAATCTCAGGGACTGCAGTCTGTGTTGGTAGGAGAGATGAAACAATCCTCTAACGACTTTGGTCACTTTACGTTGTGTAGCTTCAAGTGCATCGACGTCGCGCCTGCGCCAGGGACGCCAGGCCTGCATCGCGTATTCCACGTGAGGCCTCACGTAGACCTTCAGCATTTGCGGAAAGATTGATGGCTCAAAACTGCCGAAACCCCTCCTTATGAATCAAAGATGTTGACTGGCTCTTTTTGATCCCTTTTCAGCCTGTCTTGAGCAACCAAGGTCGTCCTGTGCGACCACCCCGAGGTCGTTGTAACTGCTAATCCCCAAGTCGATATTCATAGATAAGCTGATGGCGTATGCTTGCGACGTTGCACTTGGTTACGTTGTACTGGAGCCGGTTGTCGGATGACCACACATAAGCCATATCGAGATCGTTCTGCAATGCCATGTGATCATCCGATGTCCTGATATCATGCCAAATTTTGACATCATCTGCAAATAGTAAGAAATTCGACTGCAGTACACTGGCAAGATCGTTAATGGATGTTAGGAATAAACGTGGCCCCAGTACCGATCCTTGAGGCAAGCCACACTGGACGTCAATTGGGTCGGAAATGGAGCTGCGGTCTCTCACACTCGGCTTAACTTTAGCGAGGAAATTGCCGATCCAACGGAGTATAGGGTCACCGATTTCATAGTTTCGAAGTTTGTGCAGGAGAATGTGGGGATCCAAACGACTGAACGCTTTCGAGAAGTCCAGGTAGACAACCTCGACTCCCACTCTGGCATCAGCTGACTCTGTCCAGCTTGTTTGGGCTAGCAGCAAGTTTGTAGTGCAGGATCGATTTCGGCGGAATCCGTGTTGCTGTGACACTAGTATGTTGTTGCTCTCTAGCTATCACATGAGTGCCTCTGCAATTACACGTTCTATTAGTTTGGATAAAACTGGGAGGAGAGTGATTAGACGGTAGTTCGAGGGCTCCGAACGATTACCACTTTTTTATAACTAGGAGTGGCTACTCCATGTTTTCACATTGTGGGAACCTGCATTTCGTCGAGACAACGTTGAAAAAACCGAGCTAACGGCTAGGCAAGGTTCATGGTGGCTGTCTTAAGGCGTTCGATTTGATGTCGTCCACGCCAGGTGAGCTGTGCACGCGCAATGACATTAGCGTTTTCATCACACTGGCTGTCGTGAACCATGCATGGTTTAACCCTGGTGGCGATCGAAGCTGTGTCAAAAGCGGATGAAATTATGATTCTCTCCGGAAAGTATGGATGAGACGTTGGCGCGGCACGTTGTCTGCATCGTGTGCGGTTTGCGCAAGACCATCTGTTGCACGTAAAATGGGGATCCCGCGCCGCAATCTGCGGAGCTTGTTAGTGTGCTTATACAAAATTGGGATTTTTATTGAATTTCGATGTTAAGTTCTCTTAGTGCTGGCGTTTGTCTTCGCTGCTCAACTTGGCGCAGTGGTTTCGTTGAGTTGTGTAAGTACCCCAGGTCAGCTTACTTAGACAGACTTTGTAAACGCGCCAGGCTGAATCCCTTAAAGCCATGCACTTTCTAGTACGGCTCCGCAGGAACGAATTCACTTGCTTCGGGTGAAGGACCTTGTTTTCTGAGACATTTGGCACTAGCTCAGTGAATTGGGTGACGAACAACATCCAGGCGACATCGGGCGGCTTCTCGGTCCGGAAGGACTAGTCGGTTTCTTGAACGAGGTTGCACTGCATATCGTAAGGTGTAATGACATAGGCTTCCACATTGTTCTCACTGATGTACTCCGAGTAACGGATGTAACGAAAGAGAAACATCGCGTGATGGCCACGGCCAAGTGGCGCATCTGTGGTTACGGTGTCAACCATTAGTTTCTTGTTGGAGAGCACAAGGTAAAAAAACAGGGTGTGTCCCCCTTTCGGAATCGCGTTGGAGAGGTGACATGGTTGTACTGAGGTACATCGGTAATCAGTTCTTGCAAATCAGCCTTGATTTGTTATCTGTGCGATGCTGGAACTTCGATTGCGTACAGGTTGAATTCTCCCACCAGGGGACTCGTTTCATCGCAGAAGCTAGACATTGATCCATTTCTAAGGTGGACATTGGAGGGCGGTAAACTATTGTTAGTAAACACGCATCACCACGTCTTAGGTGCATACGACACCAAAGAGAATTGATGACTTTCGTTTCTGGGTCCTCAATGATATCAACATGCAGGTCGGATCAATCATACAGGTGCACTCCCCACCTCTCTAGGTTGATCGTCTCGTATGGACGTCAAGCAGGGTAGTGCAATCTCAGCATCGGTGATCCCCGTCTTCAGCCATGTTTCGGTGACCACAACTAGGTCCAAATGCGTAGAGACCTGCAGAATAAGAAGTTCGGTTAGCTTGCCGAGGAGACGTTGTGATTTGGTATACAAGCAGTTGAGGGCATCGGTGGTCACAAGCGTGTGTGTGACTGCTGGTTTCCGGTGAGGCTCTATGCCGACCCTTGCGAGGTCGGCTGCCGGTCGCTTCTTTGTAGGACCGATGACTCAGGCCCTAGGGCCAGTTCACGTGGTTGTATAAAGCTCTCAGCGCCAACAACATGGTGACCATCCTGTCCTTCTTCAGCTGGCGGTGGGTTTTGGTAGTGTCTCCTTCCTGAGCTACACGGGGACAGAATGGTATTGGTAATTTACTTGATCAGTGCTACAGTGTCTATCTGTGGCCCGGTGCCTAGTGCCTTTATAGCTATTTCGGATGGCAGCATTTTACATTTTTTGTGCCACATTTTGATCGCATGTTCTGCTATCATTTCGGAGTGCAATGATACTTTCATCACTCGGGGACCGGACCTTTTGTAGTTAGGTGATAGCGGTAACCTTGACGTC
The DNA here is from genome assembly GCA_944474145.2 of Dicrocoelium dendriticum. Classification (NCBI taxonomy): domain Eukaryota; kingdom Metazoa; phylum Platyhelminthes; class Trematoda; order Plagiorchiida; family Dicrocoeliidae; genus Dicrocoelium; species Dicrocoelium dendriticum. Next base: position 132,823,201 of record OX104064.1, read on the forward strand.
AAATTAACGATAACATTTTGGAGTGCGAGCACTTTACGAATAAAATGCCAATAATCCCCGTCATGCGTATTGGCCTCCAGCTCGCTTAGTGACTGGAGCTTGGGGACACCGTGAACAAGGATAGATTTTACCTCTGGTTGTTTACGGAACTTCCACGTTGCCGAAGTGTTGGTGGGTTATCTAGAACCTTGTAATATTATTGCTCCCGAGTAACGCTTATTTCATCAACTACGACCATGTACAACAAATGTATTATCCGCACAGAGTGGTTGGACCTAGTCAGCTGACACCGGAGAGCAAGGTGGGATAATTTATTTGGACTTAAATCAGTTAGAACCCATCAGTAGTTTGGACAAAGGAATTGGCAGAAGAATATTGGCACATGCTAGCATTTCAAATTATCTCGTCAGTACCAATAAAATAACTGGAAAGTATTTTATTAGGTCTTACAGTGCACTGTCAAGTCAATCAAATTTATACTTGTGGCAATTGTCGTTGGCATTAGGACCACGGCAACCGCACGTTGACAACTAATTGCTTTTGGACACAGAGCTGGTCTAATGCGGCTTATCGCAACGGCGTCGGCTAATCGCAAACGGCGTGAATTTGTATGACGCAACAATATCCGGAATGCCGATAAGGGATTAATCCGGTGACGAGTCGCCAAGATGTGCCTGCCTATGCAGGATGACGGAGGCTTACGCAAACACGTATCGTCGGAGGTGGATTGAATAACTTTACACTGAACCCACTTTGGTACGTGTTCCTTCACTCTGGAACCTAAAGCCCGTTCGGTTCGATGTAACTGATCCGAAGTCACACACGAATTGGCGCCGACGGGTTCATCTTCATTTAAGGAAGGTAACGGCAACTTTCGGGTTCTGTTGATAATTACCACCTCCGCAGCACAGTACGTACGCTGAATTGCCGATACTCTGCGTTTAGTCGTCTTTCTAGCTAGAGTGTTACTCTTGAATGGTAGCTCGATGTATCCCTTTTCTTTATGGCTGTCAACACCATTTTTAGGCGGTCTAACCTGATTATGTTTGTCTAGGAATCGCTTTAGGTAGCCATTCTCCATAAGCGTTTTAGTGATCAGCTCAAACTCCTCAGCCAGGCAGTCGTTGGTGCAGATACGTCTGACCCGAGTGAACAATGTTTTCACCAGCGCGCGCTTGTGTGCCTTCGGTGAGAAGCTGGTGAAGTGTAGGTATTGGCCGGACCATGTTGGCTTCCGGTATACAGATCGCTTAATGAACCCATTATCCCTGCGAGTCATGAGAATGTCGAGATACGGAAGACGCCCATTCGATTCGAATTCAAATGTAATCAGAATGTATCGGACGAAGCACTGGGACCTGGCTCACATGACACAAGAGTAAAAGCGTGAGGTAAGGAACTAATGATTGGTCAATGCGAGGGAAACTAAGAAGAACGCGGTTTTTGTTTGAACTAACTAATCAATATCAGTGACGGATGTAACATCCCCTCCTCACTTGGCGAAAGTCATACACCAGGAATGAAACGTTCAACAGGTTTAAATACACCTTGAGATCTGCGAAGTGGTGGGCAATTTTTGTTTGCGCGGTATCCTGAGTGGTTTATTCTACACTCGGCTGGACTGAGTCAGATATATTTTCCTCATTTTCACATATTTCTACACAACGCAAACCTTTGTGATCTGGATGACGCCTCAAGACACGACCATTTACCTCTAGGTCAGCCTGAGTACCATCACTTGTGACCACGCTTGCGGGCTGCCATGACTGTTCGTGGGGAAGTCGTGTGTACACAGGATCTGCCGGTTGGAAAACAACATCGGGATCCCTGTCTAAGGTGTCTGTCATGTTTTGTTTCGCTTTTATCTGCGCTCGACGATTAGGAAATCATAGGAGTAATCAAGTAGGAAGTGTTCTACCGAACATCAGTTCTGCGGCGAATTTACCCGTTGCTTCTGTCGGAGTTGCACTGTAGGCAAAAACTAACCGATCTAATCGCGTTTGTACGGTTCGAAATAACTGTTTCAGCAGTCCTCTTTTTACCGTCTGTACCGCCCTTTCGGCTAATGCATTTGACGCAGGATGATTTGGGGCTGTATACACTTGTTGAATGCCATTGCTCTGCATAATGCTCTTAAACTCCTTACTGATAAAACAGGACCCATTATTATTGAGAATACCTGTAGCTAGAGGTGTGGATGAGAGGACTGTCCTGTTCTCCGAGCCGGGCATTTCTGTTGCAGACGTTTCGTTACCAAACTAGGCATCATCTTCAGGGCGGCTATTCAGTCCTGATTCGCGGAGTCTCGCAAACCAATACCAGATCCGAGTGACTATTGATTGTTGCCTGCTTCGAATGTCAGCCTTCGATCGGTTCATGTGAGTCGGTCGAGTGAGCACCTCTTCTCTTTGTCGATCTGGTGCCTAATGCTGGCTTAACCTGCAGAGCTTCATATTCGTATATTCATTTATTCATATTGTCCTTTGTCCCGTTTCAGTACGACCAATCCTTATTCCTCAGCTCTCGTAGCGCTTTTAAATGACCGCTTGTAAGCGCACACTTTTCGTTTACCGGTGCCATGAGGACTTCTTAAACAATATCGGTCAGCTTATTCCAAAACCAACTGACAGCATCATGGCTGGTTGACTGAAGTTCAGCTACTTGGTCGAAAAAATTCTCAATGTATGCTTCAACAAACAATCGTCTCAGCTTATTAGGAGTTCTTTTCTAATCGATACTCAAGGCTAGCGCTTCCATTTGCATATCATCAAGTTGTACATATGACACATTCAAGAGGTACAAACCGAGATCACGGTTTGATCATTTCCTTCCATCAGGGATTCCAGTAGGCGCTTTCTGCCAGTTCCTTTCGTGCGATCGATAAGTCTCTGGAAAAATATAGAGAAGAAAATACAGCAGCATAGGGACAGACTATCCACAACCGGCCTTAGACGAGTATGTTTCTACCAGACGTGTTAGTTTTGCCTTGATCGCGTCTCATATTGCCAAACTGATGGAGTGGCTATGAGTAGTCCGGTGGGCCAGGTACTGGCTGCTAGTTTCATATTGATTCTTGAAAGGAAACTGAGTGGAGGGACTTCTCAGCTGCCGTATTACCAACGATATGTAGATGATATCCTTGTTTGCGGTTCCGCGAGGATGCAGATTAAACGCTTAGTAGACCACATTAATAGTGTTTAGGTCAACGTGAAGGGGAATTTGAATTCGAATCGAATGGGCGTCTTCCGTATCTCGACATTCTCATGACTCGCAGGGATAATGGGTTCATTAAGCGATCTGTATACCGGAAGCCAACATGGTCCGGCCAAGACCCACACTTCACCAGCTTCTCACCGAAGGCACACAAGCGCGCGCTGGTGAAAACATTGTTCACTCGGGTCAGACGTATCTGCACCAACGACTGCCTGGCTGAGGAGTTTGAGCTGATCACTAAAACGCTTATGGAGAATAGCTACCTAAAGCGATTCCTAGACAAACATAATCAGGTTAGACCGCCTAAAAATGGTGTTGACAGCCATAAAGAAAAGGGATACATCGAGCTACCATTCAAGAGTAACACTCTAGCTAGAAAGACGACTAAACGCAGAGTATCGGCAATTCAGCGTACGTACTGTGCTGCGGAGGTGGTAATTATCAACAGAACCCGAAAGTTGCCGTTACCTTCCTTAAATGAAGATGAACCCATCGGAGCCAATTCGTGTGTGACTTCGAATCAGTTACATCGAATCGAACGGGCTTTAGGTTCCAGAGTGAAGGAACACGTACCAAAGTGGGTTCAGTGTAAAGTTATTCAATCCACCTCCGACGATACGTGTTTGCGTAAGCCTCCGTCATCCTGCATAGGCAGGCACATCTTGGCGTCTCGACACCGGATTAATCCCTTATCGGCATTCCGGATATTGTTGCGTCATACAAATTCACGCCGTTTGCGATTAGCCGACGCCGTTGCGATAACCCGCATTAGACCAGCTCTGTGTCCAAAAGCAATTAGTTGTTAACGTGCGGTTGCCGTGGTCCTAATGCCAACGACAATTGCCACGAGTATAAATTTGATTGACTTGACAGTGCACTGTGAGACTTACACAAATGTTTCCCTGTTATTCTATTAGATTTTTCCACGGCATTCAATCTTACAGATGGTCGGGTTTTTCTTTCCTAGGCCCAGTATAACGGGATCGTTTACCCTCTCTTGAGCCGGATCGAAAACGTTCTCTTGCAACGACGATTATTGATCGGGACCAGGAGTTTCTTATCTTATCCCATAACTGTAGAATCTGTTGTGCCCCAGAACTCTGTCCCAAGTGCATGTTTGTTTTTGAAATTCATCAATGGTATTGCACTGACAATTTCTTTCAAATTTATACAGTTAGCTGACGATATTGCAATGTGGCGCCTGATTCAGGCGGATGCGGCTCAGAACTTACTTAATTGTGACCTAGCTATGGTACATCAATTGTCAACCCGGAATCTGCTGCTGTTAAACGTGGGCAAATGCAAGGTACTCTCCATAGAACTCCAGAGCGCCTATTCCTTCAAACTAAGAGTCCAAATGCTGCAGCCATCATCAGTCAAGCGCGATCTTGGCTTGCTGGTTCAGGATAACTTGGGTTGTTCCATGCAGTCCGCGAGAGCATCGAAAACTCTTAACCAACACGTCGGTTTGCTGCGTCAGGCGTTCGGAGAAACAGGCGTCTCTACATTTCCACTGATGCTTAATGGGTATGTTCGCCCCCATGTTCAATACGAAATTAAAGCCTGGCAGTCATGGCTGAACCACGACCTTGCTGCACTGGACCAACCTCAAGTTCGGGCTTCCAAATAGGTCAATAGAATGCGCCACGTTCCATACGAGCAGAGTTGGAAACGTATGGGGTATTCAGCTGACGATTGATATAACCCGAACTGTTCTAGTAGGTGGATAGAATACTAGATCGTGGAAATGACCGATAGTATTGATACAGGTGATCCAGAGATACTGACAAGCAGAGTCAACAAAGTGTCAACAGGAAGTCATTTTGTTTTTACCAGAATCACTGGGGTATATCGTTTGATTGGTTCCCGCTTAGTGGTGTTTTGCTGGACAGTTGTGTGGTCTGATTGGATGACAGCACTCCATGTTGTGTTGGGTCCCGTATACGACACCTCCCTCTTCTTCTGACACGTCTGCCTGTAGTTGACAACTGTTGGGTATAGATGAAACGATCGGGTGGTCGGCAGTTGCGTACGGGGCGTCTGCGAACCGCATCCAAATCTGACATCAACGCTTGGCTTTCGTTTTCCACTCGATCCGAATTTTCATTTGTCTGTTTCGGCAATGAGAACTCCTCCAGTAATAACTGAAAATCAAACTGGGAATTGTGACGAGGTAAATACTGATTGTTACCTAACGGTTTAACGAACAGTTAATACTTGTCAGCAGAATGATTGGAGGGCAGATCTTTACCTTTTATTCTCCAAATCAGTTGAAGTGTTTGCATGGCATTTTGAGGTTGGAGCGAGGTTTTGTCGCTTCCTGGACTGAAAATTAGACTATATGTCGATTTGGGCCTAAATTACAGCCCACTGGAAACTGACTAGCACAGACTTTAGGCACTGCCAAAGTGGTGGCATTAACCCCTACTGGTACCATGAGAAAGGCCACATTCTTTTTATCATGAGGTTAGTTTGATCCCATGGTGTAAAAAGACCATATGCCCGGAATGAAAACATTTATCATAATATTTTATTTCCGCGCAGTATCAAGCAAAATGCTACTGCTGGTGGTTGGGTCATTAATCGTGACCGTTTCTAAAACACAGTCCAAAGAGGGCTTGGGTTATACGGTAAGTGAGGTAATCTGAAATCGTTAGTTAAACACTAAAGGCTAACGAGTATTTTCAGAGGAAGCTTCTAACTGATTGCAGGATTACTCCTCGAGTACTGTTGGGTCGTCTGAAGCTAACGTGATTGTGCTCTTTCTACTGCGCACCGCATTGCCTATTTTCGCATCTGGGGTGAAAAGAGTAGGCGATACACACTGCCAAAGATATTATCGGATAAAAAAGCTAAAGACTGACACCTCTCGTAGAAGGCCTTAGTAAAACACATCGAATCAAGAAAGAGCCTTACCAACTATGCTGAATGCAATTCTGTGGATTATCCGTGATGTTCAGATTAAAGTAAATGTTAATTCGCCAACTCCGAAACCATATGCAGGGCAGGGCGAGTCCATTGTCTATTTTCACTCTGAAGTCAGCCGATGGAAGCATCTCATCTCATGTGATGAACACAGGGTCAAGTATAATCAACACATTTTTAAACTGGACCACGTGGGTGCAAAATTAACAAAAGTAGGATCAGCGTCCCATAGGTGGCAAATGCTGGGGAAACAAATTTTGATGACTTTTCAGCCCGCTATATTGAACAATGAATAACGATTTATCACGGGTAAAAAAGCATGTGCTTGACAAGTCTCGTAGGATGGTTGGAGTAAAAATTAAAATTTGATGGATCATCGAATAAGTAAATCGTTATTTCAAGCGTCCAACGAGTTAAATGCAGTGCCGCATAACAATAGATTGAAGTGGGAATGGGATGTGCGCACACAAGTAGTATAGAGAGCTGTTATGGTTCAGTAAGTGGGTGCGAAATAAAAAGGAAACGGCAACGCTCACATGTATGTTTATTCATTTGACAGATGTGATAGGCTAATCCAGTTTAGCTACATCCAGGCTAATCACATGGACACTACTGCATGTACCCTTACCACCACGAGGGCCGTTAAACACATCGTTAGGTTTGCGTTATTATGTCCTTTAAATGTAACGGACTATATCAAATAATGCAAGTTGGAAAGCGTTTCATCAAGGCGTTTTTTGAAATGCATTCATGTGAGGGCAAGGAGAACGTGAATCGGAAGGGCAATCGAGACACGGAACACACGGAGGGAGAAAACGTTGCATCGACAATCAAGCCGACTGTAGTGCATAGCCAGTTTGAGCTGATGGCCTCTCAGGTTGGTATTTCATCTCAGCTGCAACAGATTGCGACATGGGTGAGTTGGGCTCGTCAGTATTAAGTAAACCATGATTATATCTCCTCGTTGACCTCGATATTCACCACAGTACAATCTCAGGGACTGCAGTCTGCGTTGGTAGGAGAAATGAAACAATCCTCTAACGACTTTGGTCACTCTACGTTGTGGAGCTTCAAGTGCGATGTCGCGTTTGCGCCAGTGACGTCAGGCCTGCATCGCATATTCCACGGAAGGCCTCACGTAGCCGTTCAGCATTTGCGGAAAGGTTGACGGCTCAAAATTCCTGTAAGCCCTCCGTAAGAGCCGAAGATGTTGGCTGGCTCTTTTTCTTGCCCTTTCAGCCTGTCTCGAGCAACAAAGGTCGTCCTGCACGACCATCCCGACGTTGTTGTAACTGCTGGTCCCCAAGTGGATATACATAGAGCATTCATATGAGCATTCAACCTCTGAATTTACAGCGAATGCTCTTTGCCGCACATTACACGCTGCATGGTATGAGAATCTCTCAATGTAAATCGCTTCGTGACTTTGGCTTCAGTTGCACAAATCATACGACTACCAACCGTGTTATATTGCTCCTTGGTTAGTCCAACCATGCGCAATTCAAACGAAATGGCTGTTGAGCGAAATCAATGCCGGTTTACCCAGAGGATAATTGATTACTCCACAACACTTTCTTACAGTGAATCCTGTACTGTCCTTGGATCGCAATCCATTTAGACGCAAACAATGATATCAAACCTGTCGGTTTCCGTTCAGATTCATACGTCACAGGGCTCGCAGCGCAGGGGTCAATTTGTCTATGACGCAGTGGGGCAGATATTCCACACGTGATGTAGTTGCGAGAATATAATTTCAAGGACGAACATAAGAATGGAAGAAAACTTATTTATCACTGCCTAACCCAAGCGTCGCAACAAAGTACTCCAAAACAGGGTTCCAAATGTCCATCAATAAATATCGTGCTGTGCGCCACATCATTTCCATGTTACGGATATCTCATCCTTAGGAAACAGTATTCGACAATGGCGTCACATCGAATATGGGGCAAACGTACCATTTCTTGCATTTTGTAACTGACTGTAAAAGAGTTGCTTCAAGTTGAACATGATGGAACAAATACATCGTCACTTTTCTTCTTTTGGAAAATTGTAACCGCATTTCAGGTTGGAAGAAGCTTGTATTCATCAATGAGACAAGAACCAAAGTACAATAACCATGATTGCTACGTGAGGAAAGCAGATCTATGGATGCCTTTGTATGAGTGCGAAGAACCCCTTCCTCAGCACTTTTCCCGGGCATGCGCAACTACTTCCATTAGTCAGCGCATGTTGGAGTGAATTCTCAATAAACCTATGTTGGAAGATATCGTTTGTGAAACACAAATGTGTATCTTTTGATCTGTAACTAGGCGCGAGCCGACTCCCGCACTGCAGTGACATAAAGGATTCACTGATTTATTGTGCGAGTGCGCACCGGTCATGGTGTCACTCATGTTGGGGATGTGCAGTGGTTCACATGCGGGTTCCCGGTCACACCACAGACAACCGTGACCCGGCCATTCTATGCGCAACGCAATTTGTTCCCCTCACAATAGTTCTCACAGGCAAGCGACTAGACCGCGGCCATTAACGTCACAATCGTTGACCGAAATACTCCGATTTGTTTTACCGACTATCGGCTGTGACCCTGGCGTAGCTTACATCCTAGCTAGCAGTTGGTGCCCTCAGACATTAACATACTCGCGCGGTTAACAACGTCTGGCCACATATGCTAACATTTTTCTCAACACCCACACCCATGTCCAATTAACTGAGGCGGACCGAACAATGAGGCCACTAGGCAACTGCGCGCAATCACGGCGGATGCCAACGCCACGAACTTGAGATGGTAAACAAACGATTTCGCTTCGTGATCTAACGAAGTTATTTGAACAATTGACGATCATATTTGGGAAATTGCATAGTGCCTGTTTCACTTCAGCCTAGCCTCTTTTTATTATCCTGTATTATAATTGTTACTTCGGGATCCAAAGCATACCTCTGAATTTTTGTTATCCTTGGTTAAATCCATCTCGTTTTCTGACCAATGCATGAGTCCTCACAGTATTTGCAACTTTGTTGTGCGTATCATTAGCTCTCTTTTCACCCGGAAGTGGATCCTTTAATGGCACCAATTTTGAAGGTAACTTTTGAAGCCCATCGATAATTTCCCTTATCATTTTCTAGTTTTTCGCCCTCGCCTGATCGCTTCAGAATTTCCACCTTTGCGTGAAATTCCTGCCGTACCGATCTATTGTGTTGTGAGACGTGGAGTCTGTTTTATGGCTTTCTGTAACACATTTGGTGACCATCTCGGACTGTCACTATGTATTAAGTTTTTAATTGTCTTTATCAGAGTAGACTTCTTGTCCCCTTTCTCTGTGAAGCAGACGTGATGTTATCTAAGTATAGATTGGCAATGTATGAACTGACCTGCAATAAAGTAGGCCATTCGTATTTGTCGGTCTGCCATATTTGGTTACTTTTACACGTCCCTTGTTCTTAGTCACAAGGCAATCAAAGAATGGCAGTGTTCCACCTCAGGATTCAGTTCCATGGTAAATATTATATTTCTATTAATAGAGTTCAAGTGATTCCTTTATCTCACCCCGCTTGTTAATAATAATATTACCAAATGGCGCCACCAAAACGTTAGTGAATTACTCGAGTTTGTCGGCGCCTTCCTTTCAAAATTTTTCAAATGCCGACTTGCTAATGGGAGAATATTGGCGACTTCATGGCAAGATCCGGTTCATAAACGCACAGTCTCGACTGGAACGCGAAGCGTGTTATGCCAATGCACACTTTCATTCCGTTAATTATTTGATAAACTGTGAGATTCGTTTGCTCTCCTAACCTGTTGTCATCAGTTAGACAGAGCTGTCATCCCCAATGAATTACCTTAGGGCATTTTAGCGAATAGTTAGCTAAAGTCGAAACGAATTATTATTCTATCTCATTCAATTGCCAGACCACTGGCGCGAATTCTATAAAATTCCTTACAAAACGAATTTATATCCCAAACCTTCAGAAGTTATGAATTTTTAATCGAGTCTAGTTTTATTCTGCAATATTTGGACTTTATTTCGAGCTGTCACTTGGCACATTGTGTTCGAATTTCAGATATCCGCAGGCTGTCTTAACCAAAGCATACCCCTGAGGAATCAAGTACACATCCCTGTCAAACGAATGTCTCACTAAAGGCACTTGTATCATGGAAAATGTGTCTGAACACATCCTCAACTCGCAAAACCACCTGAAACCGTGTACTTAAATGTGAATCACTACCAGCCGGGTCCTACTTTTGGCTCAGACTATCTCCACACGACTGATTTAAGCATTCTAACCAGCTAGCACAACAACATGAAACAAACCTTTTATTGGATTCAATTTCATAAAATTTTCATCCCAACATGGTAACATTTTAATCGCAACCGAATTATGTAACCAACCAGTGGCGCAATGTCACAAATGGGTGAACTATGAATAATGACTATATACAGGTTAAGAAGTACCGCCTTACAAGCCATGTTAGGTGGTCTGGTGTGGTTATGGAAAGACGTTAAAAACAGTTTGATACCTAGAGTTTCACAAGAAAAAACGTCGTTTGTAATGCAACAGTCATGCACTCCGCGTAGTTTCACAGCAAAAGTAGATGTCAAACAATAAATTTAGGCTGGTTCCTAGGAGTAGGGTGGCTAGTTCTAGATAAGAAAAGGTACATGATTGAGTCCGTTATCTAACCAACGTTTAACTATGCTTAGTGTATGTGCAGAAACAACTGCTTCGGGGAGAGAATACCACGAGTGACATATATGAATAGAAAAGGTCTTTCTGAGGTACAACAGGAGGCTGTACAGTTCTGTCATTTTCAAGGCATGACGTCTCAAGTTGATGTTACCGCTGAGTTTCAGTGAAGAGTAGCACACATGAGTTAGATGGTGCAGAATCAACTTGACAGTATTAGATTACCTCGTAGTCTGCCATACCATCTGCTGAATAATCCAAAGCGTTTCAGCCTCTGCTCATATGCTTGATTATGCATTCCAATGACGTACTTGGAGGCCTGACGCTGATGCTACTCCACTGCGGTGAGGTCATGTTCTAGCCATCATTACTAGGGTTGAATTGCGTAGTTGACATGAGGGTGCACCTACGCAGTGACTATCTGTCGGAAAGTAGATATGTCTATTTGTTCGAACGCCTATCACAACAAGGTATTCGATGGCTTTTCGACGCCCGGAACAATCAAACTTATCCTAACCCAGCACGCCTGAATCGTGTACGACAGAACATCTGAGCATGTAACATTAGGTGCTCTGATGTCGGATAGGGAGCATCTTGCAGTTACTCAAATACGATTCCAGTTCATTGCGGGTAACTCACTCATTTACCACATCTAGGTCGAACTGAAACGAATTCTGATCGGAATCCGCCTGAATCCCTCATCATGTCTTGATGTCGTCAGCGAACAGTGGGAAAATTTGGAGCATTGTTTGTGCGAAGTCGTTAATAAATACTAACAACAATCGTGGCTCTGTGAATGTGCTTTGAGGCACACCATACTAGACTGCAGTTGTCCGTGAGCACAAAGTAACTTACCAACAGTGCCTAGCCAAAATTTCATGGCAAACAACAAACTGCTGTATAAGCATGTCAATAAGCTTCGTAAATTGAAGCATGGAATACCCCCACTATTCACGACAGGCGGTAGAGTACAAAGTGCCGAAGAAGCAGCTACTGCCCTGCGGCTGCAATACGCCCCAATTTTTGAACTCGTAACATCTACCTGTCCCATAATATCAAGCACATTACCGACATCTTTGTTTACAAATGTTGTTTTCAATCCATCAGTTGTGCTAAGGAAGTTACTCTCACTGCGTGAACATAGTTCTCCAGGAGCCGAAGACATCCGCCCGAAGGCACTGAAGGCTACGGCCACCAAGCTAGCTGAACCACAGTCACAGTTCTTTCAAAGGTGCTTTGATGAACAACAAGTCCCCACTAGGTGGAAGTGTGGCATTATAACCCCTATTTTTAAAGGCGGTAGCCGTTCAGATTCTGCAAACTATCGTCCAGTGACTGTCCTCCCTGTGCTCGCGAAGGTGATGGAAGCAGTTGTCGCTGAGGGTTTAATGGACTACCTGGAAAAATGCAACATTTTGGTGCCGGAACAGCATGGCTTCTGTCAACATCGGTCATGCACCACCAACCTACTTATTGCACGAGGTAGTTGTACGGAAGTGGCCGATGATGGGATCGGAGTCGACGTCATCTATCTGGACTTCTCCAAAGCTTCCGACCGCCTTGATCACCGCATCCTACTTCAAAGACTACAAAGTTACGGAATCTGAGATCCTGTTCTTGGTTGGATTGGCAACTTCCTTTACCAACGAAAGCTTCAAGTACGTGTTTGGGGATCACTTTCCAACCCAAGTGAGGTGAAATGTGATGTACCACAAGGCTCAGTGCTGGGACCGCGTTTATTCCTGGTGTTTGTCAACGACCTGGCAAGAGTCATCTCCTCAAATTTCCTGCTTTTCTCCGATGACGTCAAGATATGGCGGGCGATTAGTAACAAGCCAGATCAGAATCTGCTCCAACATTACTTAGATTGGATTTACGAATGGTCAAAGAAGAACAAGCTTCAATTGAACATAGCTATGTGCAAAGTGATGCATCTGTGTCACTAGCCGGTGAGCGCTTACAAGTTTGGAGACCACACCTTGGCGAAGGTTTCTCAGGAGCGTGGCCTGGGTGTATTGGTACAGGAAGATCTCGGGTGTTCAAAACAAGCAGAGAAGGCGAGGAGAACCGGAAATCAACACTTCGGCTTTCTTCGCAGAGCCTTCGGTTGGTTTGAACCCTCAATCTTTCCCCAAATGCTTAACGTCTACGTGCGACCTCAAGTGGAGTATGCTATTCAGGCGTGGCAACCGTGGCAGAAACAGGATCTCGTTGCTCTCGAGACTCCTCAACGACGGGCAACCAAGAATGTCAGGGGCCTCTTTCATCTGCCCTATCAGCTTAGACTGAAATCTCTAAGAATGTACAGCAGTCGATATCGGCTTTTGCGGGGGGATCTCATAATGGTTTACCAGATTCTGAAGAACCCAAACCACATTTGCCGTCCGCTGCTGGAATTGAACCACAACACTAAACTAAGAGGTCACCCTCTGAAACTGACAATTCATTATAGCCGGCTTGAATGCCGTAGAAATTTCTTTTCTCTCCGCGTGTGCCAGCCTTGGAACGCCCTCCCTAATTATGTCGTCTCTGCTCCCAATCTGGTGATATATAAAAGACGTGTTGACGACGCATTTTCTCACTTACATTTCATTTTATGACCTGTTAGCCAGGGGCTACAAAACGCAATCAAACGGTGTTTTACCAAAAGCCTAACTAATGGATTGATGGATTTATACGTTTAAAACGCGAACATCTCCGCTTTTCCACATAAGTCTATGGTGAGTCTACCACAACGTTTTTCACTTTATTATGCAATTGATTTTCGCAATAATTTCCATCCCACGGGACTTGTTAAGCGATGTTTTTTTACCCGTAATAAACCATTGTTCCATTGTCCGTGACAATGCACTGGCGTAAGCTAGCTCATGGTTTCTACATGTGACGCTGTGCTACTGAGCTTTAGAGTCCCCACCTCGTTGCCACATTGATGTGAGTGATCACGCATGAAACCCCTTCATCCAAGCACCAGACTGTGTTTCTGTTTATCTAACACATTGTACCATAATTTTTCGTTGTTCAGTCCGCTTGAAGCACATGTCATATAAACAGTCGCTTATAAAGATGTCTGTAATTTTGAACCCATCGTTGCCTGTTATTTGGAATGAATTGCAAGTTCGTCGTGTAGATTTGCTCTCCAAGCTCAAATCGTTGAGATTCGTACATTCGCTTTTGCTAAATGCATATAAACAGCACAGTGAAGAACATTTCTACGTCGAAGTCCAAGGGGCTCTGGCTTGTGTACTAGCAAAAGTAACAGGATACCCGCTAGGCGAAAACTTGTTTCGTCCCTGAAGACCCACCTGAACTGATCGATGATATCATATGGTTCCGAAACTTTGCTATATATATATATATTGAGGGAGAGAGACAAGTTTCGGAACCATATGATATCATCGGTATCTCTAAGGCGTGGTTACAAGTTGAAATGACGGGCGCTGCAATTTCTATACTGGGCATGTCGCTCATACAAAACAACTGACTCACAAAATGAGGAGGTTTGATTCTGTATTACAGTATTTATTTGTAATGCGAGGCCATAGAGCATGTGAGTATGTGAGTATACTTTCGTTATAAACTGCATCTTAAAGCAGCTGCAAGGTGGCAGTCAGTTCCGGGTGTAGAGTTAGGGGGGCGTACACCAAGCCAATAAGGTAAGCGTCCCTGCCTTTTAACTGCAAGCGGCACCAAAGAGAGTCGAGAAACTGCGAGTCTGAATCCTCCACGGCTTCGCACTGTCAGTCGCTTCAGTAATACAGGATTACCCTCCTACGTTTTTGAGTCTATGTTTCCGGATGAGCGATATGCCGGATAGCAAAACTTTAGCGTCCGTCGTTCCAGTGTGCAAGCATGTTTTGGTGATACCGAGGATACCATATGACCTGGAATCTCGGCGACCTTTCTGTTCGACTAGTTTATTGAAAAACCCTGAGCATTCGTATAAAAGCATGCTAGTTGTTCGGTCTCTAGGAGCCCACAGAATGCTGACGGGGTCAAGAGTTGGAGAATGGCGACCGATGGGGTGTCGCTGGTTACTCGGTTTTGTTGCTGGGATAATTGTGCATCGTCTGTAACTTGATTCGGCCAAGGTGTGTCCATAACTTCCTTTACACCTACGTCAGCGTCAATTAAAGCAGCAGTCAAGTTACGCTTCTGTACATTCGTCGGTACGCTTGCTGTTTCAGGTGCTTTAATGTATGAACTTCGCAAAGCTTCTATGACCTTTAAACTAAGTTCAGAATGAAGACGTTTCCGATTTCTCCGCCATCGATTCAAAACATACGTTGCTTTTTGCTCTGACTGAACCATAAGTATTAGGATTCTAGGGTCGCATGCTGTATAATTTGGTGAGGGAGTTAGCCTGGTGAGCGATAGCGCTACAATATTATCCAAAGAAAGTGTTTTACGAATGAACCGCCACTGTGCTAAATCGTGCTTTCTGATCTCTTGAACATCGTTAGAAGCGTGTTCTGGCACGCTATGTATGAAGATTGTGATTAGGTGGGGTTTCTTTTTGATTGTCGCGTGCTCCAAAGGACGTCAGCATAGATGGGTATCCCCCAGAATCCGTGTCTTAGTGCGCTTGCAAAGAGTAAAAGGTTTTCTACATTAGTGGAGGATTCTAGTGTTACTCGAATAGGTTGGGGTGCTCATAGTGCGGCGAGTTCGGATGGCGAATAATCCGTAATAAGTTCATGGGCTTGGCTTTGACACTCATCAGCACGCACAATGAGTTCCATTGTTCTTGGTCGTCCGATAACTTATCCCGCAATGTGATGGCGGTAGATTCAGGGACATTTGGACATACAACCGTCCGAGCACTATTGTTGCATTCCGTTTTCGTTGATCTACAACGTGGGCTACTCGTTTGTCCTGACCTGCTGACAAGTGTTGATTGTTTGCTGTTTGTCCCTCTATTCGAGTTAACGGTGTTTACAACAGAAGAGGCCACAACGGCGACCTCCCGGTGGACCTTTGCAGCAATCTCTGCAGACGTAACTGATGTCCCGACAGGCTTTGTCTCGACAAGAGACGTTTGATCTACAGGTACTGAGGATTGGTTTTCAGCTACTTCATCCTTGTTAATACTAGATGTCAGGTCTAGTAGAATTTGCTTAACCAGACGTTCAGGGTGCTGCCTGATTATTTTTGCCGTGTGTACTGTTTGACTCTCGTAGATACGGTCAGCTTTCGCCCGGCGTTCTACCAAATTTGAAGAAGACAACGGAGATGGGGACGTGGCTGATTGAGGTTCAGGGAAAGCAGACTGTGTAGTGTACCGTTGCTTAGAAGCCACTATGCTTCCCTGATGCATGCTCGCTTCCATTGAAGTAATCTTATCGTTTATCCTCTGCTCGGCTTCTGTGGTTAACCGGTCGCACTTCTGAGTTAGCATAAGCACGCACTTAACGAGTGGGATGGTGGAGCACACAGTACAGAACCAAAGTGCATCTTGTGAGCTAATTCGCTCTCGTACGTGTTGTTGTGACACGTTTGCACATTTCGGATGATACCATTCCAAGCAGTGCGAGCAAGCCAGACCGATTGTAACTACTCGGCGCCATTCTCCTAACCTGCAAATGCTTTTCGTTCGGAGCCTTTTCGGATTCGCTTTTCTGCCATTGCATGTGGGGTCGTTACCTGACCCAGTGGGTTCGTTGGCGTTCTTTATTATTTCAGCTTTGAGAGCGGCGCACATTTTGCAAGCGAAAGTTGCGGTTACAAGATCAATTGAGCGGTCGGCGTATTCGCGCGGTTCATGTGATGGGTTGCGCAGGCGCACTGGTCGATAAGGTCACAAAGAATGGCGAGTGAGTGGAACCTGCTAACTGAATCTGAACACAGCACTGAACACAGATTGAGAGATGGCTAATTCCTTCACAGCTGCGTTTAGAAACGTCGGATTGGAATAAGCTTAGGCTTTTCGGACTGCCTCGAGTATTATCTATTGAATGGTGTCATACAGAAAGGCAATCGGCCTAATGTGATTGAGGTGTCCGCTTATGCTTAATCACGGATGACACTTAAAACGGTTGGAGATGTTAAGGACCTTAATCTTAGTATATAACTTTACATATAGTGTATCACTGTGTAGGGCTGATAAATCCTGTTCGAATGAGGGTGCATTGACTTCGCTGTGAGAAGGTGGAGAGAGGATAGACAGGAAGAATCCAAATGCCTTAGGAGTACGCGCGTCACACGTGTGCAGGCGAATGACTTTGGGTTACCGAAATATTGTGATTTGATTCCAGATGAGCAGAAAAGCACATCGAAAGTTGAGGTAACCACCGCAAACATTAACAAGGAGACTCGCCTACCAGTTAGCTTGATCGGCTCAAGAATGCTATCACGAACGAGTGTAAAATCGAATAAATGTTTGAAAATTCATGTACTTGCACGAGTGAGATTCGGTAACTAGCCCGTCACAATCACAGACATGTATTAGACGTTGAAACAAAAAGAAAAATGCAAAAAATCAGCTTTTACATTGTGTAGTAAAATATTCGAGTCGAAAGGAAGTAAGGACAATGGTGAGAAATTGTGCGCAAAAGATAGCAGCGCTGAAACAATGCGACAGCATAACAAGTTACTCAGATCTGAGAGTAATTTGTATGACTTAGTAGTAGTGACCACTTAATACGTAGCTAATTGTGGGGTTGTCTGTCTTGCTTGCTGATTCTTAGGCAGTAGGCCTAAACAACTAATTTCATGGTGTGTTCAAGACAAATGGAATGGAGATCTACCATTTGCCTGTGGCTTCAGGGAGCTAAGGACAGGCATTATATATAGTGTAGCGTACCGGAAAACAAGCTCTTTCAGTATTTTTTAACATTGGATTTTACGGTTGTTTTAACCTTCGAAACGTCCACTTGTTTTACTGACTGCACGTCCGTTGACACAAACCGTTTTACCCGCACAATATACGTTGGGTTCAGTCGCCTCCGACTTCTATACTGTCTTGTATTTGACACATCTTACGTGTCATTGTTTACCGACTGGTATCCCAGGCTCCGCCCAACAATTGGTGACCCCGACATGACCGTCTCCTTCAGACGCACAGTTTTCGACGCACGGCACTCACTACCACATCCTGGTATCAGTGCATATTTGCAACTTGTCACCGAACATTTCGTTTGGCCACGCGTAAACAAAGATGTTCGTACCTGGGCTCGCACCTGCCTTCAATGCCAGCGCTCCAAAGTACATCGTCACACCAGCAGTCCTCTTGGTTCATTTTCTGCCCCGGACTCTCGGTTCTCGCATGTACACTTAGACATAGTAGGTCTTTTGCCTCCTTCACGCGGATTCGTATACATACTTACATGTGTCGACCGCTTCACCAGATTGTCAGAAGCCATTCCCGTAACAGATTGCACAGCTGAGACTGTTATCCGGGCCTTCTTGGACCGGTGGGTCCCGCACTACGGACGCCCATCCACCATTACACCTGACCGAGGAACGTCTTTCGAATCTTCACAATTCGATACGTTCTGCAACTTTTTAGGCTGTCGCCGCATTCATACCACAGCGGATCACCCAGCAGCCAAGGGGTTAGTTGAACGCTTCCATAGACAGCTTAAAGCCTCTCTCTGCGCCTCCTCCGACCCTAGCTGGAGCGAAAACATTTCGCTCGTACTCTTAGGCATTCGCAACAGCATCAAAACTGATTTGCAATGTGCACCAGCAGAGCTGGTTTACGGAACGACGCTCAGGTTACCAGGAGAATTCGTTTCGCCTCCCGCATCGTCAGGTATGCATCCGCTTAACTTTGCATCCTCCCTAGCTCAACGCATGCGTTCAATAAGCCCGACCCCGCCCCGTGAACAGAATAGAGATGTGCAAATGCACAGCGGACTCTCTACCTGCACTCACGTCTTCCTCCGCAGCGACGCAGTGCGGCGCCCTCTCCAGCCTCCCTACACTGGTCCTTTCAGAGTTCTGCAACGGACTCCGAAACATTTTACTTTAGACCAGAATGGTCACCGAACAACGGTGTCCATCGACCGCCTCAAAGTGGCTTTCTTTGACGAGCCAGTTGCAGTCCATCCTGATGCTCTCGCACAAGCACCCGCACCTGTGGTGACTTCCCGAGCACTGGATAGCTCGGAACCCTCCGTACCCTTGACCCTCAACCTATCCCGCCGCAACCCCACGCAACCGACCGACGCGATAGACAGGTTAGACGTCCAGTCCGTTTTTTAGATTTTTTAAACGTTTGCTATTTCCATTAACACGCCTTTTTCGTCTTTAGCGGTTATCCTACGTCTCATCCACAAACGTTTTGCAAAATCGACAAAAAACCCAAAACATTTTGAAAACCTCAAAAGCCTATTTGCATTTATCATGCGTGCGATATTTCCACTCCGGCGTCGAGCCACTTCCCCGACTCTTGCCCACCCCCTCAACCGCCGGAACTGCCCAGGCGACCCTCGAGTGACTAGCCAACAGGCTCAACGCAACCCCCGAGTGACTCGCCAGCCGTCCCAAAGCCCCCTTCCTCACCCAAGGAACAGACAGTCGCGTTCGACCGCAGATAACCATGAACGGATTGGTCCCCAAACGCCGCCTAGGCATAGCCGACGAGGACGCCCAGATTTCTTCGTGGGACGAGGACCGTGGACTGGAGTGCGGTGGGGTGAGTGACACCTCCCAAGCGCACCGTCGGGTCTGCAGCAAAGGGAAGGTCCTGTCGGCCTTTTTTCTGGACTAGCCAATTTTTTTTGCAGTCCGACCAGCCCGCCCCGACGGCCCACCGATGATGCACTGTGGTCCACACGATCGTCATAAATAATAACTAACAAAAGTCTGGACCCAGCGAAATCTGCTACACACCCCACTTTGGAAGCCCTTACTCAAGCCCCTGCAAATATGCGCATCCACCCTCACCTTCCGTTTCCCCCACTAACAGCTCCATCGAAGGCTTCTATTCTTCAGCCTTCTAGGGGGAGGCCCTTGTAGTGTACCGGAAACAAGCTCTTTCAGTATTTTGTAACATTAGATTTTACGGTTGTTTTAACCTTCGAAAGGTCCACTTGTTTTACTGACTGCATGTCCGTTGACACAAACCGTTTTGCCCGCACAATATACGTTGGGTTCAGTCGCCTCCGACTTCTATACTGTCTCGTATTTGACACGTCTTACGTGTCACTGTTTACCGACTGGTATCCCAGGCTCCGCCCAACAATAGTCTCTTCGTTCTCGGTTATTAGGGTTTAAGAACGCTCAGTTTTTCCAGTGCTGTTAAAATACAAGGATTTACCTACGACCATGACAGTACCCCTGCCACACCACTGAACGGGGATATTTGGATCGTGTTCAGGCATAACTTTTTATCCCTTCAACACTTCACATGCCGGATTCACCAGCATGTCTATTAGGTCCTTGAACTCACACAAACTGAAGTTACTTCTACAAGTTACGTCTACCTTACTGGCTAGCCGAACAATCTCTTTGTAGTGCAAGCTGGGTGGTTCGGGTTTATCCCGTTCTAGCAATTAGTTCGGCGGCAGAGTTCCAGGACGTGGTAAGTTTTCGTTTGGCAAGCATTCTTAATATAAAAAGCCGCAAATGTCTGCTTAACAACACTGTGACGTGGCGGTTGTGACTCGCCACAAATTAACTTCACCGCCTTGCTTATCCGGACAACCGCTTCAAGTCCACAAACCTCAAGCATCCCTTTAGCACTGGTGACACGATCATAACTGAAGGAAAGCATTTACAATGCCCATAAACAAGGCTACAGACGCCTACATGTCCACACACATACACTCATATATCAACATAAGTGACTACCCTATTGTTCCATTGTACATTAACTGGGCATATCTTGTACTCTTGCCATGATCATGCCTGTTCAGGCGTGCCTCGCGTGGTCGAGAATAAACATTTTATTTATTTATTGATAAATGTACATCTTATATACAAGCTTTGCTTTTTAAATCTATTCCGGAAAAATTTCTCTGCATATTTTCAAGTGCGTACTATTGGCACGTGACTCTATGGCATCATGAAAGCAGCGCAGTTAAAATTGCAGATTGATCAAACTAAATGCACATACATTCATGTCAACTTGTCATCTGTTCCCAGCCTGCTACCACGGCAGAACCAGGGTCCCAATGCATCTTTCTGCACGCACGGAGTTAGGACAAGTATTTTAATGGCCACGGTCTCGACAAATCCTAAAATTAAGGGTTCATGGATGCATAGATAACACGGAACGCACGCACGGGGTCTACACAATGGTTATCAGGCATCAGGTGGCGGGCAATTGATGAAGCTGGTTGTTTGCATGGAACTTCATTTTGACTCATTGGCTACGCATTCAACGTGTTGGAGGCGACCATCTGCTAAACTTGCTTACTTACCCATGCCGGTATGTGCTTCGCGACTCTCACTCTCAATTGTCGTTCTGTCATGCCTACGTATTCGGCTTTGCAAATACATGTAAATTGGTAAAGGATGTGTGAGCGGCTGAACAGCGACAGCGGGGGTTAACCGACGGAGTAGGGATACGATTCGTCGTATAGATGAGTACTGGTTCCGCTGCAGGGTATACACGCACCACTGTGGATTTCAATCGGCGCTGAAAAACCTGGCATACGCCGTCGCCTTTGAATGGCATTTGCAGACTTTCCTTCATCTTCAGTACGATTGGCACATAGTTTTCCAATTTTTCAGCACTAAAGTGGGCGAGGAAAAACTGTGCTTATCCATTGTCCAGAAGGGTATTGGTTATCAGCCGCTCCTCTTGATCCAGCGTGGCAGTAGTGTATATTTTTAGCTCTGTTGAACAAAGTCTTCACCTGAGCTTGCTTCTACCGCTTGGGGACAAAGCTGTAGAAGTTCAAGTGTTGTCCCTTCCACGTTGGCATGGGGTAAACTGATTTGCGTACTGAACGATCAATCCCACGCTCTATCAGGAGGTCGAGAAACGGCAATGTGTCTTGCTGTTCGCGCTCAGTTGTCACTCTAATAATTTTACGTAAGACTTTCAATTTAATAACAAGTTGGGCCAAATGATACCCGCTATCAGAGACGAACAAAATGTCATCCACCTACCTACGGAACAACACTGTCTCATCAATCTCGTCCCTGACTTGATTCTCGAGAAAGCCGACGAAAATGTCTGCTAATACCGGTCCCAGGAGATTGCCCATTGCAACACCATCCATTTGGCGATAGCCTTGCTCTTGATAATAGAACTTAACATTTGACATACATAACAGAAGTCGTTCTAATTCCGAGACTGGTATGTCTATTCTTAGCTGGTTCTCGATCACATGATTACAGATAACCTGGAGCTTATCTTTTAGTGGCACGTTGGTAAATCTGAGAAAATATCGATGCTAGCCATGAATTTCCCGCACAGTTCGATACCGTCCAGGAGTCCCACAAACTCAAACGTCTCTCCTAGGCTTTGTTTAAACATTGATCACTTAACCGGCTCCAACAGTGTCACTAACCCCTTAGCCAGCTTGTGCTGTGGAGAATTGCCCATGTATAGAATGGGTATCAGAGGGTCGTCCATCTTATGTACTTTTGGCAACCCATAAAGATGCAGTGTCTGTGTGCCCCTGGGATTTAAGAATTTTGCGGTTGCAACATTTATGCAATTCAACCAATTCATCATCGTCACACTCAATCAGCAGGCTTAGGCTCTTCTGGGAAAGCACCAGACGCCGGCGTTTCGACCTACTGGGTCTCGTCAGTGGTGCGCCTAACAGCGGACCCCTGCCCGGTCTCGCCCCCATGAATTCATGATGCCAGCAGCTAAGTGCAACTTCGCAATGGGTGACAGCCGCGGACCTGCGTAATTGACAGTTGACTATGATATAGCCCGCAGGGGGTTCGCTGGGAGGCGCACCACTGACGCGACCCAGAAGGTCGAAACGCAGGCTTCTGGTGTTTTTCCAGACTGGCCTAAGCCTGCTGATTGGGAGTGACGATGATGAATTGGCTGAATTATACCAAAATCCTCACTACTACTCTTTAATAATGTATAAACTGTCCGTATAGCTTCTACGTCCTATGTCGTACATGTGTGCTATGCGAAAAGTCCTAGCTCGTGAGACTAGCCACTGTCTTCTGGACAGCTCGCAACTGGTATGGCAGTGGCACATGAACCGGGCTATATCATAATCAACTGTCAATCACACAAGTACGCGACTGTCACCCATGCGAACTGACACTAGCTGCTGGCATCCTGAGATCATGAGGGCGGAACCTGGCAGGGGCCCGCTGGAAGGCGCACCACTGACGCGACCCAGAAGCTCGAAAGAACGGCGTCTGGTGCTTCTCCAGACTAGCCTAAGCCTGCTGATTGGAACTGGCGATAATAAATTGGCCGATTTATACCAAATTCATCACTACTACTAATCAACATTTAGGAAATCTCCTCTAACAACGTTAGCAGCTCCGCGTTTATTCTTTGCCCTAACTCCATTAGGTTGTCAGCCATGCCGTCTGCTTTGAACTTAGTACGGTTGCTCAGTACTGTCGTCATCTTTTCTACATAACCCGGTTTATCTAATACAACAACACCAGAACCTTAGTCTGCGTGAAGGAAAAGCACCTTTCCCTCTGATC
Organism: Dicrocoelium dendriticum; assembly: GCA_944474145.2. Lineage (NCBI taxonomy): Eukaryota > Metazoa > Platyhelminthes > Trematoda > Plagiorchiida > Dicrocoeliidae > Dicrocoelium > Dicrocoelium dendriticum. The sequence goes on from OX104064.1 coordinate 132,846,610, forward strand.
TAGTGTTTTAAGGCCGTTAAGGTTTAGCTTTGAGGGAAGATCTTTGACCAGAGGTGGAGATTTGATACTGGTGTTCAAGACCTACGAGTTTTGCTTCAAGCTACTATTCGTTAGCACTGGAGGTGGGCGTAAGTCCGACAAGTTTTTTGTAAAACTCTTCTATTGCGCTTGAGTTTCTACGCGTTTGGTCTTTCCAGGAGAAACACAAATGTTCAACCCATATGACAGAGCCTCTAGTTGTAGGGGTCAATGGCATTGAGGAGAGGTTGGTTCAAACGGTATACTATACTCAAACAGTTTATGATTCAGCGACATAGCAAAACGTTCATACCAGGTCCTCTTAGTTTCACGTACCAAATCCCGACAGAAGTTAACAAAGTTGAAGTAACATACTAAAGTTCATTTGTCGATTGCTGCTTGCTTGGCCAAGTACATCTAGCGGTATTGTTCGAGCTTCTCAGTAGGCTCCTCGAGAAAAGACCCAGTCATTCGTTTTTAATTCCTAGCGTTGGCTCGTAGTTTCTGCACCCGTGGACCCTTGCAACAAGAAGCAGGAAAACGGTTTAGGTTTAAACAATATTCCAAGAAGTCCTTTCGCACCGACAATTTGGCAATTTTACATTTCAAGTGGAGAAGACCTTCCAAATGTTTCACACTATATTTCGGGAGCTGGAGTTTGAACTAATTGGTAGCAGGCCTGAAACAGATGACAAAACGACATGAACGTATATGTATTCAGTTTGGTCAATTTGCTATTTTAGCTGCGCTCTTTTCGTGATGCTATAGTTTCACAGTCTGTAGTACCCACTTGAAAATATGCAGAGAAAAATTAGCAGAGTTATCTCGTGCAGCACTCTTGTGTTAAGTTTGCTGCTAAAATATTCCTCGGGAACTAATTGTTTCAGTGATAGTTATATATCGAAATTTTGGACATGTAATAACATGGTTATAAATCCATCGCCTGTAATAATACCATACATGGTCTAGGCATGCAGTACTCTAGCACTGTGAAATTAAGTGAGGAAGTTGAAATCCTAACAACACGATCACGAATAAATGCTAGACGTATCTCGATGCATGAACTTATACTGCACTTGTTCAGGACCTGCGTTCGTCCTGCATTAGTTTAATGCTCGATTAGTCGTACAAGCGGGAGGGAATGCGACGGAGTCTATTTAAAAAAAGTAGTGCGATCACTCACAAAGGCCGTTCTTAACCTATCGTCCAAACGTAACTACTTCGAGCGTTGTAACTTAATAAAACGAGTCACTGTAGCCAAGACGCATGAAGCTAGGATAATATTTCTATTTGGCTAGGTCCGTCATCATGAATTCGCACCAAATAGCAGTATTCACTTTAACAAAGGCTACCACTTCGGTTTATAGAACGTGCGGATTCTACCCCTTGAAATTCGGAGCAAGATAGAAAATGCTTGGAAGCAAAATATTCTACAGGTAATTCGATAAAGCGACGCGTTGAACTAGATGTCATATAAGCAACACTACGGCTGAACGGTCACCAACCTAATAAACTAAATCCAACGGAACAGAATGCCGGACAAAAATGTCAAACGACGACGTCGACCGCAGAGGCAAGCTGCTTAGGCAACGAGGTACGAATCAACGAGATCAATTTCGATGGTCATGTGCCCATCGAGCAATCTAAACCCAGACTGACGGATCGTCCGCCCAGAAGATCGATCACTCACACTCTTTGACGCTACGTGCCGCGTTGCAGACATACCCAATGACGATGTCCCGTCGAGGAAACGTTTGCCGCCAAACTGCAGAGCTCAGCGAACACTCAGACCACTAACTGAACAATCGGGGCTGCCAATATTTGCTTCTGTATCACATGTGGATACTCGATTAGGAATACCGAGTACAAACTCCCGGTGTACAAAACAAAAAACAATGTCCGAAAAATTTCTACAGGTATACTTAGCTCTGTGCCAGCTTCCCTATTGAAATAGGAGCAGGCGAATTGCAACTGGTGATAACAGTTTCAAGCTGCCTTACAGTGCAGTACGTAAAAACAATGTTGGCACTGAACTGTTCTGAAAAACGTTAGTTGAAGTGAGGGTCCGAGACGTAAGTGCGTTGCGTAGAAATATACATAAAATGTGTTACGTATAATGGATTTACTTGGACAGCCTTCCTGAAGCGGTGTATTGAAAAGATAAAAAGTCGACAGAACCCCCTTCACTATTCTTAACCCCGGACCCACTTTCCTTCATCACTCTGGAAAGCATACCTGGCAGACACACCAATAGGTAGGGGGTGCAGGTAAATTACAAACTGAGACTCAGCTAGCTTTTTGTCTCCACTTTGCTAACTCAACCACCACTACCTTACAGTTATACTGCGAATTGTGAGCTGGGAAAAAAGTATTAAGGGGTTCTTTCCATTTTCATTCACGTTTATCATCTGTTCTTCCTTTACCCGATTACGCTTCTCTTGCTGTCCTCATGTAAACATGTCTGGCAGTAAGGAGCAGCTAATCGTTTGTGCTTACCACATCTTCATCCCTAGCTCCAATGCTTCCATTTCATGTTTCTTCTTATTCGCACAGCATTAGCCTACAGTCAAACCAAAACACCTGAGCCAGTTGATCAATGCAAATCACATCCGCCTCATACACGACAAATAAATTCCTTTTATCTGGCTCTACCTAAATGTTAAGCTGATGAACTGAAAAGAACTTAACAACTCAGCCTTCCAATGCTCCGTCGTCGGCCCGCTGCCTAGAGATAACGAGCTTGTCTCGTAATCTTGCGGCGTGGGTTGGAATTCGCGTAGGGTGGTCGTCCTCCCGTTAAACAGCCCGCGTGCGACTGGTGGTGGTCGCACGGCAGCGAAGCGCCGTTACGGCGTACAGCTGACACGCCACAACGTAACAACAATGTTTAGTCTAAATTAGGTGCTATGTTCTGTGGGCATAATTTCAGCTCCAATATTTCTTTTGGTCACCACACGATATCTCCTCATCCTTAGCCCAAGGAAAAGAAATGGAGAAACTGCCCTTACACTGAACTCTCTGTAAGGACTCCAAGAATTATTGAGTGCCCATGCAAATCTTTGAAAGAGACAACTATGAAGGTCAAAAACACGAATATTATTTCTGCTAAACATTTGAAATACGCTGTAAATAGTATACGAAACAATTGCGAAAATTTGATAATGTCGAAAACCGCACCACCTGTAAACCCGAGAATATACATTATAATCACCTTTTGCCAAATTACTGAGATTAACTATGAACCAGAAAGTTAAAAGCAGTTACACATACAGTGAGCTACTCAAATTAGATGTGGTTAGCAGAACAAGCGGAATAACTTAATATTTGTTCATTTATGTCCCAGTCACACCCTTTTAAGCAACCATAGAGTCGCATGAACTTAATGTATTGGACTGTTGTCTTACTTAAGAAAGCTTCGGATACCATAGTTAGATTAGTATTGATTAACCTGGCTTTATCTAAAGTGAAATTTATCCCTGGGATGTTGCTTATGGTCGTCTGTTTCATTCGCATGATATGCGAAAGTCGGCGGTACCAGGGCACAAACTAATCAAGTAATGAGAGTTGAATCGAACCGGTATAAGCATTTACATCCGGTCGGTCAGCATTTCCGTACACATCAAAACGGTGGAGCAAAAGATGCTGAGTTGACGTGCTTCCATGAGTCAGAAGTTTCTAGATACCAACACCTCTCGTAATACAACACAAATCTTTGAGATATGCATGAAAAGTTACTGATGTGATTGCATGTATTTGTAGATAACTTTCGTCTTCCAGCAGCTTTAAAACTTTTGAGCCACCAGGTGGTGTTTTTTATGCCTTGGTAGAAAAACCAAAATCACGATTTTGTATCAACCGGTTTGTAATGGTTGTAAGGTGTGTTTACAATCAGCCTAATAACATTTCTATTGAAATCTGACTACTGAAGTCATTCAACTTCGCTCAAAGTTGAAAAGATGAACTGCCGTTCTGCCAACCGGCTGCTCAAGCAAAGCCTACGCAAGGATCGCGAGACATGGTGGTCAGAGCGTGCTTTAGAGATGGAGACCGCTGCCCTCTCTGGCAACACTCGAAGGCTTTTCCAACTCATTCGGTCCACTGGCCTCAGGAAGGCTGGTGTCAGTGAGGTCATTTGTGAGGTGGATGAGTCTCCGATCACCAACCAACAGAGGGGTATGGACCGCTGGGCCAAGCACTTTCCCTCGCATTTCAACTGGCTTCCACCATCTATCAGTACATACAGTACACCTTGTTGTTAACCCTGGCTCATCCCATTGAATCCACCCAGCGAAGCAGAAGTCTACCTCGAGATTTGACGCTTGAAGCGCTTCAAGACTGCCGGCTTAGACGGACTTCCTCCGGAACTATTCAAGTATGGCGGTGTTGTGATCATTAACCAGCTAACCGCGCTGTTCGGAAAAATTTGGCATGAAGAGAAAGTGCCTTCCTCTTGAGGCAGATCAGTTATTGTCCCAATGTTTAAGAAAGGCGCTCGTACTTCATGTGCAAATCATCGCGGGATTAGTCTTATTTCGGTTGTCTCCAAGCTATTGGCATCCATTCTGCTTCGCTGACTATCCCCAGTACGTGAATCATACTACCGTGAAGAACAAGCTGGTTTCCCTCCAGGCCGCGGATGCGTGGATCAAATCTTCATGCTCTGCCAGCTCCACGAACATGGCTTTTGACTCCGTTGATGGACCTGCTTTATGGCGTTGCTTACTAAAGTACGGCGTGCCAGAGAAATATATCGCTGTCTTACGAGCACTTTACCTTCATACATCCGGCAGAGTGAGGGTCTATGGTAAGCTTTCCTCGCAACTCGCTGTCAATAGCGGTGTGCGACAGGGCTGCCCTATGTCCCCATTCCTCTTCAACTTCGCAATCGAAGACTTTCTGTCGAATGCCATAGAAGGTTTCCAACATTTTGGCTTAGAGCTTCTACCGGGTGAGCGCGCGACCGACTTAGATTATGCTGATGATATCGCCTTACTTGGTGACCATCCTCAGGGTATGCAACTCATTCTGGATCGTTTGGCGGTTGAAGCATCTAAGTTTGGCATGAGCTTCGCCCCATCGAAGTGTAAAGTACTGCTCAAGGATTGGCTTTCACCTTCTCCCTTGCCCACTCTCGAAGGTGCACAACTTGAACAAGTAGATAGTTTCGTCTACCTTGGGAGCTGTGTTTCTGCTGACAGCACTATCAACAAAGAAGTTTCTCTTCGTATCGCTAAACTTCGATCAGCATTTGTCAATCTGAGGTATTTGTGGCGTCGTCGCGACGTCTCATCCTCACTAAAGGGCCGCGTTTACAGCGCGTCAGTTCGCTCAGTATTGTTGTATGGGTGCGAGTCCTAACAGATTCGCGTGGGAGACATGCGTCGTCTTTCTGCTTCCGATAACGGTTGCTTAAAGAGTATCGCTCGTGTTTGGTGGCAACATCGATTTAATAATAATGACTTTCGACGTCGCATCTTGGGGAATGCGAGTATTCCCTTCAACAAACAGACTTTGTTGCGCCAGTTATGATGGCTCGGTCACGTCCTACGCATGGCACCTGAGCGTCTACCGCGTCGCGCTCTATTCGCTCGTCAAGGACCTGGTTGGAGGCGACCGCGTGGTGGTCAGCCTTCCACTTGGCGGCAGCACATGAAATCGCTGACGTCGTGTCTAGCCGCTGTTGGATCCGTACCTCTTCTAGGATGGGGACCCAAAAATGAAGAGTGCCAATGGCTTAGCACTTTTGAAGACAGGGCACGCAACCGGAGTCAGTGGAAGAATTGTGTCCAGTATTGTATTGATTCACATGTTTAATACTACAAACATTGAAAATGACAAAAAAGAGAAAAATCGGCGTGTGAAAAACCAACTAAAAATGTTTGGTTCTACTTTTTTGTCAAACTGTTCCATTCTCCCTACGGCATATTAGCTGAAATGTGTTGCTCACCTTTAACTAGCATGCCACGATGACTATGACGCGATGACTCTTGCTTATCCGCTGATCTCCATGGTTTTATGTTGGCTCTGTGTCTAGTATATAGACTCTTGAGATTACTACTACTACGTGCATGAAGTACATGCCGACAGTTGGTCTTAATTTAGTGGTGTAGCAACCAAGTTTGCCGCGCGAGGCGGTGGTAAAATTTTCGTCCTGACTGAGGGCAGAATAGACGCGTGAAGACCACACAATCGGCTCAGGGTAAAGTGCACGTTAGTTTTGGAGGAGATAGTTGATCGTTTGAAACACTAAACTAAATGTGGTGAAAGTGACCACAATGGACATGTAAGGGGATTGCTGGGGAGAAAGCTTGCACACAGGTGTGACACATGGTGCAAATGTGTTGTTGGCCATACAGGGTACCATTAAAACTTTCAGACCACAGCTTATCTGGAAATTTTCCCCTTTAGATTTGGTAACGAACAATCAACTGTACTAACAATGCTGTTGCCTACCACATGTCACCCGGAGCGGATAAACCCCTGCCCCTTATGCTACGCCTCTGGCTAAATGCCCACAGGTGTTTGTCAAATAGATGAAACACATACCAGATCTGAAGCCAGAGGAGGAATCGTGGAACACAGTACTCCAAATATCTTGGGTGGGTAAACCAAAGTAAAAATAAAGAGAAAATTAGTCAAGCACCTGCAGCGAGCAGGCTAGGTAAAAGCTAAAATATGTTCGGCTTTTCTAAGTTCGGTTGGTTGTTGTAGAAATAGTTCAGAAATGAACATTTGTGATCTAAAAACAAATGGGTGCGTCTCCAAGCTAAAATATCGAAAGTAGCTAATTTTACTGTTATTATTTGGTGGTTTACTAATTCTGTTAGCCAAACATTTATATACAGCAGAGTACTTCAATAATATACTTGTAAAGGAACGCCATCTCTTAAAACGTTCGCTTTTAGCGTACATAGCTAGATTACCGGATTTATTTCCAAATTGTTCTGATAGGTAACCCATTCTGGAATGCGTAGAACTTTGCTTTGATTAATAAAGCGATAAAAAGTACAAGGACACCAGGAGAAACTGTTTTACTTACTCCACATGGCATTTGGAAAACTGCTGATCGTGCGTACAGCAGAAACGGCAGGTTCAGTAGCATCAGAATGGACATGATTGTGCCCGAAATAACCCAGGCACGGCGGTATGCCTCTGCCTTCGAACGTGGTCTCTGTGGGTACCTCAGAAAGGCACATCGATCCACACTCAGAGCCATGACCATCCATGATGCAAACTGAAGTGTAAAATGCCAAAAGAATAAGAACAGTTTGCAGTTCCAATCACGACTTGATATAACTGAAGATCTGTTCACCTGTTCTGGATCTATTTCGGTGTATTGGTCAACCATCACGGAGTTTCGGTAAGCGTCAATAATTTGCATGATCACAACGACCGAATCCGTTGTTGAGAGGAACAGCAGTAGCACAAATGTACTTGAAAACTTTATCAAGTAAGTTACAATCACGATACAACAGACAACGTTTCCAACCAAACCAATACAGCCCAAAATTCCCATTGTAATTGCCACTGCCTGCTCGCGTTGGGTCATCCAAGCATAATCAGTGGGCTGTTCGCAAGGGTCACTGAGTTCGTTTTTCGCGAAAGGCAACCGGTTTTCTAGCGTGCTGTTCAAACTGGAAGCACAAATCCAGTCAGAGGAATTGGTACAGTTAATCCCAAGTCCAGAATAGTACAAGTCGGCATCGTTTCCTAAAGAATTCACTAGGCGGCTCATAGCATGCAAGTTGTTTGAACAGGGAATTTCCGTGCGAAACTGTCCTCGAACTACGCATCAAGTTTTACCACTAGCTTCCTTGCTGAGAGAAATGAAACCAGCTATTGGCATGGGAGATCGGGTTACAGCGAATCGGAATAGCTTTGTCCCACCTCCCCATCCTGAACGAAGTACTCTGATTGGTGCACCGTTATTGTTCGTACATTGAAACATACTTGAGATTCTCCATCTCAATCAGCCGGACGACATGGATTATTTGACGGAAAATCACTGCTCTCTGTGAACTCTGCATACTTTTCCGAACCGCTAAATTGGCCTACTTACAATATATGTTGTTTATAGACATCGTCGTTTCCTGTTGCCCCACTGCTAAATGAATGCAGTTGACTTACCACAAGCAAATTTCTGGCACCCAGTGAGGTTGTGGTACATCACATGAACCTATTCAGGATCTGTGAACTAGTCACCGTTTCGGTACACCTGGTGTAGCCTTTAGGGTTGTCTTGAATAAGCCCAAAAGTAAATTATTAATAAGATCCAATGCGCAAAATCTATATTACATGCCCGTACATCTAGTGGTCAATAGCAACCCAATTTCCTGAACTTAGCATGCATCTAGCGGAAAACCAAATACCCTAAATATGTTGGATAATTTTAAGATTCCAAATACGAACCGAGTTCATGAACAAGCTGCTGCATCGATTGGTAGTTTGGCATCTATCCTAAATCTCGTTGGGGCTTAGTGGGAAAGGGATAGCGCCAAGCAACTTGTTTGGAGATTCGCGAAGAGAAGTACCTGCACAGATTGATTGTTGCACTTCTAGGTGATTCAATTAAAATGACCCTTTCCGTTGCTGTGATATGAACCACTTGCACTGGAAGAAAGCTTGCCACAACTTTGCACTACATAGCTTCAAACTTAGTCCCTTTCGACGCTTTGGCTTCAAACTTTGCAGTAGGAACAACAACAGGAGGCAGTTAGACGGCAGCCACGTTTCACTAACGGAGTCCTCACACTGCTTCAAAATGTACAACAGCAACATTCGATTCGAGGAATTATGAGTATCGGAAGTACACAAGATGGTGAATGGACCGTAGACCGCTCCACACTGGTTGGAACCTATTTCTGCACCTAGCACGTCCACAAGAACCGTGCTTCCCGTCTCCCAGCAACGATTCACAATCTTCTGGAGCCAGTTCGTTTGAGGTAGCGGTATTTCGACACGTAGACACCTCGACAACATTTGCATTAAGCTCAGCTACACCGAGGATATCAATCGAGTGAACATGTGAAATGTAAGAACTTTGAAGCGCTAGTACACTTGCCGACCAACTGCAGTGATGAGGTAATACATGTGTCACATGGATCGTATTACTAGCCTGGGTTAGTAAACGCAAGCGAATCGGAGGTAGCGTATTTGTCAAGCGCTGAGGTGACGATTACCTAACCACTGGACTAGCTGCCTCTTTGAAATGGGACTTACGTGCCCACGCTGTTGGCTTACCGTACCAGCTTCGCTGAGACAATCGCGATAGCATTTGCTACAGCATCATGCACTAGACATTGATGGACTAAACTTTATCGGCGCTAGTCGCTTCCTCAACCGACGTTTCTCTTCCATCTGAGGCACATACGCAAGCGCATTCTTGGTTTGGTCACACGAATGGTTATGATCCCCTACTTTTGATTCCCGACACCTGAAATCAACATTATAATGTGACAAACGTACCTTGATTATGACCTGGTAACGTAGCTTCGGTTTTCCAATGTGCCGCTTCCCTGAACTAAACTATCCACATAGCAGATACCTGGGTATTCTCGACAAATCCATATGTCTAACATGTGTCAGCCACTGCAAGTGCCGCGGCAGAATTACGCAGTCCACTGCATACATGCCACTGGAGCGGTGCACCTTCGTGTCTGCAACTGTTACAACAACCGTGCGCAGATACCGCCGCAGAAACTGTTAATCAAACCGCCCCAGAGATCTTGTGTCTTTCCGATACAAAGTTCATGATTTGTTGCTTTATACAAGAACTGACAGCACCTACGACTTGTACATCATTAGCTTCATCCCAAAGATTAGCTGCTGGTCGTTCCACACACGTTTTTCCAGTGTCCGAAATGCAACAACCGCCTTTGATACGTGAGTGCGCGGCTCGCCCGTCATCTGCAGGTCAGTCGAAATTACACTGCCTAGGTAACAATATTTGCAAGTGAATTCCAAACTGTCTATCCAATCTGGATTTGCGGCAGGCACAAGGATTACAGTTCTGGTGAAGTCTGAAAAAGTTAAACTGCCTTGCTTGTTTTGCCGGGGATCCTGAACTTGGACTCTGTCTAAGAGAGAGCCGAAGTCATGTGCTACAACTCGTCCGCACTGTGTGCAAACTACACCGTCGTCAGGAAACAGCAACGTACAATTGGTTTTCCCACACACTAAAGTTCTCACTGCGAAACCACGGATATTCAACGACCCATCATTAATAGGGTGCTTCACAATGGCACCGTAATCACAAGCATTGAATGCACAAGACAGCATTGCATTTAAGTAAATATTATACAGAACAGAGGATCAGGCACAGTCTTGCTTTGCACCGGAGAAAACAATCTCATCCTAGGTTTCTCCACTCAGCTGCAACCTCGCTCCCATATCACTGTAAAGACACTCAAATAGAATTACCAATTTGGTCCGAACCAGGTTGTGATCAATGATATACTCAGCTCCATGCAGTACATGAGTAACGTGCACTTCACGTATGTCACCCTGGCGCACGATGACATAGTCGAGCAGGTGAACGTAACCACTCCGTGGGTGATTCCAAGTAGCGTATCACTAGCTCCCAGTGCGAGACTGGTACTCGTGATCGTCAGGCAGAGTGGCGCACAGTGAGAGCAGTCGTTCACCATTCCTATTGGCTGTCCGAATACCGTACAGACCGATTACGTTCGTCCACGCTGCGACATCACGCATGGTGACTGCCCACAACCTAGTAATTCTTCTGTGAACAAAACCAGCAAGAATCTATATGGAACAAACCGATGGTGCTTTATGCCAGGGAAACCTGAACGCCATACGATAAAAGAACAAGAACACGATGATAGCTTACATATAAAGAGATAAAATCATATAACAGGAAGCAAACCAGAAAGGGAAAACAGAAAATAAGATGACGAACAATACCATTTCCAAGTCAAGTTAGTTAATAGAGGAAACAAATTGGTTCGTAAGCATTTAGAACTTGGTTCATAAGCATTTTCAAGTTGGTGCGTTTCAAACTTTGGCTTAGATGCACACGCGCACCGTCGAGTAGCTTCCTCATTGGTCAGACCCCGTCCGCCAACAGGATGCCCTGTGTCACTATTGAACAGGTGTTCTCAAAGTTTTCGGAACGTGCACCCCTTTGTACTGCAACCTAGCACGACGGGCCCCTGAGCTATTTTTATCCACAGAACTAGGCTTTAATAACACAAGCGTGAGGTGAAGTTCATCGTTGTACACTGAATTTGCACAGTTGTTCATTTATGTTGACAACAGTGATAGCTGGTGAACTTACATGGAAAGGCAACTATATTAAGGCCGAATTCCTTGGCTAAAATTCGTTCCGACATCCAGCGCTGACTTGTTTGGTGCTAGGTGTTATTGAGGAAAGCTATAAACTCGTATCTCATTACGCTTCAGGTCTGTTTCGGTACTTTGTTTTGTATAGATACGATACGCGAACGCAATATCACACAGCCAAGTTGTAGCAAATGGGAGAAGCACGGCGATAGCGGTCTACCATGACAAGGTACACATCGTTCGCTTGGCATCAGAAATCACACAGAGGCAGTCTGTGAAAAGCTTTATGAAAGGAAGAGTCCTAGGTCATCTGCATGCATTTTGTATGCATGGCCGGATACGTGTCTCTGTTTCGCTGTCAGCGCATTACGATAACTAACTATGTAAGATGCT
>OX104064.1:132858417-132926361 GCA_944474145.2 Dicrocoelium dendriticum
TTTTGATTGGGAATCAAGCGTCCATTCAGGCGAGGGACGAACATTTCAGCTGACGACGGGTTGAACCCTAATCAAGATGTCCAACTCGGCTGACGAGCTCAAGGCCATTCTGCTGCAGCAACAGGCACAATTTTAGGCATCCCATCTCAGGCTGATCGAAACTCTAACGCAGCAACTCTCAATCGATACCGGTTCACTGTCTACAACCGTCAAGCCGTCCGCATCGGTAGGCCCCGTCACTAGCAGCAATATCGAATTTTCGTACTACCCTGATGCTGGCCTCACAATTGAGCCTTGGTTCAAGCGTTATGAAGATGTGTTCCGCGTTGAACTTGGAGACCATGATGACGATTGGAAAGCCCGATTGCTGTTAAGGAAACTTGGAACAGCAAACCAGACCAGGTACGCCAACTTTATTGTGACTAAGGATGCTCGAGACTGCACTTTTGAGGTGACTATAAAATTCTTGGGGCAAATAGTTGGAGAGCACTCGTCCATCTTCAACACGCGATATCAATGCCTGAAGACCACCAAGCTGGCTGCTGATGACTACGTCACTTACGCTGTCATCATCAAACGCCAGTGCGAAAATTTCGACATCAAATCCATCACGGCAGATCAGTGCAAATGCCTTCTTTTTATCTGTGGCCTACATTCCCCACGGAATGCAGAGATTCGCACCAGGCTGCTGAGTAATCTTGAACACGACCAACAAAAGACCCTACAGACCATAACTACTGAATGTCAAAGATTGCTGAACCTCAAGCATGACATGCTTATTCTGAAGAAGCGACAACCAACTCCAAGTCTTAGTGTATTAAAAACCACCTCAAAGAAACCGCTTCCAAGTGAAACAGGCCATGAAAAGCCCCGAGAGAATTCCAAGTCCCCGACTGCCTGTTGGAGATGTGGTGAGTGGCATTTTGTTTGAGTATGTCCTTCCCTGAAACATGTTTGCTACAAGTGTCATAAACGGTGCCATTAGGAAGGGCACTGCCGATGCAGACTGCAGTTCAAGCGTGCAGGACATACGCGACCGAATTCAAATGTACCCAAGAGATTCAGCAGCTATAGTACGGTTCAAGCGGCCTAGTCTGATGAACATGTGGCTCGCAGAAAGTACATCAGATTTTACCTTAACGGGCAACAAATGCGTCATCAGCTAGATACAGCCTCGGACATCACAATTATCCCCAGCAAAACTTGGCAGTATTTTGGTGCTCCGTCCATCAACCGAACGACACATGTTGCACTTAACGCTTCAGGAGATCAATTTAATCTCATTGGTGAGCTGCAGTGTGAAATGTTTTTTGACGCGGCTCAGGCAAACGATGTCGTGTACATTACGGGCCTGTCACATTTGAATCCGCTTGGACTCGACTGAATCCAGGAGCTCCACCTGTTCGACATTCCCCTGAGTCAAGTCTGCAATACCCTCCGGCTCGGATATACGGGGCCTTCTTCGGAATGTGACGAACTAAACAACAACCTGATCAAGAAGCTACGAAGGAAACTCCCGTCTGTGTTTTGCAACGAATTGGGAAGATGCACGAAGACCAAAGCAAGCCTTACTCCCAAAGACAGTGCCAAACCCGTATGCTGACCCAAAAGACCGGTACCGTACGCTGCGCTTCCGACTGTTGATGCGGAACTTGATCATTTGGAGCGGGCCGGCGTCATCCAACCTGTGAACTATTCAGCGTGGGCAGCACCTATTGTTGTCGTCAAGATGACCAAGGGAGCCGTTCCTATCTGTGCTGACTACTCTACCGGATTGAATGCTGCTTTGAAAATGCACTAGTATCGTTTGCCAGTCCCAGAAGATTTATTTGCTAAACTCAGCGGTGATGCTTGCTTTGCAAAGCTAGATTTATCGGATGCATATCTTCAAATTGAAGTCGACTATGCTTCAAAGAATTTTCTGGCAAACAATACGTACCGAGGCATTTATCAGTTTAACCGTTTGCCGTTTTGTGTCAAATCCACTCCCGCGATTTCCCCACAAATTCTGGATACGATGTTAGCTGCGTTATCAGGAGACGCAGCTTACTTGGACGATATCATAATCAAAGGGTCTACCTTTCGAGAGCTGACGAAAGGACTGGAAGCAGTTCTCAACCGCACTAATGACTACTGGTTCTACTTGAAAGCGGAAAATTGCAATACCGGCGTGAAGTGTGTAAAGTATTTTGGCTTCATCATCGACAAGGATAGCCGTCGTCCGGATCCACCTAACATAAGTGCCATAAAACAGATGCCTCCCACTGACAATGTCGCGAAGCTCAGCTCATTCTTGGGGTTGATCAGTCATTACAGCTCTTTTGTGCCCGAAATGCATCGAAAATGAAGAACGCTCAATGAACTTCTGGTAAAGGATCGCAAATTTGTGTGGTCTCCTGAATGTCAAGCTGCATTTGATAATGTCAAGTCTATATTGTGTTCTGACCTATTGCTTAAGACATTTCAATCCGGAGCTGGAGACCATAGTTGCTGCTGACGCGTCAGACTGCGGAATTGGAGCAGTCATATCCCACATTTTCCCCAATGGTCCGGAGAAAGCTGTGGCGCATGCAGCCAGCTCACTCACCCCAGCGCAACGCAACTATGAACAGATCGAGAAAGAAGCTTTGGCTATAGTGTTTGCAGTTAAGCTTTTTCGCAAAATGCTCTATGAACGAAAATTCACGCTGTACACTGACCACATACCATTAGTCGCAATCCTTGGATCAAAAAAATGCATTCCAGTCTGCACGGCCACTCGCATCTAACGCTGAGCAACGGTTCTACTTGGATACGATTTCGTCGTCAAATATCAATCTACACACAACATTGGTCAAGCGGATGCGTTATCTCGTTTAATTGGTACACAGTATCATGAACCAGAGGATTTGGTAGTTGCTCAAATCTCCGTAGAACCCCAGGTACATCAAATTGTGTCTGATATTTTCGTGCCTTAGCAGTAACGTTCGAAATGGTGAAGGAAGCGACCCAGCATGATTCCATGCCACAACAAGTCATCATATTCCACCTCAATGACTGGACTAAGAGTGTTACAACGCCGGAGCTTCAACAATTCCACCAACGGAATGAAGCACTATCAATCGTCAGAAAGTGCCTGCTGTTCCCAGATCGCGTCGTCATTCCTCACATCCTACAAAAAAGAGTCCTCCGACAATTGCATTCTGGCCACCCAGGAATGAATCGCATGAAAGCGCTGGTACGAACTTATGTGTACTGGCCCTATATGATTTACCAGATCGAGAATTTAACGAAGAATTGTCCCCGATATGCCAGTGCATCTAAACAGCCAAGGAAGATGGAGTTGCAATCCCGGCCAATGCCAACGGTACCATGGTCAAGGGTGCACGTCGACTTTGCAGGTCCAATTTGACGGTCATCATTTTCTCATCCTTGTCGATGCCCACAGTAAATGGCCGGAGATGATTCCGATAGTGAGAACCAGCGCAGCATCCACTGTCTCCGCTCTCCGCAGATATTTTCTCGTTTCGGTCTTCCCCACACGTTGGTTTCGGACAATAGTACACAATTCATCTCATCTGAATTCGTTGTCTTCTGTTGCAGAGACGCGACCGTCCGTGTGAGGTCTCCACCTTTCCACCCACAATGGAACGGGCAAGCGGGACGCTTTGTGGGTACACTCAAAAGAACTTTGCTAAAAATGGAGGGGGAAGGTACCTTGGAGGTGATTCTTGACACATTTCTTCTGACATATCGCACAACTCCGAATCCGCAGACACCGAACGCACTATCTCCGGCTGAAACTTTGTTTCAAAAGCAAATCCGTGTGCCCCATGATGCCCTCAGACCCAGGAAGGATCAGTTACTGTCTCGCAACTATCAGATGGAGCGTCAATTCAACATCCGACACGGTGCTCAAAAACGAACCTTTAATGTTGGCCAACGAGTTCTGGCGAGAGATTATCGCATCCACCATCCTAAATGGGCTATGGACCGTGTGCTATTCAAACGTGGTAACGTGGTCTACGGTATCCAGATTGGGACGGTAATTTGGGTAAGTTATACCAATCAGCTGCTAGAGGCAGGCACTAGCGAACAACCGCAAAACCAGTACCAGCAGGGAAGTTACCTCTGGACATACTGGCTGACGAGCATAAAGCGAAGACTTCCTAAAATGACCAAACGCAGCAAGCACAATATTCGCCCCGAAACCTAGCAGCACAGAGGCAGAAGCGGCGACACAAATTCATGTCACAAATACAAGTTAAACCCAAGTTGAAATCGTACAACACAAAGCAGAGGGGGAAATTGTTAGGAAGGAATACGCGATGGGAACAAGCCAGGACTCCATCGCCGCGGCCGGCGATCCAAACTCATCCGCCCTGATCGGGGCAAACAGAGAGCCAACCGGGAGAAGCGGCCAACTAACGCGAGGGTGGCGTTCCTTTCTTGGCTGTAAGTTGACCTCTCCAGAGCTTTCCACGTTCGCTTGAAATACCATTCACATACTTTCCACTTCACCTTTATAATGAACCGTCTGATTCGCTAATACATCCCTGTTGATCTGCTCGTCCGATCCGGTCTGCTCTCGGTCCTGTGGGGCGTCAGCGACTTCGAGTTTTGATTGGGAATCAAGCGTCCATTCAGGCGAGGGACGAACACTTCAGTAAGCATTTAGAACTTGGTTCATAAGCATTTTCAAGTTGGTGCGTTTCAGACTTTGGCTTAGATGCACACGCGCACCGTCGAGTAGCTTCCTCATTGGTCAGACGCCGTCCGCCAACAGGATGCCCTGTGTCCCTATAGAGCAGGTGTTCTCAAAGTTTTCGGAACGTGCACCCCTTTGTACTGCAACCCAGCACGACGGGCCCCTGAGTTATTTTTATCCACAGAACTAGGCTTTAATAACATAAGCATGAGGTGGAGTTCATCACTGCACACTGAATTTGCACAGTTGTTCATTTATGTTGGCAACAGTAAAAGCTGTTGAACTTACATGGAAATGCAACTATATTAAGGCCGAATTCCTTGGCTAAAATTCGTTCCGACATCCAGCGCTGACTTGTTTGGTGCTAGGTGTTATTGAGGAAAGCTATAAACTCGTATCTCATTACGCTTCAGGTCTGTTTCGGTACTTTGTTTTGTATAGATACGATACGCGAACGCAATATCACACAGCCAAGTTGTAGCAAATGGGAGAAGCACGGCGATAGCGGTCTACCATGACAAGGTACACATCGTTCGCTTGGCATCAGAAATCACACAGAGGCAGTCTGTGAAACGCTTTATGAAAGGAAGAGTCCTAGGTCATCTGCATGCATTTTGTATGCATGGCCGGATACGTGTCTCGGTTTTGCTGTCAGCGCTTTACGATAACTAACTATGTAAGATGCTTCCGTAGGTTTTTTTACAGTCTGCGACGCGTGAAGCACGTACGTTTGGGTGTTCAATATTTTATCTCGCATGCGCTGTAAGTAAGTTTTTCTGTCTTTACAGTCCGTATGAATTTTTCAAAATGCCGCTGCATCTTAATAGGCACCATGTTCAGAAGAACTTTGTTACGCAAGTGACTTTGTGGACAATTATTGGACTCCATAAATCCAAAATGAAGATAAAGGTTGTTGTATTTCCGCCTCTTACCCACTGGTACAGCGGATCCCGTTGGCACAGACTTATATTGCATCACACCACATCACATCTTTTTCATGTATACAGACGATGTATTGTAGAGCGTATCGCATGGTACTGCCTTTTCGTTTGCTTATGACATCAAAGTCGTCAACTCGCCTAAAATGCGAATACCCAGAAAGCCATACGTCTTAATCAGGAAGACCTCAGTACACTAGATTCATGATGACACTTTGGCAGGTGTCATTCGCTGTAGACAAGTGTAATAGCTTTTCGTATATATGTCCATTACGGCCAAAACGTTAAGCACACGCATCTCGCATTACAGGACAGTTCGCGAGCTGGGTGTGCGATATTATGTCACCTTTAATTTTTCTGAACACTGTTACTTCAAGTGTCGAATGTGATGAAGATCATAGGCTGTACATGTAGCCACTCATCTCAATGATTCTAGTATCCGGCTATAATGGAACAATGGAACAATGGTTTATTACGGGTACAAAAGCATCGTTTAACAAGTCCCGTGGGATGGAACTTATTGCGAAAATCAATTGCATAATAAAGTGAAAAGCGTTGTGGGGGACTCACCATAGACTTAGGTGGAATAGCGGAGATGTTCGTGTATTAAATGTATAAACCCATAAATCCTTTGGTTAGGCGTTTGGCAAGACACCGTTTGATTGCGTTTTGTAGCCCCTGGCTAACAAGTCATAAAATGAAATGTAAGTGGGACAATGCATCGTCAACACATTTTTTAAATCTCGCCAGATTGGAAGCAGAGACGATATAATTAGGGAGGGCGTTCCAAGGCTGGCACACGCGGAGAGAAAAGAAATTTCTACGGCATTCAAGCCGGCTACAATGAATTGTCAGTTTCAGAGGGTGACCTCTTAGTTTAGTGTTGTGGTTCAATTCCAGCAGCGGACGGCAAATGTGGTTTGGGTTCTTCAGAATCTGGTAAACCATTATGAGATCCCCCCGCAAAAGCCGATATCGACTGCTGTACATTCTTAGAGATTTTAGTCTAAGCTGATAGGGCAGATGAAAGAGACCCCTGACATTCTTGGTTGCCCTTCGTTGAGGAGTCTCGAGAGCAACGAGATCCTGTTTCTACCACGGTTGCCACGCCTGAATAGCATACTCCACTTGAGGTCGCACGTAGACGTTAAGCATTTGGGGAAAGATTGAGGGTTCAAACCAACCGAAGGCTCTGCGAAGAAAGCCGAAGTGTTGATTTCCGGTTCTCCTCGCCTTCTCTGCTTGTTTTGAACACCCGAGATCTTCCTGTACCAATACACCCAGGCCACGCTCCTGAGAAACCTTCGCCAAGGTGTGGTCTCCAATCTTGTAAGCACTCGCCGGCTAGTGACGCAGATGCATCACTTTGCACTTAGCTATGTTCAATTGAAGCTTGTTCTTCTTTGACCATTCGTAAATCCAATCTAGGTCATATTGGAGCAGATCCTGATCTGGCTTGTTACTAATCGCCCGCTATATCTTGAGGTCATCAGCGAAAATCAGGAAATTTGAGGAGATGACTCTTGTCAGGTCGTTGATAAACACCAGGAATAAACGCGGTCCCAGCACTGAGCCTTGTGGTACATCACATTTCACCTCACTTGGGTTAGAAAGTGATCCCCTAACACGCACTTGAAGCTTTCGTTGGTAAAGGAAGCTGCCAATCCAACCAAGTATAGGATATCCGATTCCGTAACTCTGTAGTCTTTGCAGTAGGATGCGGTGATCAAGGCGGTCGAAAGCTTTGGAGAAGTCCAGATAGATGACGTCGACTCCGACCCCATCATCGGCCACTTCCGTCCAACTACCTCGTGCAATCAGTATGTTGGTGGTGCATGACCGGTGTTGACGGAAGCCATGCTGTTCCGGCACCAAAATGTTGCATTTTTCCAGGTAGTCCATTAAACCCTCAGCGACAACTGCTTCCATCACCTTCGCGAGCACAGGGAGGAGAGTCACTGGACGATAGTTTGCAGGATCTGAACGGCTACCGCCTTTAAAAATAGGGGTGATAATGCCACACTTCCACCTAGTGGGGACTAGTTGTTCATCAAAGCACCTTTGAAAAAACTGTGGCAGTGGTTCAGCTGGCTTGTTGGCCACAGCCTTCAGTGCCTTCGGGCGGATGTTTTCGGCTCCCGGAGAACTATGCTCACGCAGTGGGAGTAACTTCCTTAGCACAATTGATGGGTTGAAAATTACATTTGTAAACAAAGGTGTCGGTAATTTGCTTGATATTATGAGACAGGTAGAGGTTGCGAGCTCAAAAATTGGGGCGTATTGTAGCCACAGGGCATTAGCTGCTTCTTCGGCGCTTTGTACTCCACCGCCTGTCGTGAAAAGTGTGGGGATTCCATGCTTCACTTTACGAAGCTTATTGACATGTCTAATTAGTAGTTTGTTGTTTGCCATGCATTTTTGGCTAGGCACTGTTGATAAGTTACTTTGTCCTCACGGACAAGTGTAGTGCAATGGCTGCGATGGGTCAGGAAATTTCCCCAAGTCTCTGAGTCGGGATTAATCATGTAGGCACGCCATGCTGCATCCCTTATCGCCAGGCATTTTCGAGTCCTACTGCTTAGAATTGAAGGCATTTTCGCGGGACGAAGAGGTTTGATCTCTGATGCTTTGTTGACGATGTCGCTGAGTCTATTAACGAACTCTGCCCAAACGTTGTCAAAAGGACTGAAAGCATGTGTACTACCTATCTACTAAACTGTTCAATGGTCCAATGGAATCTTCGAATGTCAGACGACCATGCTCTCGAGAAGGTCCAGCGACGCTTCACGAAGAAATTATGCAGTTATTCCTCAAAAATGACATGCACAGCGCGCTGCATCGCACTTGGACTTGACCCAGTCTGGTTTCCGCGATCGAAGGCGAGCCTGCGTCTTTTTTTAAAAATCATAAACCATCATTTGCACAGTGCAGAAAACGTTACTCACATGTCGACGAACAACAGGTCCCGTATTCGCAACAAGGAATCGAATGTCACCGTTCTGATGTGCACCGCAAAACTCAGTAACTGTTTATTTCTAATCCATTATTCTAAGATGTGGGACAAATAACCAAAAGGCATCAGAACATGTTGTTTAAGCTTATGATAACTAGGCATCTGTCCGTTCAAAACGTCGTTAACGTGTTAGGGGCATATCAATCCCTGGATGATGCATTTGAAAACGGTATTCATGGTGCTTGACAAATATTCCGTATAAATCATGCGTGTAAACTAAATAATCACCCGCATAGCATGCTCTGACGCACAGCCACCTATTTTCCCGCCCTTGCATCTACTACATGCTTGTAACCTACAGTGTTGCATTTCCTGTTTGAAAAACCAACATAGGTTTTGGATTAATTGCGCAACTTATTCACACAGGAAATTCATGCTCACGGTGATTCAAGCTCGCTATGTGAGGGCGCGAAACGATTGCAGTGTAGTACTGTTGTTTGAGCTATCCCTTCCCGGGAACGGCATTTCGCATCGGCGAGAAACACGATGTATTTGTTCAGTTATTTATTTAACTAAATTGCTTTTCTGTCCGTTACTCACTACATATTCCACAAACCATTGCGTTACTTATCCATATTGAATACAGATTTCATGAATTAATGACGAACTCACGGTACAACTGATCGTTTCCCAAGTGAGAACGTATCCCGCCTGTCGGGAAACATACACATTTATGTAGTTAGTCCAAAATTATACAACCATCCTGAATGCTCAGCTCATTTCTTGGACTATGGAAATGCTCTCCGACCCTCATCTACTCTATCCGGCCAAAAAGGTATGATATAATCACACACATTTGACAGTTACGGATAACTCCGTGTTTCCGATGTTATCTCCATTGCTGTCAGTGGCAAATCATGCAACCAAGATATCACCTGCCTCAATTCTCTCAAAACTGATACGTGGCTTGGAATTTTTCGTAACGGGAGTCAGCAGACAGCGTTGCACACTGATTCTCCTTACCGTGGTGTTCTTGATTTGTGAAAACGCTTACGAACCAATTTGTTTCATCTATTAACTTTCTTGACTCGCAAATGTTATAGATAGTGCTTTGGTAGACTAACCGCAAGTGGGCAAACTATTAGTGGCCGACCTTCAACCCGTGCGGCGCAGAGTCACGCCTAAACATACATCCTTTTACTCTTTACTTATATCACGGAAACTCTCCTCCATCTGAACAAAATTGCTGATCTGCGGCTGGGCCAAACATCATATGCTTCGCACCTCATATTTGCAGCTAAAACCTGGCTGCACTCTGATACTAACTGTTGTGTCGGAGCCCGCGCCTTATACCGAGCACTAGCGGTAGGGAGAAGAGCAACGAGCAGGGACAAACTGCAAGGGTTCTTTTACATATGGAAACCACTTCGTTATATAGCAAGACGCACAAACGTGAAACCCAACCAGATTACGGAAAGCGTGCGGACAATTAAAGCCAATAAGAACTGAACAATTAAGGAAGCAATCAACTTCACACAGCAAGCGTAAATTGAAGGTGATGGTCATTGCGTATGGCTGCGATCTGAAGGCAGAAACAGCGACTCCAAATAGCCAATAGTGCTAAAGAAATGATGCGTTAGAACAAATATTAGTGAACCACTATAGCAAAACGAAAGTCTTCAGTCATGAACGGCTGCACATACATACTTGTATTTTTGTTGCTCGTGTAACATAACCGGTGCGTGAAGTAGCTATATGTGGTATTTTCCTTGTGCGAAACGGTCATACCAGCCAGCCAGGCGTCGTACTTTTGTACTATCTCAGTGATCGGCAGTGCGAACCAGTATAAGGTCCGAAAAATATTGAGGACTCATTCCCTACAGCTCAGTCTGCAACGGCGACGCAACGGAGCCTGTATTGGGAACTATTTTATTGCCCATCAATGTCCACCCCAGAGATGGACTCCCGTCTGACATTTGTACAGGGAAGTCCTGCGATACATTTAATTTGTCATCACAATCTGTAACTTCCGGCTCTCTAATAAGCAGTACAAGACCGACCTGCAGGGGTTAATTGCAAGAATTCTGTACTTCAGCCATGTTAGTTCCCCCACTAGGTTCAACGCAGGACACAAACCAGCAGTGCTTGATTTGGTGCTCACGATCAGAAAGCTTATGTTCGATAGGCCAACGATGGAGGAAGAGATAGGCGCCGATGAAGGATGGGCTATGGACTTCTACTGCGTGGGGCTGTAGCACATGCGGTCGCGACTGCGAGCCAACCATACCCCGTAAGTCACCAGTATGCCTTATTAAGGCCAACACCTAAAGGAAGAGACGTTAACTGATCATCATCAGTGCAGCGCACGTTAAGTACACTGCTTACGATTTTATTCTGTCTACTAACCCAGGTCAGCAACGCGGTCAGTGTGGCACGCGTGCTACATCATCACTGCATTTGATCCTTACCCGCATAGTACGACTGACCAAAACGATTCCGCTGGAGTGACCGTTGGAGCACCTTGAGTGACCAACTTTTGTGACCCTGACCGTCCAAACTGAACACATTTAAGACGACGTTTGGTCACTCCGAATGTTTTTTCCAATGCATCAATACCGTGTACAATGGATGCATTTTCCTGGGTGCAAGTACCGTTTAATGTAAGCGGAAATCCATCAGTAAATTGTAATTACTCTAGATTAAAACAAGCTAAAGCGAAAATGTTTGTGAGTGACCGAAATCGTTCTACTTGGGATGGCCAGTTGCATAATAATCGGTTACTCGCGCTGACAGAAATTACCATTTTACTATGAATTAAGGTGTTTTAAGCAACCAACGGCCGTGCAGAAGATGTATAATCTAATTTAACAACATACCTGGACATGCTACGTCTTTGATTTTCATATTTAATTAGCTTCTGCGAGTGACGAAAAACGCGCGCAAAGAGATGGCTGGCCGTTCATCTGTGTAGACAGTGTAAGTGTGCGTGCTGAAATGCTCATATTCCGGGTGTTAGTTGTTGGTTGATATCCCCGGTGTGAATGCGCTTGATGTAAAGGTTTACAATTTCCCTACCTGTCTAACACCCTCCACCTTGATTACTGTTTTCAGAAGACGGGTGTTGCTGGAGGGACAGGGCACATGATATTCGTGGAAGCGCAAGGCTAAAAGAGTGTTTCCACCCAGTATGGAATAGGCAGCGGCACATCCAGCCCGTTGTGTATGGTTAGTATGTCTGATCCACAAATCGAACACACAGGACTACTACTGCTGTGCATGTTTAAGTAGGGTGGATAGGCTAGGTTGTTTCAACATGGCTCCCATCCACGTGCCTCCCGGTCTTATTCCTTCGGGTTTCAACTGAATATTGGGTGTATGGATGAAGCTGGGGGTAGTGCAGCGCAAGTCACTCATGGTAACTCAGTAGGCTTTGGTGTCTGACTGTCTTGGGGAGGCCACGGTGACAGGGAATCCGCAATCGGACGCCGCCAATGTGGTGGCTGAGACCGGGTGCAGATGTAATCCATGTGGTATGGACTAGGACCAATCAGACAAAAGTCGAGCACGCACGACTGGTCCGGCTCAGTGCAATGGAAAACAGCACTATTTCGGTAAGTGAAAGAGCGGATTGCTCCACCGTAAAGCGAATGGATAGAATACGCCTGAGACCGCTGTAACAACGCAAACAGATCTGGAAGATAGTCAACCGATGAAACATTAGCCGAATAGACGAATGACCAATCTGGTGCAACTCATGAGAACTGATCACGCAGAACGAACCCGGCCCAGCACATTGGAGAAACAGCAAGCCTTCGGAATGCAGAAAAGCGGATTGGTCGGCCGTGTGACTAGTGGACCGTATACTCCTGTGGTCATGACAGAAACACAGACAGCGGTGTCAAATAGCCAATCTTGGGATCATCAACTAATTGAGCGGACGGACAATCAGATGCCACCGCGCAGTCTATCGGTGATGGTAACAGTGAGGCCCAGTGTAATCATAACCTCTGTAAGCGTGGATCAACCAGTATAAAGAAACCAAGCGGATGTAGCAGAGGTTACAAACCAGTCTACAGGGGCCAACTAGTGAACGGACAACATCGAAATACAGTATGTACTCTATAACTAACCACCGTTCTTCTTAATGGGTGGCCGGTGACCGAGTGGTCTACACGTTTGCTTTGCAACCATAAGGTCACCGGTTCGAATCCGCGTATGGGGTGGGCGTCCTCGCGATATATTCAGCCCGCGCACGACTGGTGGAGGTCGCGCGGCAGCGAAGCGCCGTTACGGCGTACAGCTGACACATTATTATTATTATTATTATTATTATTATTCAGAGATTTTGCTTGCTTCTCTGACAGCCAATATCTTTCTGGTTACCAGTACGGACCAAACCTGAAGTAACCGTGCATTTGGGTTTAGTGATCACACCACAGTCAGGAAGTTTACAACTATGCGAGTTCTGCACTGTATCCACGGGATCACATAGAGTTGTTTCGTAAACCCACGTATTCCGACATACTGATAGAATTCGCTGGACAAAAATCTGCGAGTTTTCAGGTGACTGTTTCATTGATATTGCATGGATACAGGTTGTTTTCAAGCTCAGTGATATGATCATGAGTGCACCGGAAACCAGGCCTCTTCGATCTACAACATCTTCATTATTCATTCGAAGTTGAATTTGAAAACGCATGGTGCTAAGTGTACATAAGAAACTCTAGTC
The DNA here is from genome assembly GCA_944474145.2 of Dicrocoelium dendriticum. NCBI lineage: Eukaryota > Metazoa > Platyhelminthes > Trematoda > Plagiorchiida > Dicrocoeliidae > Dicrocoelium > Dicrocoelium dendriticum. The sequence continues at coordinate 132,871,725 of OX104064.1, forward strand.
TTAAAAGCTGGAGAAATTATGCAGCATAATCACTGTACCACACCTATCCGAGAGAACAAATTAGCACCCCAACAGAGCAACTCGGAAAGTTATTGTGATCATATCAGATTCTATACACACATGTGAACAGTTTGCGGAAAGTGAAGCACAGTGTTTATGCACTCACCTTATTACAAAGAATGTGCCCCAAGTACCCAAGAGGCAGTATCTGTTCTACTTTTACTGTATACTGCAATTTTCTGACGAGCCTCTTCAAAATACGTCGCAAACCGGGACCGATGATTAGATTAACTACTCTAGAGCTTTCAACTACTTAGGTAACAGCATCTTTTCCAAGTGCTGTAGACATACGGAACTAGGAACACTGTTCTCGATGGATTGGAAATTTACCAGTTAGATTACACTGTCACTGACAGTGGGTAGTCTAAAAAGTCAAGTCGTCCTCTCGCAAGACGCTATATCCATAGCAGTTGTAACAAGAAGGCTATATAGTTTATAGTACTCTTGAGTAGCAGGATTTTAATTGTGCCTATGAAATTCAAAATTTTACAATTACAACTAAATGCTGCTACTCAAGTAATACGCGAAATGAACTGAATACAGTTTATCCCGCGAAATGTTGGTTCGTCTTGCGCCGTTCAAACTCATCAAGAGAACTGGTTGCACGAACTTTTTGAAACGATGGCTCCTGCCTTACAGCGTTATCTTTCTCATTGGGGATTCCTATGTACTCATATGCATAAACATAAACCCTACACTCTGTCACATGCATCGCCTCCATTATTGAATATAAGGTGGTCCGTACACACACCTTCTTACCTGCTGGCTACCTGCCGATTTAATTACTACTAGAAGTCAATCTTACCAAAGTAAAAAATATGGTCACTCATTTGGGTCCAATTGATACATAAATATTGTAGAAAAACATGATTGGCATAATTTAAAATAGAGGAGTTTAGGTAATAAAGTGCAGGGGGCTAAGGGCAATATCTAATCGTTTTTTTAAGAAACTCCAAAATGCAGCAGGATACAACTTAGTCTGAGCGTGCGTTCCAGATTTGGCAAACCCGAAGGTAAAAGTAATTACATCAACACTTTAGACAGCAATATCCTTCCTTCAACTTCAAGCATACGTTTGTGGCTAAGTTTCAGCAAGTAACAGCATATGTGATTGGGTTTAATCAATATTTGTTACGCTAATATGAGATCGCCGCACAGCCTTCGGCAGTGTCCGCTGAAAATGCCGAGCAATTTCAAACTTTGGTGGTAAGAGTGATGGCGCACGCCCTTGACATTCTTTGTTGCACTTCGTTGTGATGCCTCTTACGCCTCTAGGTCACGCTTCAACAAAGGTTGCCAAGCTAGGATAGCGTAATCAACGAACCGGCGCACGCAGGAACTGTCACTATCAGCGCAGCACTTGAATATGGAACCAGTACATCTAATAAAATGCGAGCCACTTACCAGCAAAATTCGTTTAGCAAAACGAATTTGGAAAAATCAAGATGCTCGCAAGCTCCCTCAAAATGTAACTAATCTTAACAGACAGGTAAGATATGCATAACAGCTATCAAATTTTAAGTTCACCTTGGGTCGAACTTCCCCCGTACTTTCCCTTTCCTACATTTTTGTGGGCTCCTGTGGCAATTTACCCGCCACACCCTCAATTGACACTAATATCACAAGTCCTATGCCCTCCGTATCTACCAGCCCTACTTCATCCCTTCCAAATACCACCAAACTGGGTTCCTGTACCTGTTTCACTGTAGGCGTCCCAAAGGAGAATAACATATTGCACTTACTCTTAATAAATCCTCGTTTATTGTTATAAAAAATACACTTCTTACGCAGTATTCCTGATCTTTCCATAATGAGGTACTGATAACAGAAACATGGTGTTCAGAGGAGATGTCGGGCACAGACTTCGCGATATTGGGAAATAACATTTTTCACGATAGCCATCTTTCTATGTTCTTGATTTTGTGTGTATTACCATTTGTACTTATCCAACAAACCTTTCCCCAGGCTGTACTTATAGAACCCTCTGCTTCTCGTCGCTTTAACGGACGATTTAATAAGCATTTTTGTTTTTATTGCTGACCTCTCACTAACTGATGTAATTATCTCTGGGGTTTTTACAATGCCCGAAATCCCATGGTCCCTTAACAGTGAACCACAAGAACGTAACATTTTTATGTCTACCCGTGGTCAACTGGGATAGGCAGAGCACATGGAAGATCCTGCTCGGTTTGGTAACACACTGTGGTGCGCCAGTGTTGGGAAGAGCAACACCAGGAATATTTACACGCTCTTGCATTTACTAAGGGATATTTGACCGTGTCCTTAAGCAGCATTGACAGACTAGCGGGGAACGAGTACAACATCATTGGTTATTATTTTCAATTTCTTTCCAAACCGATGGAATCAGTGATAAAGTGCCGCCCATTCTTTTCTCTGGATTGGTCATTTTTGTCGGATCTCATTAGGTCTTCAGAGTGGGATTTATTTTTCCTGGTATAGAATGTACAACTTGCTTGTGATGAAGTCTACGGCCCATGTAACCTTGCATTGAAGTCGCAACTGCAGAAGGAGCAACACGATTGAAAAACATTACCGTGCCTGCAGGTACCTAGAAACATGTAGCCACTAAACTAGTTACAACGGAGAGGAATTTCAGGAAAACTAACAATTTTACTCTCCTGCTGCTCGATGATAGAATGCTAACAGCATTATGTCATAATCATCACAAGCTGCTATGTTCGGAGGAGGTAATAATACTGTAGAGTGCAAACCTGACAGGCTTCAACTCAAAATTATTGGATCGCAAGCAGAACTGGGAATAAACTTATATTTACTCGATCGTAAACTCTGATGGAACCTCCATAATTGATGGCGAAGTCAAATGTTCCATCTTCCACAAATTTTTCATATCTACCGATTGTACTAATGCGAAAGGGAAGCTTGAGTCCCAGCTGATTTTCAAAGTCAACAAAACACTGAGCTAGCGAACCTGCAATTTTTGGCATATGTCTCCAAATCAGCTTGACTGGGCGATCATGCTCACCAAGCTCAAAGGACATCCCACCAAATCTAGTCAAACATGGAGTTTAAGACATCCCGCTGTTTTTCCTAATATCTACAAGTTCCATGCTCAAAAAAATATATTTCGCAATGTAAACCTTAGACTAGTGTACCGCAACACAAAAGCTCTATGTAAGGTGTGAAAAATTAGAGCCCAATATACCACACACGCATATTATCTCCAGAATCATAGGGCGGCTAGATAAACAATGTACTAGAGAGTACCTGGGTTCTATGCGAATAATCAGCTAATATAGAAATGGACTTTTGAAAGGTAAATCGTACACAACCTGTCACCATGGTTATTTTGATTATATAACCAAAACAACAGACGCAGAAAGTGCTAACGTTGTAATATTAGAAATCAGTTCAGGGTAAAGAATTCTTTTGGGTAAACTCTCATCGGATCCAAACATTTACATAACTCTGATTGTGGGGAAGGCGTCAACTCGGGCTGGGATTGACTTCTGGACTGTTTGAATGATCAACATCGACAACTTGAGACAGAGATAGAGATGATAAACCAAGTAAACTAAATAAACACGCATACGCAAAGCTCAGTAGTCCAAAGTAATTAAGTAAGGTAACAGCCAAATAACTAAGTAACAGTGTCCGTTGGCCAAAGTAGTAGTGTCGGCCGTATGAATCGTTTTTGTACACGTAATTCCGGCTTCAGATGGTGGATGTAGACAGCCTCGGCGATGGATAAGAGCTGTTTAAGGAATCCTTGAGAGAAGTGTTCAGGTAGTGAGTAAATGAATTTGAAGTCATTCTCTGAAACTGTATGGCCACATTCAAGGAGGTGCGACATAAATGAGCTGTCTGAAAACCTCATTTCGCCTTTGTAAAATCATGCTGGGATGTGTTCACGAATCCACTGAGAAAGGCGCCTCGTCGTGCGACCCACGTATTGTTTACCACAGGAGCACGAGTATTGATAAACAATCATTGAGCGGGTTAACGAGAATCTAAAATCTAGCCTAGTTCATAGTTGTCACGTATACGTTAAGACCAAACCATCTAGTAATAGTAGTATCACTTGGGAACAAATTCAGTCACTACGGTTAAACGTGAATTAATATTCTCTAAGCCAGACAAGGGCTCCGGCATAGTGCCAATGTATAGGGTGGATTATATCCAAAAATGTAGCACATCCTCAGTGATGAGAGTAAGTTCCAGAGGCTCATGGCAGGAAAAGATAGCACAGGAGAGTTAGAGAAACAGGTAACCGGCTGCCTCAGGCTAATGATGCAAGCCAAACTTATCACGAAGAATGAATTCGAAAAGCTGAAGCCTTCAGGTGGACACCTGCCGAGATTATATGGCCCGCCTAAAATTCAAAAGGAAGGCGCCCCAAGACGCTCAATCTTGGACATAGTGGATGGTGGCGAATCTGAAGCCGTTACGGAATTGAGTTTGTACTTACTACGTGTGAGACACATTCGAGTTTATTGAGAGGATGTCTGAAAGGAACCTTGATAACAAACGGATGAAATCATTCGATGCCCAGTCGCTGTTCACTACCATTCCATTGCTCGAAACCGTGGATTATGTATGCGAGCTTGCTCGGCAATTGTCCATATACGCAACTTTTCCGGAGAATTTGCTAAAGGAGGTGCTACTTCGTTGCACGTTGAATGTTCAGTTCAACTTCAATGGTTAAATGTACCGTCAGATTGATGGAGTGGCGATGGGATCTTCTTTTGGATCGCTGCTGGCTGATATTTTCATGGCGAAATTACAACATGGCCCACTTGCAACACACATTCGCGAAACTGAAAAGTACCTACGATATGTTGACGACAGCTTCGTACTTTGCAAATCCGAAAAGCATACGGAACATTTGCTGAAAGCTTTCAATGACACACACGAGAATCACAATTTCACTTGTGAACGCAAACTCGGAAACCGGTTACTTTTCTTGGATGTAGTGGTTATCCGTAACTCAGACGGATCATGCAGCAGAAAGGTACACAGAAAGCATATATGGACTGGGCAGTACACTAAGTTCCACAACGCAGTACCACTACAGCACAAGCGGAGTTTAATCAGACCACTCGCCTTCAGGGCGCGCAGTATTTGTACACCGGATACCGTCAACGAAGAACTACAGAGAAGCAGCGACACCCACAGGGAAAATGGTTATCCTGATAAATTTATCATGAAGAATTTGAAGGAACGCAATCTGAATCCACTTAGGAGCATTGCTCCTAAGAAAGAGATTCTCATACATATACCTTTAAGGGTGATTCTGCAGTTGATATGTTATCCCGACGCCTGAAAGATGCTGTCGAGAAAACTTATTTCGCAGCCCGTCTGAGAATCGTTTTCCACCATAAGCTGTTGCTTAGAAAACCCTTGAAGGACAGACTACCATCGTTGACCCGTTCAGTGATTGTTTATCAATACTCGTGCTCCTGTGGTAAACAATACGTGGGTCGCACGACGAGGCGCCTTTCTCAGTGGATTCGTGAACACATCCCAGCATGATTTTACAAAGGCGAAATGAGGTTTTCAGACAGCTCATTTATGTCGCACCTCCTTGAATGTGGCCATACAGTTTCAGAGAATGACTTCAAATTCATTTACTCACTACCTGAACACTTCTCTCAAGGATTCCTTAAACAGCTCTTATCCATCGCCGAGGCTGTCTACATCCACCATCTGAAGCCGGAATTACGTGTACAAAAACGATTCATACGGCCGACACTACTACTTTGGCCAACGGACACTGTTACTTAGTTATTTGGCTGTTACCTTACTTAATTACTTTGGACTACTGAGCTTTTCGTATACGTGTTTATTTAGTTTACTTGGTTTGTCATCTCTATCTCTGTCTCAAGTTGTCGATGTTGATCATTCAAACAGTCCAGAAGTCAATCCCAGCCCGAGTTGACGCCTTCCCCACAATCAGAGTTATGTAAATGTTTGGATCCGATGAGAGTTTACCCAAAAGAATTCTTTACCCTGAACTGATTTCTGATATTGATTCATGTTAATGAAATAGGAATCTTTGCTTTGCGGAAGTCCAGCATGGCCCGTGATTCATTGTAATATTTCTTGATATCCAAGAGGCTTTTGCCACGCAGCACACAACTTATTGCTACGGAAGCAAATGTCCTGTGGTATTACAATCCGCTGCTAAATTTGTTTTTTCTCTATCTCGGGGGTAGAAATCAAATCTCTGAATCGGTACCTGCACATATGAAGTAACTTAATTATCTAGTGCAGTGATTCAATATAGCGTGCTGGACCCGCTTTTATTCCTAACATACTTTAACTATCTTGATGAAATATTGCTCGGGAAGCAATTCCTCTTTGCCGATGATATCAAACTTGTATATTGTTTCACCCCTGTGCACGATACTATCGATTCAGCCTGTACTCAATCTGACTTGTCAGCGTTAGCGAACTGGAGTGACTACTGGACGTTACTTTTCTGCACTAACAAGTGTGATCTATTTTACCATGGATGTGACCATTCGCCTTAAACAACACTCTTCTTGGGTGTGGCATATTCTGAGACGTAAGGTTGAGTTATTCTGCATCATTTAATTTTCTTGAGTAGATCATATTCTTGTAGGCTTCTGCCGCAAAAACGTTCTCATGTGTTGCGGAACACTTCTCTTGAGGAACTCCAGGATTCAGGTCTGTGTTACGCCGAAAGTTTAGTATTGTACAATAGTGCTCGTGGAATCTTATAATAGTGGGCACTACAATTCTGGAAAATATCGAGCGGTATTTCATGAAGAGATTTTTGGGCATGTCCACATTTATGACTCACCTGGAGCGCTGCGATACTCAAAAACTACAGCCGCTCTGGCTGCCTAGGCTGCAAGTTAATATATGCCTACTCTACTGGCTAATATACGAATTAAGCTTTACGGCTCAACTACAACGCGAATTTCAGACTCCTAAGCCCTGGAAAATATGCAACAATGAGCTCAGACTACATATGTAAAAGTCTCATACCAAGCGTCGCTCAAATTTCCTCGTTGTAAAATATGCGTCATTATAGAATAGACGTCCGTCGAAAATCAGGTACTGTAGTAGCCGTCTGCAATTCAAACGTATGATCAACCTTCACCTGACTTTAAATATGTTATCAACAAGTTGCCGATAGATGATTTCAGATGATCTGTAAGAAAATTGTCCTGAATACACGTGGAAGTTGCCATACCCCTCATTGTCTCTACGCTAAAATTTTATCTACGCGTGGATGAATTGCTTAGTATTTTCAAACGGTCTTATTCCTACCAGTTTTCTTTACTCTGCCACCATTATTATGCCAATCTACTCTCTGCTAACAAATAATTTTTGCTTCTGCTTTTGTGCACCAATTTGGATGTGCACTATGTTTGCACCTCCTTCTCACTCTGCTTTGCGTCTGTGCGCTTTATAACCACTTGCTATGAGTCCCGTTACAGCTACCTTTCAAATGGAACACCATGGAACGAAGCCCTAATTTTCAGCGCACTGAGAGAATCAGCGCCCTTCTGCTCTCTTGTCTACAACTGTACGATCGCTTTGAAACATTACATGGAAATCGTCATATCCATTAGTAACTGGAGGATCAACCTGACTCGCCTAAATTCTGAAAAGTCTTAGCACACAGTCAGACGCCATGACTTCCTGCATAGTCTCGAAACACGCTATCAGTTTAGTTCTTTCACTGTTATTGCTATTTTCTTATCTTTGCTTATTTTATTCTATAACGTTGTTTATGCTTTGCTGGTCACGATTGGGCTGATCTGTTATGGTGATGGTCTGAAGCTACCAAACAAAATGCTTTCCCACCCAAGGTGGATAGCCAAAGACTCACTGGTGCATACGTATAAAAATTGTCGGCTATAGAAAAAGGCAGACAACAGTAAGACCTGGACTGTTGATTACAAAATTTGTAGTATATATCACCAAATCAGGGGAATTCAACAACCATGCCCATCAAAAGTAATGATTGATGGACGGGCTAACTGGCTTAATTGGCCACTTTGTAAAAAGAATCCCGAATGATTAGCAAAACCGGCGATAACTAATCTGCTTTACCCCATGCCAGTACACGACCAGTTGCGGTGTGAAGGTGCAGGCGAAACCTCTAGAGGGAATGCCTCGCGTGGAATTGGGTCCTATGAAGACGGCTCCACGGATGACTTTATTGCTTCACTTTGTATTTCTCACTATACTTCCCTGTTATGGCTCATGTCCCCTGTCATCGCGTTGAAACCTTAAAATTGGCTGGCCGATATTACTTAATAATTTAACCCATATAATCTGCTCCTTATTTTACTCGACTTGTTCATCTTTTCTATCTACGCTAAAGATTGTTTTGTTGTCTATACATTTTCCTAATCACGCTGTGTTCAATGTTTTGTGCAAGACTGGGATTCGCCGATCGTGCTTTGATAGGCGTGTCTCACACTTCCGAGTCTAAATGCCTATTTATTTATGTTTGCAAACCATTTGACTTCCTTGTCCGCGCAACTTTGCATTGGTAAGACGTAGGGTGCGTTCACAGGAAGGCATGACCTCGATCACCAAAAGTTCCAGTTGGTTGTCCTTATTGATCACCTGCGGCTGGAATTCAATGAACATCATGTTCAGATAGGCCTCATTCATCCGTGTGAGAGCATCTTCAACAATTTTCCCTAACCATGTGGATATAGTACAAAATGGAAACGGTGAAAAAAGCATGCAGTGATAAAGAGTAGATGTTCAGTCGTACCAACAACCTGTCAATTGATGTATCATTATTTTAGGTCGAATAAAAAGCGAGACAGACAGGCCAAATAAGATTCGGGACACCACAAGGTACGAGACAGTACAACTTAAATTTCGACCGTGCGGAAGAAATACATACTGGGATGACAAGTGCCGTAAGGGGTGGAAGCGGTCGTTTAAAATGCCGCATGAAAAGTCGAGACAGGAGTCAAACTGCCTGCTAACGATGAGATCAACGAGCAGTTCCATGCGTAATTAAGAGTAATGGGAACTAAAATACAGTGAGTACACAAAAGTGTATAATCCTTTCGAAGAAGGGCGGAACAAACAATCAGAAAACAGTATAACCAGGGGGAAGAATATATGCATTTACAAACCTTGGAGTTCGAACACAGAGTGCACTGAGTATAAAAGGATGGTCTTCTAACTTGTTAGAAATGTCGTAATTCTTTTAGCGGACAAAGGAGGCATGGCAGCCGTATTGCATAACCGGGATTACATTGGAAAGGTCAAGCGACTCCTATTAGACAAGACTACTTATCGCCACGTCGATAAGTACCGCGGCTCATAATTAGTCACTCGCATAAAAACCAACCCGAAGAAATTACACGTGACAAACGAAATCACAAACCAAGAATGATGGAACATGAAAGAGGACGATAAAAATATTGCACAAATATATAGGCTATCAAATGTACAAAAGGATGGGGACTCACTTCGATCAATCTTTTCACCACCACGCACAACGTCATGCAAGCTAGCACAAAAAACTTTGGAGAAAATTAAATCCCCTAGTCGCCCGATCTGTGCATATAAACAATGCAGAACTTTTCGAAACAAAGTTCGGAGTGTCATCACAGAGGAATATAAAATTATGCTGCGCTTCGATGCCACTGCTGTCTTCACATCGATCAAGTACGAAATTGCCAAATAGATATACTCCGGAATCAACCAGGCCTAAAAGGAAACCTGAACCAGGAAAATGTGTGAGAAGTCTTGGACCTCTGCATAGCCACTTATTTCTCGCTTTATGGACAAAGATATCAACGGGTGAAAGGAACGCCTATGCGGTCACTCATCGTAGAGCTTATTGCCTAGACCTCGATGCAAAATATGGGATCGCATTGTCATGCCACCGATCAGCGCGACAGTTTAGATCCAATACGTGGACGGTAACTGTCATAATAAAACGAAATTCAGTGCAGCGTACTCGCGATATGATCAATAACACCTTGTAGGATATCAAGTTCACCATTAAATTGAAGAAGGACAATAAAGTGCCTATCCTAGGTGTTTGGGTTCGCAAGGATATGGATGGAACACGTCAAACATGTGCATATCAGAAGAAGACACATACGGACCAAGTAGTTAACTATCAATTCCTGAATGAGCTATTCCAAAAAGGTTCAAAAACGTGTAAACACCCATGTTTCCAAACCTTTAACTTTCGCCTCAACCATCCACCAAAATGCAACACATGCCACAATATTCTACCTATGCATATCGCCCATGCAAGAGCATGGTTACTTTTCTACAAGCTGATCACTACTGCAACAGACACAGTTTCTCGGATCTGGAGCAATATACGTATTGTTATTAGTATATCCACAAAAGTTCTTAAGTAGAAGACTGATTGGGAGAATATATTTGCAGGGGCCAGAACAGATAAATAAACGTATATTGCTTCCTTAAATCACGAAAGTTTCTGAACTAAGAGCACGATAACTAAGGTCACACATAATCACACTAGCACACAAGCCAAATATTACCCTGCGAGAATTGTTTTCAAGGCCGCAGGATAAGATCACACAAGGCAATCAAACTGATGCAACGAACAATGGACAATGATTTATGATGGGTAAAAAGCAGGTACTTGACATGTCCCGTAGGGTGTTTAGCGTGACAAAAATGATAGAGCAAGGGATAATGGAGTAGTCAGTTTGGGCGATTACAGATGTAACTGCACTGTCGTATAAAGGGAGTTTGAAATGATAATGTGCGCACACAAAGCAATAAGGGGAGTGGTTATTGATCACATAATAGGCGAGAAAAAAATAAAAAAGATAGCAAGGACAACGCTTACTCGTGTGCAACTATCTTGGGTCGACAGGATACAGAAATCCAGTTTCTATAGTAGTAGCGTTTAGCAATTTTCGTGCAAGGCGTTTGGAGTGACTTATTCTCGAGTAGGGTTATGGCACTATCCCCTGTCTGTTGTGCATTAGTGCCAACATCTGGTGGTCATGGGCTATAGCACGTAGTGTAAATGTGACAAAGTATCGTCAAGGCGTTTTTTAAAAAGGGATAGGATGGGTGCATTAATTATATGTTCCGGGAGGGTGTTCCAAGGCTGTGACTCTCGAAGGGAGAAATAGTTTCGCCGACATTCCAGGCGGCTGTACTGCCTGACTAACTTAAACTGGTGACCTCTTAGCGAGGTGTTTTGACTGAGTGTTAGAAGGGAATGGCATGGGTGGTTGGGGTTTCTCAGGATCTGGTACACCATTATGAGATCGCCCCTTAGACGCCGATTACGTCCATTGTATATTTTGAGAGTCTGCCGCCTGAGTGGATAGGGGAGGCTGGTCAAACCTCTGACGCTCTTCGTTGCCCTACGTTGTGCAGTATCGAGCGCGTTGAGATGGTGCTTGAGCCAGGGTTGCCACGCTCGAATGGTGTATTCCGCGTGCGGCCTCACTTAGGCACTAAGCATTTTTGGGAAGATCGAAGGGTCAAACTTACCGAAAACTCTGCGAAGAAGGCCGAGGTACTGGTTTGCTTTCTTAGCTGCCTTTTCAGTCTGCCTCGAACAACCGAGGTCGTCTTAAACTATCACACCGAGATCGCACTCGTGAGAAGCCCGCTGTAGAATTTGTGGTCCTAGGCGGTAGTTGTGCATACTCTTGTGCCGTATACTGAGAACTTTGCACTTGGTGACGCTGAAATGCAGCATGTTCTCGATGGACCATGTGTACGCTTTGTCCATGTCCTCCCGTAAGACTGTGTGATCCTCCACTGTAGATATAGCGCGCCATACCTTTAGGTCATCAGCAAATAGCAAACAGTTAGAAGATAGCACACTCGCGAGATCATTTATGAAAACCAGGACCAGGCGGGGTCTAAGTACCGGGCCTTGAGGTACGCCGCACTGAACTTCAATGGATTCCGACAGGTTGCTTCTAACCCTCACATTCAGGTGACGTTGAACGAGAAAGTCTCATATCCAGCCCAGAACAGGATCACCGATTCCATATTTCTGGAGTTTGTGGAGGAGAATGCGATGGTCTATGCGGTCGAATGTTTTTGGAGAAATCCAAGTGGGCCGCGTCTACTCCTGCACCAGCGTCCACAGATTCCGTCCAGTTTGCACGAGCAATCAAGAGATTAGTTGTACAGGAGCGATTTTGGCGAAATCCATGCTGTTAAGGAAAGAGAATTTTCTTGTTCTCCAGGTACCCCATCAAAGTCTCAGATACAATGGACTCCAGAACCTTTGAGATCACAGGAAGTAGTGTTATCGGGCGATAATTTGTTGGTTCAGCACGGCTACCACTTCTATAGATAGGCGTGATGATTCCGTGCTTCCACATCGTGGGGACGTGCATCTCGTTCAGACATCGTTGAGAGAAAATTGCTAGTGGTCCTGACAAACTCATTGCAGCAACGTTCAACGCCTTCGTGCGAGTGCCGTCCGCACCCGGGCAGCCTAACTGGCGCAGAGACATCAGCCTCTTCAGTACAGCTGCGGAGGTAAACTATATGTGATTAAGCCCTGATGGCGGCGTTGTCTGCTTAGGCAGGATGTATGATGATTGCGCGCTTTGGAAGGTACGGCCAAATTGTTGTCTAAGGACGTTGGCCGCTTATTGTGCGGTTTGGGCTAACTCGCATGCTGTGTGCAGAGCAGAAATACCGCGCTTAACACGGCGCAAATTGTTTACGTGTCTGTATAACAGTTTGGGATTGGAGCAAAACATTTCCACTAGACCTTGTTGGTTCTTAAGTTTATCCTCCCGGACGAGTTTGACAGAGTGGTTCCTTTGTATTGTGTAGACATCCCAGGTATGGCCGTTCAGGGAGGCTATATATGTGTGCCATGCCAAGTCCCTTAGTGGCATGCATTTACGTGTTCTGCTCCTTACGAAAGGCTTCATCCTTTTAGGCCGGCAGAGTTTGGTTTCAGATGTCCTTGCCACGAGCGTGGTAAATATGTTGACGAATTCTCGGCAGGCCACCTCAGGGGTTAATTCAGCTGGTTGCATCAATGAGGTCGGACAGGTCGTCATAGTTGGTTACGACATGATATTCCTCGGCATGCTCTTTAGGATAATCCGCGTAGCACATGTAATGAAACATTAGTGTCGTATGATCACTGCGGTACAAAGGAGTATCGGTTATCACTCTCTCGACCATCAATTCTTCATTGGGGAATATTTGGTCCAAAATGGATGGCCTGTCAGTTCCCCTGAATCTGGTGGGCGTAGTGACGTGGCCATAAAGCGGGAAGTCTGAAACCAGTTCTTGCTAATCTGCTCTGAATCGCTGTCTTGATGTGGTCCGGGATTCGAGGGCATGTAAGTTGAAGTCACCGGTGACTAGAATGTGACTGTGCTTCCTGTTTATCACTTACTTCAACGCAGACATCAAATTGCAGTCCATCTCAGGAGTAGATGATGGTGGGTGGTTAACAACAGCCAATAGGCCAAGATCGTTGCCTCTCAGCCGGAAATTACACCAAATGAAGTCAGGTACGTCCGTTTCCGAATCGTTCATGGGTTCACATTGCATGTCGTTGCGAAAGTAAAGGGCTACCCTACCACCTTTGCTAGTTCGATCCTTCCGGACAACGGACATGCCCGTTAGCGCAATTTCAGCATTTGTTATCTCGCAGCGCAACTACGTTTCGGTGACAGCCATGAGGTCCCAAGCTGCAGACGCATGTCGAAGTCTTAATTCAGCTAATTTGCTGAGTAGACCTTGGGCATTTATGTACATGTATGAGAGCTTCTCGGAGACCAAAATTGTGTTAGGTTGGATGGATGAAGCAAATGAGTTTGCGCCGACCATTAAAGGGTCGGCGACTAATCATTTTTTGGATGGGTTGCATACTCTCGAGAAGTATTTGATATATAAACAGGTATCAGATGCCCCGAATCCCGGTGTTTGCTTGTGCTCTGCTGTGCCCCTCCGGATAGTATGGCTACTCTTGAAACCGTCCCCGAGTCGGGTCCTGCAGTTGGCGTTTTCATTAAGAGTTGTGCCTCCACTGAATCGTCATTAGAAGGTGCTGGTGTTTCTGCTGCTTTCAGACGAATTTCTGTTGGCAATCTGCAACGGAACTTAGACCAGTTCTTTAGTAGTGTTTGTGCCGTTAGTTCTGACTGTAACACAAGTTTTAACAGTCTGAGACCGCACCCCTTATAGGTTGGAGATATGGAGCTCCTTGTCAACGAGGTGACCACGACATTTTCGAGAGAAAGTGCCTCCCGGATGTAGTGCCATTGCGCGCGGTCGTGCATCTGGGCATCGTCGGAAGAGGAATCAGTAAGCTCAGGAACACCGTGAGCAATCACAGTTTTCTTATCTTGAAGCGTTCTGTACTTATCTTTGTTAGCGGGATCCCTGAAGGTCCTTTCCACGGGATTTCGGATAGCATGCGCACTCCACTTGAGTCGTTGCGGAGACGACTCGCAGATAGCAGAACGGCTTCAGTCTCCTCCGCCGAGTTTAGTGTTACCCGAAGTAACCGGGGTTCGTCGTAGTGCAACACGTTTGGGTGGCGCGAGATTCTTTTTAATGTCGTGGGATTAGCATGGACACCGATCGACGTGCAGATGGAAACCCACTGATTTCGATAGTCTGTCAACTTACCCTTAATTGCATTGGATTTGGATTCGGGGATATTTGTGCATACAATGTTTGGGGCACCATGGTTGCGCCTGGTGGCTACTGGTTTTGGATTTGAAGGCTTAGTATCTGGTGTTTTTTTGTGAATTTGTGAACGGCATTGGTGTGTGCCAACCGTGCTGCGGCAGTTTTGTTTTCTTTAGTCCGGGCACAAAGGTTACCGGTGCTCTTTCCGGTGTTCGCTTGGCGGCAACCGATGCGTACGTTGCCGGGTTGTTCACTATTGCTGGTTGACTGTAGCTTACAGTCTCGTGTGGAGCGAACAGACTACTAGGTGCAGCATACAGAAGTACAGAATTTGAGGCAGGCGCGCTGCAGGCACTGTTTTTACTTATAGGAGGGAGAGAGAATGGAGTTGATACTGCTGGAGGCTGAGTCGTTGGGGTTAGGTTGGGACGCCTGGCTCGCTTCTTCGGCCTGACTAGGGAATTCGGGGTGTTATTTTCACTCACAAGTGCAGGTCCGTTTCCTCCCATGGGTGTAAATCTGACACGCACCAGTTGCTCCACTGCTTCGGTTAGTCTTTCATATTTCTTCAGTAGCACAGATAGACAGCTACCAAATAGAATAGACTTGCATACTTGGCAGAACCGAAACGCCTCTGCGGTGGTTGCTTTCGTCGACCCCTTCCCAATGCAGGTAGTGGGGTAGGATTTCAAACACCTGGTACATACCAGACCACTTTTTACCACTTTAGCACATGATTCACATTTGCTCTTCATACGAGACATGTTCACAGTAGGGGTGCTGTTTTAAGGGGTAGAAGGAAGATAGAGCTGCTGACGCACCGTTGCGTGGCTATCGGCGCTGGTTTGAGGTCAGCGGGTCCAGGCGTGTCGCCGTCAGATGAGTCACACGTTCCTTAGGGTAGATGGGCGACGTGCGTGCTATTGATCCAGCCGGTAGTGGGTAGACAGCGATGCGACGTATGTTTGAGGCAAAGCACGATGACTTGGAAAATACTGTCTAATGACGACAGTGGCTGTTCCAAGGGCGGATCAAATTGACGACTATCGCTCTGTACAGCGACTTGAAGGAAGGGTAGTAAGCTGATCGGGTGACTCTCAAAAAGATCTTTAAAATTAGACCACAAGAGTTCTTATGCGCCGAGAGGAAAAATAGATCCTCCGATAAGGTTCAAACACGGTTGACTTCGTGGTTTGCTGGTGATCCGCGAATGATAGAACCAATAGATGAACAGTGGCAGGAGGAGCTTGTTGAGCGGAGCCTGGGATACTAGTCGGTAAGCAACGACACGTCATACGTGTCAAATACGACAGTATAAAAGTCGGAGGCGACTGAACCCAACGTATATTGTGCAGGCTACAAGAATAGGAAATGAATCAGATAGAGCAAGACACTTGCAGCGAAGTACTCACCAAAACGATTTTTGTGTCCACGGACGTGCAGTCAGCAAAACAAGTGGATGTTTCGAAGGTTAACACAACCGTAAAATCCAATGTTAGAAAATACTGAAAGAGCTTGTTTACCGGTACACTACAAGCTCGCGGAGCCAAATCAAATGATGGCACGTAGGTCTATGTGGGAATAAAGCCCAAGATTTAGAGACGAAAAACGCAGGAGGACAGCTTTTTTGCGACCGCTTGTTCATGGTTCACAACACCAAAAGTTGGCACTTAATAAGTTTACAGTATATTCCTGTAGTGTAAGCGGCTAAGTGCGTCATCCAACAGACATTTAAATTGCGCTATTGTCGGTGTGAAAACGACTGATTTAAGAAGAGCATTCCACGGGTGATGTATTAGTGTAGAAACAAACTTTCCGCCGCACTCTAAGCGGCTATGCTGTTCTGCCTGGTTCAGGGAGTGACGTCTTAAGTTTAGTGTTACCGCTGAGTTGCAGTAATGTCAATGATTCGGATCGTGCGTAATCAATTAGGTCATTAACAGATCATCTCTTCGTTGGAGATATCGTTCGGTGAATAATAGTAAACTTATTAGCCTTTGTGTCGAGTCCGGCGACGATTCCCCAGTAAGTTGGTTAGACCTAGCGTATCAAGGAGAACTGTGTCGCCCCTACTGAGGTCACGAGGGATGATGAAGGTGGAATATTCTAAGTTCGATTACAATCTCGAGACAGGATGCTGTACATACCGTTTCACCACTGACAGTGTTGAGTCAGGCACTACCTAAACCTTTCCAACCACAACTAGTTGAAAACCACTAGGGAACTTAGGTTTATATCCCACTGTATGGTAGCTTAATG
Organism: Dicrocoelium dendriticum; assembly: GCA_944474145.2. Taxonomy (NCBI): domain Eukaryota; kingdom Metazoa; phylum Platyhelminthes; class Trematoda; order Plagiorchiida; family Dicrocoeliidae; genus Dicrocoelium; species Dicrocoelium dendriticum. Next base: position 132,888,657 of record OX104064.1, read on the forward strand.
AATATGTTGAGTAGGCGGGCAGACGTGAACTACCATTAGAACTGCATTCGTGTATGCCTTTGATTGTGAATATACGAAATAAACCGAATTCAGGCTATCACGCGAATTGCTGGTTGATCTTACCATGTCAAAAGATCGGCAATTTTGATGAACGCTCGTGAACAGTCTTGTTTAACCACTCTCCGTTACCGAAAATAAGGGAACACAATATAACAAAAGCTTAAACAATGAGCAAAAGGCTTGCGAACATGAGATTTAGCTTCCTAATTTCATCATGGAATACGGTGGTGATGGCGGTCTGGTTCATGTGGGCACCTGTAAGTTGTACAGCAATGTTGCAGATGCATTCGGCTTGTTGTGTTTGCCGGATGTAAGTTGGTTCAAGGCAACGTTGGCAACGAAGTTGGCAACGTTTAACTTGGCATCGGGAAATGCAATGTGTGTCTACGAAACTGGGTTCAGCTGAACCGTCAAATCTTTAAGGCTGGGATCCGCGTGATCCGCAGTCAGCACCATTGGCGTGTTTGCTGTCGTCGGCCAGCCGAATTGCCAGTTTATAGTGTGTTTGGTGCTGAGTTATCTGCGGGGTAATGGCTGATTGTGACGCGGGGCAGTAAAAGCCGCAAGGAACCTGTCTCGCTGACTCCGCCTTATTTTTGCACGATAGCCAACTGTTTGTGATGGCATGTTGTTGTCAAGGTGTAAACATCTTGACCATACATCTTTGGTTAGAACATCCAGATGTTACGATAGATTTCCCTTATCTCTAATTATTTTTGTCCCGTAGATCCTTGTGGTTATACGGTAGCAAATCGTCAGTTCGAATGCCTGATGTACTGCTGCTGTTGTTGTTGCTCCGGATATATTTGTGCAAGCATGAATGGAGACGACTTCGAAATCGAACTAAATGCCTTGTCAATTGTGCAAGCGAATTGGAACGAAGGACAAAATCTATTCGAATTGATAGCTGTAATCCCATTTAATTATAAACACAGACGCAAAGTAGCCATGCACCAGTGCGCGTTGAAGATTTTCTAAGAGTACGGATAACAATGAGGATAACCAAACTGCTGGAGCAAACAGACGTCGACTGATCGAAGAGAAACTCGTTGTCCGGTCATTCCCATTGTGCTGTGATGTAGCCAACAGTGGTTGATCATAAGGGGATTATATGAAAATGCAGGCAATCCTAGTGGCACTAGCCGTCTGGTCATGACTGAATGTACATAAAGCATGGAAGTATCCGATATTATCATAGAGAAGTGGGGGAAGGTTTTCCTGACAAGCAGTCAGTTTGACTAATGCGAATCGCAGTGATAGCAGTAATGGGTAATTGCGAAGTCGTCACGTAACCTTTTCAGAGGTTACATAACTGTGCAACTAGTTATTGTTACCTTGAGCAACAGAGCGAACTAGAAGTCTATCATATGACACATCTCTAGCTCAGTAGCAAAACTCCCTGACACTTACGATTCAGGCCATGAGTTCGGATCTGGCAGAATCCCTCAGAAGCACGCTACTGACGAGTCCCAATGGCATAAAAAGGCAGTCTAGCGTTTTGTTGGATATGTGGTGTTTGTCTGGCTGAGTATAGCTGTGAAGAATCTTCTCAAAAATACAATAACCCCTCCTACTACTTTCCAACAGCTGAACATTGGAAGCCGGATATAATACGCTTGGAGGCTGACGCCCATTCCATCTAGTGAGGAACTCTGATCAGCCTACAACAAGCAGATATCCTGATTATTTAAATAATTTGGGTTAGCGATTCTACCTACTAAAGGGCGGCATGCTATGGTCCAGTTTTGTTGAGCTTTCTCTGCAGAGGTTTCAGCAAAGCATTATGTACCTTGCTTCCTAAAGTATCCGTTGAGGAAGGCAGTTGATTGTAGTAAGTAGAGATACCAGTCTTGGGATTGTCTATTTTTGTGTTGGTTTGCCCCATGAACGGTGCATTTCGGTTGTATGCGGTCCGTCACCAACCAAGGTGGCACCCACATTGCATGTCAACAAATGCTTCACTGATGAGTGCTAATATTCGAATAAATTCGGAGTGGAATTATACAATTTATTAAACTGATTAGTGGAGGCATATCAAGCTGTAGGGATCATGCTCCATCCAATTAGGATGATTTATTGTTGTACTCCTTGATCCTTAAGTGATTAAATTAGTCATTGTGGATATTGTTGTGACGTGAGACGCTTCTCTGCAGTGCTATTAGTGCATTATTCACATCATCCACGGGTTCAACCGCATAGATAACACTGCGCGTCGTCCAGTCACATTTCGTGTTAATTTAACCGATGATTTTCGTTAAGGCTTCCTCCTTCTTTTTGCCCCACTCAGAATCTTGATTTAGTGATATAAATATCACCATTTCGCCCTGACGTGCGCTGAGACCATTGGTAATTATTGTTAGCTTTTGCAGACTCGTCTGTGCTCCCATGTCATTGTTGGCAGTTTCACATCCGTTCGACTAGAGTGAGTCTTGTTGCAATCTTATAATTGAACATCCTACATGAGATCTCGTCACTTGAAGATTTCCAGTTTCCACATAGTTTTTATGGACATCAGCGTGGCTGTTTCTTTTGTGTGCCAACAACAGATAGACTGGGTTGAAGAGCTCAGTTTCAATCCACACACGCCGTTCACACGGTACAAGCCGATCCGTTGATACCGCTTCGTTTCTCCCTTATTGCGGCTGGATCTCGTCTCGTGAGTTCGCATGTATCTTAGTTTGTAATAGTTTTGATGACTGTCCTCCAAGTTTTATATCTAACAGATATGTGTCGCACCTGTGGACTGATCGCTGTGGTCGTCTGTCCACTAGGGAGCTGAGTCTGTCCCAGATCTCTGGATAACGGAATGAATGTCATCTATTGCACTATTGAGCAAACTGAATGCGATCTGCACGTGGTATTCTTTGAGTAGCACGAATCTGTCTTCAATATGTCTAACACATACTTTGGGTTGGTGGATGGATTAGTCACAGCTGTCACTGTGTGAAGAGTTTCGCAAGTTGACTCAATACAAGGAGTCCCATACTAGGTTTCTTTATCTTTATGGATAGATCATTCCATTTAAGAGAGGTGTATAAAGAAGCAGAGGTCAAAAATGCAGCATTCTCATTTCGTCCCGTGTCCTGGTATTTGATCACCATAATTCAGGCTTTCCAGGATTTCATATTCCATTAGTTTCAGGTTGATCAACCTGAAGAAGACTTTGAGAAATGCAGCACTATTTTCAAGCAATCTGTCTTCAATCCTACGCATCGCCAAGAGGTGCTGCTATGGTTTTAGTGAAAGGATATTAGAGTAAAATTGGGTAGATCGAGCAGTCAACAGTGCCTCATGAAAAATGATGTAGCACAGGGTGGGCCGTCAACCTAGGGTCGGCATGTGGAAAGGAAAGGAATTTTCAGTATTGAAGACTGTGCGATCCCAGTGTAAACTCATCATATGTAATTCTATGACCGAAGTGGCATACACGAAGGGCGATATTTGTGCTGCGACCGAAGATGAAAATGACACTGCAAACGTTGATACATAGGCAACGGCAAGTGACAGAAATTTCTGTACTTTTGGAGCAGAAGTTGACCACAAAATTGAAGAATCTGGCTAGCCGAACAACCTCCTCGTGGTGCCAGCTGGGTGGTTCGGGTTTAACCCGTTCCAGCAAATAGTTCGGCGACAGTGTTCCAGGACGTGGTGGGTTTTCGCCCGGCAAGCGTTCTCCCTATAAAAAGCCACAAATGTCTGCTTATCAACACTGTGAAGTGGCGGATGTGACTCGCCACAAAATAAAGTCACTGGGCCGTGGACATCCCGAAAATGGTATCCAACTCACGGACATCGATCGCTTATTCTCACATTCCTACCGATAACAAACAGTCAAGAATTCTGCGGCACCTTCAAAAATACAAGCTACATTCATAGACAATTACATACATATGTACACCCATACACTTACATTCACTGTTATGCCAAACATGTACTCTGTACATTTTGATCACACTATGTTAGCTAATCATGATCATGCCTAATCGGAAAGGTGACCACTGCCTAATACGGTAACACTCACATCAATCGGTTTTACGGATGGCTATACGTGGTCCGTTAAGCTGGTCCATTAAATTCACACTGTTTGTCCGGCTGGAATCTACTGCTGTGCGACATCTCGAGCGTGAATTTAAGGAGTTGGTGCTAGCTGGAAAGAATACAAATGTTGACGTTAAGAAGATAACAACTGATTTTTCAGGATTTATGAAATCGAGGGCAGAAGGCGCCAATATGGTTGGCGTTGTTTTCTTCCCAAAATTCCCTGCTTTTTCAGCTGTAAAATGTTTTCAACTAGAAACTCTAGTTTTTCGATTGACGAGACTTTCAGGAACTGGTGGCGATGTCATCCAAAAGTATGTGAAGGCTATAATTAGTCACATGCTCCGGCATTCCTCAGCCTCAAATAGCTAGAGGCCTAGCTATTTGAAGGATAGCCGTTGCCAAAATGGAGCAGGCGGTTGTAGAAACGTAAACAAAGCGGTGGCGTGAAACTCTAGCCAGACTGCTGGATATCGTCGGACTATTCGACAAGCAGAACATGGACCTGTGTGGTCACCAAGAAGACATCCATGATGATAAAGAAGTCCATGAAACTAAAGAAAACTTTTCAGAGTTTTACATTTATTGACCAAGCATGACCCTATTATTTGTGAACATCTGGTGTCATTTCAGCTGGCGAAACGCCAGCACCTCTTAGTTCTCTCTGGCAATAAGTAATTAAGTAGTTTGCCAGTGCTGGTGGAAAGAAACTCTTAGACGAAATCAAGGAAAGTAGGTATTTTGGCTTAATTTTCCAATACACTCCCGATTTATCTAATAAAACTCAGATGATTGAAGTGATGCGCTATGTGAAAATGGGTGGAAATGGAGTGGTTTAAAAAGTCGTTTCTCATCTTTATTAAGACCAATAGAAAAAGCGCCGAGGAAATTGCTGGATAATTTCTATGGACCCTTGAGTTTTCGAGATTCACATAGAAATATCCTCTTGGTGAATCTGCATGGAATATTTCGATCTCGCTGTGCACCCTCATCAGCAATGCAAGCTGTGAGCGCTCTCTCAAAACTCAAGCATATGAAGATCGACTTCCGATCATCAATCAAACAGAGAAGGCCCACAGATGTGACAATTTTCTACGTCGAGAAGGGAATTGCAAATAAACTGAATTTTAATAGCGTTATGGATATTTTTGTCTTAAGTGAAACACGAAGTGAGTGTTTGTAACTTTTGTACACGAGTATTGGAATGATAAAATGTCCTGTATTTGCAGCAAAATTGCTAAAGTTAAATCTTTGCTTATTGTTGTATAGAACGAAATATTGAACGGCTCTTCGTAATTTTGATGGTTTACGTATTTACAACTGAGAGGATGGGGGTGAGCGAAAATGTTAATACTGCCCATGGCAATAAAAGTAGTTGCCAGACCACTGACGTATGAGAAGTTAGCAAGGAGATATGATTCAACACGGGTAAAATATCAGGGGATTGACAAGTCCAGTGGGATGTTTGGGGTGTAAAGTACGAACTCAAATGGAGTGTATCTTCGAATCTGATGTAGATACTTTAATGCGAGACGATAGTTTGAAATTGGGATTGAATGTGCGCACGCAAAAAGATATAGGGAGCAGTTATATTCGGCGTATTCAGTGAGAGAAATAGGACTGGGAATGAAAACGTTCATTTGGGTGCCACTTCCTCGGAATCCTGTGACCCGTAAATCCAGTATGAGTACATCCTATCAACATTCAACAGTCGAAGTGTTTAGGCATCGAAGCGCAGGCAGTGAAAATGAGCACACTGCTATTCGGGCCACGTTGGCGCTCGGCTATAAAATGTTATTAAGCGTCATGAAAGTGCATGAGCGTATCGTTGAGACTTTTCTGAACACTGTAACAATGTGGGGAACTAACGACGTAAATATAGAGGGTGTTCCAAGGTTGGCACTCATAGAGTGAAAAGGAATTCCGGCGACATTCCAACCGGCTATACTGTGGGGTCAGCTTTACTTGGTGGCCACTCGGTGTTATAAGATGATTCGTTTGTAGAAGATGACGACAAGTACGGTTGTCAAATACAACCGTACTTGTCTGGATCAAATATGTCATTATCAAATCACCACGCAGGCGTTGCTATTGTTTGCTGTAAACCTGGAGGACTTTCAGCTCCTGTTGCTTAAGGAGGTGAAACTGATACTTTACGTGTTGGTCACCTTTTGTTGTTGCAGTTAGATGCGACACGGTTGTGCTTGTGCAGGGGGCCGCCATGCATGGATAACATATTCCGAATGTGACCGAATGTAAGTATCGAGCATCTGAAAGAAGATGGAATGTTAAAATCGTCCACCTAGTCCCCGCAATAGGCCAAGTTGTTGGCTGACTTTTTGATTGCAAACTCGGCCTAACGTGAACAGCAAACATCGCCTTGTACCATCACTATTAGGTCGTATTCCACAGAAGTCTACGGCAAAAATTGATCCATTAGACTGTCTTTGCATGTGGACCGAAGACATATTCACACAGCCTTGCATTTTGTGATGTGGAATCGAGGCAGGTACCGAGTCTCCCACTCGTAATCCCTTCAAAATTGACCTGAAGTACTACGTGATCATCTATTGTTTTAATGCCCCGTCATAGCTAGAGACCACCGGCGAAAAAAGTTTTGGTGACCACTCTAGCGAAACGGTTTATGTAATCCGGTAAAATGTGTGAATCAAGTACTGAGCGCTGTGGCACTCCGCACTGAACGTCGATAGGGTTAAAGGTGAAGCGATGAACTGTTACATTTAGATGTTAATGAAGTGGGAAGTTGACTATCCAACTGAGGACCTGGTCACCAATTTCATGATCCTGAAGCATATGAAGCAAAATGCGGACGATGCCCTCTTGTGGAGTCCAGATTAACTGCATCAAATCCTACAACACTCTAGACAATTTCAGTTAAGCTGGAGCGAGCAAGTAGCAGGCTATCGGTGCAAGACCGGTTCTGGCGGAATTCATGCTACGCTGGTGCTTTGATATTGAACGTTAAAGTAACCCATCAGCGCTTCGGCTATAATGGCCTCCATGACGTTAGAGGACCGGAAACAGACTGTATCGGGCGATGAATAGCCGAATTTGCACTAATTCCTACATCGTGAACGAAAGTGACGATTCCATGCTCCCACGTTGTTAGTACTCACAACTCATCGAGAAGTCCTTGAAAAAACTGCGACTGAGGTTCTGCCAAATTCGTAGAAGCCAACTTCACTGACTAGGTGCGGATATTATCAGTGCCAGAGAAGGCAAGCTCGCGCGATGAAGTCAACTTCTTCAGAATGTCTGTGGCCGTATACGAGGTTTAGCTAAATTCTAGCAATGGTAAATGGTGCGTGGATAGCATAAGCGACGAAGTTGTCCTCTGAAATTTGGAGAGAATTGTTGACGTAGGGCTTTGGCCGTTTCTGTTGAAGTCTTCACTGGTACCCATGCGTGTCTAGGACAGGAATCGATCGCTTCACTACGGAGTTCATTAACGTGTCTTCAAGGCAGCTTGGAGGTTCGAACAGAATTTAACAGCTAGGCCCTGTTGTTACTTTAGTTTGTTATTGCGCATTAGGTTCACTCGGTGATTCCATTGATTAGTGTATGCTTCTCATGTTACGGCAACAGGGGTCTCCCTATATTTTTGCTAGAGTAAATCTCTAGTGCCCGTGTAGTACTAAATGCGTCTTGCTCTGTATCATTGGATTTACTTTCATAGAGCTCATGGATCGGGCAATGGAAGCAATTTTAACTAACTTGTTGAATTGATTAACATGATTCCACCAGTCGACATCGAGAGGTAGTTAATCTAGAAAAGAGCAGTCGGTTGCATCAGTAAGCCTGATCCGAATGCCATAAAGGGCAATAACCTGAGCCGCCTTCTGTTTCCGAGGAATACTCTGCATAACAGACCTAGTTGAACAAAAGTGTGGCATGATCCCTGCCACCCAAAACACCAACAATTGATACTGTTTCGATCATAAGCTCCTCGTTGGTGAACATGAGATCCAGGATATTTGGTTTGTTCCCAATCCTAAATTTAGTGGAAGTAAATTGGTTGTGGTGTGGTAATCCAATGATAATCTCATGCCAACTAATTTTGAATAGTTCGTTGTGACAGGTTAAGGTTTCCAACCGGGAGAACGTAACTGTGTGAATGTGCGAGAATACTCTTCAGACTGGAGGCTAGGTGATTATACATTTCTGTGTTAGACGACCGAGTGAGATACACGACAGCCACCAAAAATGTGTCTCCACGTCTTACGTAAAAACAGCAACAAAACACGCCGACAATGTAGGTCTTCAGGTAGTCAATGAGGTCAAGTTTCAGCACATTGTGGTAGTAAATTCGGTCGACCATTGCGCAGAATAACCATTTCAGGTAGTGTGATTTCGGTGTAAGCCATCACTTCACTTACCCACCGCTCGGTTAACAAACTGAGCTCCCACGACATGGAGGCCTGACTCGTCCGCATCCCTATCAGTTTGCTGATGGGACATTGTTTATCGGCACAAAACAAAAGTGTCTTATGCTTTACTAGTTTGGTGGAAAGTAAAAACAGCCGGTATAAGACTTTGCCGACCCTATTTCGGTCGGTGGTCATCCTTTTTTGAGCAGTCCCTGGCTCTTGTTATGAAGTTGGTACACATGGCCGCCCCAGACACTCCAGGTTACGCTGATCCCAACGGTTACCCGCTTCCTGCAGTGTCCCACTGGATGATACGATGACTGTTAGATCTGCCAATGCGCCGGAATTCACAAAGGGAGAGGAGCTCGCGGATGTATCGTCACAGCTCCCGGTCATGTGTTCAAGCTTCGTCGGGAGAAGCTTGAGACTCGACTACGCCGAAAATCTTTACGGTTTTCTCGTCAATTTGTTTTCTACGTTCCTCCTGTTTTATCGTATTCTTTGGATATTCCTTCCAAGGTATGTCCGATGGTGTGCGCACTCAGCTTCATGCGTTCAGGAATCTATTCACAAACAGCAGAATGGCTTCCGCCTCAGCCGCGGACTTTTGTCTTACTGAAAGAAGTCAAGGCTTACTATGGTGCGATGCGTTTGGATGACGCGCGATGCATCTCAATTTAATGGGGTCAGAACGGATACCTTGGTACTAGGGATGGAGTCCAATTGAGCACGATCATCAACTTACCCATTATCGTATTGGATCAAGCCTCTGGAAGCCTTGTTCACACAAGAATTAGGGCAACATGGTTGTTTTTGGTGCTTATCGGCTTACGAATACTAGGTTTTGTTACTTTCTGTGGATGGTTAATCGGCACTAGTGATTGCAGTCCAAGCTATGGCAACTCCGTTTTGCCGAGTCCGGTAGGTGGTGTCGCGAGTGTCTTTTCTAACGCTTTCCTGGAAGTAACAGATATGTATGAGGTCCAGTTACTTTTTACTAGGCTATCTGTAGCTTTGGATCTCAAATGTGGCAACTGAATCCCTGGACGTAACCCCATGGGAAGAAGTGAAAGAGTTCAACTTGGAAATGACTTGTTCACTTAGGGAAGTAAACTGAGTAGGGATATTCGGAGACTGGGGAAATGAAGCGCGGTTGGGTCACCTGGCTCTGTACTTTTGCTATGCTAGAAAATTTATAGGAGTTCGTTGCTATGTAAGCGCTGCTCCGCTCACACTCACAGGGGTATCGCTGACGTTCACCAGTTGTTCAACCGCTTTTGTTAGTTGTCCAACGTTTTAATCGACATAATTAAACAGCTAACAGTCAGGATGGATTAGTATACCTAGCAGAACAAAACCATCACAGTTTTGCTATTTTGGTGCCTAGTTTCGAGTGCGATGGCCTGACACATTTAAAGTGAAATGCTTTAGAGCAGTTATAACACATTAGTCCCGCCTTAAAGACATTACCACTAAGCCGCACGTACCACTTAGGTGGAACATATGCATGGTAGGCGGGCATTATTGTGGTCTCACGCGGGTCGGATGGTCTATCAATTGTCAAGTTTCCACTGCTCAAGTCTGTAGAGGAGTGAATAACGTATTGATTGGTTGCGCATCCGCTGTCGTGCAGATGCTGGCAAAATAAATAAGAGTGCTATGTTGGTTGGCGGTTCGGCGGATATCCGCTCTAAATGGGCAGAATTTTGTTCCTGATACGGGATGCAAACAATATGCACGGAGAAAGAAAGCACCAATTCTTCCATAATCTTCTTGAGGAACGTCTATAAGAATAGCCTTGGACTTGTTGGAGAGCCTTGAGCATTTTACATAGAACGCTGTTGCACAGATGAGGAGGCTGATCAAAAGCGATAAAGCTGCGTGCGCTGATGTAAGCACGAGAGCCGTTTAAAAGGTGTGTTACTGGCATCGCGACCCTTGGCAAAATATTCTGCCTATAACTGATCACTGAATAAAGCTAGTAAATCTGACTCGAATGAGCGTAAGGTGGCTAAACTGAGAGAACACAGAGAAGAGAATAAGTCGTACAAATAGGTAGCCTGAAGTGTGAGTAGGGACCTAACTTCTTGATTCGTCTCTTATTCGGGTAAGTTTTAAAATGTCGAATTGCGGTTTTATGAACTACGTGACGTCTCAATGAAATACCGGATAACTTATGAAGCATCCAGCTGCTTTACCTATAACTCAGGACCAACTTGACGACTTGATCAGCTGGGACGTAAAAGCGCTTCCACCGCTGCGTAGCAAAAAGAGAATCCACGGACTGCATAATATGACCAAACTGAAGAGGAATAAATCACATATACAAAGAAAGTTAGAGCATTCTTTAAGTAATTAGTTGAATGTGTCCCCGGAGAAGGCCTTACACAGCGTTTGTCCAAAAGTCTGCGCTATGTTTCAATATGCCCATAGTGTGGAATTTGTCCACCAACATTCTGAATATCGTGAGCTTGTAACGAAACACCTTGACTTGTCTGATGAAGGGATACGCCACCAGAAGCTCGTTCCGAAACTCATGAGGCAACTGTAGAGCTAGACCCTGGATGTTAAATACCATTATTTATGGCGTGAGATTTCTGAGTCATTGCGGATCGAATTATGCAAGAAAAAGACTGGGTTTTAGTCTATACGCCTAGTGTGAGTCGTTGCATCCAATTCAGCAGCAGACATAGTAGGATACAACGTAGCATTTATAATACGGCTTGCGAATTCTTCTAATTACCTTCACTGGCTAGATTGTCAAACAGCTACATATTGCATATCAACATCTAACCATGCTTCTCACCGATAGTTCTATAGATTTTAAACAGCCGAATCTTGCTTTAGTCTATGTGATTTATCTGCATGGATGCCCTGTATCTCTACGCGAAGTAGCAATTTGGTGCGCAATTTGCCCTTTGAAAACACATAAACAGACGTGGTGGGTTTGGATTTCAAATAAATGGTCTAATGCCAAATCAGGAAAGAAATTTGTAAAGCCAGGATGGCGAACATTCAGCTGGAATCTATGGACCCTTGGCACTGTAAAAATGAGGCATATTGCACGTGAAAACACGAAGCTATTGTAATAAGTGGCATAGACTGTAGTGGTATCTAAATGAATATTTTTGTTTTGTCGCTTGAACAATTACATCCTGATCCTGCCAAAAACGCACTAGATGGATGAAGCGTAAATGGATTTGCATTTTGGGCTTGTCTACTAATTTGTTACACAATCAGATAATGCAACATTAGTGGGGTGTCCTATGTCAGGGAGTACAAATGGCACAAACTGTTTTACAAGCATCGGTAGGAGTCGACACCAAATGTCGGCAGAGTCGTTTTGAAAACGCCGCTAAATCAAAGCGGCTTCATTAGCTTCCCATCCAGTGCTCTAAAATGCTCATTTGATAGGGCATAAAACTTCACGGAAGAGCAGCTTACTAGTGCGTTAAATGGAAGCAATGATAAGTCACCTTATTAGGCAGTGCACAACAGAAAGATCGTGAATTAAAAACAATACGGATGATTTCCCACCATTGCAGACACTTATTCACATGAAGTGACCTGGAGTACGGCCTAGCGTGACGTCTAGATACCCTGCTGACATGGACCAGTGCAAAACCTCATCAGGTGTATGAACTTCAGTGCTCTGTTAAGAGTTGAGAATAGTGACCTCGCATGTCTAGAGATAAAATAGGCTGATTGCGTACATTAGGTGACAAGTTTAGACCACATGAAAGATCGACCGAAGCACTCTCTGTTGACATTGTTACTGGCAAATCCTTGACAAGAGTTCCACCATCACCTAATTACACGGGCTGCAGACCAAGACTAATGAAAGTAGTATTAGACTCCGAGGGAATGACTGAAGTTCTGTTGAATAATTGGTCAAAGTTTCGAGCCAGGTTGCCAACAGATCTACGGCTAAAGGCAGCAGGCCAACGGCCAAGAGTCACAAGCAATTCGATGGAACTTGCAATCGCTGTAAATTCGTTATCTGCATAGTCCTGCGGAGAAACAGACAAAACAGCACCCACCGCACACAACAGGACAGAGCGCAGCATGAGTGAAACGTCTACTCAGCAACGCTCAACACTGGCATGCAACTTGACTGAAATTCATAAAGCAAAAATCGATTAAAGGCCGGCCACCAAACGGCCACCAAACACAAAGTTGACATTCATCAAGGCACTTCTAACAACATAAACACTGTCTTGTTAGGAAATAAACATCCAAGAACTTCTGAGTAAGTTGGCCGAACTTAGAGAACTCCACGACCCACAACCGCGAGACCTCGTCATGATTACAAGACATGGATAAACTTTGAGATAACCGATTCTGAGATCAATTTACCCGGTATGTCGCTGCTTCGGACCGATAGAACCGGAAGGGGGTGGCGGTGTGATTCTTTAATATAATACAAACCTCAGATGTGAAGTTTATCGATCACCCGGGAATCCGCGCTCCTGATTCGGTTTAGTGCCGTCTATGGTTGAGAAACTAGGACACATGTCTACTAGCCGTGATTTACCGCCCACCAAACTCAACGTCGGAAATGGACGCCAAACTGAACTTCTTTCAGTTTGCTTTGAACAAGTCCTACACCCACATTCTTACCGCTGGAGACTTTAACCTGCAGGACATGGCAACGCCATCAACCGACGGTACGCAGTTTAAAGCCTGCTTGCAAGAGCTAATTGCTAGCCACGCTCTTTACAACAATGTAACCTCACCCAGCAGATTTCGAATTGCTAACAAGCCATGGATACTGGATCTTGTGCTAACTAACGAAGAACTCACGGTTGAGAGGATAGTTACAAGCACACCAGTGGGTCGAAGTGATCATGTTACTCTACTCTTTGACTATATATGCTTTGCGGAGTACCCTGAAAAGGTGGATGATAAAATGCATACTGTCACACACTACAATGTGTTATGTAAGCTTGTTAAAGATACACCTTAGACTTCCTTAACCGAATCCCCTCCAGATGTTGCCTGGGAAACCGTTACAAGAACGTTTAGCGCATTGGTTGCCCACTCATCCGAACAGAACTCCTTCCAACCCAAAAACAAGCATAATCATTTCTGAGGAGCAGAACACGTATATTTATGTCTCAGAGGGATTTGGCATGGCGAGATCACCAGAACTGTTTGAATCCCGAAACCTGGATTGCATACATGAAACATCATAACCTCTCTGAAACTGATCTGCGAAGACATGGTTACTCATCAGCAGGAGTTAATGAAGCGGTTCTGCACGGGCGGCAAACTTCTGTACAGCCACGTTAATGGCTTTCGACAGGTGAAGCGTGGGATTCCAGCACTAGCCACGACTGATGGGTGCACGCGATCAGCAATGGAAGCAGCTGATCACCTACGACTTCATTACTCCCTAACTTTCCAGCAGGTAACGAGCCCAAACATTCTATTTATTTCTATTACTCTATCATCGGGTTTAGACATCACCAATGCGGAATCTGTGTTGAAGAAGTTGTTATCCTTGCGTATCCACAGGTCTCCAGGAGTCGACAGCATCCGACCAAAGGCTCTGCAGGCGGTATCTAATAATCTAGAAGTACCATTGGCTGCTTTCTATCAGCGATGTCTAGAAGAGAACCATATTCCACCTGTATGGAAGCGACGGGTCTTCACTCCTATTCATAAAGGTGGTAACCGCACTGATCCTGCAAACTACCGTCCAATAACACTACTTCCAGTACTATCCAAATGATGGAATCAATCATCGCAGACGCGCTGATGCAATATTTGGAAAGCCACAATTTAGTAGCACCAGAGCAACAGGGCTTCGTCAAAAGCATTCATGTAATACTAACCTATTAATTGCACTTAATAGCTGGACTGAAGCTGTTGATGATGGAGCAGGAGTCGATGTCATCTACCCTGACTTTTCAAAAGCGTTTGATCGTTTAGACCATCGAATTCTCTTTTAGAAGCTTCGGAACTACGACATTGGCGATCCAATCCTGAGTTGGATTAGCAATTTTCTACACGAACGACGGCTAGTGGTGAGAGTCCGAGAATCATTGTCTGACGCAATCGATGTTGTGTGTGGAGTACCACATGGCTCGGTTCTTGGACCTCGTCTATTCTTGGTGTTCATTAACGATTTAGCTAGATCAATTACTTCCGAGTTCCTACTTTTCGCCAATGATATCAAGATAGGGCGAAGGATCAGAGGACCGGATGACCACGAACGGCTCCAGCACGATATTAACACACTGTCGAACTAGTCAGTTCAAAACGCCCTACTATTCAACATAGACAAATGTCACGTTGTACAGTTACGCCATAGACATAACTACACCTATTCACTTGGGACAAACGGACTGCAGACCAGCTCCCAGGAACGTGACCTTAGTGTGCTCGTACAGAGCGACCTCAGCTGTTCAAAACAGGCTGAGGTAGCTGCAAAAGGAGGCAACCAACATGTCGGCATGCTGCGAATGGCATTCGGGAGATTTGAACCATCCATCTTCCCAGTGATAGACAATTCCTACGTGTGTCCGCATGTTAGAATACGCAATCCAATCTTGGCAACCCTGGTTGAAGCGTGACCTAGAGGCGTTAGAGGCACCACAATGAAGAGCAACAAAGAATGTAAAGGGCCTGAGCCATCACTCTTACCACCGAAGGCTGAAGTTGGTGGGAATTTTCAGCGGGCGCTATCGAAAGCTGTGCGGTGATCTCATATTAGCGTATCAGATATTGAGTGACCCCAACCACCTACGCCGTCAGTTGTTGAAACTTAACCACAACACGCAGCTCAGGGGTAACTGCTTTAAATTGGCGGAACCATATAGCCGTCTAGAGTGTCGACGTAATTACTTTTCACTTCGGGTTTGCAAACCCTGGAACGCACTCCCAGACTCAGTTGTATCCTCTCTTACATTGGACGTTACTAAAAAACGAGTAGATGTTGCTCTCAACATTTCGTTATCTAAATTGCTCTATTGTGGATTGGGCTAATCATACTTCTCAACAAGATTTAAGTATTACATGGACCCAAGTGATTGACCATAGTTTTCTCACGCCTTATATCAACGATCACTGTATCCCAGTGTATTTCTGAACGTTTACGCTCGATTTTTTTAATTTTACGCTGATGTAATTTATCAAAGTATTCATCTAGGTAGACGTTCGGTAGATGACCCAGATATATTTTGATTTCATCATATTCACCACAACCATCCAACGGGAGGTGTCAAGCACTTGCTTTTATCCCATGTTAATTCAATATTCATTGTTAGAAACTTGGTTGAAAATAATCCAGAAGGATCTTTATGTGGAAAATCACGTCCTCTGCATAGTTCAGTAAGATTGTTTCCTCGGTGAAAGGTATCGCGACTTTAGTTTGTGGTGAGTGACAGTGAAATGAAAAGATGTGGTTAAATGTTCCTCAGGTAAATACACGGCAGATGAATGGATTCTACCTCAACTAGATCTCTCGATAGCAGTTCGCGGCTAACCTAACCCAAAGCGTTGCTGTATTCAAGAAAGAAAACTGGCATGCATTTTTAAAGTGTTCAGCGATAAATGTACCCGTTGTATGGGGTACGTCACGACAACCTTTGTTGACGTCAAGCTAAGTTGGACAAAAGTATGCAGGTTCACTAGAAGTCGTTTGGGAGACATGCTTTCAAGAACATCAGTCGCAAGAATCTTTAATTTTGCTGAATCGCAAGCAGTGAACCGGCAATCGTTCGTCGGTTCTCTGGATTTTAAGTGACACAATCACTTCCTACAAGCCCTAAGCTGATGTTCTTTCCTGCACAGTGAGGTACATTATTGGCAAGCGACGGATAGTTTGTTCGGAACAGTTTCTCGAGCGGGTTGGAGCTACCTCAGTTTATTAAACACTTTTAAGCTTATTGAGATGTAGTGTGTCCGCAGACCATTGTAATCGGAGAGATGCTTCGGAGTCAGAGCTACTGTTGTAGTAAGAGTAACTAGGGTATATCTCATAAACAATGTCCTTTAGTTTCAACTCAGCGACAAAATGAGATTAGTTATCTCGGTAATCCTCGGACAACCAGTTGGCTGTTATTCCTGAGAAGCTTTTTACTGTTAAATACAACATGAGACAGCTGCCACAGAAGCGTGATCTTCACCTGTTGACGCTTTTTCCCTTAGCATCGGCGTTCAATTGAAAACGGTAATCGCGTCACATAATGTGACTACTTTTCTACTTACACCCGGCTGTCACAACTATCCCACCAGTTCACCAGGAATGCTGTATTAATCATCCACCGGTTCATTTACTTGACATATCTTTGGTATCAAGGAGGAAACCCTGGCCATCAAACATGCCTAACGATTATTTTCAAGCTTTTTAAAGTAAACTTTAGGTTTTCCATACATTTGCCGGGTAAAAATATCCAATGATATGACAGTTCTAGGCATTTTACGGTTGTCACGCTGTTCAACCAAGACAAGTTTAGTCACTTGCTTGTCCAGACCACGTTGAATTCGTCGTACGGGGCTGTAGCACTCGTAAGTTTGTTACAGCGGATTGTGCTACTCGATTGGCATTGAAGAATAGAGTGCGTTTCAGCACAGCGTAGAGGAAACCGTAGTCTAACAGTTTCCCTGCAATGTGTAGCGATGGACAGGAGAGACCGACTTTCCATTTTATCCTATAATTCATACCACTACTTTGGTTTCATAATCCACAATCTGTTCATCCTAATGGACTTGCCCAGAAAGTGCTTTCTTTGCGAGTCGTAAATTAATGTTCACTGTTTACCTGTTGCTTCTCACTGCACGGCGATCGAAATTTTACTCTAGTGTAATTGATTTTGCTTGATTATGCTGACGCAACCGTTTTGTGGTTTGACGATCAGGTGCTACCACAGTTCATGCTGGAAGATCTACTTTGGCTGGGACTGTTCGCTACCATGTTCTGTACCCTGACGTACTAAGTGCTGCTACGACACTACCGTCGATTCGCTAACATTTTACAGGCATTGATGAAAAACCGTAGGTAGTTGCGCAAATCATTTATCGTAACACTGACGAACGTGTGCCAAATGAAACTACCTGACATATTGCAGTAACCAAAACCATCTTCACCTTTGGAGCCATGTGGTGATTGCCTGAAGGGATCGCAGCAGCACTACTGTCCTTGATGTACGTAAAACTTGGTCACCTCGGAGTCAGAATGCAGTTGACTTCAGATCCTTATAAATAAATAAATAAATAAATAAATAAATAAATAAATAAATAAATAAATAAATGTTTTATTCCTCAGCAGTGCGAGGCACATACCAATTGGGTGGTCTTATCAACATGTACAACGTGATCGCATAATATAGTTAATTATTCGTCTTTTGATCAATGGTTCCCATATGGGTTTTTGAATTGATTAGCAGTTTGGAAAAAGTAGAGAGGTAAAGAAACTGGGAACAATAATAAATATAGATTTCACGGAAAGTTCAATTAAAGTAATACGGTCATCCATGGAACTGTCTGCATCTGTACCGTTGGATTATTGCCCGCAGCCAAGGACAGCGGCGTAACTGGGTACAGGTGACGAATGAATTGCACGACTGAATCAATCAGTGCGAGGGAATAGGCTGCTTTGGATGAAGTGCATCATTAAAATGGAGGAAAGCCCCCAACACAAGGCAACAACGAACGTCGAGGGTACAAACAATTTCTTGTACCAGCAAAGACTGAAGTTACTGGGAGTTTTCAGTAGACATTACAGACGGATCCGTGATGCCCGCACATTGCTACTCCTAATATTGTGTGACACGAAGCACGCTTGCCGCCATTCGCTGAAACTCGGCTACAGCGTCACACTCAGACGCAATTGCTACAAACTGAGTGAATAATACAACTGTCTAAAATCCCAAGGAGTACATGTTTGGCCTTACAGATCTTGGAACTTTCTCCCTACTTCAGGTGTATCCTTCCCTACTTTGTAAATATTCAAAGATAAATTGGATGTTGCCCTTAGCTCCTAGCAATTTGTTACCAAAACGGTACTAATTGAAAAATATTCACCGTGAACCCATTTCGGACTGATATATCACCTGGAGCGTTTTCTTTATTTTCCCCCCAAAATGCGTTGACTACAACTTCTGCCTTTATTGTCTTGCGTGTTTATTTTCAACTCCCATTCCACACTACCATCATGCAGAAGCACATCTAAATCGGTAGACGCTTAAATTAACAGTTCAAAACTTTTGATTTCATAGTTTTCATCCAAATTTCCTACGGGGTTTATTAAACATCTGCATTTTTACCCATGTTAAATCACTGATCACTGTTCATTGCTCTCGATACATGTTACCCCAATAACTACGGTAAAAATGTTTGCGCTGTTTAGTTAGTGTTGTAGGAGTAAGTTTCGTGGAGGGCGCTCATTAGTATGGCTGCGGAAAACAAGGTAACTGCGAATAGCTTTGGCTACCAGTGGTCCAGGCTGGGTTTCGTGCCGCTCATTGTAGGCTTGACTTACGGTCTCATAGAATACGGCTCAAAAATAACACCGGCGGCGCATCTGCCGTATTTTTCGGACGATAAGGCGCACCAGATTATACGACACAGTATCAGTGAAAGGATCTACTTTCATATGTAAGGCGCACCGGATGATAAGGCGCAAAAAGCAAAACAAAAGAGTCGGATAGGTCAGACTTAATTCAACGCATTAACAATAACTGTCAATGTTGTTCAGTTGTAACAGACATAAACACAGAAAAATACACTCACATTTTTAACCATTCCTCTTCTACAAATCCGTCAAATCTTTACACTTCAGTGTCGGAGTTTAACACTTAAGCGATAGCGGCATCAAGCAAGCCCGGATCCCTCTCGTCATCATCCAAGTCAGTCTCCTCGCTGTTGTTTGTCTGTTCGTGAAATCTCGGACCACATTTGAGACCGATAGCTTGGCCCAGGGATCGACGATCCATTAGCAGATAGTGGTGTAACTAGCCCGGCGTTGCCTCCCTGTCTTAGTAAATGCGTGTTCACCTGTCATCCAATGCTCCTACGCGGCCCACAAGTTAACTTTGAACGCCCTGTTGATACTAATATCTAGCGGTTGGAGTTATTTGGTTAATCCTCCCAGAATGGTGGCAAGCTCCGAATTAGTTTTCTTCACGGTGTTTGACAGTTTCGATGAGGTGGGTGCCCATGGAGTCGTAGACCAATAAGAACGGAGATGTGTGAGAAAAGCCATCCTGTCACCTAAGGTAAACTTCTTGCAGCCAATCGCTCATTTTCTCCCCGTCCATCCAGCCTTTTTTGGTTGACCCTGACGATGACCCAACAGGAAATCTTTCTTTTGGCAAAGTCTTCCTTTTGAAGATGACCATGCGTGGTCGTTTCTGGCCGTTAGCTTGGCAACCGAGAACTACAGTAAAAGGATGATTTTCGTTCCCTGTGGTGCATATTAAATCAGACGGCCCTGCTTTTCAACAGTACGGTTCACGGGGATGTCAAAGCTGAGAGCTGTACGGTGAGCAGTGAGGCACTGCGGATGTCACCTCGGTTGGTGACAAAACCTCTGCAGCACAATTGCCCAGTTCGAAGAACAAACGAAAACCACAACAGTCAACTCGAGATACAAGTATTCCGATTAAGAGGAACCTCGTCCACGTTTACGATGTGGTCTAGTTGGATTATCTTCTCGGTGATCTTGTTTTTGCAGTAAGTGCGCAAGATGGCCAACATTTCTTCGTGATACATTGGTAGTTGTTGCTAGGTGGTAGGTCTTGTGGAGATGAAGAAATGACGTCTTTTCATAAAACGAAGGTACGAAGAAGGACATCCACTATGGGAAATCAGCTTGGATGGTTGAATTTTTGCTTGGTTTATCGTCGTCATAAAAGCTCGAATTACTTGGCTCCTGCACAGAGTTCACCACACCTAAAACAAGTCTGTCCAGACAATGTAGGTAGCGGACTCCACCAGGTTCCTGACCAACGATTATGCTTTGGCAGTCAAAGCCAGTGTGAACTTAGAAATTGATTCGAGTTCACTAGGGCCCAACTCAACCATTCATACAGAAGACGCACCAAAATATAAGGTGCACTGCTGAAATTTTTAAGGCAAATATAAGGATTCTAAGTGCTCCTATAGTACGAAAGATACGGTTGACAGGTGGGCAAGAAAGCTGATTGCCAGCGCGCGCGTGTTCGCCACAAAGCGTGCCTGGGACAGACCCCGCGATCGCGTTGCCACGGTCCAGCCGAAAGCTGATGCAATCGCGCATCAGACATGCGTATTGCCAAGGCCTGATCGGAAGCTGATGAAGTCGCACGTCAGCCATCATGTACATTGCCATGCCCCGGGTAGGCGGATGAAGTCTGGCGTGCCCGAGCAACACGAGGAACTGGCCAGACGGAGCGGACAGTCGAGTGTGAATCGTGGGCGTACGAGGAAGACAGGTAGTCAAATCCGCCAGGCGGTGTTTAGAGTATTGGTGAGACCGACCTATACGTATGAGCGTTCTCGATTTTAATAGAACTCTGGTTGGCTGAGTCCCCTTTTGTTTTCCTTCCTTTTGGGTTGACCAAGGCGTCTAGCAGAGCAGGCGTAAGGAAGCAGATTTACCAGCGGGCGTGGACCAACCGGTCGAGTGCGGATACAGCGTCATAACAACGGTACTGTTTACACCGAGTCGGGTCACACATTTTTAGTCCAAATAAGGACTAAGGAAACTATGTCCTCGTTGCGTATTCTTTACATAGATGCTTGAGCTTAAAAGTTGGACAAAACAAGACTCCTTAAAGCCATCGCACTCTCAGAATAGGTTCCAGGTTGCATCTATATTGTTGGTTGTTTGCAATCATCTTGACATTGAAGATTATCTTAGGTCATTAAATTCCTGCACTCGATCACGCACTGTATTAACTCCTTTTCATTAGACTGATCGAAATCGTAACGATAGAGATGAATGATCATACTAGATTAATTTTATCGTGTTTCCCATTCACTAGCATTTAGACCCATCAGAGTATTATTTACTTGCGTTAGACCAACTCTTGCAAAGGAATGTTTCTGTGGTCACCCAGATCGGATCACCATATAATTTCATGACTCAAATTAAATAGTAGTTAGTGCAAAATTACAGGCAGCGCAAGGTGCACAAAAAATACCATTGTTATCCCTCCAAACAAATGTTAGGTATTGAAGACTTCAAACCCAATGGAAATGATGGGAGCAACGTGGACCAAATTTGCTTTATCGTTGTTATCTAGTCCCCAAAAACCATTATATTGCGCACACATCGCTGTGGGCGACATTATCTGTTTTACAGAACGCTCACACCATCAACTGCATGTAAAATTTGAAAACGTACCCGTCACCCTGAGGGCTACCAACTCTTGTATCTTCATTAGCTTCAGTGGAGACATGTCGTTGGTCATGTAATCAGCTTGTAGCGCAACGGTTTTTTAAGGATGGATGGGTGCATTGGTGCCTGCCCTAAATCCATTATCAACCAGCAAATAATGAACGTAGAAGAGCACAGTGCATCAAATCATTTTTGCAAAATACAAGTCTTGGTCGAATATGCCATGTGGAATGAACAAAGGGGATGCATTACTAAGTAGACAGAAAACTCGTGTGTTGGTGGCTGAGTGTTACCGCCTCACGCTTGTTACGCGGAATAACTAGTTTAATTGAAAGGCGGATAAGCTTTTGTGGACCTCTGTGCTACCCCGTCACGCTGACTAGAAGCGAGCATGCTAGTTTAACATAAAAACCAAAAGTTAGATCCTGTGGGTGCTATTATTAACCTCGGATGCGGATGCCATTGTGCGAGTGTTAATCGGGTCCTTAGTTTGAGGAGTTTAGAATTACGAGGTCCAACTCCTATAAGCACGTGATGCAACTGTTCAACTGTGATATATCGCACTGCATGCACTAACAGCTGTTCGTTCACATCGATATGACGATATCGTTATCGCATACTAAGTGAGACGGAGGGCACTAACTTTTGCGACCTTTTTCGACGCCGCGCTGATAATTTAAGTCAACAAAACATAAGTAGCGGACAACGCAGCGCGTCCCTAAAGAGAAGTGTAACGTGAAGGGCATCGATATCAACGCCTGTTTGGCTGAAAGTGATGCGGTCCAACAGCGGACAAGCATACATAGTATGGTCCATTTAGGTGCATTCATAACATAAAGAAATGGTTGTTTTTGTGAACTGTGTAAAGACAAAACGGTGCGCCCTGTTACACCAATGCGCCTGTTCCACTTTTGACGTTATACAGGGAAGCATAAATAAGCGTGTGAAAAATCTGTTATGTTGCCGATGTGTAACGGTATCTATGGCTTTACATATATATATATATATATATATATATATATATATATATATATAAGGTTGGCGGCATTCGGTTTCGGATTTGCCTGTCACTGTGGCCAGCCACAGGACGCCTGCGCCTACAGATGGACTATGGGTGACTTGCGCTGCACCACCCACAGCTCCATTCACACTCCCCATATCCAGTGTAAACCAGAAGGAATAAGACCGGGAGGCATGCGGATGAGAAGCCACGTTTCATCAACGGAGCCGGCCCACACTCCTTCACAGACAAACACAAGCACGCTGTATTTGGGGAATCAAGCGCACACAAAGCGGTGGTTGGACCGTAGTCCGCTCCACACTGAGTGCATGGAACCGCTCTTTGAGCCTAGCACGGCCACAAGAACCGTGCACCCCGTCCCCTCCAGTAACGACCAACTGTCTCCTAGAGCCAGTATGGACCAGGTAGTGGGTAATAGACAGGTAGGCACCTTGTCAACATGCACATCAAGCGCAGCCACACCGAGGATTTCAAGCAACAGCTAATCACTTGAGAGAAAGCTAACAAAGAAAAGAAATTGAGTAATGTATAAGGAAACGTGACAAAAATCTTAAATTAATGAGCATATGAAATAAGTTGTTAACAAAGGATCCGAGATAAGTATATTTTACGGAAATGACACAAACGCGAAAATGTTATCGAAATTAACTACAATTGGCTTAAGCGATTTGTGCCGGTTTATAGAATAGCGTACAGGTGGACATTTATTTGCGAAATAAAGCATTATATATATATATATTTATATATATCAATCTGTGTAGATATTGTGCCAACGGAGCCATGGTAGCATAGGAAAACAAGATTAGAGTAAAAGAAGAAAGAATAGAAACAATTTTGTCCATTTCCCAAACTCAATTTTTGTTTTTGGACCTTTGTTAGTCTGTTTCCTATGCAGAGTAAGGCATAGGGACTGGTTCGAGGTGCTGGTGCAATTTTAAATTGCAACCAACACGAAAAGGATCGACTGCTCCACAACCCCCGGTTATGTAACCACGGCATCATGACAATTTGAAACCTGCGTCAGTGACAACGGCCTCACGGTGGTGGCCTAACAATTCGCAGTAATATAGGCCACTTTTTTAGAACAGACGACGAAGGTGTTAGCGTATCTGTCGTGGTTTACTTGCATAATCTCTGAAGTGTGTCCCAGGTCGCATTTGCGACCAGTTACTTTCCTAGATTTTGCTCCGGTAGTCAGATAGAATTGCTGTTCATCAGGTTCCGTATAGTTACCGAACATTTGGAGCATCTTACGCT
Organism: Dicrocoelium dendriticum; assembly: GCA_944474145.2. Lineage (NCBI taxonomy): Eukaryota > Metazoa > Platyhelminthes > Trematoda > Plagiorchiida > Dicrocoeliidae > Dicrocoelium > Dicrocoelium dendriticum. Next base: position 132,912,748 of record OX104064.1, read on the forward strand.
TGCTACTGAGTATGTTAGTGAGTCCCAGCTAGGAACTGTCCTTGGTCAGTTGGTGTCGTGTCTACTGTCTCTGTGATTCAATTGATCGTGCTGATGCATCCATGCAACAGGTTCGCTTTTTTTAACTAGCCAACCATTAACATTCATTGGACCAGGCCTGTCCTTGCTGCTGATTGTAGGTCAACCTGCGAAGTGTTATGAAGATCGCCTAAAGAGCTTGCCTCCGAAGTGTACAAACGAATGTGTAGAGTAGCAAATGTGATTGCTTTCATGTTCCTGACAGGTTTAGTCTGCATAAGTTACAGTTTACGATATTGAAAGCAAATAACATGTCTGATGTCGACTGCAAATGGTAACGTTTGAAAAATAAAAAGCCGAATCGTGGTAGCCGGAACCTATTCAACTTCTTAAGCGCGGAATGCGCACAGCAACTACTCCATTATGGCCCTAGCCCAGTCCTGCACACACACTTTTGTGATATTTTGATAAAAACCACTAAGGACACCCCAACAAAGATCCACAATTGGTACCATGCCATGAACAACAAAAAATATGACTATGTCCATGTTACACTCAACGGAAATCAGAACAACAGTATTGCAAATGGAAGTTTAGTAGAAGCAATGGCAATAGTACATCGGCAGTCCATACTGGGCATAGATCAACTGTTTACTTTTACGCAGTTCACTCGTTTTGGCTAAGCACTCGCTTTTGAAGCAATCAATAAGAATCGCTGGTTAGTCGGGAGACGGATACTCACGCACTAGCGCGCACAATGCAGCTCCACAGGCTAGGTAGTGTAGCATGACCTTGACGCGCTCAACGTCTGTATCACTTTTTCCCCCTTTAGTTGGAGCTATCCAGCTTGGAATCGATCGACCGGTCGACGTCGCCTCTCAGAGCGCCGCAATTGTGACTCTGCGTCACGCACATGCTTGTCGTTCGATGTTTGAGCTGGCTGCTCTGTCTCGGCAACTGTTTCTGTGTCGGAAAATCTCGATCACACATGATCTAAATGGCGTCGAACGATCCTACCATTCTCAGTCTCTGCTTCTATTATCTGTCCGTTAGTTGTTTTAACGACGCTTGGCTCCCACCCCGAGCCTGTAGGTAAGCGGATGTAGATGGGATCTGAATCTGTCACATGCTTTTCTCTGCTACAAGTATCAAAACGCTCTTTCACTCGTTGTTGTTTTCCGAAACTTGTGGCTCAATAGATCCATGCAATAAATCCAGTCGTGTACGCAGTCGACGACCAAACATTAACTCTGCGGGGCTTCTGCCTGTGGTCTCGTTTGACATGTTTCGGTATGCGAACAAGGAACGATCCAAACGCACATGCAGCGGAGCATTTGGTTGTTTTATTAGCAGCTTCTTCACTCTTTGTACGGCTCTCTCCGCCAACCCATTAGAAGAAGGATGATAGAGTGCAGTTGCTATGTGTTTAATGCCGTTCGAGTTGAGGAAGGTAGAAAACTCAACACTGGCGAATGCTGGTCCATTGTCAGATACTAATGTCTCGGGAAGGCCAAATGTTGCAAACGTTGTGCGTAGTTTCTCTATAGTACCAGCTGAATTTGCTGAAACAAGACCATGGGCTTCATTCCATTTAGAATGGGCATCGATGATTAGCAAAACCATCCGACCTTCGTAGGGACCGAAATAGTCTACGTGGACTCGTTTCCAGGGTGTTTCTGGCCACTTCCAAGGCTGCATTGGCGCAGGAGGAGCGGCGTTTCGGGTCTCCTGACAAGGTCTGCAACTTCCAACCTTCGCCAAAATATCACCGTCTAATTCAGGCCACCACACATAAAATCGAGCTAACGACTTCGTTTTTGCGACACCTGGATGCGCATCATGTAGTTCGTCAAGGAGACGTGACCGAAATTTCTTGGGGACAATAACTCGTGCGCCCCACAGCAAGCATCCATTCTGGAGGCTGAGTTCAGACCTCCTGTTACCGAAGGGCATGAGTTCTTTGGGTGTGTTTTTCGGCCACCCAACTTGGACATAGCGTTTGACCAACGATAGAACAGAGTCTCTGTCAGTTTCCTGACGTATGTCTGTACATGTGACTGAGGAATCATTAAAATTTTGGACCAGGTTTACGAGCTCTTGTGGGATAAATTCTTTCGATGGTGTCTCTGGTAAGGAAAGTCGGCTAAGAACATCAACGATGGTATTCTATTTGCCTGGAACGTGCTGAATTTCGTATGTATACGCAGAAAGAATAAGCGACCAACGTACCATTCTAGGTGAAGCCATTTGTTGAATACCTTTCTCGTGGCCGAGGGGGAAACAAACGGTTTGTGATACGTATGGATCATGAAAGATCGCCCAAGTAAATATTGGTGAAATCGAGTGGTGCCGAAGATGACAGCGGCTGCCTATCAAACAAGTTGAGAGTAGTTCCGTTCTGCTGGTGTCAGGGTTCTTGAAGCATAAGCAATGGGACGTTGAGAGCCATTCGGTAATTTGTGCATTAAAACAGCTCCGAGACCGTAAGGAGAGGCGTCACAAGAAAAAACAACAGGTTTCTGCGGATCATAATGCACAAGAACAACTGTAGATGCTAAGAGCTTCTTGACCGCTTTGAATGCAGTTTCATGAGTATTGTTCCAATTCCATCTTTGGTTTTTACGTAGCAGCTGGTGAAGCGGATGCAGATGAGTTGCTGCCAATGGTATAAACCTGGAAAACTGAGTGACAACACCGAGGAACGACCGCAATTCATGAACATTTTTGGGTGCTGGCGCCTCAAGTAGCGCCTTTGTCTTTTCTTTCAGTGGGCACGATCCTTCACGTGACAACCGATAGCCAAGATACTGTACACTCGGAACAAGGAACTCACACTTCTCTCTTTTTAGAACCAAACCGGCATCCGATAATCGCTTCAGGACGACGTCTAATGTATGTAGGTGCTCGGTGGTAGTTCGTCCAGTAATTAAAATGTCATCTAAGTACGCATATGTGTTTGGTATATCTTTTACGAGTGAGTCAATAATACGTTGAAAAATAGATGGAGCCGAACTTATTGCAAAAGGCATGCGTATATAGCGGAATAATCCGAGGTGAGTACTAATGGTGGTGTACGTGCGTGATTCCTCATCGAGTTCAATTTGTTGGTAGGCATGACTCAGATCTAGTTTTGTAAATAGATCATCACAGGAAAGAGAAGCGTAAATGTCTTCAATCTTTAGTAGCGGATATCAGTCTAATTCTAACGCTTGGTTTATCGTAACCTTGTAATCCTTGCAGATTCTTATCGTACCATCGCTCTTTAATACTGGCAAAATGGGGGCTGCCCAGTCTGAATACTGGACGGGTTCAACGCTACCTTCCAACTGGAGTCGGCGCAGTTCACTTTCGACCTTGTCACGGAGGGCATAGGGAACAGTGCGAGCTTTCCAGAACCGCGGTTTTGTTTGTGGTTTCAATACCAGATGTGCACTGTAATTCTTTAAAAGTCCTGATCTCGACTGATCAGATACGACCGCATGCTTTTTCAAAATCTAGGATAACTGCGGATTGTCTTTCACCAGGTTGACGTTCTACATTATGCCAGGAAGACGCTTAATTTCATCGCGGCCCAGGATGTTCGGACCCGGTCCTCCAGAAACTTACACACACATTTGACTCGTTGAATTACGGTAAGAAATGCGTGCATTGAAGGTACCAAGGACATTCACCATCTGTCCCGTGTAAGATCGCAACTGTAGGTTCGATGGACACAGCTTTGGAAGTTGGGATAAGGCGTCTGGTCGGATCAAAGTGACTGCGGAACCAGTATCAATTTCAAACTCTACCGGTTCTTCGTGTACTTCGACGGATACGACACGGTTTTTCTGCTGTAATGGTGCGATTAAAAACGGTTGTGGTGTTAATCCAATTCTGGTGCAATTCATTAGTAATGCAGTTTGTAGCCTTAGATTGTTCCTGGACGAGTGATTGCCGCTTGGAAAGACACACTTTCTGAATATGACCCCTTTTTCCACAAAATGTGCATAACAAATGAATGTGCGGACAGTCAGTCTGGGACAAGTGATTCTCCCCGCAACGGTAACAACGGAATTCCTTGCTCTGTACGGGGCGAGGAAAGGTATATCCACGGTTAGTCTGGTAGACCTTGTTTATGTCATGTGAGATTGATTAATTTGAAGAGGGAAATGTGGCTAGTTCTTGGACGAGGTTGGCACGCTGTCGGACTATATCACATGCTTTCTCCCACTTCAGTAGCGTTTCATCTTCGGAGAGCAGACGTTCTCGTGCCTTCTCATCGAAAACACCCACGAGTAATGCCTGTAACAGCATCGCTTCTTCGAACTGGGCTGGAAGGATCTGATCACAGGCGCAGTCAGGGAGAGCAGTAAGGAGATTAGAGATAAATTCATTTACAGTCCCCTTTGGTAGTTGTCGCATGGTGCTGAATTTATACCGAGCAGTAAACACATGGGGCTTTTCCCCCCATATTCGGTCTAGGGAATAGAACACAGTTTTTAGGTCTCACTTCATATGTAATTGTAAGCTGTCGAAATGTCGCTGGCCCTCGATGCTGAGATGGTGGCGTAGTAATTTAATTTTCACTACATCATCAATCGTGCAATTTCCGTCAAGGAGCAAAAGCAAATCAACGTAGTTAGTAAATGTAGTTTTCCACTGCAACCATTGCTGCGCAGTAGGCCTTTCAGTAGAAGAATACCAAAAGGGTTAGGGTGCAGTTATTGAATTTGCCATGATCAATCAGAATAACCTCCGTCGCCAAATTGTTACACTCAACGGAAATCAGAACAACAGTATTGCAAATGGAAGTTTAGTAGAAGCAATGGCAATAGTACATCGGCAGTCCATACTGGGCACAGATCAACTGTTTACTTTTACGCAGTCCACATGTCTTGGCTAAGCATTCGCTTTTGAACCAATCAATAAGCATCGCTGGTTAGTCGGGAGAAGGACACTCACGCACTAGCGCGCACAATGCAGCTCCACAGGCTAGGTAGTGTAGCAGGACCTGACGCGCTCAACGTCTGTATCAGTCCATGTTAGGCGGACTGGGATATGCTAGTGGTTCACATTTAGATGGTTGATATTCGTGGCTATGCCCTGTCACGTGATTGTGCTAGGTAGATTCACGCATCTCAGTCGTTCACCTTTGGACCGTTTACCCTTCGTGCCCTTTCACATGGTTGCATGGTTGCTCTTTGTGCGTTTCGGTTGCGCACGAGTCAGTTTTCAATACAGCTCGTCCCAGCGGCGTGCGTTTTTGTTTTCCATTTGGAGCAGATTCCGAGCAGTCAAGCGTTATAATAGACTCGTGACGGCGTTCCAGATTGCAAACAATGACGGTCCCATGGGAATTTCTTTGAGAAATGCTGTTCAGACAGTAAGCCTAGTTTGTGGCGTCACAGCAACGCTTAAGTAAAACATTGACAACACGAATGTCGTTACAGTCAACATCTACGGATTCAACGATATCCACTGCAGACAAGCTGGAGCACAGTATGACAGAATGTCATTACCAGCCGGACGATGACGTCACTTACGAAGCAGGGTTTCGCCGCTATGAAGACTTGTTAAAAATGGATGGGCCTGAGCTAGACGACGCAGCCCAGGTGCCTTTTCTTTGTGTCAATTAGATCCACAAGAGCACGCAAAGTACTCTAATTAAATTCTAGTTAAGAACCCACGGGATATGGCATTGAATGACACAGGGAAACACTTGAGCAGGATTTTCGGCCATAAAACTTCACTTTTCAACGCACCTTCCCGATGTTTACAAGTTGTTAAACACCAGGATGATATTGTGACTTAGGCAGCTGTTTTTAACAGAGAATGTGAGCGTTTTCGGCTTAGCACGCTCACAAGCGATCAGTTTAAAACCTTCCTTTTTTGTGGACTACGTTCTCCAAAAGAAGCGGATTCGAACAGGTTTGTTACCTATGTTGCAGTCTAATCCAAAAGTCTCACTACAGGAGTTGGTACAGCAATGTGAACGCACGTTGACACTGAAGCATGACACAGAAATGATCCCACGGCACAGCGAGTCTTGTGTGGTTGATGTTCATACTATTCCTACACGCCCCAGGCCATCGCACAACTCAGTACGTCTCTCCGACTTCACACGCTGAGGCCTTCCGCCTAGTGCTTGTTGGAATTGTAGGCAGTGGCATTTCGCTTGATTTTGTGAATTCAGACGATATAATTTCAAGCTTTGTAGAAGTAGAGGAAACCAGATTTTTTGCAGGGAGCCTTTGGGAGCCCGTCACGGAAATTCGCCAAAACACCAACTTTTCATCCTTAAGTTGTAAATATAGGGTTTACGACCACTAGTCCGATTCATCAGACACTACGAAAGTATGCTACGAATGTGATAAACGGTGTTTCATTCCGACTTCAACTATACACGTCTTCCGATATTACAATAATCTCTGAGTCGACAGGGAGCAACCTCGGCAAACCCGCATGTGTTCAAAATGCACACGTTGCTCACGACGCATCCGGTTCGGAATTACCCCTTCTTGGACGGCTTAATCGTGAGTTTGCACTTCACAATTTGCATGCCAATGGTCTGTTGCGTTACACCTTATGAACAATTGAAATTGTTAAGCATTGCTTGGATAGACAAACTTAATATATGCTACGTACCTTTGAACATTATTTGTGATAACCCAGATAATTTTTCACTGTGTCCCACCGATGCTTAGTGTTCGGTTGCAACCGCAATGTTTAAAGACAGTGCAGAAGCTTTATCATATTTTGTCTCTAAATACCTCAATGTTTTTGCAGTGGCTCTTGGAATGTGTTCTAAGGTACAAACTGAGTTGTATCCGCGTACCGGTATACGTCCAGTATTTTATCCCAAAAGTCCATCAGCATACCCTTCTGTTGAGGCTGTAAATGCTGAAATTAGTCAAATGGACAATGCACAATGATTTATCAAGGGGAAAAAAGCATGTACTTGATAAGTCCCCTAGGATGCTTGGAGTAAAAATTAAAATTTGAAGGATCATGGAATAAGTAAATCTTTATTTCAGGTGTCCACCGAGTTAAATGCACTACTGCGTAACGATCGTTTGAAGTGGGAATGGGATGTGCACAAGCAAAATACTATAGAGGACTGTTATGGTTCAGTAAGTGCGTGCGAAGTAAAAATGGAAATGACAACGCTCACTCGTTTGTTTCTTCATTTGACAGATGTGGTATGTTAATCCAGTTTAGCTACATCCAAGTTAATCACATGGACACTACTGCAGGTATCCTCCCCGCCACGTTTCGGAGAGGACCGTTAAACACATTGTTAGGTTTGCGTTGTTTCGTCCTCCAAATGGAACGTACTATATCAATTAATGCAAGTTTGAAGGGATTTCATCGAGGCGTTCTTTGAAAAGCCTTAGTGTGGGGGCAAGGATAACGAGAGTTGGAATGGCATTCTAAGCACGGGACACACGGAGGGAGAAAACACTTCGTCGACAATCAACTTGACTGTAGTGCGTGGCAAGTTTGAGCTGATGGCCTCTCAGGTTGGTGTTTTGGTTAAGCTGCAACAGATTGCGACATGGGTGAGTTGGGTTCATCAATATTAAGTAACCTATGACTAGGTCTCCTCACTGACGTCGATATTCACCACAGTACAATCTCAGGGACTCTAGTCTGCGTTGGTAGGAGAGATAAAACAATCCTCTAGTGAGTCTGGTCGCTCTACCTTGCGGAGCTTCAAGTGCATCAACGCCGCGCTTGCGCCAGGGACGCCAGGCCTGAATCGCATATTCAAAGTAAGGCCTCACGTAGGTGTTCAGCATTTGCGGAAAGCTTGATGGCTCAAAATTGCCGAAAGTCCTCCGTAAGAGTCCAAGATGCTGACTGGCTCTTTCTGATACCTTTTCAGCCTGTCTCGAGCAACCAAGATCATCCTGCACGACCATCCCGAGGTCCTTTTCTTGGGAAGCACTTGTAACTGCTGGTCCCCAAGTCGATATTCATAGATAAGCTGACTGCGTATGCTTACGACTTTGCACTTGGTCACGTAGAACTGGAGCCGGTTATCGGATGATTACGCATAAACCTTGTCGAGATCGCTGTGCAATTCCATGTGATCATCCGATGTCCTGATATCATGCCAAATTTTGATATCATCTGCAAATAGTAAGAAATGCGGCGCAGTACACTGGCAAGCTTGTTAATGAATGTGAGGAATAAACGTGGCTCCCAGTACCGATCCTTGACGCAGGTCACACTGGACGTCAATTGGGTCGGAAATGGAGCTTCGGTCTCTCACATTCAGCTTAACTTTAGCGAGGAAATTGCCGGTCCAACCGAGTATAGGGTCACCGATTCCATAGTTTCGATGCTTGTGAAGAAGAATGTGGTGGTCTAAACAATCGAATGCTTTCGAGAAGTCCAGGTAGACAACCTCGACTCCCACTCTGGCATCAGCTGACTCTGTCTAGCTTGCTCGGGCTAGTAGCAAGTTTGTAGTGCAGGATCGATGTCGGCGGAATCCGTGTTGCTGTGACACTAGAGGGTTTTGCTCTCAGGATATCCCATGAGCGTCTCTGCAATTATACGTTCCATTACTTTTTATAAAACTGAGAGATGGGTGATTGGACTTTAGTTCGAGGGCTCCGAACGATTACCACTTTTATAAATAGGAGTGACTGCTCCATGTTTCCACATTGTGGGAACCTGCATTTTGTCGAGACAACGTTGAAAGAACCAGGCTAATGGTTAGGCAAGGTTCATGGTGGCTGTCTTCAAGGCCTTCGGTTTGGTGTCTTCCACACCAGGTGAGCTGTGCACGCGCAGTGGCATTAGCGTTTTCATCATATTGACTGCCTTGAACGATACATGGTTTGACTCTGGTGGCGATGGAAGCTGTGTCAAAAGCGGATGAAATGATGATTCACTCCGGAAAGTATGGATGAGGCGTTGGCGAAGCATGTTGTCTGCATCTTGTGCGATTTGCGCAAGACCGTATGTTGCACGTAAAACTGGGATCCCGCGCTGCACTCCGCGGAGCTTGTTAACGTGTTTATACAGAACATTGTGATTTTTCCTAAATTTCTACGCTAAGTTCGCTTGGTGATGGAGTTTGTCTTCGCGGATCAAATTGACGCAGTGATTTCGTTCAGTTGTGTAAGCACCCCAGGTCAGCTTACTTAGACAGACTTTGTAAGCGCGCCAGAATGAATCCCTTAAGGCCATGCCTTTTCTAGTACGGCTCCTCAGGAACGAATTCACTTGCTTCGGGCGAAGGACCTTGCTTTCTGATGCATTTGCCACTAGCTCACTGAATTGGGTGACGAACAACCTCCAGGCGACATCGGGCGGCTTCTCGGTCAGGAAGGACCAGTCGGTTTCTTGAACGAGGTTGGACAGTATATCGTAATGTGTAACGACATATACTTCCACGTTGTTCTCACTGGTATACTCCGAGTAACAGATGTAACTAAAGAGCAGCATCGCGTGATCGCTACAGCCAAGTGGCGCATCTATGGTCACGGTGTCCATCCTTAGTTCCTCGTTGGAGAGCATAAGGTCCAAAGACTGAGGGTGTGTCACCCGTGCGGAATCGCGTTGGAGAGATGACATGGTTGTGCAGAGGTAAATCGGCGATCACTTCTTGCAAATCAGCCTTGATTTGTTAGCTGTGCAATGCTGGAACTTCGATTGCGTGCAGAATGAAGTCCCCCTTCAGGGGTCTCGTTTCATTGCAGAAGCTAGACACTGATCCATTTCCAAGGTGGACATTGGAGGGCGGTAAACTATTGCTGGTAAACACACATCACCACGTCTTAGGTGCATACGACACCAAAGATAATAGACGACTTGCGTTTCTGGGTTTTCATTGATATCAACATGTAGATCGGATCGAGAATACAGGAGCACTCCCCTCCTCTGCTAGGTCGATCGCTTCGTATGGAAGTCTTGCCGGGTAACGCAACCTCAGCATCGGTGATCTCCGTTTCAGCCATGTTTCGGTGACAATAACTAGGCCCCAAGGCGTGGAGACCTGCAGGATACGAAGTTCGGTTAGTTCTGCTGAGAAGACCTTGGGCATTGTAGTATACAAACAAGCGAGGGCATCGGTGCTCAGAAGCGTGTTTGTGAATGCTAGTTTCCGGTGAGGGTCTATGCCGACCTATGGGGGGTCGGCTGCCGGTCGTTTTTTGTAGGACCGATGACACAGTCCCTAAGACTAGTTCAGGTTGTTGTATAGAGCTCTAAGGGCCAACAAGACGGTGATCATCCTGTCTTCCTCCAGTTGTGGCATTTTTTCCCTTTTGAGCTACACGGTGACAGAATTGTATTGGTAAGATGACTGCTCTGTGTTACATTATCTATCTGTGGTCCGGGGCCTATTGCCTTTATAGCTATTTCGGATGGCAGCATTTTAGACTTTTTGTGCCACATTGTGATCACATGTTCTGCCGTCAGTTCACAGTGCAATGATACTTTCATCACTCCGATACCACACCCTTTGTAATTAGATAATAGCGGTAACCTTGATGTCGTATTAGCGACAACAATTTCAAGTGAGAGTACTTCACGAATAAAACGCCATTCATCCCGGTCATGCGATTTGACCTCTAGGCCGCTTAGTGATGAGCTCGGGGCCACTTTGAACACGGATAGATTTTGCATCTTGTTGTTTACGGAAGTCATCCGGATTTTGTTTGCGTTTCTAACTTTCGCTCCAATGGACATCTGGAAACATTCGAACAGTGTATGTGGTGGTACGGAGGCGAGTGGCTGACAGGAGAACTGCCTCTGCATCATTAGTTGACGTGTTTCCTGTAGTAACCGCGGTTCACCGTAGTGTACGGTTTGGGTGACGGACGAGAAACATCATACTGACTGGTTTAGCTTGATCCCCTATTGGTTGACACACGTAGTCCCACTGTGTTTTGTCGTCTAGTATCTTATCTTTTATGGAGTTCGCCCCGGATTCAGTCACATTAGAGCATATACAGTTGGGAACTTATGGTGGTGTTTAATGTTCTCCTTTTTGGAGGGACCTGTGGCTGCTTCCTTCCATTGGACAAATAGTGGGAGCTTAAGTCCCGTGGTGGTATTGGCAGTAGTAACTCGTTTGGCAGCTGGCGGGGTTGCGATGGAAAGTGCCTCCGTCATGTGGGTAGCAACAACGGACGCGTAGATTATTGGCCCTCTAACAGTGTTTAGTGTGGCAGGTGATTCTGTTGAATGTGTGGCGAACGCATCTTTATGAGCACACGCTAGTGTCGGGCTGGCTAACTCTGGATCGTTACTCTTACCCTGTGCTGAATTGCCGCTTGATGTCGAGCATCGAGTTCGAGGCACTGATGTGTCTGGTTCATGTGGAACAGCTTTCACGGCTGCTGCCTGCTCTACAATCTTTGTCAGCCTAACGTACTTCTGCGCCAACACAGTTATACATCTGACGAGTGTAAGAGACTTTCAGTGCAGAACCAGAGAGAATCATTCGTACTATTGAACTTGTTTATCTGGCTGAGACTAAGTCGAACACATTGAGGATGGAAGTGTTTTCGGTGCTTTCTGAATTCTATTCCAAGTGGCACAAGTTTTACACAGCTGTCTGCGCCACAATTAGCGTTTATTTCGGAAGCTTTGGGCTTTGCTTTCCGTGGGCAACCAGTAGGTGCCACTGTGACTGTCAGATCTGCGGAAGACGTTCGTTGCAACCTCTGCACTGGTATGCTGAATCCAAACGCCGTCGATCAAGTTGGTGATCTGGCAGACACCTGTTCGATTGCTGTAGAACAAATCCAAGATGGCGGACACAGACGGTAGTTGGGCCAATCAGTGAGATCTCCGACGGTAGCCAGATAATATATCCACTAACTTCGCACAGATGGAAAAATGAATCTAAAGCAAACTACTGGTGCAAAATTGACACAGAGCAGACACGGATAACACAGTATTTCCAAAGCAAAAGTAGAATCCAGCACGGTACAGCCAATTCTTATACTCATGTGGGTGAGCAGTGCGTGTCATCATGTTCCTCAGTTTGGTTAATATCGTCTCCCGTTGTGGCTGTCCAAGCAGTCGGATCTCCAACATTTTCGGCCAAATAGGTAGTGAGGCTGAAAAATTGCCGTTTTTTCATTCAAAAGCGTGCACCACTAAATAACTCGGACCATTATCTTAAAGGATGTGCCCTACCATCCACAGTAAAACGATCTATGCCTCATTGACGAGCCGACAATTCCGGAGTAACCAACAAGTAATTGTTCAGCGGAAAAGAACGCACGATGTCAAGCACACACACATACGCACACACTATACACGTTAGCTAGAGATGGCAAACTCCTCAGCTACTGTGCCGCAATACCTAAAAGAAAAAGCGGGATAAAATGCAATAGGTGCTAGCCGGCTGAGCTACCGGTAACGGATGGGCATCGCTCCGGTAGGGTAACTGCCGGCTAGTATGCAGCAGAAAAATAATAATTTACTATGCCACATTCTAAAATGTTAACTAATGAGATCGTAGTTGGAGGGGGACTATGGGGAATGGGGTGGGACAAAGAAACTCACCGCAGGAACGCCACTGAGGTCGGCTCCTAGCCATATAAACAAGTGGATCCAGCCAAACGTTTTCGTCGTCTTTCGAGTCCCAACCGAGGAGCCGAGACGCTCCAACTGAGGCCAGCTCAGAAGTGAGGGCCTTCATTCCTCTCGACTAAGTCATCGCTTGGCCACCCCTCCTCTTCTTCCATTCACACCCCCGGCGCGCAAACAACGCAGGCCGTGGGAGTCGGTGGGCTGGCATGCGTAACACGTGGCCGATCCATCGGAACCTGGTGCATGAAATGACGGTGCTGAGCGGTTCATTTCCTTTTCCTGTGCCGTAAACAAGGCGTCGAACACGCTCGTTACTCACGCGGTGTTCATACCAGATGTGACCTACATTACGAAGGCACCGGTGGTCGAACGTAACTAGCCTCTTCAGGTCCACTGCTTTAAGCGGCCAGGTTTCACAACCGTACAGTAGGGTCGAACGTACTGCTGCATTGTACACTCTAACCTTCAGAGCAAGAGTGATGTCGCGCCGGCGCCATAAGTCGCGAAGGTTATCAAAAGCGCCCCGAGCTTTTGCTGTACGATTCGTGATTTCATCTGCATTCCTAGGGGCGCTGATATAAGTCTCCAGGTAGTTGCATTTTTGAAGGACTTCTAGTTGATCCTTACCAAGGGTCAGCGAAGGAGGAGGTCCCTGTCAATCTTGGAGGAACGATTTGCACTTCGAGGGTGCGAAGCAAAGCCCGAAGTGACGGACAGCTAGTACTAATCTGTCCAGTGCCGCTTGGCACGTTTGTGAGCTGTCACAGATCAGGGCAATATCATCAGCACACTCTAAATCAAGAAGTCGTTCTCCTGGGAGTAGTTCCACAACTTCTAAGTCGTGTCCTGTGAACGCGATTTCCATGACTTCGTCAACAGCGAAGTTGAAGAGGAAAGGTGACAGCGGGCATCCTTGTCTCACGCCGCTGGAGATATTAAAGGGCGACGACAGCTTGCCGTAAACCATCACTCTGCCCGAGCTACGCGCATATAATGCTCGGATAATATTCACATATTTCTCAGGTACACCTTTCCTGAGTAGACAGTCCCAAAGGC
>OX104064.1:132926838-133089804 GCA_944474145.2 Dicrocoelium dendriticum
TGTCATTCGAAAGATTCGGGTGTGTATGAGTGTTGGTAACGATTTTCCGAAGAATGCGAGAAAAGAATTTCTTCACACTTTAATGAGTTCAGTGAAAGACAGCGGGTTTTGGACCAAGCTGGGAAGCTGTTCAAGAAGCATTGTAGTTTGGCCAATGAATCAATGGTGTGATTGCGCATACCTAGGATCAAGTCATCAGCGTATTTCGGCAGGATGACTTAATTTGGAGCGAGCATTAGGCTAATTTGATTAGAAAATGGGAATGGGGAAAAAATAAATCTCGGAAGAACACTTGAATTTGTGGAGAATGAGGTACAGATTCTTCCCTCAAACCTGGTAAACTGTGTATGATTGGTAAAGTATGCTTACAGAAGAAGTACTAATGAAGGTTAAACCGGAAACGAGCAGATCGTGCAACACCAGTTCATCGTTTTCATAACCGAAAGCACTGAGGTAATTTAGGAAGCAAATCCACTTGGGTTTGTGTTTGCTTTCGAGCGAGGAAAGCATGGAGTGTAAAAGACTAAATAAGGTATCCAAAGTGGAGGTGGAACTGCGGTAGACGAAGTGAAAAGGGATATTTGAGTGGATTTGGACAAGCAATCTTTCGAGAACAACGCGTTCAAATGTTATCAAAGCCACCGACGTACAAACAATGGGTTGGTACTTGCAGGTACATTTTCGATACAAGTGTGATGCTGGCGCTTCGCCAGCAGTCCGCTATCTTGTGTTGATATAAGCACATGGTGTACAGTTTCGAAAACGGCTGTGCTAATGTAGTGGCGCGGAAGGTAACAATCACACGAAAGACTGAAAGCTAATAGAAACGAGCGAAGACCGAAATTGGCGCAGGCATCACAGACGAAATCAGACGGCGCAACGCAAACTCCATAATATGAGCGGAGAGCGGATCATGAGTAACCAACGGAACAGGTCTGAGTCAAGGAGAACAAAAGGGAGATGTGTCAAAAGGTCAATAAATCAGACAGAAACGTCTTTGTCAGTGCGTCCGGGAGTAACCTCAAGTCGAATAAAGCAACCGAGATCAAGAAAATTAAAGGCCTTAGAACAGAGCAGAAGCAAATACACGAGACAGACAGGCAGTCAAGCTTGTCAAAAAACGACGCACGAATGTACATGTAATTCTCAATGTATGTTGCGTTGTGTGACAGAAACATGGCCGATATATGCGCCGGTGCGTGCAGCTTGTTGAACCGTGGTCGCGTGCAATTAAAATTGTGCTTTCTTGCCGCTTGGTTCTTACTACACCAAGACATTAGCACGGGATAGTGCGTCCGGACTGGGCACTTGCACAACTGTTTCTGTAGTAATTCCTCGTGAGCTGTTGCGCTACCCATGGATAGTGAAGGTAGTAGGGAGACTTGTAAGAGTAAAATGGTAAGTGTAATGCTGGATAATTTAGTTGACCACAAAAATTGTGGTTCACTTCCTCCACATCGAGAGCAGTGTACGTGACGCTGCGGACAACCAGTCAGGTTCTGCATCATATTCCATAATCCTCGGCAATTATTCCTTCCAAATACAACTTGGACACAAATATGGTTAAGGCGGCACCTTTCGTTTTTTTATATCAATCGACAAGGACTTTACTGAAACGGCACCTTTGCGATTGAAAGCCTTTTGTTTGAGTCTGCATAGTATTTTATGCCAATGAGTTGAAAAGGCATCTGCGCGGATGACAGTTTCCAAAGAACAATAAATATCGAAGCAGAAGTTCAAATAGCTAGTTAACTGATCACAGTAGTTCGATAGATTACAGCTAGAAAATAGATCGAAGTATGCAGAGGCAATTGTGTCGCTTAGTAACTCGATGTTTCGGGGAAGACATTGTCATTGCGTTAACTTGCGCTTTTCAGCGGATAATATCGTCGTAATTCATTTTGCCATAGATTATGGAGATAACTTTATTGTGGCATAGTCTGATCTTCCAAACAGTGCCTTGTAACAGACAGCAAAGGCTTTTAAGTTGTTGACAGGCACTAAGTCTAGGTTTGCTTGCAACCTAGTTGCAGACTGAACGATGTCACTTATTTCAAGATTGGTAATGAAAATAGTGTCGAATTGCTTAAAGTCACCAGTAAAACCCATAAAGAAAGATATAGATGTTCAATGACGGTAGTTGGGGAATTATCGTAGAAGATTTCAGTCCCAGCTGGGAGAAATGTAAATGTTTGCTAATAGAATCGAACGATTGCCAATGCTTGCATTTCACAAGTAAACAGCTAATGCGCTGCGTATAATGAAGAAAAATACTTTTTTCGACGTGCACCATGAAGAATTTATGTACGTGATAACGCCGCCGCCACGGTGCTTGTGTGTACATGGGCGGTCAGTGTGATGCGCTGTAAATCCGTCAAGTGCCACAAATGTGTCTTCCACGTCATCGTGCAACCAGGTTTCTTGTAGCATAATGGCCGTGAACTTACTCCGTAGCTAGCCGTTACTATACAACAAACTTCCTTCGGAACTACGCCTAAAGACAGTAGTTAGAGAGCCGCAGCCACTCGATGTTCTCGCGGAAACGACACCAGCCGCAACTCAATACAACCACAAAAGCGATTCAGCAACCTGTGCACTAAGACCCATAGCTATCGAGAAGGCTGTCGATGGACTACATACCACAGGTGCAAGTGAGACCAGAAACAGATTGCATTCCCGTCGAGATTTAGCAATTCACTAAAAATACGATTAGGTGCCGGCCTCTCATCGGTCGGCACAAATCCACATCATTAATGTGCTCCTAGTCAACAGCTTTTGACAACCAAGAAGCTTTCTTGTATGTACACCAACGCTCAAGGCTTACTGAGTAAACTTTCCGAAATGCCGCTGCGTCAAGGATCAAAAGCCTGTGAGCTCATCGCGATATGGTTACACCCTGACATAAGTGACATGGAGATCGCACTGCAAGGCATGTCCATTATTCGGCACGACCGACCCGCAACGACCTCCAATGTGAGCTCATAGAGGACCCGGTCAGCACGGTACAAGATTTTCTTTGGTGACGTCTATCTTTAAAGTTGATGACACTTGCTTAATGACGGTCATTTACCGTCCTCCTTCCTGAACGCAAGAGATGGACTCCAATCAGGCATCTGCAATAAGGAGAGTGATAAACACAACTTATAGTCACATTCTCATTAGTGGCGATTTCAACATCCACGCTCTGGAGTCCCAAGCAGTTCCCGGAGAATAGTCTAAGTCCGATCTACACGAGTTTGTCTCCAGTTACCCGCTGTATGGCCACACCAACGCTCCCACCCGATTCCGAGAAAAAGATAAGCCTTCGATACTGGATCGGATATTCACCAAGGAAGAACTAATGGTCGAGAGGGTGATCGTCGACGTCCCACTGGACCGCAGCGATCATGTAGTCCTACTCTTCGAATACATTTGCTATGCAGAATATCCCGCGGGAATCGCTAACGGAAACAATTATACGTTACGACCTATTAGCTCGGTTAGGTAAGAAAGTGAACTGGACCTTTCTGGCAGATGAGGCACCAGCTAGTGCATGGGAACACTTCGTCAGCCAGTTCAACTCTCTGGTTGCCAAAGCATCAGCCACTAAGACCTTCCACACGAGAAACGTGGTCTCGTTTCTGCGAAGCAGGACACGCAAGCGTATAGCGGTGCGAAACTCAGTCTGACATATATATGAACTCTTCCCGAGCACCGAAAACTGGATGGCCTATGCGACCCAACGTAACCACTGGCTTGCCAAACAACCTCCTCATGGTGCCAGCTGGGTGGCTCGGTATTTTCCCCCTTTCCAGCAAATGGTTCGGCGGCAGCGTTCCAGGACGTGGTGGATTTTCGCCTGGCAAGCGTTCTCCCTATAAAAAGCCACATATGTCCGTTTAACAACACTGTGACGTGGCGGACGTGACTCGCCACTAAATAAAGTCACTGCCCATTGCTTCATGCTGGCGAAGCATTGCATTCCAGTAAATTTATGCTGTAATTCTGGGGAGCATTGGGCCTTCGATTGACAAAGGAACAAACGAAAGGCGTATAAAACTGAGCAATCAGTCACCGTCTCCCAATGGACGCGATTCCCTGAATTCGCTCCGCTGCCTTGCGGGCAGACTATTCAGCCAAAGGCACGTGGTGCTGTCCCCTAAGTCAACACCCTACTTCGGCTTGGGCAACCGGGTAGAAGCTCGCCCTCTGACGAAACCATGGACTTTGATGTTTTGTGTTGTGTTTCTATTGTTTGAGTCCCATGGTTTGTGACAACTTTATATCTATTCGTAGACGGTTGCAAATATAGATATATATATATATATCGGCGGGAGAGCCTATGTTGCGCTGATGCTGGTGGTGGCTAGATCCTGACAGATGGTCTACCCACTGCTGCTACTGTTGTGCCATTGGCTCATGTCCTGGGCGCCTCCTCGTGGTGACCGCTGGGTGGGAGTTGGGTTTCGCCCTTCTCCCTGCTAAGATGCAAGACACCAATCTGCATGAGTCAGTGAACTGACCATGTGCTAGACCCGCTGTCTTTCGGGTGTATATTTAATCGAAGGCTTTGGCTGAGGACCCGAGTCGTTCTCCTGTCAGGAGTATGCGCCCTGTCAATATCCTAGTCCATCCTCTTCGGAGGTTAGGAAGTGGTCGATGGCCCTCTTCACGTAAAACCTAGCCATGGGAGACAGCAGGTCTACGGGTTATAAGCTCACAGCTCGATTAGCGTAGAGCACGAGCGCCACGCATCGTCTCTGACGGTGGGAGGGCACCTCCGGGTGTTCAGTGGTTTGCTACTGCCCGCCTCAAGCCAGGCAGCCCCTGGTCAAATTGGTGCAAACCCGCCAAAACCCACCTGCGTCTGGCCGTGGTCGCATGTGTATCCTATTACGGTCGCAAAACAAACATAAATCGTTCCAGTACCTCCAAGGCTGAGTGTGACGGCCGTCAAGCAGATCCCAATCTGTCTCTGCAATCACATTCCCGAGTTGGATCTGCTCCCCACTGCCTTGTGGGTCAGGCTATTGAGCCAAAGGCTCCGGGCGGAGTCCATCAATATCCATGCAATATCCGATCGCCTCCATGGCCTGCTGTTGGGTGAACCAACAGGCATAAGTGCGCGCCTGATGACCGTTCGCCTAATACTCGGAAGAGGTACGTTTGCCACTTTTATAAGTACGTACGGCCCGACCATGTGTTATCCTGATGACACGCATGATCAATTCTACACTCAGCTATTCTCCGTGATACGGACTGTGCCGAGGAGCGACCGACTATTTCTGCTGGGTGATTTCAACGCGCGCGTTGGGCGTGATGTATCGATGTGGACAGATGTTATCGGTTCGCATGATTTTGGTTCAGCGAATACGATAGGTGACAGGCTGCTCTCGCTGTGTGCTACTCACAGCCTGACGATCACGAACACTCGGTTTGCACTGAGTGCGAGTGATATAGCAACTTGGACGCACCCACGGAGTGGTCACGCTCACTTGCTCAACCATGTCAAAGTACGCCAGCTTGATATGCGTGAAGCGCGCATGACACATGTACTGCGTGGAGCTGAGTGTGGCACTGATCACAAGTTGGTGCGGACCAAACTGTACATATATTTTCGTAAATCAATGTATTGCACTCCCGCCGTGAATCGGCGTAAATTTAACATTCTCTCCTTCGGTACTGTGGCGAAACGTACTGAGCTGGAGATTGCGATGGCTGCACGCCTGTGTGATGTGGACTGCATAGCCACAGTAGGCGACCTGTGGCACCACATTCGCGACCAGGTGACAGCTGCTGCCGAGGAGACCATCGGGCGCGCAAACTGTAAACGGCCTGATTGGTTTGATGAGAACAATGCGACGATTGGCGCATTGGTGTCGGAGAAGAATGCAGCATTTGTTGGACTTGTCGCAGACCCTAATGACTTGAGGAAGAAGAGTCAGATTCGCAAACTTCGACGGCGACTGACCCGAGAGTTCCGTCGCATTAAAAATGCATGGTGGACGGAGAAGGCGAAGCAGATGGAATGCTACGCCGAATACCGCTAACACAAGGAACTCTTTGACTCCTTGAAGGCGATGTATGGACCGAGATTGGAGCCTCTGAGGACACTGATCGATGGTAGTTCAGGCACTACCTGCACGCAGACTGCAGACATAATGCAGATCTGGCAGAAACACTTTGACTGTCTCTTGAACAACCGTTCAGAGATCGACTGGCCTACATTGAACTGCCTGAAGCAGCACGATGTGAATACGAGTCTGGCGGACACGCCGAGGCTGGGTGAGACGCAGAGAGCACTTGCTCAAATGCGAAACAGCAAATGTGCATGGACAGACGGTTTCCCGCCTGAAGTATTGAAACACGGCGGACCCGCGTTGGTGACTGCTGCACCACCTGGTGCAAAGCTCATAGATTGAGGAGGAGGTGCCTCCTGAACTGAAGGATGCCCTTGTGCTACCACTGTACAAGGGTAAAGGGAGCAAGCAATGTTGCACGAATTATCGTGGCATCAACTTGCTGAGTTGTGTGGGCAAGGTGATTGTCCGAATCCTGCTCAACCGCCTCGTGAGTCAGGTTGTGGAACCTAACGTGGCGGAAGAGCAATGTGGATTCCGTTCGGGTCGCTGCACTATAGATATGGTGTTTGCGGCTCGTCAGTTGCAGGAGAAGTGCAGAGAACGACACCAGCCATTGTACTCGCTTTTTGTTGATTTCACCAAGGCATTTGATACGGTAAACCGCGAGACACCGTGGTTAGTGATGGGTAAGTTTAGTTGCCCGCCTAAGTTTGTAAGTTTAGTTGCCCGCCTACGTTTGTAAGTTTAATTGAATGTCTGCACAGTGGCATGCGAGCGAGGGTGCAGCTGATTGGAGAGACCTCGGATGATTTTGCAGTTGTCTATGGTGTGAAGCAAGGCTCCGTCTTAGCTCCTGCCCTGTTTAATATATATCTTCATGCAATGTTATCTTGTGCTTTTGATGCCGCTTGTGCTTACGGTGTTCGTGTGGAGCACCGTATTGATGGTGGGTTGCTGAACATCCGTCGTTTCGGTGCGAGAACTCTAGTCTGTGAGACAACTATCCGTAGGTTGCTGTTTGCTGATGACTGTGCGTTGTTTTCACACAGCACGGATGAGTTGCAGCACATGACTAGTGTTCTGGCTTCGACAGCGGCCAAATTCGGACTCACCATCAACACAAGCAAAACTGTCTGTCTCTTTCAGGCTTCACCGGAGGTGCAATCTACAATATTGCCGCGAATCAGCATTGGTGCTGAAGAATTGGAAACCACCTCCCGCTTCTGCTACCTTGGGAGTGTGATGTCGACTGACCAGCAGCTACACATTGAGTTGCGTATTCGCGTGTCGAAGGCGGCAGCGGCATTCGGGAAGCTTGAGTACCGAGTGTGGAACAACCATCAGCTTAGCAATGGCACAAAGCTGATGGTGTACAAATGCATGGTACTGTCCGCTCTTCTATGCGGCAGTGAAACGTGGACGATGTACCATCGGGATGTGCGATATATCGAGCGGTTCCATCACCAGTGCTTGCGACTAATTTTACGCATCGGTTGGGGCGCCAGAGTTGCAGACACGGAAGTGTTGCGCCGAAGTGGAATGTATGCAGTGGACTGCATACTTTTGCTGAGACACCTGAGATGGCTCGGTCATGTGCGCCGTATGGATTCGACTCGGATACCGAAACAACTCTTATACGGTCAGCTGAGTATAGGGAAGCAGCACGTGGGGAAACCAAAGTTCCGTTACCAGGACATGATCAAAGTGAGCCTCACACCTTCTAATCTTGATTGCAGGTCATGGGAATCGTAAGCGGTTGAGCGTCGCGTATGGCGCCATCTCATCACGAAGGCAGTTCCTGAAGTGCGGGAGAAAGACCTCACGCATGCAGAGAAGAAGTGGCAAGTGCGGAAGTGGCAAGCACCCAAGAGTTGTACCCCATCGACATCGAGTGCATGGTGCTGTAGCACATGCGGTCGCGAGTGCCTGAGTCAGGAGGGCTTAGTGAGCCATGAGCGAGGCCACTCTGGACTACTACCGAAGCGTCGACGGGTTCTGCAGAGAATATAGGCTGAACCGGCGCAGCGTTTGTAGGTACGCTGCATTCGATTTACTAACCGCGTGCTTGCATGCTAAGTCTATTTATTTCAAGTGGTGGGTTTTCAATTTTGCTCTAATGCTTTTCTTTCCCATATAAAATCCTAATTACGCTTTCTTCTATACACTTGCACATGTCGTTTATGCCACTTGTAGTTATTTCGATAACATTTTCGTGTTTGTAGCATTTCCGTAAAATAAACCTCCTGACCTCGTGAGCTTACTTCGTATTCTTTCGTAAAAACGTATTTTTTTGTAAACGACTTATTTCATATTCTCATTAATTTAAGATTTATGTCGCCGTTTGCTTGCGTGCTAAGTCTGTTTATTTCAGGTGGTGGGTTTTCATTTTTGTCCCAATGCTTTGCTTTCTCGTATAAATGTCTACCCGTACTTTCTTCTATAAATTTGCACACGTCACTTAAGCCAATTCTAGTCCTTTTCGAAAACATTTTTGTGTTCGTGGCATTTCCGTAAAGTTTGCCTTCTGACCTCATGAACTTATCTCGCATTCTTCTGTAAACAACTTACTTCAGATGCGCATTACTTTAAGATATATGTCACCCTTTCCTAGTGAGGCATGAGCGAGGCCACTCGGGACAACTACAGAAGCGACGACGGGTCCTGCAGAGAAGGTAGACAGCACTGGCGCAGCGTTTGTAGGCAAGCTGCATTCGACTTACCAACCGCGTGCTTGCATGCTAAGTCTCTTTATTTCAGGTGGTGGGTTTTCAATTTTGCGTAAATACTTTTCTTTCTCATATAAATGTCCACCTGTTCGCTATTCTATAAACCTGCACAACTCGCTTAAGCCAATTGTAGTTAATTTCGATAACATTTTCGCGTTTGTGTCATTTCCGTAAAATATATTTCTGACCTCCTGAACTTACATCTGATCCTTTGTTAACAACTTATTTCATATGCTCATTAATTTAAGATCTTTGTCACGTTTCCCTATGCATTACTCGATTTCTTTTCTTTGTTAGCTTTCTCTGAAGTGATTGACTGTTGCTTGATAGCCCCGGTGTGGCTGCGCTTGATGTACACGTTGACAAGATGCCTACCTATCTATTACCCACTACCTCGTCCATACTGGCTGTAGGAGACAGTTGGACGTTGCTGGAGGGGACGGGGTGCACGGTTCTTGTGGCCGTGTTAGGCCCGTAGAGTGGTTCCATGCATTGAGTGTGGAGCGGACTACGGTCCAGCCACCGCCTTGTGTGCGCTTGATTCCCCAAATACAGCGTGCTTGTGTTTGTCTGTGAAGGAGTGTGGGCCGGCTCCGTTGATGAAACGTGGCTTCTCATCCGCATGCCTCCCGGTCTTATTCCTTCGGGTTTACACTGGATATGGGGTGTGTGGATGGAGCTGTGGGTGGTGCAGAGCAAGCCACCCAAGGTCCCTCTGTAAGCGCAGGCGTCCTGTGGCTTGCCACAGTGACAGGCAAATGCGAAAGGGGATGCTGCCAAACATTATATATATATATATATATATATATATATATATATATATATATATATATATATATACTGTACACAACTTGTTCGCGAGGACGGAATGGCGTACCAGCAGAAGTTGGCAGTGGTATGGCCTCAAAGTACAAGCTTGTTTCAACACGTCAGCAGTCCACGCAAAGTGAAGTGATGAATTCCTCCTCTACAAACTGCGGACGGACCCACACGGACACCGAAAGATGTGGAGAATACTCTGCGCGATCACTGGCCACATAACTCAATGACAATGCAGGGGAATCTAAGCGGTGTTTCACAGCATTAAAAAAATCCCATTGATAGATGAAAACTCAATGTTTTCAACCGAACATATGTTTTCAATAATTCTCCAGGCTTTTACAATTATATGCAAAAAACGACCACAATATAGACACAGCACAAGGACTGGTAAAGCACTGTTTACGGTCACTGGTCACTGTCAATCACTGCCCCCTAGGACACAGTGGTAGCACATGCACAATTCCTTGGTTTGGACGGAGCAGTTCGTCTGGGTCATGTCAAGCACAGCGTGTGGGTGAATCTTTTCTGAACGCACAATTCCGGCTCGTATAGTCTGATTGCTAAACTGTCAGCCGATTCAAGTAAGCGCTTTCGAACGCAATTTGATCGATTTTCAGGTGGTCGCTGGATGACTTTGAATGCCTTGACTAGGTTTGGGAAATGATCCGTGTCGGCAAGGTACCTGGCGATGGATGAGTTGGTTATCTATCAGCACCCAATCGCAATCCGAGCCGGATGGTGTTCTCTAACCCTGTCAGACAGGTGCCTCGTCGACTTATATATATATATATATATATATATATATATATATATATATATATATATATTTGCAAAAGTCTGTTAACAGACATAATGCCATCAGAAACCATGGGATTCAAACGAAGGTACAGAAACAGTAAAATAAAACACAACACAACAATGTCCATGGTTTCCTCAGAGGGCGAGATAATACCCGGTTGCCCAAGCCGAAGTAGGGTGTTGACTTAGGGGACACCACCCCGAGCCTTTGGCTTAATAGCCTGCCCGCAAGGCAGCGGAGCGAATTCAGGGAATCGCGCCCATTGGGAGCCGGTGACTGATTGCTCAGTTCATACGCCTTTCGTTTGTTCCTTTGTCAAACAGGGGCCCAATGCTCCCTAGAAGTACAGCATAAGATTGCTGGAATACAATGCTTCGCCAGGATGAAGCAAGGGGCAGTGACTTTATTTAGTGGCGAGTCACGTCCGCCACGTCACAGTGTTGTTAAACGGACATATGTGGCTTTTTATAGGGAGAACGCTTGCCAGGCGAAAACCCACCACGTCCTGGAACACTACCGCCGAACCATTTGCTGGAACGGGAAAATCCCGAACCACCCAGCTGGCACCACGAGGAGGTTGTTCGGCAAGCCAGCCGCCTCGTCGACTTGGCGCAGACAAAGTGCTCCGTCCAAATCAAGGAATGGTGCACGTGCCACAATTGTGTCCTGGCGGGCGGGCGGTGATTGACAGTGATCAGTGACTGTAAACTGAGTGCCTTAGCGGTCCTTGTGCTGTGTCTAAATTTTTGGTCGTTTTTTGCATGTAATTGTACAAGCCTGAGGAGCAAATATTGAAAACATATGTTCGTTTGATAACATTGAGTTTCCAATGACAATGGTTGTTTCACCCACAAAACGCACTCACATATCCTTCAAAGCAGAATATGTACTAAAAAAGCTGTTGAGTATGCGCAAGCACAGCTGTCCTGGAGTTGATAACAAAGACACACGAAATCGCTAGCCGCGGTGGGACAGAGTTTAGCTCGATTCTTCCAACACTGCTTTGAAGAAATGTACGTGTCGGACATGAGGAAACACGGGATGATTACCCCTAATCACAAGGGAGGTAGTCGTTCCAATCCAGCCAACTACCGTCCAAACACGTGATTACCGGTTTTTTCAAAAGTCATGGAAACTATTATTTCTGATGCGCTAACCACCTACTTGGAACAAGCTAACTACCTCGCATTGGAATAGCACGGCTTCCGACAAAATCCATCGTGCACTACAAATCTACTACTAGCACGATCCAGCTGGATCGAAGTAGTAGACATTGGTACATGAGCTGATGTAGTCTTCCTTGACTTCTCAAAGGCGTTCGACCGGTTAGACCATAACATACTGCTCTTCAAATTCCAGACCTTTGGTATTGGTAATCTATTAATAGGATGGATGGGAAGCTTTCTTTTACATCGGTGTCTGGAAGTACATGTGCGTAAATCCCTGTCAGATCTCATCTGGGTTGAATGCCGAGTATCACAGGGATCGGTACTAGGATCGCGATTATTTTTGACGTATACTAACGATATCACAAGCCTCATAAGCTCGAACTGTCTTCTGTATGCCGATGAGAAGGTGTGGAAGGCGATAAATACACCAGATGATATCATTGTACCTAAAGCTGATCTGGATAGTGTATACGCGTGGTCAATCCAGAAGCTAGTTCGATGCAATGTGGACAAATGTAGAGTGCTGCATCTACGGCACAAGTTGGTGCATTCCTACAAACCCGGCAACCAGGAGCCTCAAACCTCTTCTGGCGAGAAGGATCTGGAGTTTTTGTTCAGGTTGATTTTGGATGTTCGAATCAGGAGGGCGTCAAGGAGGGGCATCCAACTAGTGGGCCTGCTGAATCGTGCATTCAGACGATTCGACCCTTCGATTTTTCCACAACTTCTCGGCTCATACATACGGCCATATGTGGAATATGCCATACAGGTCTGGCAGCCATGGCTGAGGTGAGATCTCACCGCCTTGGATATACCCCAACGCCGGGAAACCAAAAACGTCGAAGGTCTGTATAATTTGCCGTATTAACGAAGGATTCAAATGTTCGCGATCTTCGGTGGACAATATCGGCGATTACGCGGGGACCACATTTTGTGATTTTGTGAGATCCCAACCACACGTACCGCCAGTTGTTAGAGCTCAGTCACAATAGCAATTTGAGAGGCAACCATCTGAAGCTGACACAGCGGCACAGTGGTTTAGAATACCGTCGGAATCTCTTTTCCGTACCCGTTTACAGAACTTAGAATGCCGTATCGGAATCTGTCATATATGCTTCCACGCTGGCAGAGTTCAAATCTAGGGTTGACCGTGCACTTAGTTCACTTCACCATCTTACATGACCCATTACCCATGACTAAACACAAGTGTCTGTAAGCGATTTCACTGAGGTCAAATCCCGGATTTCTTTCCACGCTTTGCACCTCCTGTATGTGTACACCATAAGGAGACGATTTTTTTTACCAACATCCAATTTGCCATCATTTCTCATGGATTTAGTCTATACTACGTATACTTAAGTAAGTTCACTGTGTAAACCCTGTTTTGCTAACAATTGTTTAGATTTTGAATTTTCACCATAATTATCCTACGGGACCTGTTAAGCATTAGCTTTTTACACGTATAAAACCATTGTTCCATAATGACGTCAAACCGCGATGATTCGAGACAACTTCTAATTTTCCCACAAGCGGAAGCATATTGGGAATGATCAAAATAAGTACACTCATACGATTGAGATTTTCACTTCGAAGTACAACCATCCAACCTGCGCGATGCTATTTTGCGGAACTACTCCGTTTTGCTTTGATTCTTTCCCATTTGTTCCGTACTGAATGACCTGGAAAAAGTGCTATGTTCAT
Organism: Dicrocoelium dendriticum; assembly: GCA_944474145.2. Lineage (NCBI taxonomy): Eukaryota > Metazoa > Platyhelminthes > Trematoda > Plagiorchiida > Dicrocoeliidae > Dicrocoelium > Dicrocoelium dendriticum. Next base: position 132,940,118 of record OX104064.1, read on the forward strand.
GTTCCTGAAATCGCGCGGATATTTCTAAAATGTCGCGACTGTAGGCTAGGTCAGATAAGATCCAAGGGCGACACAGGCTTCCACCTAACGAGCGTGTTTCTTCTTGTACCGGTAAGCGAACCAGAGCCCCGGTACTTCAACGTTTGATCGTCTCTTCTTTCTATAAAGAGAAAGGAAGGAAGAACGAGAACAATATTTGCAACTTCTTGGATCAACATCAAATTTCATTGCACGAAGTCAAGATGCTAAATTTCAATAAAATTACATTGATTCTGGGAAAAGATATGACCAACACTTATCTAAGCCTCTTTTGAAGGCTACTACAGTCTCGCAATCCACTAACTCAGAAGGTAGCTTATTCCAGCTGCGTACCATATGTAAACGACAAAAGCGTTTAGGATAGTCGAACGACACGTAGAACACCAATCCGCGACTTTCAAGACGAATTCACTGTACGACAAACCAGAAACTGGTTTGCGACCATCGGAAAAGCAGAAGCCACAGACGAAGTATATCTACGGTGCCAATTGGTATAAACAATAGAATGACAAAATTACAACTTACTTCAACAGTTTCCCAAACCAAAGGGGTAAGCAGTTACTCGGTCGGACAACAGCATGACAACGCGATACAACAACAGAACGAAATGTCACTGACAAAGGCAACAACGAACTAGGATGCGCTCAGGAGCGAGCCGATCACGAGACAAACGATCAGTGGTTCAAACAGACATAGTCTCTCCTAGAATGAGGACAAGGTCAGATGAGCCGTGTGTGATCGATCAATCGCACACAGCGGTGAATCACGGTATGGGGTGACCTCATGAGCTTAGCATGAGTGTAAAACTGCGGTGGGACAAAGACAAACGTGGCCCTAAAGTAAAAGGGACACTACAGAACTGTTAGGATGGATACACATGGGAATCGGCGCCAGAAAGGAGGGCAACTAAGGCATGGGAATTGGTGTTCGCGGAAAGACAGTACGTAACAGTAAATAGAAGCTCAACATGGGGAGGAGAATGAGGAAATTGGGGGAGTAAATATATATATATATATATATATATATATATATATATATATATATATATATATATATATGGTAGGCAGCATCCGGTTTCGAATTTGCCAGTCACTGTGGCCAGCCACAGAACGCCTACACCTACAGAGAGACCATGGGTGGCTTGCACTGTACCACCCACAGCTCCAACCACACACCCCATATCCAGTGTAAACCCGAAGGAATAAGACCGGGAGGCATGTGGATGGGAACCACGTTTCATCAACGGAGCCGACCCACACTCCTTCACAGCAAACACAAGCACACTGTATTTGGGAATCAAGCACACACAAGGCGGTGGTTGGACCGTAGTCCGCTCCATACTGAGTGCATGGAACCACTCTTTGATCCTAACACTACCACAAGGACCGTGCACCCCGTCCCCTCCATCAACGACCAACTGTCTCCTGGAGCCAGTAGGGACGAGGTAGTGGGTAATAGACAGGTACGCACCTTGTCAACATGCACATCAAGCGCAGCCACACCGGGGATATCAAACAACAGTCAATCACTTGAGAGAAAGATAACCAAGAAAATAAATCGAGTAATGCTTTAAGAAATGATAACATAACTCTTAAATTAGGGAGCATATGAAATAAGTTGTTTACCAACGAATATGAGGTAAGTTCACGAGGTCAGGAAGTTTATTTTACGGAAATGCTACAAACACGAAAATGTTATCGAAATAACTACAAGTGGCTTAAGCGACGTGTGTAAGTGTATAGAAGAGAGTATAAGTAGGCATTTATATGGGAAAGAAAAGCATTAGGACAAAATTGAAAACCCACCCGCAAATGAAATATATATATATATATATATATATATATATATATATATATACAGTGGATTCCGGCTAATCGGACCACATCGGGACCAGACCATTTTGGTCCTATTAAGCGGCTGGTCCGATTAACCGAAGTTACCCGATGTAACAAGATGGGACGTGCTATAAATAACATAGGCAACTGCTATTATGACCTGTATTGGCGGCATATATTTATAGCAAACACACAAAAAAGAACTGCTTTGATAACGAACTTTGTTGACTGAAAAAGAAATTTACAAACAAATTCTTCGTAACGACCTACAAGATATTCAGCATGCGAAGTACAGTTTTATACAAAGGGATTACCGAATTCCATTCAGCGTTTGAAGACCGTATCCAGTGTGGTTTGACACATTCTTTTAACAGACTGCATTCGCACAAAATCACCACAAACATGTAACGCAGTAATAGGACTACCTTCATTTCCTTCCTGCATGAAATAGCGGTGCAATGTTTCAATGCATTTCCTTGCATCCCGTTTTGTGACTGGCATCAACACGTTAGGGCTCTCTTCATCACTTCCATGGTCTTCTGTTGCTGTCGTGTGTTTCGCTACTATTCGAGCAACAATGGCAGCATCGCATTCTTTATTTCCATCACAGAGTTTAAGTTCGTTGTCGATTGACAAAAATTCTTCGTAATTTTCAACTTGTTTCAGCTCCACATTCTCGCCGTCATTTTCATTTAAAATCACCATATCCACATCCATCTCCGAGACAATATGCTTAAAGCCACAGTGAGAAAAACAGTTCCGAATTGTCGCACTGCTCATTTTTCGCCAACTTTCGGCCACGAATGTAACGGCTTGCAAAATATTGACCTTTGAACTGATTTTTCAGGCCGTCGAGGATGAGATCAGCAAGCCTTCCTCAATTGATTCAAGGATGTAATTCACCAACCTTGAAGGATAAAAGGTCTTCAAATTTTTTATGATGCCCATGTCCATTGCCTGTATCAAAGATGTGGTCTTGGGAGGCAGAAATTCCATCTGGATATTCTTCAAGAACTCCAAATTTGAATGTGCTGCACAATTGTCGAGAAGTAATAACACTTTTCTCGACTGCCGTTGTAGCTCTGTGTCCCGACCTTTCACCCATTCTTTAAAAAGTGTAGAGCTCATCCATGCATTTTTGTTCGCAGGATACACAACTGGTAAACTGTCCATTCTGAGTCCTTTAAAGCAGCGAGGCTTGGCACATTTTCCTATAACCAGCAACTTCCTCTTGTCTGTTCCGGACATGTTTGAGCAGCACAAGACAGATACGCGATCCATTGCTTTTTTGCAGCCAGAGAGAGTAGCATGTTTGTAACTTAAGGAGCCGTCCGGTGTAGCCCTATAGTACAACCCGGTTTCATCAACATTATAGATGTCATCTGCTGGAAATTTTTAATGAAGCTCTGATAGTTTTGTTTATTTCCATTCTTCAGCTCGAGCGCTATTGGCACTTTCTTTCGCACCATGTGCTTTCTTAAATTTTATATCATGTCTAGATTTCCATCGAGACAACCAGCCGTCCGTAGCTAGAAAACCTTCGTGGCCCAGCATTTTAGCGAGTTCTTCTGCTTTGTACTTTAACTTTGGGCCACTTACTCGCACGGCTCGTCCAGTAACAATCATTAAGGGCCTCATCGACGTCTGGATCCTTGCCTTCACGCTTCTGTTTTTGGGAAGTACCTCGTCGTCCTTCACATTGTGCCCATTCTTCTCGCAGATCTTTCTCTTGTTTTATCAGGCGCGATATTGTAGATTTTGCCAAGCAGGTAATTTCCACCAATCGACGCTGACTAGTGGTTGGTCCCTATTCCTTGATCTGATCTAGGAAACGTATTTTCTCAGCTAACGTCAAGTCCCGTCGTGGCATTTTCTTAACATGCAACAAGACACGCACAGTTCACTGAAGTGAACTCGAGTCTGTCTCCCGGGTATTTCTGTGGTTGACCTAGCCACCTGCTGTCCTATGATTTGCCGGACCTGTGTGTCCGCGATCACTTGCCGTGCTCGAGAGTAGGCCCGCAATGCGGGCTCAGGGCATTCGGCTCAATGGACGTGCGGTACAGCGATCGAGCGGTTAACGACATGTGAACAAGCATATATGTCTTCGCTCCGTCTACAAATGTTGGAAACTACAGTCAGTTTCGGGCGGTTCTGAAGCCAATGATATAGATGTGCCTCAAAGTTGCCACAGTTCAGTTTATCCAAAGGCAAACTCGGATTACCGTAACTGAATGATCCGCTTTCTTGCCCGACATATGAACTGTGGGTTTAGTCCAGACATCCAGACACAGAACTTGATTTTAACACCTCTGTTACCTGCCACCTTCTATCGTCTGGTCCGATTAAGCGGAATTCCGGTCCTAATAAGCGGCTAAAATTAGGCTAGCGTAATAGGATTCGTTTCGGTTCTTCAGAATTTGGCCCGAATAACCGGCTGGTCCTATTAACCGGTGGTCCTATTAACCGGAATCCACTGTATATATATTCACAGTCTTTTAACAGACATTGTGCCATCAAAACCATGGCAGAAGAAAAAGGTGAAGAAGATGTGCACATAAACTGTGATTAAAAATATGGGAAACGATTTTTTGGTTTTACACACGCCATTTTTTATTTTTTGTCTTGTTTTGTGAGTTTTTGTATGCATCAAAGGGATGGTAAAATGGCAGAACAACATTGACACCACTGATGTCTGTTGCCGGCCATGACGTCTAATGTTTCCAACCACTGAGATTCAGCATCATGTGGTCCCCAACCTGCAAGACGGACTGGTCCGACTGCAGTCAAACTTGAGGTTGCCTTCTTCATGATCCTTCGCCATGTCACTGGCTGTCCACCGCGGCACTTTTTCCCTTCGCTCCCTGGGAGTGCAAATAGCGCTCGACGTGGAAGGCAATGGGCTGGCATGCGCAAAAGGTGCCCGAGCCAACGCATGCGATGTCGGAGAATAAGATCCTGAAGACTGGCACCATTCGCCCCAAGCACGCGGCCCCGCACCTCTGCGTTGCTTACGTGGTGTTGCCACCATACCCGAGCAACTCTTCGTAGACGGCGGTTGTCGAAGACTGACAGCCGCTTCATATCTTCCGAGCGAAGAGGCCAAGTCTCACAGCCGTACAAGAGTACTGTACAGACGGAAGCATTGTACACCCTGTCCTTGAGCTTGAGACTGACATCATGACGACGCCATAGATGTCTCAGCTTGATGAATGCAAGGCGGGCCTTTGCAATCTGTTGTGAGACTTCATCTCCAATACCGCCACCAGCCGTGATGCAACTCAAAAGATAAGGAAAGCAAGGGACTTGCTCCAGAACATGTCCAGCAATGGTGAGCGCGGTTCAGGCACCTGCCAGTCCTGGAGCAGTGTTTTACATTTTCTCGGAGTGAAGCACAAGCCGTACTTAGATGCCTCCATTGCCAAGCGATCCAAAGCGCTCTGGACGGATTGTGGGTCGTCCTCCAGCAAGGCGATGTCATCGACGTAGTCCAAGTCCGTGACTCTGTCTCCAGGGAGGAGCTCAACACCGCAATCCTGGACACCTTCCAGTGCTCTTTGGAGAAAATCTTCGGTGGCGAAATCGAAGAGGAAAGGTGAAATAGGGAAACCTTGGCGAACACCGCTGGTCACAGCAAGTGAAGAAGAGTGCGTGCCGTAAGTCCTGACTTTGCCCGACGCGTGACTGTAAAGTTCTTTCCGAATGGTTACAAACTTGTCGGGCACACCTTTCTTCAGTAAACAGTTCTACAACGCAGACCTATTTACTGAATCAAATGCCGTTCGGATGTCCAAAAACACTACGATTGTTGGCCGCCGGTGGATGTGACGAAGTTCGAGAACTTGCCGAAGCGTGAAGATTTGGTCGATGCAGCCGCGGCCTGGACGAAATCCGGCTTGTTCTCCTCGGGAAAACTCCTCTCTAGTCGTTGAAAGCCCGCTAAGTAGGACCGACACGAAGATTTTGGATGCGACAGAGATTAACGAGAGTCCACGGTAGTTGCAGCAATCGGCAAGGAAGCCCTTCTTGTGAATCGGAACAATGACCGATTCTCCCCATCCGTTCGGAACCTTCTCCTCAGTCCAAACTTTCGTGAACAGCGATAGGATTTCGCTGACAAGTACACTGCTGCCATCTCTGAATAGAGTCAGTAGTAGGTTGTCGGGACCCGGTGCCTTGTGGTGTTTCAAAGATTGGATTACATTTCGAATCTCTGCTTCATTGGGGGGGGGGGCTGTGGAGACAGGCCAAGCATCATACTTTGGGGGCTAAAGGTGCCACATGGGGCGGTGTTGGGTGGTTTAATTGAAGAGCGAAATGCTCTGCCCAGCGACCCAATCGCCTGTGAAGGTTGGTGATCATTGTGCCGTCTGCTTCGCAAATCGTCTGGCTGATAGCGTGGAAATTGCAACCAGTGACTCTGATGATATAAAATAGACGGCGGAAGTTTCCAGCCGATGCAGCGGCTTCCATCTCATCAGCTTGTTTTGACCACCAAGATTCACGATCAGAGCGAATGCTTGCTTTCAGCTGTTGCGTAATAAACCGGCGGTGTTTGTTGTACTCTGCGCCAGCAGGCACCTCCCGTCGGCGATGCAGCAATTCCGAGGATCTTACCGAGATCCAGCTTTTGGGAGTGGAGCGAGCGAAGCCACAGCTGGACAAATGGGCCGACAGCAAGGCTTGTTGCAGACTTGACCAGTGTTGATCCAGAGTGTGAGAGAGAGCGAGATTTTCACGAAGCCTTTGTTGATACTCTTTCTTTATCACCGGGTCCACCAACTTGTAGGTGTTCAGTCGGGTGCATGCAAACGGTCGCAAACAACAGTGCATGATCAGTATCGACGCATGTTGACCAATGTGATAGGCAGTCGCGTATGTTGCCGCCCAACCTGCGACTTATAGCTATGTGATCAATCTGTGACCAGTGCTGGGTTGATGATGGGGGGCGACAAGTGGCGTACTGGCGTCCAGGATGACGAAAGCCGGCGCTGGTGAGGAATGGTTGATGATCAGCACACAGACTGAACAGTCTCTCTCCATTGTCTGAGCGAATATCATCATATCCATGCGGTCCCCCGAGGTGGCGCTCACATGGCAGCAGACGACCGACACGCGCGTTGAAGTCACCTGCCAAAACAATGATGTCTGTTTTAGGAGCAGCTCATGAAGGTTCCGGTAGAACTGGTCCTTGACGGTGTCCTAGCTACAGTCAGTGGGCGCGTAGGCAGAGATCACAAAGAGAGCACGCTTTTCGATTCGACGTCTGCTAACTTTACAAGAGCCATGGAACCTCATCGCACAAAGGCGGCTATTGATCGGAATCCAATCAACCAAAGCAGTCACGGCTCCAGCACTGAGGACGATTCCAACACCAGCTTGCCCAGATGCGACAGATTCGGCGTTACGAGAGAGGCGCAGATGGAAGCGGGTGAGTGGGTGGAGCGGTGACACCAGCTGGTAGACGGAGTTAGCGTCCTGGAGTCATGTTTCAGTCATGCAGCAGATATCAATTCCAAGGGCCTCTAGCGTGCGTGCAAGTCCAGCTTGCTGCCCGATCTGCAGTAATGTGCGTACGTTGAAGGCTGCAAGTTTGAACTTCGTTCCGGGTTGCAGTAGTGAAGAGGGGCGACTTTGGGACCGGCAGCTCTCTGTTGAGTACTGTGGGTTGAGTTGGCAGATGTCACGGGAACAGGCTCATCAGTGTAAGTGGGGTTGACCGCCATAGAGGAAGCAGGTAAAAATGGGTGTGAATGGTACAAGGGAAGAGTAGGTAAAATGGTAGCGTATGCTTGTGCAGTTGGCATAGTGACATGAGTGAATAGCATGGTAGCAACAAAACAGCGGGTGAATGGTTGTGGTTGTAAGTCCATGGTTCGTCAGTGGGCGAGATACTACCCGGTTGCCGAGGCTAAAGTAGAGGGTTGTCTGAGGGGGCCCGACGCCGAGCCTTTGATCAAGGATCTAACCTACAAGGCAGCAGGGTGATATAAGAGAATCACAACCCGTTGAGAGCCGGTGACCAAACGAGTGGTTCATATGCCTTTAGGACCGTATAGGACCAGGGGTCCAACACACCCTTGAATTATAATGCCACTCAGAGAGAGGCAAGTGGCAGTGACTTTATTTAGTGGCCAGTCACATCCGCCACGTCACAGTGTTGTTAAACGGACATATGTGGTTTTTATAGGGAGAACGCTTGCCAGGCGAAAACCCACCACGTCCTGGAACACTGCCGCCGAACCATTCGCTGGAACGGGATTGTCCCGAACCACCCAGCTGGCATCATGAGGAGGCTGGTCGGCAAGCCATCGGTCAAATGTACGTTACATCCCCCCCACGAAAATTTGTCCGGATTTTCCAGATGTTGATAACAGCCTTTCTGTCCTGGATCGGCCTACACCGACTCAGACCCCTTCAATAAATATATCTTGCTTATATTTCTTTTAAGCAGCCGATCTTTCGTTTTGACTACTACTGTCCTAACCAGACCATCCACTGATGTCACACAACTCTCAAAGATCCCTAGCCGCCATCTTCCTCTTGGGACTGTTCCAGATGTAATCAAAACTACATCGCTAGGCCTGAAATTTCGATTAGGACGCAAGCATCTTTGTCTGGCATGTAGCAACGGTAAGTACTCCTTGATCCATCTCTTCCAAAACAACTCAGATAAATAATTTACCTGGCGCCAGCAACGATAGTAGCTTTCCGGTAAAAAGCTTGTAAAGTGGCCTAATGCGTTGGGGCGCATAATCAACAAACCATTGGGCGTGAGGGCAGGCTGGTCGCTTGATTCTGAAGTCAGAGGAATCAGTGGTCTACTGTTAACAATACGTTTTGCTTCGACCAACAAGGTGCTCAAAGACCTATCATCAATTGTTTGTTGTGTGGCGATTGACAACAATATTCTTCTGACTGACCTTATGATGCGTTACCAAATTCCACCACGATGACTGGCTATTTAGGGATTGAAATGCCATTGCACTCCGAGACTCAGAAGTTTCGCATTGATTCTACCTTGCGACCATTCCTTCAAAGCGGAACGCAGCTTAGCAACTGCACCTACGAAATTGCCGCCATTGTCGCTGAATATTTCCAAAGAGGTTCCTCGGCGTGAGACCAACCTCATCAACACCACAATATAAGAGTCGGTATTCAAGGTGTGAGAAAGTTCGATGTGTAATGCCCGTGTTTTTAGACATGTAAAAAGACATCCGTATCATCTGTCCTGTTTTCGCCCATGTTTAATAGTGAAAGTTCCGAAGTAATTAACCCCGCGGACCTAACTGGGTGGCAACCTTGTTCCACTCGAGCTAAGGGTAATGGTGCCATCAACTCTTGGTTGGGGTTGGTCAGCTGTCTTTTGAACAATGAACAATGAATTTATACGGGTTAAGAAGCGTTGCTTTACAAGCCCCGTTGGATAGTTGGTGGGGATATCAACATAATAATTATGATGAAAAGGATAGTAAAATAGTTAACTCTTTAAATACGAAAACAAGGACGTATCGTTTGCTTCGCTGCAGTCCCGCGATCCACTTAGATTCACAACACTCAGAGGTAACAACAAATAATTCCATGATATACTCCAGGTGTAGGATGGAGAAGCAGTGTTAGGTAACAAAGTGTAAGTGGATCAGTGCATCGTCCAACCGTCTTTTAAATATTGTTAGTGTCGGTGCAGAGACGACCGATTCTGGGAGAGCATTGCACGGGTGACAGACACGGATGGAAAAGAAATTTCTGCGGCACTCCAGACGACTGTATTGTTCTGCGAGTTTCAATGAGTGGCCCCTCAGGTTTGTATTGCTGCTGAGTTGCAGTAAAGGGCGGCACACATGATGTGGGTCTCGCAGAATCAAGTATGTCATAATCAGGTCGCCTCGTAGCCTGCGATAGCTTCCACTGAACAATCCTAGTCGTCGCAGCATCTCCTGGTAGGACAGATTGCGCATTCCGGTTACGTTCTTAGATGCCCGGCGTTGAGGCTGCTCCGGTGCATTAAGGTCGTGTTTCAGCCATGCATGCCAGGCTTGAATTGCGTATTCGACATGGTGGCGAACATACGCACTGAGCATTTGTCGAAATATGGAGCTGTTTATTTGTCCAAACGCCCGCCTCAACAGCCCGACGTGTTGGTTCCCGGTCTTCGAGGCCTTTTCGGATTGCCTGGAGCAACCCAAGTCATCTTGAACTAGCACACCCAAGTCACGTTCGAGAGTTGATTGTTGCAGTACATCCGTTCCGAGTCGGTATGAGTAGCTGCCGTGATGTCGGATGGAAAGCACCTTGCATTTACTGACGTTGAAATGCAATAAGTTTTGGATCGACCATTGATACACTGTATCTAAGTCACTTGGGAGCACAAGTTGGTCGGCGTTCGCCTGGATCCTGCGCCAGATCTTGATATCGTCGGCAAACTTTAGGAAGTTTGAAGCGATTCCCTGTGCAAGGTCATTAATAAACACCAGAAACAAATGTGGACCTAGAACTGAGCCTTGCAGCACACCACACTCCACTTGTATGGGGTCCGATAAAGAGCTCCGAACTCTGACCACTAATTGCCTTTGAAATAGAAAGTTGGCGATCCAGCTTAAAAGAGGGTCGCCGATCCCGTAATGCTGCAGCTTGGATAGAAGTATCCGATGGTCTAGACGATCGAATGCCTTTGAAAAATCCAGGTAGATCACATCAACACCTCCTCCAGCGTCAGCTGCCTCGGTCCAACTACTGCGTGCAATGAGTAAATTAGTTGTACATGACCGCTGTCGACGGAAACCGTGCTGTTCAGGAGTGATGAGGTTGCAGTTTTCCAGATAGCACACCAGTGCATCGGCAACTATGGATTCCATGACCTCGGAGAGTATTTGAAGAAGGGTTACTGGGTGGTAATTGGAGGGATCAGTACTGCTTCCACCTTTGTGAATCGGGCTTATTATTCCAAGCTTCCACATGGCGGGAACTTGGTTCTGGTCTAAGTAGTGCTGGAAAAACTGAGCTAAATGTCCTGCCAGTTGGTTTGCTGCTACTCCCAATGCCTCAGGACGAATGGCGTCGACACCCGGCGAGCTGTGTTTGCGTAGAGAAGTCAGATTTTGCAATACAGCCTCTGCGGTAAACGTGATGTGGGTTAGTCCTGGTGAGCAGAATACAAAGCTTGGTAGATCGCTTGGTGGCAAGACCTTTTGAAACGTGGGGGCGTATTGTATCTGCAGCGCGTTTGCAGCTTCCATAGACGTTCTTGTTGGACCATCAGCCGTCTTCAGTGGAGGAAATCCTTGCCTCACCTTTCGTAGGCTATTAACGTGCTTGTACAGCAGTTTGTGGTTAGCACTGAAGGTTTTTGCGATGTTCCGCTGATAGGCGGCTTTGTCTTCTCTTAACAGTTGAGTGCAGTGGTTACGTTGGGCTACGTAGTTGTCCCACGTTTCTGGTGCTGGAGCTTCTCTGTACACTCGCCATGCTGCGTTGCGTACTGTCATCCATTTTCGGGTTCTGCTCCTAACGAAAGAAACGGATTTGCACTTATTGCAAGCTTTTATCTCTGAAGCCTGTGCAATCAGCTGACTGAATTTTTTGACGAACTCGAGCCAGGCGACTTCCGGGGGTTCTTCTTCGAGGAAAGACCATGTTGTGGCGTTGACTAGCTGGGCGAGTCGGTCGTACCTTGTGATGGTTTGCACAGTATCATCGTTATCATTCCGATATTCTGCATAGCAGACGAAGTTGAAACTGATCACTGCGTGATCACTGCGACCCAACGGGCAGTTTAAAACCAACGCATCAATCATATGCTCCTCGTTGGTAAGCACAAGATCCAACACAGATGGCCTGTTACCAGTTCTGAACCGAGTGGGCAAAGTGATGTGGCTGTAAAGAGAAGCAGTAGTTACTAGATCTTGTAAATCGGTTTTGAATTGTTCGCCGGTTGTGGCAGGGGCTTCTAAACAATGTACGTTGAAATCACCCATGATAAGAATGTGAGTGTACTTTGGTTGTAAACTGCACCTTAAAGCAGCCATTAGGTGGTAGTCGGTTTCAGATGTTGAGTTAGGGGCGCGGTACACCAAGATAATAAGGCAAGCGTCCTTGCCTTTTAGCTGCAACCGGCACCAAAGAGAGTCGGGGAACTGCGAATCTGAATCCTCCACGGCTTCGCACTGTAAGTCGTTTCGGTAGTACAGGATTACCCCTCCTCCTTTTGTGAACCTATCGTTCCGGATCAGCGACATGCCGGGTAGCGACACTTCAGCGTCCGTCATTCCCGTGTGCAACCATGTCTCGGTGATACCAATGGCGATCTTTCAGTTCAGCCAGTTTGTTAGAAAGTCCCTGAGCATTTGTATACAAGCAGGCCAGTTTCTCGGTCTCTAGGAGCCCGCAGAGAGGTGAAGCTGTCAAGTGTGGGAGAATGCTGACCGATGGGAGGTCGGCAGTTATTCGTTTTTTGATGGGTCAATGATACCTCGTTTGCAACTTGATTCGGCCAAGGTGCGTCCCAGTCTTCGTTTAGACCTACTTCAGAGTCAATTAAAGCAGCAGTCAATTTACACTTCTGTACATTCGTCAGGATGCTTACTGCTTCAGTTGCTTTAATACTTGAGCTGTGCGAATTGTTTGCGACCTTTAACCGAATTTCGGAAGGAAGATGTTTCCGATTTCTCCGCCATCGATCCAAAACATCCTTTGCTTGTTGCTCTGACTGAACCACAAGTTTTAGGATTCTAGGGCCGCATCCTCTATAATTCGATGAGAGGGGTATCCTGGTGAGCGATAGTGCCACATCATCCAAAGAAAGTGTTTCACGAATGAACCGCCACTGTTCTAAATCGTGTTTCCGGTCTCTTGAACATGGTTAGAAGGATGTTCTGGCACGCCATGCATGAAGACAGTGTTTCGGCGGTCTTGCTTGCTGTGCCCCTCTTCGGTGTTTCGTTTTGGTTGTCGCGCGCTCCAAGGGACATCAGGATAGATACGTATCGCACAGGATTTGTGTTTTTGCGTGTTTGTGGAGAGCAAAACATTTTCCACGTCGGTGGAGGATTCTAGAGTTACTCGAATAAGTCTGGGTTCACCATAGTGTGGTGAGTTCGGATGACGAGTAATTCGTAACAAGTTTATGGGCTTGGCTTTGATACTCATCTGCATACACGATGAGTTCCATTGGTCTTGGTCGTCTGATAACTTATCCCTATCAGACATTTCACTGTCATTCTTCCTCGCACTATCCAATATTTGCGACGCAGGCTCGTCAACACTTGCTAAGCTCCCGAATGATCTTACAAACGGTGATAAAATCGTATCAAGAGTTCTATTACTGCATGTTTAGGAGGCAACATTATCGGAACTTAAAAAATGTCTCTTACTCAGAGTACGCCAACCGCCCTCAGAGACAAAGCAAACCATCCTTCAAAAAAGGGTAAAGACGAGAAAGGGGGCCACGTGTACCTTACCCCTAATAAATGCACCCTTAGCTCTTTCGAGACGCTTTAATTCCGCGACATATACCTCACCTTGTGCGATGCGAAGAACATCACGCTTTGCCCTATTAATTCTTCGAGGGTGATTAGCCCTTTGGGTATGTCATCGCCATTTCTAATACGACTCCACAAAAACACATTGAAACACATAAGCCCCACAACCGAAGTCAGCAACATGAACTAGTCTGAATACCTTCTAATTAAGACAGATAATGCGTTTTCGCATATGGTCGCATTCACCTGAACATTTACACGCTTTAGCTCTAAGTCGTACGTTTCGGGTTTAACACAGAAACCTGGCCACTCATCGCTATCATTCCTCATGAACTCCAAAAAATAGAAGCAGTTTTTCAAACACGCTGGGGAATAGCTACCCCTTGACAGTATGTCCGCTGGGTTACAACTAGACCTGACGTGACTCCACTAGCTAGGGATCGACAACTCGTGAATAACGGCACGCTTTTTGCAACAAAGGTACTAAGTCGGTTGGATGTATCATTGATGTAGTATAAGACGGTGGTAGAGTCCGTCTAAAACCAAACCTTTTCGAAATGTATCTGATCTTTCTCGGTCACATCTTCAAATACATGTGCGGCAAGCACAGCAGCCGTTAACACTAAGCGTGGAATGGAAACATTTTTCAGGGGGGCCACTCTAGACTTGGAGTGCAACAAGGCACATTGTCTATTGCCCCGAGCGCGGAATCTGGCATAGGCCACAGCCCCGTATCCGGTCTCTGAAGTACCGCAAAAAATATACAGCTATGGGAGTCCCAAAGCCTTACTGGAACCGCGAATGCACCTGGGGATTTTCAAGAGACCTACCGCTCTTGTCTTTTCTATCCAGATATGCCATGCTGCTTCCCTTTCACCGGTAATCATATCATCCCAAGCAAGTTTTTCACGACACAATGGTTGCAGCGACAGTTTCGCTGGCATAATCAATGGGGCTATCATTCCCAAAAAATCGAAAACAGAAAACACTACTGACAGGATTCCCCTTCTTGTGTTTGGCTCTGCTGCCACTAAAAAGTTGGAAAGAAAAGCATCCTCCTTGGAATCCCAAGTTAGCCCCAACATTTGTCTAATCGACCCGGGGAACTCAGCTACCGATTTCGCTGCCTCTGCATTTTCGTCAGGTGGGACCACCTTATAAACCTCAGCGAAATTGCAGACCCATTTGCACAACTTAAACCCATCTCTACCCAACATCGTTCTGATTTGTCTCACAAACGAAGTTGCCTCTGCAGGGCTAGGAAATGAAACCAAGCGATCATCGGCCTAAAAGTCTTGGCATACGGCGACTGACTTTGCTGCCCCCACTCCTTGGTCGTCTGACGCAAAGCAAAATTGCTCCGAACTGATGCGCCGTCATCTGGAATTCCAACACCCCTGGAACCGATCACGTTGTTCTTCCACCAAAGAAATCGTAGCGCACCCATATCATTTTATGGTACCTTCACTTGCATAAACATGTACTCTATATCTGCCGAAATGGCCACTCTTTCGGCCCTGAACCTCATCAGTATACCATCTAAGTTTACCGTGGTGTCCGGCCCTTGTAACAGTTGGTCATTGAGAGATAACCCTTTACGTTTTGCTGCGCAGTCACAAAACCACTCATATTTTTTCTGGCTTCTTTGGATTAATAACAGCATGGTGGGGCAGATACCATTTCGGTTTATAATCAGGTTGTAACTGCTCCTTTGATACCATGACGGCGTACCCCTTTGCAATACTCGTGTCATATGCAGCAGTGTACCTTTCACGCAATGTTGGATCATTTACTAAACGCCGACTTAATTAATGCAATCTATGAAGTGCTGACACATAAGTACTAGAAACTTCCAATTCTCGATTCTTCCAGGGAAGAGCTATTCCGAAATGTCCTTTCACGAGCCGCACTGACTTATCAACAATTGATATTGCTGTCCTATCCTCTATGGAAAGGGAGCGGTTGCTCGAACCGGCACCTTTGAATCCATCGTTGTATAGCAGTCTAAGTTGGGATTCCAGTGAGAGTTCGTCCATTTGCACACAACCTACGGAGGAGCAGTGCTGACTGGTCTTGCTCACAGGCCCAAACAATATTCATTCGAGTGGTGTTTTAGCAGCAAAGGGACTCCGCCGGCCACAGGTACGGCGTTCAAGCTGCCAATGCACTGCTGGTACATCCGCTCCTATCAATATACGGACTCTGGTATCTGTCAGCTCGTCAAACTGGGCGTCAGATAAGTGCGACCAGGGCCGTGCCAGTCGACGATTAGCGCATTCTACCGGACGTAACGGTAGGCGTTTCAAGCAGTAAGCGCCTTATATACTGATGGACACTGATCCTCTCATGGTTGACAAGCGAAATTGGCCAGGCGCGCTTCCACAGAACTAAGACCCCTCACCGTTTGCATCGTCAGGGATGTAGGATTAATTTTTACGCCCACCAGAGTCACATTCGAACCACTATCAAGCAAGCATACGTTTTCACTGACCGAAACGGGCCATTCAAACGCACGTGCATAACACCCAGAGAAAATCTGCCGAGAGAGGTGGCCGCGGTATTACAAGAAGTTGGGTCCTTCTGAGGGGTAGAAGGGGTTTGCTCGCGATGCAGCAACGGATGATGTCTTCCTTACACGTAGACACGTTGCATCCCCTTCTGTTTTGACAGCTGGCAGCTCGGTGACCCGTCTCTAGACGATTGTAGCATCCACCTTTTGCTCGGATAATGTCCAAACGACTAGGACCATCCATAGATAAGAATTTCGTGCACGATGCTACACCATGTTCTCCGTCACAAACTATGTAAACCAATCCCGTGGCACTCTCTGAAACAGTGTAAAGGGAAAAGTTGCGATTTTGTCCTTTACTAATTAACCGTATCGGTTGTGTGGCAATCTGGTTTGGAGATACACTGGATGTTGCTATCTGATGGGTAGCAACAAAATCGGCCAAATCTCTAAAGCTGATGGCCCGTTGTTCTTGAACAAAAGCATCGGCCACCCTTGCCCATCGAGCCTGCGTAGCGCTGGGCAAAATCCGAACTACCCTTTCGATGGTGGCTATGGAGTTTAAATCAGCTGTGAAATTCATTCGAGATAAGGGCACGCAACAGTCCTCCATTTTTAACCATAATCGTGGTAGGGCATCAAAATCCTCCATAAAAATATGCCGTCCATATAGCGGTGGTAACACTCAAAAGCCGCATGTAGCTTGGTTTATCCCCCTGGTCGGCACGTGATCGAATCCACTTTGATGCCCATTGCTATTTCACTCATACGATTGTATGGGTCTGAGAATGAATCATCGAAAACAGTTGTTTACCTTCGGTCTTTTGTTTCTGATATTCGTTGTGAGTCAGCTTATTCCATCAGATCCGTTTTGGAAAGAAGTGGCTTTCAAGCCATCATTTGCAGTTTGGACTCGGCGAAAGGGCACATTCAGTAGTTACCTTAAACTCATCAGAATTACAAATCCTCACATCACTATTACTGAGCAATAATCTGTTAAACTGTTGAGATAACACATGGGGTGCGGAGGGTCAGAGATATTCCGATGCGCTACGGTTGCATCAAAACACTTTCTTGTCACATTGTCTCAAATCTCTGGATGGTTTTTGGGGCTTACAACAACACATATTTACGGTACGTCAAATTTTTCCCCAAGTACGACAGGGAGATGAAGATGTTAACGAATTTACAACTCACATACAACAGTCGCTATCTGATTGCCATTATAATGAAGTTACGTCCATGAAATTTGAAGAGGTCATGGCTATCCAATGTCTTCTAGTTGGCATTCATGACAGCAAGGCCAGAGAAAACTTACTGTCGGAAGACGAGAGCAAACTTACTTGGGAAGCCGTATGCACATTAGTGAGGCAAAGAGAAAGTGTGGTTCAACAGTTAATTCACTAATGTCATGATCATTCCTCAGATGTAATCCACGCGGTCAACCCTCCATTGCCACCGAACAACAAGCGCTCCTTTATAAATAAAATGTTTATTCTCAACTACGCGAGGCACGGCTGTACAGGCATGATCATGGCAAGAGTACAAAAATATGCCCAGTTAATGTACAATGGAACGATAGGGTTGTCACTTATGTTGATATATGAATGTATGTGTGTGGGCATGGAGGCATGTGTAGTCGTGTTTATGGGATTTGTAAATGCTTTCCGACACTTTTGGTGGTGCTAGTGCTAAAAGGATGCTTGATGTTTGTGGACTTGAAGCGGTTGTCCAGATAAGCAAGAGGGCGACTTTAGTTGGTGGCGAGGCACAACCGCCACGTCACAGTGTTGTTAAGCAGACATTTGTGGCTTTTTATAGGGAGAAAGCTTGCCAGGCGAAAACTGGCCACGTCCTGGAACACTGCAGCCGAACTATTTGCTGGAACGGGGTAAACCCGAACCACCTAACTGGCACCAGGCGGTGGTTGTTCGGCTAACCAGCCATGTGCTACTGGTGTGGCGAAAGACATGAAAGAGTAACTAATTATAGTGACAAACAATCCACTTGCTACAAGTGCGGCAAGGTCGGACATCTTGCGCGTATTTGCCGCCCAACAGTGCTTCCAGGTCGTGTATCGTACCCTCCACCAAATACTGTACGGACATTAGAGAATTCCGATGAGTCCATATCTTACTTGATTTTACCTACTACCACATCGCATGTACGCTGAACACCCCATACACTGTGGAACTAGAGATTGAAGGCCAATTTATGCGCCTACAAATCGATTCGGTGGCCTGGGTTAAGCTAGTCAACAATCATACGCTGCCCGACCTGCCGCTGGTCCGGACACTGTCTGTTTTCCGTTCATATACTGGCGAATCGCTCGATGTACTGTGGATATGTGAAGTAAGGGTTACTTGGGCCGACACTTTTACCCTCCCCTTGTTAACACAGACGGTCCGAACTTACTTGGTAGAAGCTGGCTCAAACATACGCCGGAACTACTTCGAACCGTTACCAAGGTAGACCATATTCCACACATTCCTTCAATGTTGAGAATGTACGCTTGTGTGTTTGGTGCAACCGCCCGGTAAAATACATGATTTTAAAGTTGCTTTCAAAATCAGACGGAACGCGTAGCCGAAGTTGTTCAAAGCAAGCAGCTTACCTTTTGCTATCCGTCCGAAAGTTAAGTTAGAGCTGGAGCGCCTCTAAAAAGATGGAATATTATCGCCAGTACACCCGTTATCTTGGGTCACGCCAAGTGTTCCAGTACAAAAACCTGATGGTATCATCCGCATCTGTGGTGACTAAAAACCGACTGTTAACCGAGCGGCAACATCAGAACACTACCACTGATTGGAATCTGGTCGATCAGAGCAGCTTTAGTCTGGAAGCCCAGTGCAATGCTTACGCTCGCATTTTACGCTGTGTTATTTTCTGACAGACGTAGTGAGAAAGTGCCATCAGTCTCACATGCAGGGAATCGTAGAGTGAGCACAGCTCGAATTCCGGAGACTGGTTTCCGATAAACGGCGGCTGTCAATCGATAGGGTCTAATGCTGCGCGTTGACGGGCCTGCAACAAAATGGCTGTTGAGGTATGCCAGGATCGATAGCTCCAAATAGATGGTGTACTTCGGTTTACCGTTTTGTTAAACGTGAACAGCGACGGGACAGAGGCGACGCTCTGATTTCATGTAAATTTAAACAAGAACACTAACACTAACACCTGTCATTGTAAGATGAAGGAAGAGCAAAAACGGTGTTTAAAATGTAAAGTGGGAAAGGTTAGTTGGAACAAAACGAAAGGATGAAAAAGCCTAAGAGTGGGAATAAGAAGACAAGGAGACTTGAACGTTAACGTCCTCACTCCTATTTGCCACGTGTGATCCCGCCGTTTCTTGTCCTCTGTGACAGCATCAAGAAATTGTGTGAAGAATTTATCACTGTATTCCATGGGTAGGATGCTGTCAGGTTTCCAATGCTTAGGCTAAAGAACGATTACGGCGATCAACCTAAAGTTTTGTTTCGAACGTTAAGGCAACTCTAGTTTGGCAGTGCCATATAGTGATTTACTTTTAGGGAATATGGAGGAACTGATACTTCTGATTCTAACCTCGAGGAGCTACCCGGATGTCAACGGTCCCCATTACTCTTCCCGCTGCCTTGCGGGTCAGGTCTTTATGAGCAAAAGCTCGGGGTGGGGTCTCTTAACTCAACCCTCTTTCTCGACCTGGGCAGCCGGGTAGATCTCTGCCCGCACAACACATTCACTTTGTAAACCTTCCAACCGTTTCCACTGGCCACCTGTATACCCTTGTTGTTGTTGTTATTGTTGTTAAATATGTGTTGTAGCACTGACAATTGTATATTGGTCAGGTTTGAATAATAATAATAATAATAATAATAATAATGTAGAAAGCAAGACTACCGATTTACACCAAAGCTGGTTGATGTTAGTGGTGACGCCTTCTCAACGATTATGCGTCTTTCCAGATCTATCTGTCCTTATGACACGATAGTCAGTGAGTTGGATAACATCGTCCTTAAAGTTGGGATGGATGGGTAGAAAGCAAGTAGTCAAAATCGGTAACTATACATCTGAAGCCACTACAATCTCTAGTGGAGTGATTCAAGGTAGCGTGCTAGGCCCGCTTTTATTCTTAATCAATTTCAACGATCTCCTCGACGAAATCTCGTATGGAAAGCCTTACCTTTTCGCAGATGATGTTAAAATTGTGTATTGTTCCACCCCTGGGCAACGTAGTCCTAACTTAGCCTATATTCAGTCTGACTTTTTCGCATTGGAGCTCTGGAGTAACTCCTGGAAGCTGCACTTTGCCACGGACAAGAGTAATCTATTGTACTACGGCTGTGGCCCTTCTCTGAATATCCTTACATTAAACGATACCCCTATTCCTGTGTGTGGCGCAGTCCGAGACCTTGGTCTAAGATATTTTGCCTCATTTAACTTTTCAGAGCATGTTATATTCTTGCAGCCTTCTGCCAGAAAAGTGATCGCCTACATAAGTCGAACTCTTATTTTGAGGGATTCTAGGCTTCAAGCCTTTAAAATATGTGTTAGGCCGAAACTTGAGTACTGTACGATAGTGCATAGTAATCTGAGAAAAGTGGATATTATAGCACTAGAAAACATTCAACGATCATTCACAAAAAGGTTTCTGAACATGCCTAATACTATGACATACCGTGAGCGTTGCGAGGCGCTACATCTGGATCCGCTATGGCTACGCAGACTCAAACTTAATCTGTGCCTTTTATACCGCTTACTATTCGGATTGACCTTCACTGCTCAGCCACAACTCGAGTTTCAGACTCGTATGCGCTATGAACTAAGAAACAGCGAGCGCACAGTGAAAATACCAAAGTCTCGCACAAAGCTCCGCTCAAAATTTTTCTCTGTAAAATACGTGTTAATATGGAACAAACTTCCATCGAGTGTTAGAAACTGCACTACCTATGCACAATTCAGACGCATGATTAATATTCACCTGACTGTTGCAAACATCTGGTCAACACTAAGCCAAACGGTGACTCTAGATGATTTGTATGAGAAAGGTCCTGGATACGTATGAAAGTCACCATATCCTCTATTCGTTTCAATAATATAATATTACCTACATATAATTGCATTATTGAGTATATATTTGAGAACGATCTTACTCCTATTAATCCGTTTAACCAATTCTGTTTTCTCCTTTGACGCACTGGTTCGTTGATGCACTACGCCTTCCAAGCTGATGTCTCTGTACCATCGTCGTCACTCGCCAAGATTTTCCATCAAATTGTGACTGGCCTATTGACTGCTAATCATTTCAAAACCCTTATGGGAACCTTCGATCAAGAGACGAACAATTAACCGTATTATGCGATCACGTTGTACATGTTGATAAGACCACCCAATTGGTCTTTGCCTCGCACTGCTGAGGAATAAAACGTTTATTTATTTATTTATAACGTTCTTGAAGCATCACAACAGCTGCATTTGCAAATTCCTTACACATCATAGCGGCAGTAAGGTCAGCGATTTTGCCGAGGAGAGAACGCACATTGCTGGAAAAAAGTAACGAGAGTTGGTCTCCATTTACACGGCAGTGTCTGGGACCAACTTGCTAACCAGCGCCATGTTTTCTCATTTTACCAAAATGTTTTTTGAAAATACGTTTGATGGTGTCTCTGGGCTTTTTACAACATTCGGCATAAGGTGTGCCACGCGCGTCGCTTCGAAAGGATTTCATAAATTCAACAGACTAGGAGATCATTGATGATCTTAGAATGGTTCAGATAAACAAAATTTCGAGAAGAGTACAATAAAATAGATATATCCGCAGCATATAACATAACGATCATTACTCCAAGGAGGGAACGGCGAGTTTGAAGGCCCGCCTTGTCATGAAGCTTCAGCTATTCCTGGATGCACAACCTGAAAACTCGTATCCGCATACTCGCTTCTTTCTCCTGATAACGAGACGAATGTCGTGTTACCATCGGGTCCAACTTTCTTCATAGCCACTTGCATGTCATGAGTTGTTCCCTTTGCAACCTGTGTGGTTCGGTGACTGGAGCAGATGACTGCAGATGAGTGTGATAGGAGTGCAGCCACGACCCGTTCCATCTGGTGTTAGCGTAGCTTGGAACGGACTGGTACTAGTTCCAATAACCGGAGATGAAGGTCCCATAATCAAGTGGCTATTAGTAACTTCGGCTAGACTTATTTATGGGAAAATAACTTTTGAAGTAAATGTGCGCTATACTACCTTTGTAGTGTGGTAGCACGAGTAGATGAATACTTCTGTAGAGGGGCAATCATCTATAATAGGTAATAGTGCAATGCAAGGCTCACCTAAATAAGCTTCATTAATCAGAGTTACAGATTCGACAGCCAAGCTATTATTAGCGTCTTCCAACCGACTCATACGTGAGACCTCAGCTTGTGAGTTAAATGTGTCCGGTGCCACTTGATACCGCCCATTCGTCTAAATCGCGATTAAGCAGTTGGTCGCGATAAACAGAGTTCCTAAACTCAACCATAATAGGTTTGGTAGATCTTTAATGACGTAGCTCACCAGCCTCTCTCCAGATGCCAACAGGATGCATCCTTTTGATACAGACATGTGACGGTATCCCGACTATACGAAGGATATCGTGCATTCGTTTCCTAAGTCACGACGAGTTTCAGCTTCGCGTATTACCGGATTCTCACAAATGTAGATAAGGACGTATCTTTGTCTACCCATAGCAATTTCTGCACTCCAAGCATAGCACTCTAAAGAAGAACGCAATTCGTCTACCTTCGCACGCAATGCATCAATGAGTGAACCCTGATTATAGATCAATTTTTCTGCAAAGGTGAGCCTAGGAGATATTTCTTATCAGTAACACTACACACCAGAAAGAGCAATAGTTGAACCAGAAAAACGATCGCATAGTAACCGAGCACAAGTGCCAGCCACGAATAGATAGTGAAAAGCGATCCGCTTTAATTGGTAATGACGGCGTACAGATCAGGCCAGATCCAACCTAGAGCAATTACTATGATACCATACTAAACATAATTCATACTGTATTCGCTCCTTGCCTGTGGTACTACAACTGTACTCCCCACATTTATCATGGAATCCAAAGCCATAGTTATTTGAAACTTGGAATCAACAAAAATATTAGAAGGTGCAGGAAGAATACTGCAAAGAACAAACTCACGGGAAAGACTACTCTCAGATCAGGTATTCCTGGTCCGATTAGGATTCGTGTTTGCAGTAGCAAAGATAGAAATCCAAAAGGTCGAAATATCGGAATCCCTGGTTCAATTGCCGGTAGAAGATCCAGATGGAACAATAGTATATTACGGGAATAGCGGATGCTTGACAGGTCCCGTAGGATGGACAGAATGAGAACCACAACATGGTGAAAAAAACCAAGTGATAAAATGAAAAGCGTTTCGATGAACTCACCATAGCGTTCATAGAGGCATGTAGAAAGGAGCCAGCTGCTAGTGTGTAGATTGGTGAAAGTTGTGCGACGTTCATCACATTAAATCGTCAATCGATGTACACGGGCTATATCTCGTAATGTAGGTGGGTCAGCGCAGCGTCGCGTTTTTTAAATACAGCTACCGTGGGTAAGAAACAAGGTATTTAGAGAGGCCGTTCCATGGCTTACACAACATGAAGAGAGTAAAAGTGTTGCCAACATTCTAGCCGACTGTATTACGTGGCTAGGTTGAGCTAGTAGCCCCTCAAATTCGTGTTGTGACTGGGCTGTAGTAGGTGGAGGCAGACTTGGTTGAAGTTCCACAAAATCTGGTAGGTCATAATAAGGTCGTCACGTAGGTGCCAATATTGGCCGCTGTACAAGCTTAGAGTCCTCAGCCTACGGTGATGCGGCTGTTCATTGGGGAGTCTCGAGCGCTGGGAGATATCGCTTGTGCCACGGCTGCTAGGCCTGGATTGCGTATTCCACATGGGACCGCACGTATATGTTTAGCAACGGCAGACAGACAGCCTGAATGTCTTCCATACCGTGCAAACATATTGACTTCCCGTCTTTGACGCCTTCTGAGATTGTTCTGGACCGTCCAAATCAGCTTGGATTAATACCTCAAGACCGCACTACTGGGTGGCTGCTTGTAGGACATTGTATCCAAGCTTATATGTGATGTTCGATTGGTGACGAATGTGGACCACCTTACACTTAGACAAGTTGAATTGGAGCAGATTGTGGACTGACCAATCATACACTCAGTTCAGGTCTCCCTGAAGTGCAACGTGATCTCCTTGGTCGACGATGGTCCATCTTAACATCATCAGCGAACAAACTCATAAGCTTGTTAATGAACACGAAAAACAGACGTGGAGCACGCTACATTCGACAGTAACCGAATCAGAAGGGCACGAAAGCTTGTCGACCGGTAAAGGAACGCGGGAGAAAATGGACTCCGGCAGCAATAAAACATGACGGTGGTCACAGCACACGAATACGTTCAGGAGCAGAAAACGACGTGCAAACAAGAACGTGTACTTGGTAATCATGACCCGAATAGCACAATGAAAATCTGAGGAATTATAACAATTAACAACAAAATAGCGAGGATGAGCGTGTGTGTTGATAAATCTGGTGAACAGGAACTACAAAGCATGGGCGAATTTGACTGTCAAGTCGAGTAAAGTAATCCCCCGTGTTTCCACATGTGGAGCTGAAGTCGTAGAATTTCATTTGTGATCGGATCAGAGTGGGGGCGAGGCCGACTAACTTTATGCGCATCACTAGACATCTAACATCGGTGTAGTACGGTTAGTCCCGACTAATATGAGTAATACTTGTATTCACAGATGACGTAGAGGCGGCGGTTCTGTCGGCATACCGCCTCCGGAGTGAAGGTCGTTGGGTATAAATAGTATTGGATGTTCCATGGAGCGATTAGCGGCCTTAGGTTGTCTATCCGCGGCTGCGTTGTCCGGGTACCCGCTTGGTGAATTTCGTAGTACATTGGGATTATTTGGTGAAAATCCCGGTTTCATTTCTGATTCTATATCTCCCAGATGATAGTTTGTGTATTATCTGCCCACAGACTTCGGAGTTCCGTCTTGCGAATTCTACCTTACCATTTTTCGTCACTTTTACGCCGTTTTTCTAAAATGCCAGAGAAATCGTCTTGTGGTTTTTGTTCGAAAATTGCTAGAAACACGGCAAATCTCCTTAAGTGCTTTGGTTGTGGTGCTAGAATTCATGTTTCGTGTGTTGGATTGCCCGCCGATTCTTATCATATTGGTTTTGAGCAACAATTATGGCAGCCAGAGAAACGTACGTTTGCTGTTGTATATCACAGCCGAAAAATGTTTACTTTGGACAGTTCTAGATATATAGTCACACAAACTGGCCTAGATTCCATCCGAGGTTCAACCCAGCATTATTCCCATTCTGCTTACCTTGATAATTCATTACTTCACTATTCTAATTTTTCCAGAAGCACAAAACTAGTGATCCACTGAGATTAGGATCTTCTAGCTCTGAAGACCCAGAAGAATATCTAAAGATTGAGCAGTCAGGTAGGACCCAAAGAATGAGCTGCGAAAGGAAGAGAAGCTTCCTGTCAGTGATCAAACATTGGCCAGGTCAAGCACAGCTGGAGGCCACCTCCCTTCGCAGAAACCGAGTTGAATGATAGGAGGCGATCAAATCTGATGGGTTCACACGCGCCTGAGTACATCGATTCATGTCCTAGGCACATCATGATCACGACGTTGAGGTTTTACAGAGCTTACTTACTAGGCTGCTTGATGTGGGTAAGGACGGAGTAAAGTGAGACAAGTCATCCGCGTCGGCAAAAGAACTGCAGCGGGAGCTTTTGCCGATGAGACTAGTCAAAAGCCAATCCTGTGTGGGTTAAGTGAACTGAGGGATGAAAGGGTGCATATCCGTCCGGACATGGATCCAGGTGACTGAGATCGTCTCAAGCGTCCTATTATCAATCTAAAGCGGTGAACCGGTGGAGAAACAAACCTTCGCATGGCAACTTTTTGAGTTGTCACAACACGAACGCGCATTCGAATAAATCGGTCTCTCACTCTTCAGGCACGTCGGTTAGTTCTTACCGGGGCCTGTGTATAGACTTTACCAAGGCCTGCAGTCTTACGAATAAGCGCGATTAGCTGTGCCACTTCGCTGGTCCCGAGCAACCAGCGGTAGTGGGACTCAAAAAGACGTGCTTGTAGTATGAGATATTCACCCAGGAGGTTGAGCTTAGTGCCTACTCTTGTTTCCGTTATGTAGCCTATCAAATGCCCATGGTGGCGCCCTGCTCCACATCCGGTCTTCTCTGTGTGGTATACTTGTGAGCGCCAACCGAAGCGAAGGTGGCCTATATGAGCAATTGTGGGGCTCGATCCACCTCAGGTGCAGATAGCTACTCGTGGGTGCATTTTATCGCAGTCCGCTGAGCCGTTGTTTGGATTGGCTGCCGCATGTCCGGAATCGCATGAGTCGCCAGCATTTTCTACTCGAAAACACTGGCCTGAAGCTCAACTTATCACCGAATATTGTGGAACCGAATGGAAGTTCGTTGGCATGGTAGTTAAAATTGGGGCAGTACAACACATATACCAACCAACTCGCATAACGCCGAGACCTCAACTGTTCAAAACAGGCTGAGGTAGCTGCGAAAAGAGGCAAACAGCATGTCGGCATGCTGCGAAGAGCATTCGGGAGATTTGACCCATCTATCTTCCCAATGATGCTCAATTCCTACGTGCGCCCGCATCTTGAATACGCTATCCAAGCTTGGCAACCTTGGTTGAAGCGTGACCTAGAAGCGATAGAGGCACCACAACGGAGAGCAACAAAGAATGTAAAGGGCCTGCGCTATCACTCTTACCACCGAAGGCTGAAGTTGCTGGGAATTTTCAGCGGGCGCTATCGAAGACTGCGCGGTGATCTCATATTAGCGTATCAAATATTGAGTGACCCCAACCACGTATGCCGCCATTTGCTGAAACTTAGCCACAACATGCAGCTCAGGGGTAACTGCTTAAAGTTGAAGGAACAATACAGCCGTCTAGAGTGTCGACGGAATTACTTTTCCCTTCGGGTTTGCAAACCTTGGAACGCACTCTCAGACTCAGTTGTATCCTCTCCTACCTTGGATGTTTGCAAAAAACGATTAGATGTTGCTCTTAGCTCGCAACATTTTGTTACCTAAACTCCCCTACTGTGGATTACGCCAAGGATGCTTCTTAACAGGATTTATGTATCAAATGGACCCAAGTGAGCTACCATATTTCACTTTTCTCATTCTTTACCTCAATGATCACTGAACCCCAGTGTCTTTCTGAACGTTTACGCTCGATAATTTATTGTAATTTTACACTGATGTTACTTATCAAACTATTCATCTCGGCAGACGTTCGATAGATGACCCATACATATTTTGATTTCATCATATTCACCTCAACCAACCTACGGGACGTGTCAAGCACTTGCTTTTATCCCGTGATAAATCATTGTTCATTGTTCTACTCCATCGTGCTTGAACTTGATGTTAACAAACTGTGGACAATATATACATGACATTCGTATCCTGGGGGCACTGCAACAAACGAGCACTCACTTAGTGTTGCTGACATGGAGCAACCGGTGCAGAAATCGCACGCATTGCAGCCAACTGACAACTACTGAAAGACGGATTTTGACAGCCTGACTCGAGTCGCCAGCCAAGTGGATTGGTCTGCACCGCAATTCGCATCTGTTGAAGTTTACTGGTTAGCTATAAAGAATGGAGTAAACGCATTGTGTAACCGGTTTGTGTCTTTAGTGTCAGAAAGTCAGAGCGATTAAGTCACATTGGTTCGACAAGGAATGTGGTAAACTCGCGCAGCACCGGTACAGTCTGCGGAATAAACTCCTTATCTCTAACTCGATAGACAACTACGAGATGTATAGAAAACAGCGAATCATGTGCACAAGTGCGAAAATGGGCAATCGACTGTATTTCGAAGACCCGACTACAACCACCGCAAACACGGCCTCTAAGAGAATCTGCGTACGTGAAGGAGGCACCCGAAGCAGTGATAGCAGTGATAGAGTGCACGGACCGACAGCCTCTGACCTCCAACGCTGAGCGCGCGTCCGCATTGGTGTTGCACTTCGTTTACGTGTTTGCAAATGAGCAGGTATCTGTATCGTGTTCGACGTGCACTACCTTTCCCGAACTCGATAGTCTGGATTGTGGAATGGAAGAGGTGCCTCAACTACTCGCCAGCCTTGACAACACAAGCCCGTCGGGCCCGACGGGCTCCACCTGAGTCTCAAGTTCTTATCGGCATTCATCTCGTCTGCCGTAACTGACCTGTTCGACAAGTTGCTGTCTGAAGGTTCGTTACCGATTCATTTGAAATGCTCCGCGGTAATGCCGATTCCGAAGGGGTGGTAACCTCAGAAAGGTAGACAATTACTGGCTAAACTGTTTGACAACCACTTTGGCCAATATTTCTGAGAAGATTGCGAGGAAGAGTTTGTTACACCTATTCCATCCAAAAGATTTCCTGACGCCAGAACACAACACGGTTTCATGCTAGTTCGTTCATGCGTCACCAACCTGTTCGTGACGATGAATGAATGGTTACGAGCAGTGAATCAGCGGAGGTCTGTCGACGTGAGCTACATCAATTTCAGCGAAGCGTTCGACAAGGTAAAACATGAAGTCCTCCTTCACAAGCTGGGGTTATGCGGTGTTGACTGCTAAATGCACCAGTGGATCCGCGCGTTTTTCGTTCGACTAAAGTAGAGGGTGCAAGTCGATAGCGACCTGACCGACTGTCATTCTTCAACCACTGGAGGACTCCAAGGCACAGTGTGCTGCAGCCTACATTTTCCTTGCTTTATATCAACGATCTACCTCAGCTTCTTCGGTCGCCGTGTGCCACGTTTGCTGACGACATGAAAATGTGGAGAGTAATAAGTACTTCAGACGACTGCGGTCTACTTCAGCAAGACTTCAACCACCCTTCCATGTGGACTGGAGAGGTCCGTTTTCTAACGCATCTAAGTCGGTATTCATCAGCCTGAGGAAGGATGGTGACGGCCGAATCTACACTCTCGACCGCCAACTGCTACATCTCACATCTTCCGTGAAGAACCTCGTTGTGCTTTCTCATTGCGATGTGAAGTCCGTGGACGAAACGAACAAAGTACACCGAAACGGACTGCGTATGCTCTGGGCGCCCAAACGCAGCTTCTGCACATGTTCTGAAGTGATTGCCACTCGCCTCTTCTCTCCCATCAGAAGACTAGTGCCAGAGTGTGGTTCGCCCACCTATTGCCCGACCACTCAAGGTGAGGCGCAGAAAATTGAACGGATACAACACGTCGCTACCAAGCTACTCCTCAGGTTGCGGGGTTTACTGTATGCAGACAAGAGCGAGAGGTTGGGACTGTACAAGCTAGCATATCGTCGGGTGCGGGTCAATGAACAATGATTTATCACGGGTAAAAACGCATGTGCTTGACAAGTCCCGTAGGATGGTTGGAGTAAAAAATTTGGAGTACCACGGAATAAGTAAATCGTTACTTCAAGCGTCCACCGAGTTAAATGCACTACTGCATAACGATAGGTTGAAGTAGGAATGGGATAAGCACACAAAATAGTGTAGAGAGTTGTTATAATTCAGTAAATGAGTGAGAAAGAAAAATGGAAACGACAACGCTCACTCGTGTGTTGCCTCATTTGCTTGATGTGTTAATTTGGTCCAGTTTAGATACATCCAGGCTACTCACATGGACGCTTCTGTATGTATTCTCACTGCTACGTTGCGGAGAGAGCTGTCAAGCACATGCTTAGGTTTGCGTTATTTCGTCCTCCAAGTGGAACGGACTATATCAAGTAATGCAATTTAGAACGCGTTTCATCAAGGAGTTTTTTGAATAGCGTTAATGTAGGGGCAAGGATAACGTGAGTCGGAAGGGCATTCCAGGCACAGGACACATGGAGAGAGAAAAGGTTTCATCGACAATCAAGTCGACTGTAGCGCGTAGCTAGTTTGACTATTTTGGCTCAGCTGCAACAGATTGCGACATGGGTGAGTTGGGTTCGTCAGTATTAATTAAACCATGATTAGGTCTCCTCGCTGATGTCGATATTCACCACTGTACAATCTCAGGGACTGCCGTCTGCGCTGGTAGGCCACTGTTTCACTTGCGAATACGTCGTGGCACACGCGGATACCAGTAGAAGGTTGTGATACCAGAAATGAAACGAGCTCCCCCATCCCATGTGTTTTGAACGGCGAGTAGTCAATGTTTGGAACATTTTGCCGAAGCATCGCGTGGAAGCAAACTCGGTGCAGCAGTTCAAAACATTGTGGAACGTACATTTCCCGTGTTAGATACCGAGGGTGATTACCCATTGACAATAATATTACACATCAGTGAGCCCGGATTTACTGTGTGTTCTATGTTATATTTTTACACTATCGGGTGAAAGTATAAAAACTTTTCAGTGTGTTGACGGGTCATAGATGACGTTTTAAGTGTTTCTGATCATATTTCGATGATATTGTTCAGATACAAATTTCTACTTATTCTCACAGAATGCCGGTGGGACAAAAATAATTCAGATGACTACCACGCGGGCAGTAGTAGAAGAATACCTACGATCATGGCGTGCTGGAGTTACCTGCAGTTAGCGACGAGGAACCCCATACCCATGAGCTGGAAGAATGGTAGTGCATTCGTGATACTCCCTCCGCAGATGATGTCATACTTTAGTCGATCTCAAGGCTACCCGCGTCGCCATACCACAATGGTAGTGATCCGAAGTTACTGAAACATTTGGTTCAGTCCCAACAAATGGGAATGAACTTAATCCGTAGCTGGCAGATACTGCGCAAAAACTTCATTCGGAACCACCAGTAAAGGCTGCAGTTAGAGACCTGAAGCTTCTCGCTGTCATCAGGGTATCAGCACCACCTGAGACTCAATATAACCATAACAGCGATTCAGACAATTGTGTGCACAGATCAGTTGCTATCAAGATAGCCACCACTGCACTGCACACCGAACTTGGAAGTGAGGCCAACAAACGGTTTGTATACATATCGAGATGTAGTGAATTATCGAAAAAATATTAGGTGCCAGCATCTGCTTAGTCGGTACAAATTCACCTCTATCATACACTCCTTGTCAAGAGATTATGGCGTCCAAAAAGCTATCCTACATGCACATGGATGCTCAAGGCCTAATTAGTAAACTTTCCAAACTGCAACTCTGTCTGAGATAAAAGGGCTATAACTGTACCGCTATAACGGAGACATGGTTACGCCCCGAAATAGTTACATCGTGAGTACGCTGCCTGGCATGTCTGTTGTTCGGCATGACTGACGCAGCAGAGGGAGAGGTGGATATGAACATCTACAGAGACCTCCAATGTCATACCACAGAGGATGCCCTCAATATGGTACAGGACTAACTTTGCTGTCCTCTAGGTTTAAGAGGTGACGACACCTGCCTAGTGGCGGTCGTTTATCGCCCTCCATCCTCCAAGCCAGAGATGGACTTCAAACTGGCACCTGCACTGAGGTGAGCAATAAACAAGAGGTACAGCCACATTCCTACCGCAGACATCTTCAACATCCATGCCTTCAAAACCCGAGCCGTCCCATGGAAAAACGGTAAAAAGCGGATCTACAAGAGCTTGTTTCAAGTTTTCCGATGTATAGTCACATAAAACCTGTTGTGACGCCCAGTACGCCTTCACCCCACGACCGCAAGAAGAAGTCCAAGATGAGCCTGGATGAACAGATTTTCTATTACAGCACCGCACCAGTTATATAGCTTTACAAACAAGGGCGAATCCAAGCTACTAAACGCATGAGATCCAACAGGCATGGAGAAAACACAAAATGGAACAATCAAATGAGAATCGCGAAAATTACGAGCCAATGAAGTGCGGCAAAGAAAATAGTGCCTGCGGAGTTAATCCCTGGGGGTAACCTTCTGGTGAGCGACCATTAAAAACGACGAGTAGCGTCCAATCAGTGTGGAGAAGTGATGCGTTTAAACAAATGCCAGAACAGTTGATAGTGAGAATGATACACACCAGGAAAATAAAATCAGGTATAATAAATATGTGTCGGCTGAATAATACATCCACGTGAAAAAGCTAAGGAAAGCTGAGCAAAAGAAACCAATCAGAATGTCCACAGAATGAGACGGCTGAAATTAGCTGTGAGCGATTGCGAATGAGGCTGAGGAAAGCGGCGTGTCCAAAATGTAGCAGAGAAGCAGGTAACTGCGCAAACAAAGAAATAGGCAACTAACATAATTCATGAAACTGAGGGTTAAGTAGCCAGCTCCCTGACAAGACCTACCAGATTCAGAGAGACAGTTATGCAGTCCGTACATGATCGGATATTCACCAACGAACAACTCATGATCTAGAGGATAACCGTCGAATTCAGTTGGGCGACAGTGATCATGTAGTCTTACCTTCAAGTACACTTGCTATGCAGAATATCCCGTGGAAATTACCGACGCAACGAGAACTGTCATATGTTTCGACATATTAGATCGAATTGGTGAGACAACCAACTGCGCTCTCCCGGTAGTCGAGGAACATTTCGGCTACCAGTTTAACACTTGGGCTGTGGAAGCCACAGAGACTAAGGCGGCACACTCGAGAAACGTGGTATCGTTTGTGCGAAGCAGAACATGCAAGTCTATAGAGGTGTAAAATTTGGTCTGGCATATCTATACGATCTCTCCGAGCACCGACACCTGGATGGCTTATGTGGCCAGGCGTAACCGATGTATCCAGCTTGTCCATGAAGATAAAATGATATACCAGCGGAAGTTGGCAATGTGTACTGCCTCAAATCATAAGCTTCTGTATCAACATACGTACGGTGAAACGGCGAATTCCTTCTTTTCAAACAGCGGGACGGATGCTTACCACGGATGTAGCGAATGCCCTGCGACTGCAATATGCTAAAGCATTTCGGCGCGATCAGTGGACACCTAACCCTATGGCGAGGGTTGTCGCACCTCCAAGGCTCACACATCTTCCACGTCAGAAACTGTACTAAGTAAGCCGTTAAGTATGCGTAAGCACAGCTCTCTTGAAGTCAACCACATATGCCCGAATTCACTTGAGGTTGTATGAGAGAGTTTAACTGAACCTTTGCCTCGATTCTTACAGACCTGTTGTGACGAAATTTAGGTGCCCAACGTGTGGAAACAGTGGACGACAACTCCAATTCACAAAATTACAGTCGTTCCGAACAAGCCAACTACCGTCTTGTAACCATCCTACCGGTACTTTTATAGGTCATGGGAGCCATTATTGCCAAAGCGCTAACGGTCTACCTGGAAGAAATTAACCTGTCTGACGTAAGAGGAGCATCAATTTCGACGATCGTGCACTAAAATCTACTGTCAGCACGATCCATTTGGACTGAAGCAATAGACACTAGTGTAGGAATTGCTATAGTTCTTCGAGATTTCTCAGTAACATTCGATCGGTTAGACGACGGCATTCTTCTTTCCAAACTCTGGAGTATCGGCACTTGTGATCCCCTACTATGGTGAATCAGAAGTTTTCGCATACACTGACGTGTGAACGCAAGAGTGCCGAGTCCCCATCAGATCGCTTCCCAGTCGAATGTAGAGTACCACATGGGTCAGCCCTGTGATCACGGTTGTTCTCGACGTATACTGACTATCTAACACACACCATAAACTCGAACTGCTTACTCTAGGTCCATGACATCAAGGTGTGGAGGGCGATTAATAGCTGGATGATGTTACGCTGCTTTAAGACGATCTGGATAGGTTGTAAGGATGGGCAATCAACAATCTATTTGGGTTTAATGTAGATATATGCGGAGTGCTGCACTTACGGCACCAGCTAGCCTGCTGCTATAAACTGGGCAATCAGGAAATTCAAACAACCTCTAGTGAAAAGGGTGTGTTGTGATACAGTCTGACATTGGTTGTTCGGACCAGACGGATAAGGCAACAAGAAGATGCATTCAAGACTTGGGATTCCTGAGGCTTGCATTAAGACGATTCGATTTTTCAGCTCACATATATGTCCACAAGTGGAATATGCAATACATGTTTCGCAGCCATAGCTGAGGAGAGATCTCACCGCCTTGGTGAAACCCCAGCGCTGGACAACCAAAATGTCAAAGACTTGTATGATTTGTCACATGAATAAAGGCTTCGAGTACTCAGAGTCTTCAGAGGACGATACCGGCGACTGTAACGGAACCTCCTTTCGACTTACGATATTTTGAGGGACCCCAGCTATACGTTCCAGCATTTGCTGACGCTCAAACATAACAGCAATCTGAGAGTCTATCATCTCACTTGACACAGTAGTGCATTCGTTTGGAATGCCATCGAAATTGCTTTCTCGTGGGTGCTCGCCAAGCGTGAAATAATCGGAATCGGTCATGTGTGCTTCCAACGTGGTGGAGTAAAAAGTCCGAGTTGACCGTGCACTCGTTTCGCTACACTATGTCACATGACTCATGGCCTATTGGCAAGCACGGGTGTCTATTAGAGAGTTCGCTGCCAGTCAGCTCCCGGAATATGTTGCACATTCTGCACCTTCCGCAGGAGTTCACCAAGTGACACAGTTTTTAAAAATATCGCATTTGTCGGCATTCCTTATGAATTTACAGTCATTGATGCCCATACCTTCGTCAGCCCAATGCGTGAACTTACTTTTGCTGTCACCTTTTCCATATATAGCAATATTCCCCATGACTATCCTGTGAAACCTGCAAAGCTTTAGCCCTTTTTCAAATAAAGCCATTTTTCGTTGCTTTGTGAGTCAGACCGTTCAAACAAATATGTATGCAAGATAACACAATCATGGCGAACCTTTAACTCTTTGGTTCAGAATCTACCGACAATGACTACACTTCGTGTTTCTGGCGATAGTGAGCCAATTGCTCAAGGTGCATATGATATCCCCCTCGGCAAACATGCTGAAGACAGTCTGTAGTGAGCTGGAGATTCCACCGTATGACTATGTAAATTATTCTAAAATACAGTAAAATTATAAGTTTCTTTTACACTAGGGAATTAGGCGGTTTGCCTGTTGGAACGTTGTTTCCGTTTGTTTGAAACACGAATACGATATGCGCCTTTGGTAAGCGCGACTTGACTGCGAACGACCTGCCCACGCACTCGACGTCGAATTACATCCTCCCTAGCTAGTTCTCTTCTGGTGTCCTATTTTTGGCCTAAGCTGAGATAAAGCTTTTCCCTAGCTTATTTTCGTGTGTTCTCCCATACGTTCACGGTTGGTCGTTTAGTCTCGTACCGGATATAAGTCTACTCGACTGGATGTCGGTGAACAGTCACATGTGTGCGGTTGGACTGCGAAGCTCTATTCGGGTTAATAAGCACCGCCTGAAGACAACGTGCTTTCTCATCGCCTTCATACGTGTACTGACTGCCGTACGGAGGGTATAAAAGACTATTTCTACCGCCAACCCGAGTCTCATCTGTCTCACGAACATTACTGACATCGCGATTATTGCTGGTGATAAGAATGCCCATGTGCGTCTCCTATCGGACTCTGAGCAGTGTCTGAACGTACGTTTCGGGGTCAATGCATGCAGAAGAGACAAGGGAGATGGATAATTACAACTATGTGTCGAATGAAATCCTCGTTAGTTGTAATGCTTTTCAGTACAAACGTTGACATCGCGTCCCTAATCGGAGGCTGCAGCCTAAGAACGTGACACGGTCTCGAGACGACTGTCAACATGACATGGGTTGCTACCCGACTGACGGTAGCACGGCAATATCACGCCGGAATCTGAGGAAGTCAGTCCGTCAGTATTAAACAGGTTGCTACTTGACAGGGCGCAGCAACAGCTGGTCAGTGCGGACCGCAAGCAGGTTTGAAATCTGTCCAGGGCAAGTGGTTTGAGTCAGCTCATGAACTTACAACAGATGATAGATTGTGACCTAGAAAATGAAACATGTTCTCTGCCTAATGCGCTTCAGTCAAGCAGGCTTCGGTGTTCTTGTTTTATCTCCGGCTGGGTTGGCAGTGCAGAGCAGAGGCGAGGCCAAGATTACAACAGTCACCTACAGCCTACCAAATTCCTCGATTACCTAGACACAAATAGACCATATCACTAACAAGTACAGATGAACACGCCGATCAAAGATTGTCAGCAAATTAGTACTACGTGTCGGACTCCCGACCACGTTGTAGCATTTATGTCTCCTAAGTTCCCCACAACAAGTGGGTTCGCTAGTGTTGTCCTATATCACCTTTCTTCTGAAACGTTGCTATTTAATTGAACATGAAAGAGTCGATCCTTTCAGATTCCACCTGCGTTGAAGTTCTACCAGTTGACCGATTGAAAAATCTTCAGTATGCGGAAGATATGACTCTCCTTGGATCTGACGTAATGACTACGACCCCAAAACACATGGATCTTCGCATCCCTTCCCCTGACAGCTCCTCCTTTTTGGCGTTTTTACTCGTGTGTTGTGGCACTCTGCCAAATGTTTATTGGTCAAGTATATATATATATATATATATATATATATATATATATCTGCATCGGCCGTCGCGCAGATTATCAAGGGTCG
The DNA here is from genome assembly GCA_944474145.2 of Dicrocoelium dendriticum. Taxonomy (NCBI): domain Eukaryota; kingdom Metazoa; phylum Platyhelminthes; class Trematoda; order Plagiorchiida; family Dicrocoeliidae; genus Dicrocoelium; species Dicrocoelium dendriticum. Next base: position 132,976,557 of record OX104064.1, read on the forward strand.
CCTTATCTGCTACAAAAAGCAGGGTGGATAAGCGAAAAACATGCTACTGCTGGCGCTTCCTTCTTTCTTTGCCACTTGTTTCTCTTACTCCCATCCCGACCTCATTATTAACCTTACTTCTACAATTCCCCAGCTTCATTGACAGCAACCGAAGTGCCACTGGAGTAGAACCAACTGCAGCCACCATCCCACAACACCTATCGGCAAAAGTCCCTTATAAGGTCACGTTGTCCCGCTTCCATGGCGACGTTCAACGCTCGCACCCCCAAGACAAATAGGTTAACAGGCTGCACTCGTACGCAGCCTGGTTACTGATGTGTCCGAAACTAGGATCAATGGCCCTAATGGAGTTGTTAAATTAACTGCACCCGGCTTATCCTCTCGTTATTGGTTGCACGCATCCGGAGACGCCGATGCAGCACTCCTGGGTCGAGCTGGTATACGTGTCATTCTAAGCCCCAAGGCTGAGCCATCGTTGGTTGATTGGATCCAGGTGAACAGCCGTTTATGTGCAACCCGTTTGACGACATCAGCTAAGGTTTATTCACGAAGTAGTACAAAATGCTGTTTGTTCGTGAGTTCCGCTTATGCTCCCACCGACTGCAGTTCTAATGCAGTCAAGGACACTTTCTATCACAAACTGATCGAACTACTACGCAAGCTACTAGTTCAAATATGCTAGTACTTTCGGGGGAGATGAACGAACAAGTAGGGCGTCTGAGCTCTTCAGAAGCTCAGCTGGGTGGTAATTATGGGCTTAACTCCGAACGGACTGACAACGGTAAGCGCCTGCTGCAACTGTGTGCGGAGCACCAGTTGTTTCTTACTAGCACTGCTTTTAGACACAGTGGGCACCGAAGTGCCACTTGGCATCCTCCTGTAACTGGCCAGCAATGGACCCAAATTGACCACATGGCCATAAATTACAGGTGACGTGGTTCCATCCTGGATCGCCGCTCCTACTGGAGTACCTGCGACGACTCTGATCATGCTTTGGTACGCTGTCGTTTCTCCATGAACGTTACAGGGAGCCGCAGCAAGCGCCTCCTCCGATTGGCAAATGAGAAATTGTATCAGCCCTCGGTCTGGCAAGCCCATCAAGACACACTGCTTACCAAACTTCCGCTGTCTTGTCCTAATGACATTGAGCTTCAGTGGAATAGGATCTCGGCAGTCATGCACGACACAGGAGCCTATGCTTGTGGCACTATCCATCGTCACCGCACCAGTCACTGGATAACCGAGAGGTCGGTGAACCAGTTGGAATCTAAAAGAAACCTCCCGGCTGCATCTGAACACAATGTGACCATACGGGCTATTAAGAGCGAACTAAAGCAGAGGCTACGTGCTGACAAGGAAACCTGGTGGACCAGTGGGGATCAACAAATGGAAGAGACAAGGAGCAGTAGGCAATTACCGCAAGCTCTCCCAGCTGATCCGCACCACTGGTCCCAGAAAACTAGGCGTCAGTGAGACAATCAGACACAGCGCAGGTGCACTGATAAACAATAAGGAGAGTCGGATAGTTCATTGGGTGGAATACTTTCATGATCAGTTCAGCTGGCCCCCTGCTCCCGGACCTCTTTCTACTCAGGTGATGCAGGATGAGCCATGGACGGTTAGTTTAGAGCCTCTGTCGGAGTCCTAGGTCCGAAACGCGATCACAACCCTTAATCGTTCTCGTGCCGCTGGCCCGGATTCCCTCTCACCTGCACTATTTAAGGATGGAGGTAAAGTCCTCTGCAAAGCACTGACCACCATATTCGAACGTATCTGGAAGGAAGAGAGTGTCTCGGCTAAGTGGCGGGAATCGATTATAGTGGCAATATACAAGAAGGGCAGTCGCACAGACTGTTCTAACCACAGGGGTATTAGCCTAACGCCAGTTGTGACAAAATTACTGGCATTGATTCTCCTTCGTCGCCTCACTGTGGAACGGGAATCTCGGATTAGAGAAGAGCAGGCCGGTTTTCGCCCAGGACGTGGCTAAGCAGACCATATATTCACTCTGTGGCAGGTGCTACAGCAGAGCCACGCATACCGCAGGCCGACAATAACTGTGTTCCTCGATTTAATGAGTGCGTTCCATTCAGTCGGTCGATGCATTCTGTTGAAATTCCTGCGCGGAAATGTGTTCCCACGAAATGTGTGAACATCCTTCGTGCTCGTTACTTGAACACTACAGGTCGCGTCAGGGTCTACCGTGGCCTATCGGACAGCTTTCCGGCCATAAGTGGCGTTTGTCAGGGTTGTCCTATTTCCCCGTTTTTGTTCAATTTTGTCGTGGATTCTATCATGGAGTGTTCCCTTGCGGAATCTCACGATGTAGGCGTTGAAGTGCTACCTGGTGAAAGATTAGTTGATTTTGATAATGCGGACGACATCGTCTTGCTTTTCGACTATGTTGCGACGGCACAATAAACCCTGAATAGCTTGCCTAGAGTAGTCCCATTATTTTGTATACATTTCGCACCATCAAAGTGTTGCCGCAAGACCACCAGCCACTTTATAACCCCTTGAGACCCTTGCCAACGAGGAACTCGAGTTGGTTGATCATTTAACTTATTTTGGTAACTGCATCAAAAACGATGGGCGCATAGAAACTGACGTCAGCTCAAGCATTACAAAGTCCAGAACTGCCTTCTAAAACCTGCGGCATCTTTGGCGACAGAAAGGAGTTTCCCTCCGTCTGAAAGGCCGTGTATACAAGGCCACAGTGAGGGCCGTTCTGCTCTATGGTAGTGAGACTTGGCCCCTTCGGTCTGAAGATCTGAGGAGTCTTCAAGTCTGATCATCGTTGTCTGCGAAGCATTGCTGGTGTCGGATGGCACCAGCGTGTCCGCAACGATGATGTACGTAGGCGAGTAATAGGTTGTGATAATCATGCCATCTCCCTAGAATAACAAATAGGACTGAATAAGTTGCGTTGGCTCGGGCACATGCTACGTATGCCTGGTCACCACTGACCTAGGAGGGCCTTGTTTAGTCTGCCAGGTGTAGGGTGGCGCAAAGCTAGAGGTGTACAGAAGTTGACTTGGCAGCGGGAAATGAAATCAGTGACGACCAAACTTGGTGCCTTCGGTCCGTCTCGCCTTCCAGGTTAAAGTCCACGTGACTCGCCTTGTGCTTGGCTCGAGAGTTTACAGGACATGGCTCGCAACCGACACCAGTGGCGCGTCTGCAGCCGTCTCCTAGTTGAATTGCTTATTTAAAGTGTGTTCGGTGCTGAGTTATCTGCGGGGTAATGGCTGATTATGACGTGGAGCAGTAAAAACCGAAAGAAAGCTGTTTCGCTTATGTCACCTTATTTTTGCATGATAGCCAGCTGTTTGTGACAGTATGTTGTTAACACAAGGTGTAGGCAACTTGACCCTGTATGTTTGATTAGGGTATAATGGTTTTCAGGTAAGTCCTCCTTCTCTCCCTCTTATTATTCTTTATTCCTTAGGTTATCTTGGTTGTATGGCAGCGAACCATCAGTTCAAATGGCTGATGTACTGCTGTTAATTATGATGTGTCCGAAACACACGTACACAATAACAGCGACATGACAAATCTTTGACTCCCTGGTTCTGAATCTGACGATGATGAACACAGTTCGCGTCTTGAGGGTTGCCGAGTCAATGGCTGCAAGTAATATCTACGCGACTTGGATACCGGTAAATCGCCGTATATGGGCGGTTCAACTTCGAACCTCTATCGAGGTTAATAAGCACCCTATGAAGAGAAGGCGCCTTTTCGTCGTTTCCGTATATGCTCCTACTGACTGCAGTTCGGAGGGTACCGAAGATGACTTTTCTTACCATATTTCCTCTCTTTTCCGCATGGAGAAGAATACTGACATCGTGATTGTTGCTGATGACTTGGATGCCCAAGTGGGTCGTCTTTCATATTAGGAACAACACCTGGAAGCGCGTTTCGGAGTCGATGCATGCCAAACAGACAATAGTGATCGATTCCTGCAATTGTGCGCCGACCACAATCTTTATATTAGCAATACCGCTTTCCAGCACAAACGTTCACAAAGCGTCAGCTGGCTCCCACTGAGTTCCACAATTACCTGGAAGCAAATTGAGCATATTGTTATCAGCCACAGATGGCGGATTTCAGTCCAAGCGTGTCGGTCAATTTGGAGCACATGCTTGGATTGTGATCATGTCTTTGTGCTTGTAATCCTGGGACTCACACTTCCCACATCAAAAAAGCGCCCATCTTGTAATATTCTTACCTGTAAATGAACTCTAAGTCTGTGGTTCTACAATACCATAACGAACTGGCCCGCCAATTGTCAGTGATGAATAAGATTGGATCGTCGCAAGTGGACCATGAAGAATGACATTGACGCTTGCTGTGCATCCAACATGAGACGTTACAAGTGTGAATAGATTCCTGAAGCACCGATTAGTTAGATGGAAGCGCGTAAACGGGTTCCGATGAGCAGAGTTTCAGCGCGTCAGTAACCCTCTGAAACAACCTCTGACAAGGAGACTTCGAGTTGACCGGGAATGTTGGTGGGTTGCAAAGGCCCGTGAGATGGAGGATGCTATTGGAAACAGCCGAGTGCTATTAAAGCTCATCCGCAACACGGGTCCGAGAAAGTCATCACTTAGCAAGACAATAGCTGAGAAAGATTGATTGATCTATCCTCAGCGTCGCCGACTAGCCCGTTGAGGAGCAGTTCAGCTACGATAATGCCGCTTGCCGATTCGCCTGAGCCTACGTGGGAAGTTGAGGTCACATTTCCCACTTTGGAAGAGACTTGATACGAGCTTTTCGTGCTGAAACGAAACAAGGCTTCTAGATCGGACGACCTTTCCGATCTTTGCTGAAAGAGAGTGATGACTCATTGTTGACTGGGCTTGCTTCTCCTTTTAAAACGATTTGGGACACTGAAAAGGGCATTTAGCCTAGCGACTGTCAACTGTTGTGCTTATTTTCTAGAAGGGTCAGCGTACGTTGTGAGAAAATCATCGAGGCATCAGCCTTATTTCCAGTGCCACACGGGTATCATATTTACTGGTCCCTGTGAGGACCGGATCACTGAAAGCCAAGCTAGCTTCCGCTCTAGTCATCGACCACATATTTACTCTTCGCCAAGTGTTGGAGCACAGACAAAGATACAAACGATCGACTATGGTGATTTTTCTTGACTAGAAAGCCACCTTCCAGTTGACCGTGCCAGCTTGCGACACTGCCTATCCATGAAGGGCGTGCCAACTAAACTCCTTTCCATTATGCAGTCTCTCTACCCTGACTCCCAAGGCCGTGTAAGGGTCTACGGGAAACAGTCTTCTGAGTTCCGCACGACAATTGGGGTTCGCCAGAGTTGTCCTATATCTTCCTTCCTTTTCAACTTTGTGATCAAAATCAGCATGAAGGACTCGGTTCTTTCAGACTATTCTAAAGTGGAAGTTCTGTCAGGCGATCGAGCGACAAACCTGGAGTATGCGGACGACATAGTTCTTCTTGGGTCTGATGCATTGGCTCTGCAAACACAACCGCACAGACTTGTGCGTGGCACTGCACGCTTCGGCATGTACTTCGCACCTTCAAAGTGCAAAGTACTGCCGCAAGACTGGGCCGACGCACATCTGGTCTTAGCTATTTCCGAACACCACTAGAAGTCGTAGGTCGGTTCAAACACCTTAGAAGCTGTGCCATCTCTGGTGGTCACATCAATAAGTAAGTTACTTTGCGAATCAGCAGGGTCCGCGTGACTTTCCATAGGCTCAACGGTGATACCAGCCTGTCAGTGAAAGGTAGGGTTCATAACGATGCGATAAGGTCGGTGTTACTATATGGATCAGAGTTGCCTGGTTCGCAATGAAAACATTAACCGCTTGGACGCGTTTGACCACCGGTGTTTGCGGAGTAATGCTCACGTCTGGTGGGAACACCGGGTGAGCAAGAAGCCTTCTGAAGTCTCACTCAAGTGTTTGCTGAATGGTAATCACCTATATTGGCTAGGCCATTCTCAAGATGTCCGTTGGTCGGCTTCCTAGGTGTGCATTATACCCCGTGGCCGCATTAAGTTGGGCGAAACCGTGAGGTGGCCGGTCCAGACGTGGCATAAAATCATGAAATAAATGGCTAATGCGTGTGGTTTTTGTGTAAGAGGGTCTCGGCATGATCCACATTAGTGGGTGGAGAATCTACCAGACATGACGTAGTCGCACAGTCAGTGGCATTCTTGCATTCGGTTTCTTACGTTGAGTTGTAAATATTCATTCAATCCTGATTAGTTTAACTCACTTCTTACCTCCGTCGTAATTGTATTCTGTTTGCTTTATACCCTATCTTCTCTCGTGACGACATGTGTGATGGAAACGGGTACGTCGGCTTTTAATGCCCGGATCGCAGTTATTTAAATGAACTAAGTAAATTCAGTTAACTACCCAAAATGAGTAAAGTTGAAATGCACCCCATCAGTCAGACAGCCGTAATAAGTCCGGAAAGGCATTGCATAGCCATTGCATCATTTCAAAAATGATCAACAGTGCGCATTCCAACTAACTCCTGTCGGGCTAGAACCCGTAAAGCTACTGTCACTAGACCGTAGTTCAGAGCGATGCGTAAGGGAGACGATAACGATCGAGATCACTAAGTTACTATATGTGATATAGCACAATGTGATGCAGCTGTTATGCTGTTTCGTTATCGCATCATCAACTGTGAATAAAAGAAAGAAAAGTGGTATTGCGACTGTGAACCTGCAGTACTACCTGAAATGGCACTGAAAGAAGTGTAAGCCCAAACAGTGATGGTATGATAAGTCAAAAAATATTTAGTCAAGTCTCATGCCATTAATGCAGAAGAGACAAAGTACACTTGAAACGACGCCCAGCATAGAGATGAAGTAGAGCATTAAATTGTGTGCTGCAACGGGGGCATACGGGACTGATGGGGAAGGCTAAACGCACACTGGCTTGGTTTATAGGGGAAGCAGGTAGAAGTTGGGAAAAGGATTTGATGAAAGCTGCTAATTTGATGAGGGTTCAAAAGACTGTCATCGGATGCACCAGATGGTGGTTCGTTCATGCATTCCAGTTGTGTGGCTAACAGCGCTTGGCTTCGCTGTTGTGAGTCGTGTCTTTCGTTTGACAAAATCGATCACAAGATAACGGCGTCAGCAACTATTAGTGAAACGCGACTGTGTCATTGGTTACGTGTGCGGCGCAAATGGACACCATATGCGGGCGGTCAGAACCATCTGTTCTACTGACTAAATGTCGTTGACACCGCCCACTGATTCACCTCACCCGATGCACCGGGTGGTGATTTGTGAGCTATATCAGACCTACTTTCGACAAACTGGGTATTTCATGCGATTGAAGGTTTAAAACAATGAGTTTGCGTAATTATTTTAAACCAAATCAAGTTAAGCCATGAATGTGCTTCATGCACATGCCAGCGGTATGGACAAAATGGGGAACACCGGTAAAAGTAGCAGGCTAACCTAGTGGATGGAGCTAAGATTGAATGTTGAGCTTCGGAGTATTCACCGTGTGTGCAAATCGTGACATGAAATCTTCATTGGGACCTAGGTTAAATATGAGATAGACATCATTGGTTCCGATCACTATGAGCATAGCCGAAATGGCGGATACTCGGTGTTGCTCGATCCAAACACTGTCTAGTGAACAAAGTGTCCTGAGTGCTGCTCCCAGCTCCCGTTATTTCTCTGTTTGATGAGCGCAAGCGAGGATGAGACCGGTCGTCGAGTGGTGTTGGGAGCGGGCAACACGGAAAGGCGATAATACCTTTAAAGTTAACAATCCATGCTTGATTAGGGAAGTACGGGCTCAGTAAAAACGTGGCAAATTGCGGAGGTATGCACAAAAGTAGACAACTTTCCACTTCTACTAATCGAGGAATGTCATACACATTCGGCTAATAAGCTACGAAGGCAGTGATGGGCATCGACGAATATTTCTGCAAGGATGATTTAAGGATTAAATCCTTCCATTTTCCCATCAGAACTAGGAGAATTAAGAGCGATTGCGATAAATTCCTACACCATCCTCTATATCTCCTCACAACCACTGTTTCTGAGTAGCAATGGACAAACCGATGCTCGAATCACCACATATCATCGAAAATACTCAGTCTTTCGGAGTGTGAAAGGGAGTTGTTCGCGCGGATAAAAATTTTTTTTTCACAGGCAGCAGATATCAATGGAGTTCAAATAAATTGGATGTATCGGTGTCAAAAACAGACTATTTTGTGGAAGCAACCACTATACGCGGTCACTCTACGCTTTTAGGCAGATACTGTCTCTGTCTGAGCCCTTCAGCATTGCTTGGACCAACATCTGAATGACTTGTTTTGCAGTGGACCACAAAAGTTGACTTGAAGGTGGGGAAAGCAAAGCAGAGAAATGCGGATAAAAAACTGCTTCAGGTTATGTGCCGATATGAAGTATGGAAACATCTACAACATGGTGCGGCGTGTTAAAATAAATAGAAGCCGTCGGAGGCTCAATTGTTGTGGTGTTCGCTGGGTTGAGCAAGTTAATTGCAGATGTTCCATCACCATTGGAGGTGACATCATCGGTAAAGGTGTGATGGCTGTTTCATAGGAAGAACTGGTGGAAGGCAAATTCAAGGATGGACGGAGGCATTAGCATAGACAAATTTTCGCTTTTCCGTCCAGCAAATAAGACGATTCTATTGTAATTGTGGGAGACGAATCTAAAATGGGCGTCTAAACGCAAGAAATAGACTGATCACATTCTCCATCTATACATTGAGTCAGAACCCTAACAGAGAGGAGGCGGGAAACCTGTTTCCGCTTAAAGTAATGGGTGGCACCCCAGTTAAAACCGTCAACGCAAAAACTAAGCACATAAAACCTCTAATCATTGACCACTCTAGTTCTATTAGCTCAACGTGCACCGAAACACTGTCTAGGGCACTATGAGTTACATGGATGAATTAAGTTTGGATTTAAACCTTCTGCAACCCCACAAACGCCACAATTCAGGGGACATTGAGAAGACAACGATAATCTAACTCATCGAATACATTCGGATAGACGACGTCAACTGCCACCCCTAATATGGCGTTCTGTCATATGAGCCTGCTGATAAGAATGGAACTGCGATACACGACGGAAGTTGACGAATGCAATGTAGCTACGCTTCAGGTTATTATAGTTCAATAAGCAATCAGCAAACGCATCAGTGACGATAGGACTTTTAGAGATTGAAAGTTGTAGGCATAAACGGACAGTATTTGCGGGCTCAGTGCAGCTGCATAACGTGTGAAAAGATTAACGACTTCGAGGTCTTCATATCTCTGTAAAGGGGAAGCCATGAGAAGAACGCGTCTGGAATACCAAAAGCCGGGTTGAAAGCGTTATGGGGGAGTAAAACTAAAGTAACCTCCCGACAAATTCGTGCGCATTGTGTTGTGTGTGATCGACCAGGACACGGGTCTAGTGTTGTACGCATGCAACAGGCAGAAGCATAACCTACTGTTTTCCCAGTGGTAAAGTCATGCGAATCACTCGTGTAGACATGTGGATAAGGTTGCTTAAGCGATGAATGCTCTATGGGTAAAAGTAAACCCTTGAAACCTGACAGCCAATGAAATCGGACGCCCAGTGGTAGGAAATAAGGGCCATTGATCGGTGTGCACGACCTAGATAACGTAAACGAGCACGGCTGGTGCGATTTCATTGCCACTCCGTGGACTGAACATCGTGCACATGGAAGATAGTATTTTTTATATTTTTATATGCGGCAACAAATGAGTGCGCATCATACGATTTGGTAAAACGGGCGCATAGCTGACGGATGGGCATAATCAGCACGCTTATATATTCGGTCGCTCCATTCACAGATTAGTGTGAGAACTGGCTATCGTGTACAGTATCTCGATTCGTTGAATTGTCGACCCCAACCCGTAACCAATGTGGTTCATAGGTGACAAGTAAAATAGGTGGTGACCAAACGGGCTCACAGCACGTTCACCTGCTGTGAACTAGGCACTGATGTATCGATGTGATTCAGCCCGTTTACAACATTCGTCCCACATATACCTAGCGAGAAGTATCGGAAAGAACACGAATATAATCACTGATACAAGCCGTGATTTCGTAAAATCACCGCGAACTCTGTAGGCTAGCGAACAAGAAAAATAGAGACAAGTAATCGGGCATTAGAAGCGTGACTCAAATCAGGAAGTTTGACAGCTACAGGTGACTTCGACTGCAATTCTCGTCATCAGCCCGTGTAATGGACGAGTTCCGTACTGGCCATAATCAGTGCAGCCCGAGTCACCATGTGCTATACACAATAGCTTGAAGTCACTTTTACCGGATAGTCAAAGTCAACGATTTACGGTATATAGAGTTTATCAGTTATAAATGGTGATTACTGACCGGTACGGAAACCTAGAGACAGCCGTCTCACATGGGAAGACCAGCTTATAGTAGACAAGACATTCATACAACGAAAATAGGTGAGATTAGGCGCCAAACTGAGTGTGTTGACCTTCACATGCAATTCAAGAGTATTCCTCGTGAAAAGACTGGTAGTTTCATTTGTCGTCTTCAGGAGTCACTGAGCTAAATGCTTCTAAGGGGTAACTCCCACAATCGCGGTAAAAAAAGATGATAATGAGGCAAAGGAAAGAGAGGAAGAGGAGCAGACAACAATGGGAACGTTTGACTGAGGGATTGATGATATGATGAGGATGATGAGGTATGAGCCTAGGTTCGAGGACACAACCAGTGACTTGGTTATTCCCATAAATCCCTCCCAAGATGAAAGGAATCAAAGCAACTTAAGATCACCACCAAGCTCGTCAACAGGTGGTCCTAGAGGGCACACGCAATCGGTGCACTAGGTGGAAAGAATTCGCCGAAATGAGTGACCAATACACACGTGAAGAATGTGATCGAACGAACACGAGCAAAATACTCATCCACCTGCCAACGAAAGTTCCATATGGCTTACTGGCAAGATCAAGAGGGACGGAAAAGGACACTGCTTTCACAGTGATAAAGCCGAATAAAAATATAGGTTTGCGAGATCTGGCAACTAAAAGCAAACATCACATAAAAGCGCAGACCCAACAGGCGCATGGACAAGTGGTTAATGAAACATCGCACACAAAGCAACCAACAAATCAAGGAAGCATGCACAAGTTAGGTAGTCGCAAAATATACTGACGAATTAACTTGGTAGTAGTACTCGCAAGTCGAGCAAATGAAAGACTGTATGAAAAGCAACACGTTCCATGGCACCTACTCTACTCTTTATGACTTATTTCCAAACTAAGTGTTGAAGCAGATGCCTCAGTAATTTGTACGGAGCGTGGACCTACTTAAACTGTTAAGTATCAACATTATTTTCAAAAAGTTAATGGCTATGCATTCACATATACTTGACAAGGGAAACATATATTTCGAATCATGTGCTATAGCGAGCATTCGCAGCGATGACACGACCCTGATGAGTCAAAAACAGATACTTAGCTCTTAAGCAGATGACAGACGGTTTAACGTACACGGTCCACAAATGGGGACCGGCGCAGTTAAAGTCCGGAAAGAACGATGCGGTTTAATGCTATAAAAGATAAAGCGCTCCGCGATAAGTGTGCCCTACAGCAGCGGCCAATGACAGAATTACTTCGCATATAGGCGATGGTAAAAAGAAATACTTAGGATTTGAATGAGGTTGGATCAGACACGATTGGACCGTATGCAAAGGAAAAAGAATGAAAAGGCGGGAACCCAAGCTTAATCACTGTTCCAGCACATTATCTGAAACGACGTCCAGAGCTAAAAGCGCAAGTTCAAGGATGGTATGATTGAATGTCGAAGTCAACGCTATACTATAAAGGAGAGGATTGCAAACCGAACTACCTTCCCAAATGCATCTGATTACAATAGTGGTCACTGGTATAAGAGAAGGCTTGATAGTATGGAGGGCAGAAACGCCAATGGCGACAAGTATTCTGCATAGTGTTTGTGGAGACGGAACCAGCAAGAAATAATAATTCAGCAGCCTGAGAATAAAGGTGAAGACAGGAACAAGGAACCTAGAGAGTAAGGCGGTATACAGATGGAATTAGCGCCAGTTCGGCGTTAGGCACACGCCTGTTCAAACGCAGGTAAAAGAGCGGTCGGTGAGCGAACAAAATTATACTATAAGAGAGGATCGGTAGATTCACTTCGGTTCCATAGGGTTACCACCACATTCAGGGGTCCCATCAATGTACAGAAGACCACACGCGGAGAACTTGGACGATGGGGAAGCCAGAGAAGCTGTTGGAAGATGGGGATTTTCTTGAAACACTTTGACATCAATACCAGGGCCACTGTTGAATACAAGTAGGCATGTATGGGTGGTTTGGCACAAGTGACCGCATTCGTGAAAAATGAGAGTCAATGAAAGGACTACTTTCTTACATCATGTGTATTGAAGCCGTAGCTGAGGCGGCATGGGAAACGCAAACTAGGCAAATCAGCATATGTACAAGAATAAGGGGGACAAACCAGAGGCAGGACACCACCGGTCGGGATGAAGCTTCGTCTCCGAGGAATAGCCAGCATAAAATAAATCAAATTGCTGCATAGGAACGGAGAGTTGCATAGGTAATGGGACAACGGTAAGCGACCGACGGCAATAGCTGTGTGAGCTGAGAAGACCCGAGAGATGAATGCAAAAGAGGTAGAGAAATGGCGTCGACGAAGAGGAGCAACAGATGCAGTCGAAACGATTGAAAGTGAACAAGCAAGAAGCTTGCTAAACGGAGGGGGAAAGCAGCCAATCCACCGGTCAACAAGCCAAGTAATAAGAGTGTGTCGCTGTGCTGGCAAGTGGAACCGAATGGATGGTGGCGAAATAACTAACACGTGGTGAGATCAGGAGAATGGTGAAACAACGCCAGGGCAGCAAATGAGTAGATCAGCAAACGTATGGGGGATTCGGAGATGCGCCAGTCATCGAGCAAATTTGGAGAAGATGTAGACCATCACTGAGCACAAGACGATCATCAACGGAATGATGGCGAACAAGGAGAACTGGAAAGGAAAAATAAAATGTGGCATTACAACTGGAGCAGAAACGTGAAACAAGGAAAGTAAATCAAGGTAATATAGGCGAGTAATGTAACGAATTGATCATATGCAATCTAAAAACATTTAAACGCAGAAGTAAGAAAGGTAATAGAGTAAGTAGTATTTAGAGTATTAATTAACAAAATTAGAACTAAATCTTGCTACTTACGAGTAATATAAAATAAATAGCCTCATCTAGTTTCAGAAGGCTATGGGTATGGCGTCTAGTGAGAGGATGTCATCACCTCGCAGGCTAACCACCGTCAGTGACAATAGAAGATAGGCGGTGCTATATCCCAGTTAGCTTGAAAATTATGTAACCCAGCCAACGTCCCCCATGGCTCAGTGGCTGAACCTGCTGGCTAGTTGGCATCTGCCTCTAGCGGTCACGGGTTCGATCCTGCGTAAAGGACCGACGGAATGTGCACCACTGAAGAGCCCCAATAAGGCGAAACGCCTCTGGCGCTTTTCCGGACTAGGCTGTGCTATGTAGCTTGTGAACTAATGGGATGAAAAACCTCAAACAAATTATGAGAAAGGCGCTGACGTTGCATACTCCTCGAAAAGGCGATGATAGCATGATGGAGCCGCCAAAACATAGGATGACGGAAATGACCGAGCATACAAAGGCAGAGAACAACACGGAAGTGGAACAGTAAGACCGTGCAGTTAGTTGGGATGTTGTCAAAAAGTGGAAGAAATGAGGATAAGAAACAAGCTGCAACCACTATAGGTTTTTGCGGTTAAATTTTACAGCTGGCAGCGCAACCCTGTGCGTCCATGGCATTAAAGTGGCTTAGAAGAATATCCGGATCAACCCAACTAAGTGTCGTAGGTGGAGAACAATGTAACCTGGAGAACAGAAAAATACCGGGGGAAACTAACAGAGTGAACAAAAGCAATTGCAAAGTCGAGTTTGATAATCAGAACATTGACGTAGGGCGGACAACAAGTAAGCAGTTGAAAAGAGCTAACAAAACCACTCAGAGCACTAAGATAGATGGCGCGATTGTGTACAAGGATTATTTTGAAGGTAAATGAACTGCAGGTGTTTGGAGAAGAGACGTAGAGCGGTGTGGACGATAACGACCAGAGAGAGTGCAAAAGGTCTCAAGGTAACAGGGATAATTATGTACAAATGGCGCATCGGAGGGCATACAGCGCATATAATTAGTCTCTTTAATGCGTACACGCACATGTATTCATCGTCAAAGCCTCGGCGGGAAAGCACAACTGAATCGTTATCCGATACACTAGTGCATCGTCATTCAGTACGTGCTGGCCCCTAGCCGCGGTAAACAGAGGCTAATAAGCATGATTAGATGGACCACGCATCGGAAATAGTCGCAAAGCGCATCAGGACGCAGGTGCAAACAGGCTATTGGAAGATCGACGATGAGAAAATATCCTGCACTAATCCGAGTCCTTGGGTTGGCCACTCGAAACACCTTACATGGACAGACAGAGTGGTATTGAAATATGCTGTACGCAAGGGCCCAAACTACCAAGCACCTCATATCAAGTTGGTGCCCCTTGGACGTGATGGGGAAGCATTGGCACAGTTCGGATGCAGAGATTTAGACAACAACAACAACAGTACAGTACGCTGCCATACAACCACAACGACCTACGAAACGAATAAAAACTAGAGGGAGAGAAGGTGGACCTGGCGGAAAAGTCTAGTGCCTTAACCTGACATTCAGCGTTAAAAAGTCTACATCCTGTCAACAATATACCGTCAAAAACAGCTGGTAATCATGCAAAGATAGCGCGACATCACCGAAGCAGCTTCCTCGCGGCTTTCACTGCAGCGGGTCATAATTAGCTTCGCAGATAACTCCGTAATAGATACTTTAAACAGGCAGTGCGACTAGGAGACGACAGCAGACACGCCACTGGGGTCCACTGCGAGCCATGTACTGTAACGTCTCGATGCAAGCACAAAGCTGGTCAAGTGGACTATAGCCTGGAAGGCAACGGACCAATGACAAAGAGGTTGGTCGTCAGTGATTTTATTTTCAACTGCCAAGTTAACTTTTGCTAATCTCGGGTCTTTCGCAATCCTACACCTGACGCGGGGTAGTGAAAGTCACAAGGAAGCTGTCTCACTGATGTCGTTTAGCCTCGTCCGAAATTCAGCTATCCGTGACCCCATGTTTTTGGTAAGGTGCAGGGGCCTTGACTCTGAATGCTCGCTTAGGGTGATCAGGTTTTACATTAGGTCGACCTTCTATTTCTATTACGGTTTTGCACTCTACTGGTCAGTGTGGTTGAAAGGCTGATATCGGTTCACATGGCCGATGTACTGCTGTTGACGGTTAGGAAAAAACAAGACATATAAAGACACAAACTAGGACAGATTTCCAAGTATCTGCATTGTAGTCAAAATGTCATCAGTTCGAATAAGCGGTCACCTTCAAGTATCCATAGGATGAGTGCGACTGTTGCTGGTAGCGTGGCAGCGAAGCGTCGGTGCGACGTCGAGACATACTGCTAACACTTAGGATCGCAAAAGAAGTTTAAGTGCGACAGCTGTTTTACATATAAAGATGCGGACGGCCTCCGCCTGCTTGAGGATTTCGTATTGCAACTGATAACTGCAAACGCCAAATTTGGGACAAGCTGAGGAGCCGCATAGAGTAGCTATTCATCAATTGATGACGCGGGTGATCAGGTAGCAAGAAATGATATGAGATCTCGAAATACGTCTTCTTAGTGTTCGTTTGAAATGATCATCGTTGTGTGTGTACAGACGCCGGAAAAGATGCCGCACCTGGGATGCATGACATACACGCCTACGTGAAATAGCATATGTAGCGGTGGAGAGTGCCTATCTGCTTGACGCTACCGTAGCGAGAACAAATTTCTGGGGACTACCAATGGACCCTGGGAAGTGAGTTGGGTGCAGTCAACATGAGCTTAGACAGTGGCCACATGATACAGTCACCATCATGGAGGTGGCTGGTATGTACGCTTTCACCCTCATTGATCCATGACGGTGTACACACGAATAGCGCGTAATACTGTGCTGCAAATTGAATTCCCGTTGAGGATGCATGCAGACGGAATGCGCGTGGCTCCGGAACGGCAACGATCCATACAAGCATATAACCTGCTGGCATGCACTCAGGTTTACACTGAATCTCGGATGTGTGGGTGGTACATCACAGGCCTCCCATTAATCTTCGCAGGATGCACATAGTTGCAGTGACAAGTGAGTATCAAAGTGGGTGGTGTCAATAACAACAGATGTGTAAGCATAACAAAAAAACCACCAAAATAATGACATACGCAATAACCAACTAGCTAATATTAGGTCTGGTACAAATGCAGGAACATTTCGCCCAGAACTGGAAAATTTCTTGGACCAGAGCTCGATAATGACCATGTTTCATTAGGAAAATCCCCAAATGCATTCTTCCACAATGGAAAATCCATTGCACAAAACACAGCACCAACGAAAAGCATGTATTTCAGAGTGCTTTAATAATACAGAGGCCAATGAAATTATGGATCACTCGTGCATAAGTATGATCGTAACTGTACTAATGGTCTACACCGGTTGCAGGGAAAGCCTCTCGCAGATTCGAGAAATGTAGGCGTTATTAAACCAATGTCATGCAGATAGAATTAATGTCACTGAAGATAAGCAAGTGCGGGGTCTAATAGCAACTTAGTGCTTGACAATAACATGGGTGAATAGGGTACGCAATCAGATCGAATACACGTTTCAGGAATTTCGGCTGCAACACTCCTGACGGGAGGATGCTAAGATGGCATATTTCGTGAAAGAAACAAAAACAGGTTGAAGTATTAGGTCGATGTACAAAAAACTGACAAGAAACTCACAGCGTTCCCAGAGGATTGAGAAGACCGTGATGAGCCCTCGCCAAGGGCAATCCTGCTGAGGGATGCAGGCGCAAGAGAAGTCGATTGAAATGAATGCGGTTCAAATGAGGAAGCGTTCGCATGTAAGGAAGTGAGATCGATGCAGCTATTTGGTGAAGGATTCACATTGGCCCTAACTGCGTCATCAAGTGCAGCCTGTAGCTGCTCGATCCGATGGGTACATGCCGAAACCTGTATGAATGAGGAACAGCATGATAAGTCCCTGGGCAACCACAGCCGAAACATTAAGAAGAAAGTCGTAATGTCGCAGTGTTGAGGAGGAAAAGAAGTAAACCAATGTAGTAAAAACTTAAGTGATCGATATAAGACTTATCAAAAACGGACAAGGGAAAGATTGCAAAGCATATAATTGACATGGTTAATGCCTAATGCAATGCGAGATTTAGATTCGAAACAGTCAGACATCGTAATCGTGGACAAACGTGATCGGACAAAATCCCAGGTTCCCGGAGGATGATGAAAAATACTACCCACCAGTTCACGAGATTATATGACGGAACCGGATCTCATTTGATTGCGGACTATCGCCCCATGAGAAGGGGAACGCATAATGACAACACCTGCTTTAACAGGAATCACAAAACGTTCAAGGATGACAGATCGGACTTTTAACGAAATGCTTCAAGTGATCAAAGCCGATGAGATAGACGCAAGTGAAGTCAGTTTCAAGAGTCGAATAGACCGTGCGGTAGCTCAATCTGTGCTGAAACGCGCATGTTGATATTTGGTTACCAAATAACAGTGATCACCTCCGCAGTTAACCTGCGTAACGAACTAATGCTCATGTGACTGGGCCGTAGGTCAACAGGCACTCAAACACCTCCCAAAATGCTTATGACCTACGCAAAGCCCGCGTCGACATGGATCTCACGACACCTGTTAATGCAAGTGCTCTGGCAAGCAATTAAGTAGCAGTGCGAATTTGTGATAGCACTTAAGAGTCAATCAGTGGATGCAGGCAAATACTAGTGGGGAAGACTCCATAATCGGCCGGTGCCTTTTTCACAGGAACATCAGTTTTACAATATGTGCTGCGGACACATCCGATATCCCGAAATATCCTTACGTTGTTTTTATTTATACTAATGCAAAGGTCGCCACTGTTGTCCATCATCGATCTTTGGGTAAACCTCAAGATATTGCGCATTGTGCTCAATTCATTGTCAAATAACGTTTCGGAAAGGTAGGAATGGGTAATCCTGGTCGGAATACTGGCCCTTGACGCTGTCCTCTCAGCAGAATGCAAGTTTGGATTGTTCTTTCAAGAAATGTGCAATTGTTGCTTACTGGCACCGGGCCGTTTATTCTAGTGATACCTGTATGTTCGGTTCAGTTGAACAACTATGAGCACCGAAGTGCGGTGGATCCAGTTGCCACGACTCAAATCGCAAGAAAAACAATAAATAGCAACAGCAAGATAGTGGTGCTAAAGTCAAATGGAATTAATAAAAGACGGAAGCAAGGAGGTGCATTAAAGTAAACAGAATGGAACAAAATTTATTGACCATATGCAAGGAATCGAACGCAGAAACGCCACTGACTTCGCCAGTCTGATACGGTCTCCAACCATTGGTGTGGACCATCCCGAGACTCCATCCACGAAGACGGCACGCATCAGCCTGATCAAGTCTCTCAGTCAATTCCATCATGCCACTATGCCACGTCATGGACTAGGCGCCTCAGTTTCACCAAAATTGGTGCAACTACGGTGTATAGTGCGCCCTGAGGAAGCTGGTCAATTGACATACGGAGGACGTAGCGCAGCCAACGAAAGCGACTAAGATTTATCGAAGACTCGAGAGAGGCATCAGAAGGCTTCTTGCCAAAAAACAAACTGGCGGACCTCAGCATTACCCACCCGGTGTTCTAACCAGTCGTGAGCAATACTCCACAAGCACCGGTAGTCAAAAACGGCCATGCGTTTAATGTCTTCGCCGCGAACTGAACCGGTCTCTGATCCACACAGTAAGACCGATTTTACCGCAGTGTTATACACCCTACCTTTCACCGACAGGCTGATATCCAATCGTCTCCATGGATGGTTGAGCCTTTGGAAACCCACACCAGCCTTGCTGATCACCGCAGTAAGTTCCTCGGCGATGTGACCACCAGAAGTAACACAGCTACCAAGGTAAGTGAACCGATGCACCAATTCCAGTGGCTGTTCGGTGATAGCTAGAACCAGAGGTGTTCGGTCCAGTGCTGCAACAGTACTTTGCACAATGAAGGGGCAAAGCACACGCCGAAGCATGCAACGCCGCACTAGTCTATCCAGCAGTGTTTGCACAGCCACTGCGCCAAATCTAAGAAAAGGTATGTCGTCTGCATACTGCAGTTAGTCGGTCATTTGACAGAAATTCCACTCCATTAAACTGAAAGAACAAAGTCACTCATTATCATTTCGATCACAAAGTTGAAGAGGAAAGGAGATATAGGACAATTCTGGCGAACTTCACTTGTCATGGGAAGCTCAAGAGATAGTTTCCCGTAGACCCTTGCACGGTATCGGATGTCACGGTAGAGAGACATCAGAATGGAAAGGAATTTAGCCGGTACGCCCTTCATGGATAGGCAGTGCCACAGGCTGGCGCGCTCAATAGAGTCCAAGGCAGATATCAAGTCAAGGAAAACCACCACTGTCGGTCGTCTGTACGTGTGTCCCTGCTCCAACACTTGGCGAAGAGTGAATTATGTGGTCGATACAACCACGATCAGAGTGGAAACCAACTTAGCTTTCAATGAATCGGTTCTCGCGGGAACGAGTAAGTCGCCGCGGAATGAGACCAGTGACAAGTTTGGATGCAATGAAACCAAGGCTGATGGCTCGATGATTTTTGTACAAAGTACGATGAATCTGGTTGAGGAGAAGCACGACAGTTGACAGTCTGAAGGTATCTCATCACTGTTTCAAATCGTGTTAAATATAGTAATGAGTCACGTCAACAAAGGGTCACCTCCATCTTACAGCAAAGATAGAGGAAGGTCGTCCGGTCCAGGAGTCTTGTTCCGTTTCAACACAGAAAGTTCATCTCGAAAATCTTCCAAAGTGTGAAGCGTGACACCTACTACCCACATTGGCTCACACGATTCGGCAAGCGGCAGCGTCGCAGCAGACCTGCTGAACTGCTTCAAAATATCCCGCCAAACGTGTTATTCGACGACGCTGAGAATGGATCAACAGTCCATGTTTCTTAGCTAACTGATGGTTTTCTCGGACCCGTGCTCCGAATGAGCCGGAATAGCACTCGGCTGTTCCCAATCGTCCTGGCTTTCTTCATCTCACGGGTCCTTGCCACCCATCAACATTCCCGGTCAATTTGAAGACTCCTTGCGATGTGTCGTTGCAGAGGGTTACAGACACACTGAAACTCAGTGCCCACTGTTACTTGTTTCCGTGCTTCGATCAGGCTCATCAATCAATCCCTCAGAGACCCATTCGCAGTGATGATGTCTCAAGCTGGGTGCACAGTATGCGCCAAAGGCATTTGGAATGGCACACATGAGATGATCCTAGTTAGCTTTCGGTTCACTAACCCCATTCATCAGTGAAAATTGATGGGCCAGTTCGTTGTGATATTGTTGAACTACAGATTGCGAGTAAAAGTTACAGGTAAGAGGTCAGAAGATAGGAGCTTTTTTGAAGTGGGAAGAGTGAGCGCCAAGCGTGCGCACAGTAGACCATGGTCGGAATCCAGGCACGTGCTCCAAATTGACCGACAGTCTTGGACTGATATGTGCCATCTGTAACTGATGGCAATGTGGGTGCAGGTCATAGAGGGATTCGGTGGGCGCCAGGTGACGTGGTGTGAAGGTTTGTGCTAGAAAGCAGTGCTGCTGAGGTAAATGTTGTGCTCGACTCACAGTTGCGAGAATCGACCATAATTGTCGGTTTTGAAGCGCCCTCCCAGGTGCTGTTCAGAGTCTGAAAGACGACCCACTTAGGTATTATTGTCACCAGCAGCAATCACCATATTCTTTGCCATGCGAAGAAGAGGTGGCAGGTGTCGATAGAGATCGACTTTGATACCATCTGAACTACATTCAGTAGGGGCATAAACTGAGGCGATGAAAAGGCACCTTGTCTTCATACGATGCATATTAACCCCAGTAGAGGTTCAAAGTCGAACCGCATACATGCGGCTGTTCACCGGTATCCAGTCGTGCAGATTAAGTTCGGCATGTTTGCTGAGGGCAATATCAGCACCATAAATACCTTGAGTCATTGACTGGGTATCGCCACAGACGCGAAGAGTGTAGCAATCGTCGTCAGATACAAAACCATGGAGTCGAAGATTCGTCACAACGCTGTTTTCTCGTATGCCTGTTTCGGAGACACAGCAAACCTCAATACCAATAGAGTGAAGAGTCGGGGTCAGTGCTGCCTGTTGGTTTATCTGTCATAGAGTGTGGACGGTAAAGGTACAAATGTGAAGTGAAACTCAAGGTTTGATGGAAGATCTACATGTATCGATGGCAGCAGCGGCGAGGTCAGCGGTAGTCTCTTGCCCAATAGACGGGGAGAGAGAAAAACAAGAGGAGGCAGTATTGTCGACGTAATCGAGAGGGTGGATGATACGCTCCGGCTGCCCATTCCGAGGGCGGATTTGTTCGAGGTGTCTTACCTCTAGCCTTGGACACAACAGTCTGACCTACAAGCCAGTGGGGAGCGAGTCCAGCTAGGGAGTGTGAATGCAGAAACCCATTAGGATCTGCTTGAGGCCTGTCACAAACAGCCTTTGAAGAGTTAGAACAATGCATATATGTTTTACGACCGTATTATGTTACGCAGTTACAACCACGGCCAGCTGGTGGGAGTTGCAGCAATTTGACCAGGGGCTGCTTGGCTTGAGGCGGGCGGTATTAAACCGTTGAGCACCGGAAGGTGCCCTCCGACTGTCAGAGACTGCGTAGCGCTCGTGATCTATGCCAATCGAGTTGTGAGCTTATAACCGGTAGACATGTTGCCTCCCATGGGAAAAAGTTCATCGATCTCTCCCTAATCTCCGAAGAGGATTCAATTGTGAGATTGAGTTAGTTTGATTCTTAACCATTGACCTGTTTGGTGTGAGTGGCTCTGAAAGCACTTGGAAAGTGCCAACCAGCGTAGCTTAATGGGGCACGGAGGTACGCAAACGATCGCACTACCTTAAGGTCCAGTCTCCTTGCGACGACATTTGTGTACGGTGTCTCTTTTTCCATTTGTACAAATACAAACTTCTGATGATGTCATTTGAGCCCATCCGTAATCGGTGTTTTAGAATGATGAAGATGTGCTCGTCTGGGCACATAAAGCTTATCTTGACTTGACTCCCAATGAGTTGTACTCCCCATTGACGCATATGCTCTCACTAGCGAGCAAGTGAGTGGCATTATCGCTGCAAATTCATTTGCCTCAACTTGCTAAGAAACAGTGTGTTAGTTTCAAAATCTTTCGCTCGTGAGAAGAAATACAGACAAGTCAGATATGAGTAATAGATTCACATGGAAAACCACAACAGTCAGGAGAAATTCAGGCAGCAAACGGTGTAGCGGGAAGCTAAAACAAGTGACAGAAAGTAAACACCGTTCTGGAGATACAAACAAACATAAGCTCTACTAAGCCAGTTCGCCATTAGACTAGTGAAACGCTCAGATGAACAGTACATGATGGAATTCGTCCGTTAGTGCCCCCTCATTACTCAGCACTCTTCTGGATGTACCTTTTCTAAATCGTATTAAGTAGAACATGTCAGCCGAACAAGTCCAAGTGAAGAATCGGCGTCTTTCAGCACTGACGGGGAGTTACCAGTGAAATCGGGAGTCAGATCCCAATTCAAGAACGCAAGTTTATACGAATTACATCGACACAGGGTTCCGAAAATTAAACCGCTGAGTTGAGTTCTCACACTTCAGCAGGAGAGATGGTGACAACAAGAGTAGAATGGACTGAGGTTATGTAGGCTCGGTATAATGTTCGGTCCAGCAAAATGGAGAGAAAGTCAATTGTGCACAATAAAGTATGATCAGAAATCCGACAGCTGTTACAACAACCAATTAGAGCAGGCAGACAATATATAGTCGCCGGCCTTGTTATCAAGTTTGGCACAAGGAGGTTTCAGCTCGATAGATGACAGGATCGCAAGTGCGAATAACAACAGTAGAACATTGCTCTGCGAACGGGGGAATGATACCGAGGCGAAAGCTCGAGAAGAGTCATCATAGCTAGAGCGACCCCGGAACAAGAAATGGATTCACATCGAATTATACAAACCGAGATGAAAAGGAAAGGAACTGGTAAACCATGGAGTTACAAGGCAAAAAGCAAAATGCATAACGCTTAGAAAAAAGGACAAATACTTAGGGGATACAAAGAAGATCGGCATTACTGTTTTTTCACACGCCAATGTGCACTGCCTTAAGTTTAAGTAATTAATGCTTAATAAATCGAAAATCCAGGCAAAATTGCGTGCATCGCTTCCACTACATCCAAGTTTGCACAACTGCCTCGAGTGTTGTGAGGCACTGACATTCTTCATCCTTGGGTCCCGAAAAGAGTAGACGTACTTCGCCGGCGATGACTAGGCAAGATGTCAATATTTCCATACCTTGTCGCCAAGTGGTCAGCTGGCCATTACGCGCCCTTTTCCAATGCGGCATTGCTTACGCAAATAGGACACGGCGTGGTAAACGCTCATTACGAATGCGTATAACGTGACCAACCCATCTCAATTAGCGTAGCAGAACAAGCTCACAGAGGGAGAGACCGGTCTTGAGCAGGAAGCGATAGCTGACATCATTGCTCACTCGGGCGATCCTCCGGTAATAGCCAATGCCAAAGGCCGAAAGTTTAGCATGTCACCTACACGGAGCGACCAGGATTTGCATCCATACAACAGCACAGCGCGAACATTCGTGTCGTAGACCCTGCCCTTTAAAGAGAACTAAATGCGTCGTTTACAAAAATCGACCGGACTTACGCGATTTGAAGGGGAAGCACCAACCCAATAGTGCCATCACCAGAAATGCACCTCCCTAAGCAGGCAAAACTGTCCACGTGTTCTAGCTGTATGCCTTCGATGGTGAGTTGGGGAAGGGGTGATTGTTAATCCTGTAACAGCACTTTACACGTGGAGGGGGTAAACCACATACCATACCCAGACGTTTCAAACACCAGTCGGTTCATTCAATTGCATACCAAGAAAATCGTCACCGACCAAGGCCATATGAAAAGCGTAATCGAAGTCGGTTGCGCGATCAACTGGAACTGTAGCACTTCTAAAGCTCCAAACAACATCTCTCCGATCACAAAGTGGAGGAAAAACGGAGAGACAGAACATATAGTCGCACATAATGGGTGACAAGGGAGTGCGAAAGCTCGCCGTAGGGTCTCAAGCTGTCTGTAATATGGAGGCATAGTGCCCAAAGTATGACGACGTAGTTTTCGGGAACGCCACTTAGTAACCAATATCGCCATAAAGTAGATCGGCCTACTGATGGACTGCAGCCCGAATGTCCAAGAAGGTGAGGACGGTGCGCCTGTGGTAGATGACGACGTTCGTGGAGCTGACGAGGTGTGAATATTAGATCCGACCGTGACAAAAACCAGTCTGCCCCACACGTTAGTGTTTCACGTGTTCAGGCTAGAATACAGAGCAGGATGGATGCTAGTAACTTGGAGGTAACCGATGCCAAACGGATCCCTCTGTGATTAGCGTGTGAAGTAAGAGTACCTTTTTTGAAGAATGGGATAGTTAATGACTCGTCCCATGAAGAGGGTACCATTCTTTCTTGCCATATATTCAAGAATAGAGATGTTAGCTCAGTAATAACTGTTGTGACACTGTACCTGAACAATTCTGAGGGAAGCTCGTCCGAGCCCGCAGCATGAAAATGCTTCAGGTGTTGGATCTTAAGAGAAATCGTTGCTTCAGTGGGTGGTTCTAGTGACATTGCCCATGGCATGCGATCGAGTGTGCTATGTGCAAAGGTAGACAACGAGCAGTCACTGAACTGAGATTGGAAGTACTCAGTACATCTGTCTATAAATCTATGCAAGTTAACGATTTGTGTCGCATCTGCCTCACAGATGACTTCTCTGATGCCTGACACCCTGTGCACAATAGTCCGAATGAGTTGGGGAATAGCCTGAGCGTATCTCCAGTGAGAGCGGCGGTCTTCGACTACAAGGCACGTTCGGAACACCAAACTTGCCGATCGCCGCGAAGGGTTCGCTTGAGTTGTCGACTGACAATGGGGTCTTTGTTTACTGGGAGAGTTCGAAGGCGGTCGAACAGTGCAGAGAGCGCGCACAGATCAAACCTTTCGAGGAGCTGACCTACAGGTTGTGTTGGTTATGGAGGACGGACGCCAGGTGACAAAGTGCCTGAAAGTTGAAGCTGCCGTTATCTTCCCACAGAGTGAGAATACTGGTTCCAATATCCGACCGATTCTCATTCAGTGCGCGATGACCACCAAGGTGGAATTTTCCTAGTAACAGGTGATCAAATCGTGCGTTGAAGCCTACTGCGAGAACAGTGAGGTCCGATTTGGCAGCTTGGAGTAACAGCTGCTGGAGTTGGTGATGGAAACCGTCCTTGATTGATTCACATATGTAACCGGTTAGTGCATAAGCGAAGAATACAAAAAGATTGCACCTTCTAGTGCAATGCCTGTTAACCCTTCATGAGAGTTGAGTGGACCTGCACATAGTCCGGTTGTCAACCGGAAAACAATTCAGGAGCGCGGCCTCGGCTTTGCTGCCTAATGTCACGCCAACGCCAGTGAAATGAGCTGAAGCTGCTTCCGCATCTCCAGACAAAGAGGTTGTATGTGGTATCCTGGTTGAGTGAAGATGTCAATTTAAGCACAGCGCTTGGGTCCTGCCATCGCGACGAGATGCGATGGGTTGTGTACCTTAGCGATCCACTTGGATATACTAGGTGGTGCTTCTGTACGTTCAGAACCACTCACACAGGATTGGTCAATGACTAGAGGTCTGACAAGCTCAGTCAACTGGTCCTCCAGGTTGAGGGCAGCTCCTTATTAAATAAAACGGACTCTTCCCGCACCGCCCACTGAATGCCCATCAATAACCTCCTCATTAGACCATACTGTCCCGTGTTCTCGGCGCCGTACTACGTTCGCACTCTAAAACAAGAAGGTCAACAGGCTGCACCCGCACGCACGTTAGACACGCTGGGTGTTGACGTGAGCCGCGTAACAGAAACTAGGAACAATGACCCTCAAGGGGTTGTTGAATTAAGTGCGTCCGGCTAGTGCTCTCGCTATTGGCTGCACGCATCCGGAGACGCTGATGCGGCAACCACTGGTCATGCTGGGGTGGACATCATCCACAGGACCAAGGCCGATTCATTGTTAGTTGGTTGGAACTACATGAACAGCTGTTTGTGTGTAGCCCGTTCGACGACATCAACTAAAACTGATTTACGAAATAGCACAAGACGCTGTTTATTTGTGGTTTCCACCTATGCCCCCAACGACCGCAGTTCTGAGGTTGCCAAGTATACCTTCAACCGCGAATGAACACGCTACTCCGCAGTGTTACCAGTTCAGGTATCATATTTATAGAAGGAAATATGAATAAGCAAGTAGGTCACCTGGACTCCTCAGGAGCTCAGCTAAGTGATAATTATGGGCTTAACTCCGAACAGACGGACAAGAGCGAGCGTGTGCTGCAAATGCGCGCGAGGCACCGGCTGCTTCCTTGTGGCACCGCTGTTAGATACAGTGGACACCGAAGTGCTACTTGGCATCCTCCTGTAGCTGGAAAGTGATGGACCCAAATTGCCATCAGTAACAGGCGGCGTGGTTCCATCCTGAATTGCCGCACGTTCTGGATTACTTGCGTCAACTCCAATCATGCATAGGTACGCTGTCATTTTTTCATGAGTATTACTGGGAGGCGTACCAATTGCATCCTTCGACTGGCAAACGAGTTATCTTAGTCCTCTGTCAAGCAAGTTTTCCAGGATGACCTGCGTACCGAATTTTCGCTGTCTTGTCCTAATGACACTGGGCTTCAGTGGAATAGGATCTCAGCCGCTGTGCACGTTGCAGGAGCACTTGTTTGCGGCACTATCAATCGTAAATGCACCAGTCATTGGATATTGGAGAGGTCGGGGAACCTGTTGGAACACAGAAGAAAAGTCCCTGCTAGTTCTGAACACAAAGTGACCAGACGACCTATTAGACGCGAACTAAAGCGGAGCTTACGTGCTGACAAAGACACCTGGTAGACTAGCATGGCTAAGAAATAGAGGAAGCAGAAGCAGAAGGCAATTATCGCAAGCTCTTCCAAATGATCCGCACTACTAGTCTCAGGAAACCAAGCATCAGCGAAACAATCAGAGACAGCCCGGATGCCAGTATTCACAATAAAGAGTGCTATATGGCTCGTTAAGCTCTTTCGAGAGCAGTTAAGTTGGCACCCTGCTTCCGGACCCCTTCATTCTTAGGCTATGCAGGATGAGCCATGGCCGATTAGTTTAGTAGTTTCATTGGAGGTTGGAATCCAAAACGCGATCACAACCCTCAATCGTTTTCTTGCTGCTGGTCCGGATTCTCTCGCATCCGCACTACTTAAGGATGGAGGTGAGGTCCTCTTCAAAACATTGAGCTCCCTGTTCGAACAGGTTTATAAAGAAGAGACCGTCCCAGAAAACTGGAGTGAATTGATTATAGTGGCAATATACAAGAAGGGCAGCCGCACAGACTGTGCTAATCACAGAAGTATTACCTTAACTCCGGTGGTGACAAAATTACTGGCCTCAATTCTCATTCATCGCCTCACTACGGAACGGTAATCTCGGGTTAGGTAAAAACAGGCAGGTTTCCGCCCAGGACGCGGCTGTTTAGACCATATATTCATTCTGCGGCAGGTGCTAGAGCAGCGCCACGCACACCGCAGACCGACAATAACTGTGTTCCTTGATTTCAACGGCGCGTTCGATTCAGTCCATCGATGCATCCTATTCGAAATACTTGCGCGGAAAGGTGTTCCCACGGAATATGCGAACATCCTACATGCTCTTTACTCGAACACCATAGATCACGTAAGAATTTAGTGACCTCTCGGATAACTTTCCGATAAGTGGCGCTCGTCAGGGTTTTCCAATTCCCCCTTGTGGAGCCTCCCGATCCAGGCTGTTTGGTGAAAGGCTAGTTAATCTTGACTATGCAGACGCTATTGTCTTGCGGTTTAACGATGTTGGGGCGGCACAATCAGCCTTGAATAGGGTGTCTAGAGTGGTCCAATTATTTGGTACGCGCTTCGCATCTTCAAAGTGCTAAGTGTTGCTGCATGGCCACCAGGCACTTGATGACACTTTGACTCTTGACGGCAAGGAACTCGAGGTAGTTGATCACTTCACCTACCTTGGCAGCTGCATCAGAAACGATGAGCGCATAACCATTGAAATCAGTACATGAATTGCAAATGCCAGAATTGCCTATGCGAATTTGCGACATCTATGGCCTCAAAAATGGTTTCCCTCATTCAGGAAGGCCATGTGTATAAGGCCACAGTGAGGGCTGTTCTACTTTAAAGGAGTGCGACTTGGCCCCTTTGATCTGAGCAGCTGCGGCATAACATTGCTTCTGACAGACGCACCAGCGTGTTCGCAACAATCATGTGCGTAGGCTAGTATCAGGCAGTGATAATCATGCTAGTTCATTAGAACAATAGATAGCAATGGATAAGTTGCGTTGGCTTGGGCACGTACTGCGTACGCCTAATCACTGCTTACCGAGGAGGGTGTTGCTTTTTTGCCACATGTAGGGTGGTGCAAGGCCCGAAGTGGGAAAACCTGAGAGCGGTAAATGCAGTCAATAACGACCAACATAGGTGCCGTCAGTCAGTCTCGCCTTTCAGTCTAAAGTCCACGTGATTCGCCTTGTGTTTGGCTCGAGATTTTACAGGACATGGCTCGCAATCGACACCGCCGTCTCCTAGTCGGAGTGCCTATTTAAAATGTGTTTAGTGCTGAGTTATCTGCGGGGTAATGGCTGATCATGACGCGTGGCAGCGAAAGCGCAAGGAAGCTGTCTCGCCGATGCCGACTTATCTTTGTACGATAGTCAGCTGTTTGTGACAGTATGTTATTAACATAACGTGTAGGCGTCTTGACCCTGAATGTTTGCTTAGGGCATTAAGATTTTCCGGTAAGCCCCTTCTCCTTTGTTCCGTAGGTCGGCGTGGTTGTACGATAGTGAAGGATTAGTCCATATGTATTGCTGTTGACGATGATTGCGGTGTAATTACGGAAGCATAACATGGGGATTAGAGTGAGTACGGAACCGACCTGTTTGTCCAGAGCGTCGCGCTCGCCACGCAGCTCATCTGCTTCTGATCGAGTGCGCCGCGCCTCGGCTATTAGACGTTGGTGATCTTCGCGACTTGTAGCAACGTCTGATTCCACTTGGGAAATCCGTTTGCGAAGAAGGTCGCATTCCTCTCGCACTGATAACAGCAGTTTTGATTTCATGGTATCTAAAAAAAATAAAACGACGTTAAGAGGTAGCACAGTGAGTGGATCGATTGCGTCAATAATAACATTTTTTAAATCATCATAATATGGAAGGTTTTGAGATCGTTAGTATAGCGAAACGCACCTTGTTGCTGAAGCGCTCCAACCATTCGCTTGTACGACTCAGCTTCGTTTAGGGATGCCTGTAGTTCATCTATATAGAAATCGTGAATGCTTAATCATAGTGCAGTATACGAAATAGGAAAATAAAAGTACAGTAATTGACAGAACCGCCTGCGTGTGTGTGGAACTGGATTGCACGACCGCTGCATGTCTCACCTGAGACAGCAAATATAGACACACACTATACGTGTGTTATCATCAAGCAACTGTGCTTCAGTGCACTGCTCTATAAGTTAACTAATTTGAGACGAGGCTAAGAAACCGGCCTACTTTGATTGTTGACCAGCAAGGAAAAAAACAGTTGGGGACGGAAACCGACGAATAGTATCTGAGACGTCGTCTATTTCGAAGCGACCAATGACAGAAGACACACCGGACTGTACACGAGACGGCACTATTTGACTGATGCCCACACTCGAACAATGTACACATTCAACCATGGGTATTCAAATTGATTGACATTCCAAAATATGTGTGTGTCGAGGTGCGCCCAGATAGCAGACGTCCAAAATGGAAACGCACCATTGGATGCAGCAGCGGCCCGCTGTCTCACCGATAGTGAGCCTCAAATGGAGCTAGTGAACGGATACAGAGCAGCAGCGATAAACAACGAACACACCTGCTTCACTACCAAACTGCCTAGGTGAGTTATCATCTGTCTGGTCGCAAACGTCAAACAGGTAAGAGAACACATCAAAAGGATGAGCTGAATCCACGTGTTCACCTGCAGCCCGTGAATAGGCTAAGCTGCACAGAAGGATAATGAACAAGAAAAATCATCGGTGAAGCCGTGGTAACTAGAAGTTCTCAGTTTATGGTATCAGCCAGTGTTCGTAACCGGTCTTGTGTTGCCTTGGTTATGGTCGTTCCTCTCGAATCAGAATCGATGCCATAGCTAAATGACCTTCGACATTAACAAGACCGCTGCGCGCTAAATGACCTTGTTCGTACAATGTGAGGAAACAGTTAGAGGGAATACGTGAAATAACTC
This sequence comes from Dicrocoelium dendriticum, assembly GCA_944474145.2. Lineage (NCBI taxonomy): Eukaryota > Metazoa > Platyhelminthes > Trematoda > Plagiorchiida > Dicrocoeliidae > Dicrocoelium > Dicrocoelium dendriticum. Next base: position 133,007,172 of record OX104064.1, read on the forward strand.
ATATTACTGCTTTCAGATGTGACAATTTCTTTGGCCTTGGAACAATGTAATTAGAGGATGCACACAAGCAACTCGACTGTGGCACATACATGCATGTCATGCGCTAAATTTGGATAGTATTAGCAAAAGGTCTAGTCAGGGGCATAGTTAATATTGAAACACCACCCTAACAGTTGAAACGTGGAAGCATTTTGGTCGTCGATTAAAAATTTGGTATGCTGCCCGCTGCGCGCCTGAGCCCTAGAAGCGCGCGGCGCTGCGCTGAGATGTTTGTGAGCACTGAGGCAACGACTGTTTATCAGAGAACGTTGCACAGTCGTCAAGGTGTTACCGGCAGACGGAGTCACCAATAAGTTTGTCGACAGGTGAAGTTGTAGTGAGAACAGCGTGAAAATGTGGAAACATAAAAAAGAAACAGACGTACCGCGAAGCTTATATACCTCTCCTTCGTCTAAGGAAGACTGAACTTCAGAGTCGACTAGACCTGGTAACTCAGGAGTCGTCGGAAAGGTGATACAAGGGACTAGTGCGGTCGTTGCTGAGGACGAAGCAGTCAAGCACGCGTCCGGATCCGGCTGCACAGCAGGTTTGTCGGTAAGCGTTTCAGGCAGCGAGCCAACATCGCCTAATTGGAAACGAAAACAAAAGCGGACTTGATAGAGTGAAAAGTTAACAGTTTTGTTTCACTGAAACGAAAGCAGATAGTGAAGTTCGTAAACAAAAAATGATATAAGAAGAAACTAAAAACACTGTATCAGATAGGAGAGAAGGAAAGCAATGTAATCCAAACTGCAGCTAGTGTTGGCCATGGGTGAGAAAGATTGCAGAGTGTGTGGAACGAAAGTTGAAGAGACAATGGATAGAGTGACCGAGTGGTTAAGTGAAGCATTCATAGCTTTGTCGGAGAAAGTAAGCTCTCATATAGGAAACACTACAAACCGCTCGACAAAAGAAATATGGGAATCTCGGTATTTAGGTGGAAAATCAATGAAACAAATTGCCGGTTATCTCTCAAAGGCCGGCTTAAATGAATTTGTAAGCCAGACATCATAAAAACATTTCATTATTGGCGTATAAGCTGGCAGGTAGTTGAACTCTTTCGTGATAAGGATAGAGTAACAAAGTCAGGAACACAGTAAAACAAATTACCAACGAAAGTTTGGAGACAACCAAAGGCATTGTGCTGGCTGGCTGGGAATGCAGCCTCAGATGTAGACAATGGGCATGCCCAACCCATCCTCGCCAGTAACGTGAGATGGATTCTCAGAACCATTGTGGACCTCAGTGAATTCATGTAACGAAGGAAGCGTAGAAATACAGGTTCGCTGCATCTTGATGTGAAAGTATTAAACTCGATGGTCATTGCCTTGTTAGGTCAAACCGTTATTGAAAGTTACAGTAGTGGAATGGAGGAGGCATCGTTTTCATTAACAAGTTGGTGCAATTGGGAAACCATCGTGCTCAAATGCTGAAGCATCCCTGTAAGCTATCCTCTGATCGAATACAAACTAACTATTTCGATCACCTTCAAATTCGCTTACACAGCGTACAACACACACGTCAAAACCAACATGTTTAGTGGATCAAGTATCCTCGATACTACTGTTGAAACCACAATGCTCTAGTTGCAACGTTCCTACTGACTTCAATATAAGGGATGCAATACTCATAAAGATGCAAGGTTTGGTAAAGTTAATGACTTACTAGACCAGATATTATGTGTAGCTATATGCTCCTTACACCAAAAGCCAGTGGAGATCGGGTGTTAGGTGTACGGTACAAAAGCATATTTTTTTACTAAGGCAGACCAGTATATCCTAAAATTGTGTTCCCATAGTAGCAGAGCCAATTTTGTCACGCGGACAAAGCGGCGTTCATCATCATCATCATACACGTTAGCTAGAGGTGGGAAACACCTCAGCTACTGTGCCGCAATACAAAGCGGCGTTCAAAAGCTGGCAAACAACGAAACTGCTCAGAGAACAATATCGTGATATTCCAATCGATGCGCCCTTGAATTGATCTTTTAGTCTTCAGTTACGGCGACTTGTCGGTTTCATGTAAGCAAGTTACGGATGCCCTGATTTCTGCTTTCACCTGTGGTGTCCTAATGAAACAATCTACTTACAAACAGCTTGGCATCATAACCGTTTTGGAGGAAAAACAAACGGGTTTATAAGTGCAAAGATAGTTAATCGCATCAAAAGTCCAACTTAAGCAATACAAGCTGAGATGGTTAGAGTGAACAGTTTGAAGACAGAAGCGGTTTCAGGCAACCGAAGTTGTCGTTGAGGAGTTTTGAAGCGACACAGGGCTAAAAGTGCCGGGAGTGGAAGTGGTACATTAAGTGTGGACAAACTCCGGACTGAGTATGGCTCCAACAAAGCAAGTGCATCTTCACTACCTTCCCACTCATCGGCTCAAACTCAATTGACGCATTTGATCAAGGCGATGTCCAAGGGGAGGTTAAAAGACGAATAAAGTGAACAGTGTGTATGATATTCAACCAGTAGATTTAGAAGAACGTTTCGACGCCGGTGCAATCCACGTTGCATGCAACTAATTCCACTCAAAAACCTCAAGATATCAAAAACGAACAATATTTGTGCGGGAGGGTCTGATTTCAGATTATTTCGTGTCTTCTCAATCAGCCGCGTAGGCCGAGTTAATTACTGTCTTATAAATTTCCATTGGAAATGGCTTTGATCATACGAGACAGTTGAATTTAAGCTGATGAGAAGGCTGAAAGGATACAATTGCGTTGATTGAGTTTGTCCATATCTGCTATAGCACTTCCACTCCCGGAACTTTTAACGTTGAGCTGCTTCAAAACTCCTCATAGATCACGAGAACCGTGGCTTACTAAGAAAACACGAAATAAGTTGAATTCAGGCAATCCACGTTAGATGGAAATCGGCCAAAACAATTCCCGTGTCCAAATTGTGTATACAAATGTGATGCACAAAGTCTTCGAAAACTGTAGAACCCAGTGATTTTCCCAACTACTTCCAGCAGTTAGACAATAGATTTCAGCACCCCGCAATGGATGCCACAGTGTACGTTTTTTTCCCTCCCACAGCGTTTGTATTGGGACAAAAAATGCTAACCTATGCGGCTAGCTTCCTTGGCTATTCGTACATCCTCAGAAATCATGACAGAGTAAAGTCGTTCAGTTTGCCTGTTGACAGTAGGGGAATTGTCACGCCGCCGAGTGTTGTCGGCCGTTGTTTTAAATAAATAAATGCAGATGTAAAAATGTAATGGAGCCAGAAAATGGCATGCACCTGAAGTATGACAAGCAGATGCGCTTTTGCGTTTGCACAAAGCACAAAAAGACGACAAGCTGGTCTCAGCGCGTGCGTGACACTCGGCGACACGGGCCGTCAGCTTAGTCACTCGAAAAAGCGCGGCAGAAAAGACCTGATCCTTCGATTCCGGATCACTTTTAGCAGAATATGAAGTGACTTCGGTCGATCGGTTGGGATGGTTTCCATCGTTCACTGTCGTATCCAGAATGTGGTGGTGTGAATCGGGATTGGACGCATGGAGTCCTCGGAACAAAGTAGACTTCAATTGAGAGAGGAGAACTAGTTCGTCTGAAAAGACAAAAGAGGGTTAAATAAGACCAAAAAGAGTCTCGAGATGGGTACTTGTAATCATGTAGTCCCGCAAGCTGATTCATAGAAATGGCGATCGGTGCGCACATAACCGAATCGTTGAAAGAAGAGGCAAACCGGATGCAACATTTAGAACAGAAAACTGGAGCCAGTAGACAAGTTAGGACGAAGAAGATAGATGAGTTGCACGAGACTGCGCATGCAGTAATGTGAACGGAACGCTGGGCCAGCACTAGCTGATTCCAGTAAAAAAGAATTTTCGAGTGTGCAGGATTGTGCCCAACATGGCTGCAGCACACAATTCGATGAAACATGAATGGAAAACAGGTAACAAAGCAGACACAAAGAGAGTAAGTCGTTCGGGAAAATAGTGAAAAAGGAAATGGCGTGAGGAGGATTAGAAACCGCACGTTCACCAGTTGCGGCAATCGAATATGTATGCAGCGATGGCCAAAGGAGACTAATCCCACAGAAATGGCTCCCATTCATTCATTAAACACGTTAGCCAGAGGAGAAAAATACATCAGCTACTGCGCCGTAATCCATAAAAGAAAAAAGGAAAACAAAGTTAACAGTTGTATGCCAGCTGATCTACCAGCAACGGATGGGTATCGTTCCGGAGGGATAGCAGCCGGCTACTAGGAAACAGAAAAATTCTTATGTAGAAATATATTATGCTGTGAAATGACATCGTGATAGGAGGGGGAAGCTAGAAGGGATGGGGAGGGACAAAAAACTCACAGCAGAAACGCCACTGATGTCGGATCCTAGCCATGTCAGCAAGTGTATCCAGCCAGACATGTTCAAGGTCTTGGACCTCAACCAGGGATCCGTGAAGCGCCAACCGAGGGCAGTTTCGAAATGAGGGCCTACATTCTTCTCGACCAAGTCATCGCTTGGCCACCCCTCCGCTTCTTCCATCCACACCCCCGGCGAGCAAACAACGCACGTCGCGGAAGTCGGTGGGCTGGCAGGCGCAACACGTGACCAAGCCATCGGAGTCTGGTGCGTGAAATGACGGTACTGAGAGGTTCAGTTCCTTTTTCTTGTACCGTAAACAAACAGTCAAAGACGCCCGTTGCTCATGCGGTGTTCCTACCAGATGTGAGCCAAACTGCGAAGTCACCGGTGGTCGAACGTAACTAGCCTGTTTATGTCCGCTGATCTAAGGGGGCAGGTTTCGCAGCCGTACAGTAGTGTCGAACGTACAGATGCATTGTACACTCTACCCTTCAGAGGGACAGTGATGTCGCGCAGCCGCCATAGGTGGCGATGGTTAGCAAAAGCACTTCGAGCTTTCGCTATGCGGTTCGTGATCCCATCTTCAATCTCACGGGCGCTGATACAACTTCCCAGCCAGTTGAATTTCTGAACGACTTGTGACTGATCCCTACCAAGGGTCACTTCGATGGTGCAAAGCAAAGGCCGAAGCGGCTGACAGCCAGTGCTAGTCTGTCCAGTGCAGCTTGGCACGCCTGGGAGCTGTCACAGATGAGGGCAATGTCGTCTGCATACTCCAAGTCAAGAAGTTGTTCTCCTGGGAGTAGATCCACACCTAAGTCGTGTCCTGTGAACGCGATTTCCCTGAGTTCGTCAATAGCGAAATTGAAGAGGAAAGGTGACAACGGGCATCCTTGTCTCACGCCGCTGGGGAAAATGAAGGGCGGCGACAGCTTGTCGTAAGCCCTAACACTGCTCGTGCTACGCTCGTATAGTGCGCGGGTAATAATTACATATTTCTCGGGCACACCTTTCCTGAGTAGACAGTCATAAAGAGCACATCGATCAACCGAATCGAAGGCACCTTTGTTGTCAAGGAACACAACGGTGCGACGCCGATATGTGTGACGGTGCTCCAACAATTGACGCAAAGTGATGATGTGGTCGATGTGGCGCCGACCCCTACGAAAGCCGGCTTGCTTCTCACGAATCTGACTTTCACGAGCGCCAGTCAGTCTGTGATGGATTACAGAGGCAAGTAATTTGGAGGCGATGGGGATCAGACTGATTACTCTATGATTGCTGCATTCCGAACGCGAGTCTCCTTTGAAGATAGCAACTATAATGGAGCGGCTCCAGTCGGTTGGGACAACTTCCTGCTCCCACAGTTTCACTAGTAATTCATATAAATCACCAACAAGAGGGAGCCCGTGTTTGAAGAGCGCTGGATGTAGATCACCTGGTCCCGCGGCAGTATCCAACTTCAACAGTCCGATCTCACGTTCTAGTTCTAAGCGACCTAGCCATCGGACAACACACATCCGGCTACTGATTGGAATCCAATCAACCAGGTCAGTTACAGCCCGGAACCTCAGGGCAATGCCAACACCAGCTTGACCTGTGCTAGAAGCTGCATCGTCACCGGATAGGCGCAATGAGAAAATATTGCTAGTGTCACCTGAACGGGATCGCAGAGTGAGCACAGAGCTCGAGTATTACAGGTGGGTCTCCGATAAGCAGCATATATCGATGGAGTGAGTCTCTAATGTTTGGGCAAGTGCTGCCTGTTAACCGATCTGTAGCAATGTGCGTACATTGAGGCATACCAATCCGAAGGAAGATGGAGTGCTTCACATGGAAAACGGTGAACTGGGGTGGAACGCTTGGTTGGACATGGGCTTGTCGACAGGACAGAAGTGACGCTTCGCGTTTGCATGTGAGTTGAAACTAGAAGATAAACGCCTAGCAAAGCATGTTAGGGGAGGGCCAAGAAACGAGGGGTTGAAAACTGGAGGGGGGGAATTAGAGTTGGAACGGGACGATAAGGGTGAAAAGTCGAAAGAGGGGAAATAAGGAGGAAGGAAGGTTTGAGTAGTAGCATAAAATCACCTATCCACCCTGCTCGATACAGCAGATAGGGCGCCGTTTATTATCCTATGCGACGGCCAGAGCATCAAGAAAATGTTTGAAGAGAAATTCATTGTATTGCGTGGGCAGGATACTGTCAGACTGCCCAGGTCTAAACCGGAGAACGATTAGGGTTCTCAACCAAAGTGTTTGGTTCAAAAACCTGACCGCAAGGCAGCGGGTTTGGCGGTGGGCTACAAGGAGTCCGTTTGAAGGAATAAGAAACCAGTCTCATCCTAACCCCCAACCGGGAGGACCAGAAGACTGAGTTTCTCTGGCCTCTAACCATTGACCAATCTGGGATGAGTGAATCTGAAGGTGCAAAAAAGCATCACCCAGCATATCTCAATGGATCGCTGAGGCACACAAACCATCGCACCACGGTAAGGTCCAGTCTGATCACGATGATCACTATAGACAGGTATGCACATGTTCAATTGGAGGGGAGAGGATAGTAAAAGATCAAGCTAAATTCAGGTGGAAACAAATGATGCATTCATAGACAGCGGTGCGGAGGCGGGAACTGGGGCGGGTATCCGACCGCTGAAGAACGACCAAAATATGTTGTAACGAAGCCAGACTGATAACACTACATGAGCTGATAGAGGGGTATCATCTATGATTAGACCTAGCAAGTGTGCATAGAATAGCAAGATGAAGAACTCGTGATCTTAAGGAGAGGGTTTTTTTGCAGATACCTGGACAGCAGCATGTGGTTTCCAAAGATATCGCTCAAGCTGAATTAAAGGGGATAAATTAAACTGTGTGAGATTGAGTGAGGAGTGGTGATTTGTTGAGGTTGTTAAAGTGACATTCCGAATTAAAGCATGGGGTCAGTTACATATATCATGTAAAAGATGGACACAATGAAGGAAGTAAATAGTGGATTTAAAGATAGGGTGGAATAAAACCTAGACTGAGGACTCGACGAAGCGAAGGTGAAAGAGAAGAACAATATAGAATGGACTGAAAGTAACAGAGGAATCTGGGAATCCTGTAAGGTGGCCAGTTGTGTAGAGAACCATTACATTACATGGACGAGAAACGAGTGGGATGGCCATACCTAGGCGGAATGATGGTGGTACGCGTTCGAAGCGTTTAGTTAAGACGATAAGTACAAGGTCGATCGCAAGTGCACAAACCTACTGAATGGATTGTAACACGTAATCCCAATCTCGATCGCGAGTTACTTTAGTGGGCCCCAGTTAATTCGGTCACCGAGACCAAAATTGAAACAAAATAGGAGTTGGGGTTTGCTAGCTCGCAACGCTTCCCTCCATGGTGGGAACCGCACCTGAATGCATGCAGCAAGCAGAGATCGTGTGCTGACATCTTCCCCACTATGTAACCGGTCATGGAGTGTGCAGTGATGTGAACGAAACAATGCGTAGATGCAAAGTCTCAATTAAGAGGCTGAAATACTTCCGTTGCCAAAATGTCATCAACTACCTTGAAGGTGCTCCCAGATTAGCTCAATGCGCTACTGTGAATTCGCAGACAGTATTTCCACTCCAGATTGAAATGACAGTTGGTTAGCATGTCGGACAATGTGAGAGAACCGAGCTAAAGTAACCACTGCGAAGAAGCTTTGGGAATCAATTCCAACGTATGGTTCATCTTCTTGAAGGATAATATGAAGGAGGTATGCGAATTTTGCTGTGAAAGACAAAGTGACGCAAACGAGTAGCGTGAGGGAGCAGACCAGAATGGCATGTGAGCTAATGTTTGACCACAGAAAGTGTGTACAACAGAAGCATGTAACTAAACAGTGTCACAACGCGAGCAAACACGACAGCAACATGCCAAGCTATTACCAAATTACTCAGAAGTGCACATCGGTTGATAGGCACAAACAAGATAGGCGTAGCTATTTGCACGCAAAAAATTAGGACGAGGATGCGAATGCGGGGTGTAGCAATGAAGCATAACAGAAATTCATACCTTTAAGGGAACCAATAAGCTGCAACGACTGATGCAGCTGCCGGATACCATCTACGAGATGCGACGAGATGCCATCTGCGGTGGAGTCTAGCACTTGTTCGAGATCGGCTTCGGAATGCGCAAGACTTTCTGAAGAAACGGAGGAGTAATCACATAGATTGTGAATGCACAAAAAGGGCAGCCCAATGTCCAGCAAAACGAAAATGTCACTCAACAAAGGCTTGTATTGGAGAAAAATACCGTAAGGTGGCTACATCGGGGAAACGGAAACGCACGGAAAAAAGGACAAATAAATGAACAATGTTAACCGCTCGTTGGATAGAGCAATCAGTTATGAGGACAGTTCGGCAAACGTGGCACAAAGTACTTGTTAGAAAAGGAAAAAGCATCATTGCATACGGAATATACCGAACCCAATGACTAGAGCAGTAAATTCCCGGCAACCACGATATTAAGTGAAATCAGATGTGGAGAGAAAGGATTAAAGAGTGCCGAATAAAAAAGCGTACGCATATATAAACCTACTTTTACGTAACGAGATCGGTACGCGGTAGCAGCTGGTACGAACAAGGGTGCCACTCAGGATGATGTGCGCTTCGTTAGTTTGATTCATAATGGTTACGTAACTCTTAGCCACAACTCGAAGTTAGCAAACTAACTAGAAGTCGGATAGAGCATTATTAAACTGTTGTCAAACTTCATTCCTGATGCGTTGTTGAGTGTGTCAAAGAATCAAGAGTAACAGTCAAGAAACGTGAAATGAAATCTCTTGCCAGTTGTTTGGTGTCCTCTGTTTACTCTCCACCGTATTTTCCGCAGGTAAATCAGAAATACTACTCCAACACCGCGGTCCATATTAGTAATCAAGATAGGTACTTCATAGCAAGGGCGATCACAGAAAAGGTTGCGCTCGCGCACCCTTCACACTTTGCGAGAGCTAGAAGGTAATGTGCCTCCAGAAGTTGTGCACTTGCAAACGTGAGCATGGGAGTGGGTGTGGACAAATCTCGGAGGAGAACCTTACACTTCGAGGAGGCGAAGTCCACACCAAAGATGCTTCAACTGCCAAACGATTCACATTTTCTGGCACCCGTTCTTTAGCAGGCAACACCATAAAGCAGGTAGATCGAGTCAAATGCAACGCGTATGTCTGGGAATGCGAAGACAGTGAACTTTTGGTAAATGTGGTGGTGTTCGAGAGGTTGGCGGAGGATGAAGATTTGATCCACGTTTCGACGACCTCAATTCTTATTCAAGGTAGTTTGATTCACGTATTGAGGATTGTCTGCGAAGCAGAATGGATACCAGTATCTTGGTTGCAACCGAAATGAGGCTAACCCATCGATGAAGTGTGATCGCCTTTCTTGAAAATTGGGACGATAACTGATTTACCCCAAGAGGCACTTTTTCTTCATACCAGATTTATGCCAACAACCAGTTCAGCCGACTGATAATAGTCACGCCGCCGTACCGGAACAGTCCTGGATGAAGTCAGACTGAGTCGGCAATCTTGAATCGCTTCAACCGTCCATGATTACTGGAAGGCTGAAGGCGGGACAGACGGGTCGTTTAAATAGTTAAATTAACCACTCTCCCATTAGAGGCTAAAATTGACTACTGCAGTTAATGGATCTGCGAACAGTACGACGCATAAGGATGACCTAGTATCTTTCAAGTCCCAGTTGTCAAACCGTGTTGGTCAGATTCACCAGCTCCCTTATCGGCCAGTGATTGCCGCTCTCCGTTGGCTGTCACCTTGCATCCAATCTCTCGCTCAGAAGGCTGTCATGAGATTGGAATGCTGAAATTATATAAGGCTTAATCCCGCTCTCTTCAAATTCGAGGACTTGACTTTGTTGATGGTTCGCACGTTTGTAACAATGAAGATGTATACGAAGAAGACCAGTTGCCCTGTCATCGCATCGATTTTCAAGGTGGGCTCCTGTTAAGAATGCACAATCATAGAGGGATAAGTCTGATCTCCAATGCCTTCAAGTAACTTGCCTCCGTCGTTCTTCATGGGCTGACTGGCGCCCTTGAAGGCTAGATTCGTGAAGAGAAACCATGGTTTCGTCGAAGCCGTGTTGGGAAAAGGCCAGTTTTCCCAAGAGTTACTACAAGAAGTAACTAACTAAAATGCAGGTTTATTATTATCTATCATTTTGATTTGAAAACTGCGCATGAAAATTTGTTCCTGCCTTTAGACCAGGACCGTGATTGGCCAATCTCATAAGGTCGTTAGTTATTAATACCTACGTGTTTCATTGGTGGACGCTTGAGTTGTCATCAGAATAGATCTTCGGAAATTTTGTCTCGGGCCTTGTTGGGGTTGGAGCTATCGATTGGAAGCCGAGGTTGAGTTCTGTTCGTGAGCTGAGTTGTATTGCGCTTGTGGGCTTACCGTGCCTGCGTGTATTCGTCGTGCTGAATTGCGATAGCGACCATTGGATCGTAACACCGAAGCTGCATTTACCGCATGTTTAATTTTAGTCAGTCATTGGAACACCGCCATTTATATGGGTAACCCATCGTAGTCGTGTTCCTCGAGATCAAAAGTGCCGTCAGTGCGGTGGATCGATGGGCCTGTCCAGGAAAAGTGTACCCGATAAATATGTAAATACTCGGGTAAAGTGAGGGTTTATAGGAAACTGTGGCTGCCCTTTAGTATTATTAGCGGTGTGAAGTGATGATGCCAGCTGTCGCCTTTTTCAACTCAGCGATTGACAGAGTTACGGGAACTACGTTCACATGGCACGACTCCGATATAGAGTTGCTCCTGAGTGACCAGTTTCTCGAGTTGGTATGTCGACGATTACAATATCGATTCATAGTAGAAACAAAGTGGAACACTATTCGTCATATCTTGAAATAATCTGTTGACTTTGTCTCTTTTTTCTTGTGGTCTATTAAATCGTATTGCATCGCGTCACAATAGCTGAGGTGTTTCTCACCCTTAGTTAACGTGTGATGATAAGTATGTCAAAGCCGAATTGCAGTTTTGAGCAGCGTTACATGGCTGGACAACGAAACGCCCTTCAGAGCGGAAAGTTGTGCACTACAGTTAGTGGGATCGCGTATATGAAGGCTAACTCATTATGCACATGTTGGGTTTAACAACTACGCTACATGGACACTAAGCAATGAGTGCTTGGTTCTCGAATGACCACTCATATACGAGATAAGACTTCACAGTCCAATATGCGGAGCATATGGCGTCACTGAACAGATGTGCGGATGCTGATCCGAGAGATGAAAGTACTTGTAGACATGCCCACACTTGATGGAAAAGTGGTTGCTTACGGTGGATTCGTTCAGTGATTAATGGAGTTGAGACGGTGATCACAAATAGTGCTAAAATGATACTGAACAAGCGTCGTTTCGAGTTCGCTCGACGCGGAAAAAAGAAGATGCGGTTTCGGTTAACCTAGAACAATTTATCATTAGCCACCATCATAGCAACAACAAAAAACTCACAGCTAAGCAAGAACCAGCACACTGGTCGGCCGGTGGCCGAGTGATCTGCGCGCTTGATGTACAACCATAAGGTCACCGGTTCAAATCCGCGTAGGGGTGGGCGTCTATATGGTATACTCAGCCCGCGCGCCACTGGTGGTGGTCGCGCGGCAGTGAAGCGCCGCTACAGCGTACAACTGACTTAGCACTATTTTTATTTACCAGCACACTGTGCTATTGATATGGGTTCTACACGATGATAGTTTAGTAGAATGGAAATTTGTTATTCAGCCGAAAGTACCATAATGTGAGGCTGCATGACCGCCTGGAAACGAAGGGGTGCTCTCAATGGTGTACACAACCGAACGGCCTTAGTAGTGATGCTGTTATGTCACAGTTTCAAAAATGAGACTACCTATTGCAACAGGTTGGCAAATTTAAGCACTTTCAGGACCGTAGCTATTACGGCATTTGTAGAGGCACATGAACTGATCAGCTACTCCGAGATCCAGGTTATCAATAAATAAAGAGATAAAAAGTCGTTAGCAGTTTTGTGGGAGCACCTAATATGTCAAGGGAGCAAACCACACACTAAATAATAGGACTGTCCTAAGTAGTTTATCCAAAGATTGCCGCACTGACTCGTGATTACCAAGTAGAAGAGAAATATCGTTCGCGTTACCGTGTTCGGTGTGTGGCAGTGTCCTAGAAATTTGTTGTGAAAATAACGCTAACATAGCCACTCACAGTGGGAAAGCTTATTTTCCTGCATCAGGAATTCTCGTTCTGATGCGAGCCGGTGAGTGAAAATAGAACAAGCAATCCACGACTTCCAGTGACAAACTGATACGCCTTGCGACTGCTTTTTATGAGTGTCGCTAACATGACTGGGTTATTACAGTTGGTTTAGAAGATCTAATTTTTACACCTCGGTAGGAAAAAAGCATATAATGGTCAACTTCTAACTTGGCAGAGGCTGACTCAAAGTCAACCGAGGCTACATTTGAGATTGCATGTCGCAATCGAAGACACGCGGCGGGTGCTCCAAAACCCGAAAATCAACTAATAACCGCTGTGTCAAGTACTGCTCGCGGAGCTCAATGGCCTAGTGAGCATGGTTATAGCCGCCAAGCACTATACGCCGAGTTACACTCCTAGCTCAACTATCTTCAGCTGATGAGTCCAAACTAGGACGAAACCGTCGGTCGTGAAAAGCAGAGATGGAAGTGAGCCAAAACGAAATCCGCCGAAATGGCACAATCCTTTACAGAGGACCACAAAACCATCCTTGAATAACGAGGACATGAGAAAATAGGGACCAGCAACGCGGAGAAGGTTGAGGGTGGTCAAAGTACTTCGGATTACTAATGCAGTCGGACCATCCAAGTCAGCTGACGGTGGTTCAACCTGTACGATCTGAATAAGGGGCCCAGTGAAAGAATTTTTCAGTAGATCATTGTTAGTCTGACACAGAAGAATGAGAGAACTAATTTGGTGCCCCAACATAGGAATGAGTTCGACAAAGTGGGCAGTGAGTAGTCCATAATAGTTATGGTAAAACGCCAGTGATACAAGAGACAACAGATAACGACCTTGAATTTCGCAGAGCCGATTCAATTCTGTTAATTCTGCAATTGCAACTTCGGCGCGCATGTTATCAGTGCGTTTGCTCAAAGAAGACTGCAGTTCTTCCGCCGTTCCAACCATATCTGAAACAATAACAGCAACACGGTAATGATAATCGGGGTGATGTAAGAAGTGGACACTGAAAGCACAACAGGAGGTGGAATGAGATGTCAGTCGAAACAACGAATCAGTCGAATGATGGGTGACTGGTGCTAATGAAAGAGTGGACAAGTAACAAATGACAAGTATGTGCTTTTGAGTGATCAGCATTCAAAAGGAGTGAAGTGAGGAAATGCCGACGAAGAGGATGAAATAAATGGCCATAGGAAACAAGAAACTAAAAATACGGTGGGGCGATTTTCTTGCGTTGCCTCATCGTTTATAGATGCGTCTTGGTTAAATCATGCAGGGAAATGTTTCTCTGAAAGAGCACTTCATTTGCTGAATGTGGAGTCGTGGGTAACAGTCGAAGCCGTGGGTCTTCTATTGCAAATGGTCCGGATCATTTAATGCACGTGGAAGTAAATAGCAAAAGAAAACAGACCAATGCACTAGACAAGAGATCAGGCGTAGACAACAGAAACTCTGCTGTGAAAGGAGCCAAGAACACTGAACGCTCATCAAAAACAGGGCATGAACGTAAGGACAAGTATTCGACCAAGTGACAAGGCATCGCATAGTTTTGTTGCCCTACAGGACCATTAACCGCCTTGTGAGCTAGTGAAATTACGTGTAATTCAAAGCCTGTACAGTTGTGTTTAGTAGAATCGATGAACCGTTGAAAATTCCACAATGGAACCATATGCTTCGTTGAAGCAAGAGGGATTTGTCAAGAGAATGTAATTGTTGTCGAAAACGGTCCACTTAGACGTGGGATACATGTAATGTTACAGAAGTACGAACAGCCAGTCAAAGAACTAAAATCAGTGACAAAACGTGCAAACAGGTGAAATGGAACGTGTGCTTTGACTAAAAAAGTGTTGGGGGCGAGTAATATCGAATACCCTCTAATGTACATAAGTTTCGTTTGGTCGGATATCACAGAAGATGGTGAATCTCCGGGTGGCCGCATCCGTCTTTAGAGACGACTTTGCCGGAGTGGATTGAGTCAAACAGATGGCGCGCGTCATTGTAAACAGAGGTTAGAGGAGCTGCTGGGATTAAATGCATCGTTGCTCGTTCAGACGCAAACCAGTGCACAAACGTTCATGTATTCACAATTCAAGATCCTTCAGTAACACACCGAAGCATATTTGTTCAAATTAAATGTATTAAGAATCCGATGGAACAAGTTGTCCTCAAATAGGGAACCTCAGTCTACCGAATCCGCTACACTTGTATCTGACGATGTGTCAGAAAAACAAACTAATAACAAAACAGTATATCTAAAGAACCAGGAGAGCATGCGATTAAAAACGTCAGAATATAGCTATCTTGTCAATGTGCTCCTTCATCAATACACGTTAGCTGAGGGTGAGAAACACACCTCAGCTAATGTGCCGCAATACAAACAGATGACAGTAAAAAAATTACACCAAAAAAGGACTCCAAGTAAGTATTATGAATTAAATATCATATTATGCCTTTTGCATGGGATCGAAATTAGAGGGAGAATCTAAAAGTGAGGGGAATGGAAAAAAAGCTTACAACTAAAACGCCATAGAGGCCGGCTCCTAACCATATTAGCAAGTATGTCCAACAATATGTGTTCATTGTCCGCAGGACCCAAACCAGGCAGTCGGGATGCACCAACCGACGCCAACTTCGAAGTGAGGGTTTTCATTTCTCTCGACCAAGTCACCGCTTGGCCTCCCCTCCTCCTCTTCCAACCACACCCACAACGCGCAAACAACGCACGTCGCGGGAGTCGGTGTGCTGGCATGCGCAACACGTAGCCTAGCCATCGGAGCGTGGTGAGTGATATAATGGTGCTGAGCGGTTCACTCGCTGTTCCTGCACCAAATACGCGGCCCCGAACATGCTCATTGTTTACGCGATGCTCCCACCAGACACGAGCTAAGCTGCGAAGGTGACGATGATCGAACGTGACCAGCCTCTTTATGTCTGTCGACCTGATGGACCAGATTTCACAACCGTATAAGAGAGTTGAACGGACGGCTGTATTATAAAATCTGCCCTGCAGAGAGAGAGAGAGTAATGTCACGTCTGCGCCACAGGTGGCGGAGATTGGCAAAAGCACCTCGAGCTTTTGCTATACGTCTCGTAATCTCAGCTTCGATCCCACGGGCGCTACTATAGCTGCCCAAGTAATTGAATTCCTGAAGGACTTCTGTCTGATCATCACCAAGCGTCAGCGCAGGAGGCGGTCCCTGCCAATCTTGCAGAACTTTGCATTTCGATGGAGCAAAGCATATCCCAAAACGATTGACAGCCAGTGCTAATGGGTCCAGTGAAGTCTGGAACTTTTGGCCATGTCACATATGAGGGCAATGTCATCCGCATACTCCAAGTCAAGAAGTCGCTCACCAGGAAGTAGCTCCACACTTTCTAGGTCGTGTCCAGCGAACGCTCTTTCCATGACTTCATCAATAGCGAAGTTAATGAGGAAAGGCGACAGCGGGCAACCTTGTTTCACACCGCTAGAGATATTGAAGAGTGGCAACAGTTGGCCAGAAACCGTCCCTCTGCCCGAACTATGCGCGTACAACGCTTTGATAATGTTTACATATTTATCGGGCACACCATTTCTCAGCATACAGTCCCAGAAGGCACATCAATCCTCCGAATGGAAGGCACCTTTGATGTCGAGAAACACGACAACGGTGGATTGCCAATATACATGGCGGTGCTTCAACAATCGACACAAAGTGAAGATGTGATCAATGCAGCCTTGATTGCGACGAAACCCGGTTGGCTCTTCGCGCATCTGGCCTTCACGAGCGCCAATCAGTTTGTGGGGAACGACAGACGCAAGCAGTTTGGGGGCAATTGAGATCAGACTGATCCCTCTATGCTTGCCACATCCCGAAGGAAAGCCTCCCTTGAAAAGTGGGACTAAGACGAAGCGGTTCCAGCCTGTTGGGAGAGTGTCTTGCTCCCAAAGTTCCACTAACAATTCGTGTAAATCATCCAGAAGAGCAGGTCCCCCGAATTTGCAGAGAGCGGGGGAATTCTATCTGACCCTGCGGCCTTATCCGATTTCAACAGCCTGATCTCACGTCCTACTGTGCGTGAGGGCGGATCCAAGGAGACGGCCCATGGAGAAAGGCGCTCAATGCCCGAAAAAGAAAGCGATAAGTCAGGTTGGTTAAACTACATTGCAAAGTGTTCGACCAAACGCTCCAAGCGTTTTGCCAGGCTGTGAATCGACTGTCCACTCTCGTCGCGTATGGTCTCGCTAACACCAAATCTACTGCTGCCTGTATCCCGTATCAGACGGAATAACTTACGATGATTACCAACGCCAGCAGCTATTTCCATCTCCGAAGTACGATGAGATCACCAGACTTCGCGGTCTCTCTTCAGGCTAGCACGCAGTTCCGTGCTGAGATCTCTGCGAGTCTCGTTGTATTCGCTTCCAGCCGGAATACGTCGGCAAGCATCCATCAGTTCCAGAGACTGTGTAAAGATCCAATATCCAGATTGACAACTTGGTTTGCCATATCAGAACATGCATGCTGATAGTAACGTTTGGCGAATATGCATACAGTGATCTTCGACGGTGTTCAGAGGGCGATTACTCAACCTGGATGCCAACGTACTTGGATACACATGCAGAACACCTGGCTTCGCCAGCTGGCTGGTGCCAATGCGCTCACATCGACATTGCAGGAGTCCACCAAAACGCACCCGGAAATCGGCACACACGAGAGCATGATCGGAGTCCAAGCTGATGCTCCAAATCGAGTGACAGTGTTGGACGCAGCCTCTCCAGCAGTAAATGATTGATTTGTGTTCATAGCTGGTGCGAAGCTGGTGGGCACCAAGTCACTCTTCTGTGGGTGCTATGTCAAAAGTTAGTGTTCGCGAGAAAGAGACGAGTATGTTCACACAGGTGTAGCAACCGTTCATTGTTATCATTACGGGAGACTACACCATGTCGACTGCCAGATGAAGCTCACCAGAGGATAATTTTCCGATTTGGGCGTTTAGATCACTAGCAAGTACCACAGTATCCGTGCTTCTTCTGTAACGAAGAAGATCGTTAAATTGGTGATATAAATCATCTTTTACCAAATCAGTGCCACAGTTTTTTGGGGCTTAGGCCGCAATGACAAACAAGCACCGCGGTTTCAAAGCATGGAACGGACCAGCTAATCTAACGGCACACGTCCGACTGTTGACTGGGATCCAATCGATCAGGGCAGCTTCAGTCCGAGGACTAAAAACAATACCGACGCCAGCTTGACCGATAATTGAAGCTGCAGCATCGCCAGACAGGCGCAATGAGAATGTTCCGCCAGTGTCACGTATGGGGAATCGCAGGGTAAGCACGGAGCTCGGATCTTGCACGCGGGTTTCTGATAAACGGCAAATATCGATCGATAGAGTCGGTAGTGTGCGGGCAAGTGCTGCCTGTTGGCCAATCTGTAGCAAAGTGCGCACGTTGAGGCATGCCAGTCTTAGCGAGGCTCGAGGACTCCAAAGAGAAACAGACGAACTGACATTGTCCGCTTGGTTGAACATGGACTGGTCGACTGGATTGGAGTGATGCCGTGCGACTGTGTGTGATTTGAAACTAGAAGACAAGTGACTATTGAAGCAAGGTGGGGGAAGGCCAATAATTGGGGGACTGAAAATGGGGGATAAAAGCAAAGTTAGAGCACTGTTTCTTGTTCTCTGCGACGGCCAGAGAATCAAGAGTGTTATAAGGAAAAATCATGGTGTATTGCGTGAGCAGAATACTGTTAAGTTGCCCAGACTTAGACAGGAGAACGATTAGGTTTCTTAAGCAAAGTCTTTGGTTCGAAAACCCATTTTATGGAGTAAGGAGCCACCCTCACTCCAACCCCCAACATGGAAGACCAGAAGACTGAGTTTCTCTGGCCTCTAACCATTGACCAATCTGGTATGAGTGGCTCTGAAGATGCAAAAAAAGCACCACCCAACATACCTCAATGGATCACTGAGGCACACAAACCATCGCGCCACGTTAAGGTGTAGTCTCGTTGCGATGCCGATGTGCACTCTAACGTAAGACTGTTCTCGCAAGTTCAAAAAACGAATTAGCCAGTGGCGTAAGGTAGCATCTGAAGGGCATTACACTACGGTGGTTTAGTAGATGCAAGCGAAATAAATGATCATCATCCATTTATCATGAATATTAATTTGATCACAAGCCATCATGGGTGGTAGTATGACACTTGTCCACGGGCGTATGAAGTCAAACTATGGATTTCAGAAAGGATTCAGCTGCTCAGTCACAAAAGCGCATAGGGTCACATCGAATGGCAGTACGGCAGTCAGGAGCAGAATGGAGCATCCTTAAAAGCGACACGTAGAAATGCCGCAAGAGTACAGAACAACTAGGGGTAAAACCACAACATACGCCAGTTCCAGCAGGAAAACAGACGTGAAAGTCATAGACTGAATTTCAGTTTATACTGTGCCGCTGAGGGAAACTGCGCAGCGCAAAAGGCGATGGGGGAACGATGTAGGAAAGGAAACAGTGTATAGGAGAAGGAAACGGTGATATAGGCGATGGAGGATGAAACATTTAAGCCGAACAACGATGCACACCAGTCAAAACGTTTGGATATGATGATGACGGACACCGCCGATGTATTACCAACCTCGTAGTTCGCACACTTGTTTTTTAATGCATAAGAGTCGCTCTGAAAAGATCATGACCAGCAAGCATTGATAAGGATCCGATATAAAAAGATGGAACATCTGAATTGATTCAGATGGAAATTGGGTACCGCTCGCTCGAAAACACTGGGTGGACAATACATAATTTCCATCCGCATCAGCTATGGTCCCAGTGATCGAAGTGACCAAGGTGCACTTCAATGTGAACCGCAGTCCACACTGAGGTTGCGCGTCGCAATCCAGTCACCACCCAACGAGTTCTTCAAAATGACTCAACCAATAAGCTTAACTGGTCATGTTAATAGTATGCGATAGTAATGTGCGCATAGCTTGTAAAGTGGAAAACCAAAAGATGGATTATTTGGTGCATTGAAAACTCAAACTGAGCTCCACATTACGCATGAACAGAAAATACACTTGTCACTGTTCCGTAAGAATGCAGGCCGTTAAGTCTGTCGTTGAAACTACAGGTGATTTAAGCGAGTGGAATCAAAGAATGAGGGATGAATAGCAGGCTACGTTAAGGAACAGTGACACATGCAAACGACGACATGGTAATGAGTAACGGACACAGTAAAGTGCAAAGTGGGTTTAAGAAAATAAATTGGTAAAATGTCGTGCGCGGCCCAGTTATGGCTCATCAAAAAAGTGGAATCCGCTGACGCGCCGCAAATGGACATTTACTACGGCGTTTTGGAGTCCACATTGTGATTTTGCTACTTTGGTAGCGTACTGTCCACGATATGCAGATGACAAGCGAATTGTGCAGCCGCGAATTGAAGACGGCTGCTGCATTTGGCAAGCCGGAATGTCGTGTGCGGAACAACCAACAACTCGCCGTTGGGACGGAGCCGCTAGGATACAAGTCTATGGTGCTGTCCGATCTTCTCCATGGCAGCGAAACCTGGACGCTTTATCGGAAGGATGTCTGTTATCTGGAGCGTTTCCATCAACAGTATCTGCGTCGTATTGTACGCAAGAACCAGTGACCGAGTTGCAGACACGGAGGTGCTCCGACGCAGTGGCATGTATGCAGTGGACTGCATAATTTTGCTGAGCCAACTGAGGTGGCCCGGGTATATTCGCACCATGGATTCGATTCGGATACCGAGACAGCTGCTTTATGGTCAACTGCGTGTAGGGAACCGGCGCGTAGGAAAACCGAAGCTATGTTACCAGCACATGATAAAGTTCCATCGCAATGAGGCTGGATCTTACCGTGGTGCGATGGTTTGTGCGTCTCAGAGATCCATTGAGCTATGCTGGGTGGTGCAACTTTGCACCTTCAGAGCCACTAATACCAGATTGGTCAATGGTTAGAGGCCAGACAAACTCAGCCTCCTGGTCCTCCAGGTAAGAGGTTGGAATGAGAATGACACCATATTCCTTCAAACAGACTCCTTGTAGCCCAACACCAAACCCGCTGTCTTGCAGAAAGGTTTTTGAACCAAAAGCTTTGGTTGAGAACCCTAATCGTTCTCCTGTCTAGGCCTGGGCAACCTGACAGCATCCTGCCCACGCAATACCATTAATCACTTATCAAACAATTTATTGATGCTCTGGCCACCGCAGAGGATAATCAACGGTGCCCTATCTGCTGCATCGAGCAGGGTGGATAGGGGTTTGGATGCTACTGCTCAAGTCTTCCTGTCTTCTTATTCCCCCTCTTAAGCTTCTTCACTCTTACCGTCCCCTTCCAACTTCACTTATATACCCCCAACTTTCAAGCCCTCGTTTCTTGGCCCTCTCCCAACATCATTTGCTAGGTATTTATCTTCTAATTTCAACTCACATGTGAACGCGGAGCGTCACTACTCTCCTGTCGACAAGCCCATGTCCAACCAAGCGGTCCATTCCAGTTCACCGGATTTAATTTTAAGCCCACGATCCTCCTTCAGATTGGCATGCCTCAATGTAAACACATTACCACAGATGGGTCAACAGGCAGCACTAGCCCGAACATTGGAGACCCTCTTGACCGATATCTGCTGCTTAGCAGAGATTCGAGCTCTGTGCTCACTCTGCGATCCCCTTTAGGTGACGCAAGCAGTATTTTTTCATTGCGCCTATCCGGTGACGATGCATCCTCGAGCACCGGCCAAGCTGGTGTTGGCATTGATCGGAGTCCCCGGGCTGAAGCTGCTCTGGTTGATTGGATTCCAATCAATAGCCGGATGTGTGCGGTCCGATTGGCTGGCTCATTCAAAGCTTCAAAGTCGCGCGGGACTAATAGGTGTTTACTCATCATCGCTGCCTACGCACAAACAAACTGCAGTGACGATTCGGTAAAGAACGACTTCTACCGCCAACTGACCCAGCTCCTTCGCCACAGAAGAAGCACGGACACTGTTGTGCTGGCGGGCGATCTGAACGCACAAGTTGGAAAGTTGTCCACTGATGAAATGTGTCTGGGCGGTCAGCACGGTGCAAGCTCCCGTAATGATAACGGTGAGCAGTTACTTCATTTGTGTGAAGATGCTCGCTTATTTCTTGCGAGCACTAACTTCCAACACAGCAAACGCCGGTGGGTGACTTGGCGCCCACCAGCCTCGAACCAGCCTTGGACGCAGATCGATCACATTGCTATTAGTTACCGCTGGAGAGGCTGCATCCAGAACTGTCGCCCGATTTGGAGCACATGTGTGGACAACGATCATGCACTTGTATGTGCTCAACCGCGGATGCGTTTTGGCGGACGCCCACGACGACGCTGTGAGCGCAGACACCAGCAAACTGACAAAGCCAGCTGTTCTGAATGCGTATCGAAGTACGCTGACATGCGAGTTGAGTAATCGCTCACTGGAGACAATTGATGGTCACTGGTCACATGTTCACGACACGTTACTAGCAGCAGGAAAATCCTCATGTGGTATGTCTAATCGCTAACATGGATATTAGGTCTCTTCGCGGTCCCTGGAACCTATCGACGCTCGCCGTCATATCCCAGCTTGAAGCGAACACAATGAAACTCGCAAAGAGCTCCGGGCAAAACTCCGTGCTAACCCGAATTGAGACCGCGAATCCCGGTGGTCTCATCGTATGTCAGAGATGGAAGTGGCCGCTGCCCTTGGTAACCATCGCAAGTTATTCCGTCTGATACGGGAAACGGGCAGCAGGAGACCTGGTGTTACTGAAACTATAGATGACGAGAGTGGACAGCCTATCCACAATTTGTCAAAACGTTTGGAGCGTTGGGCTGAGCATTTTGAAAAGCAATTTAATCGGCTAGAATTGTTCGATTCTTCTCCGGGCAATGATCGCCCTGCTCGGTGGGCTGTCCTTTTGGATTCACCCTCTCGCTCAGAAGTCGAACGTGAGATCGGACTGTTGAAGTTGAACAAAGCCGCGGGACCAGATGACCTTCCTCCAGCCCTCTTCAAATTCGGAGGCTCTGCTCTTATTGATGCTTTACATGATTTACTAATGAAACTGTGGGAGCAGGAGACTGTCCCAACCGACTGGAGCCGCTCCGTTATTGTTCCCATCTTCAAAGGAGGCTCGCGTTCGGAATGCGGCAACCATAGAGGAATCAGTCTGATCTCCAATGCCTCCAAATTACTCGCCTCCACAATCCTTCACAGACTGACTGGCGCTCGCAAAAGCCATATTCGTGAAGAGCAAGTCGGGTTTCGTCGGGGTCGTGGCTGCATCGACCACATATTCATTTTGCGTCAGTTGTTAGAGCACCGTCACATATATTGGCGGCCCACCGTTGTCGTGTTTCTCAACAACAAAGGTGTCTTCGATTCAGTTGATCGATGTGCCCTTTGGAATTGTCTACTCAGGAAAGGTGTGCCCGAGAAATATGTAAATATCACCCTAGCATGATACGCGCGTAGCACGGACAGAGTGATGGCTTACAGCAAGCGGTCGGCACCCTTCAATATCTCCAGCGGTGTGAGACAAGGATGCCCGCTATCACCTTCCTCTTCAACTTCGCTATTGACGAAGTCATGGAGATTGCATTTACAGGACATGACTTGGAAGGTGTGGAGCTACTCCCAGGAGAACGACTTCTCGACTTGGAGTATGCAGACGACATTGCCCTCATCTGTGACAGCTCCCAGACGTGCCAAGCCGCGCTGGACAGATTAGCACTGGCTGTCAGCCGCTTCGGGCTTTGCTTTGCACCATTGAAATGCGAAGCGTTCCTACAAGATTGGCAGGGATCGCCTCTTGCGCTGACCCTTGGTGGGGATCAGCTAGAAGTCGTTCAAAAATTCTACTACCTGGGAAGTTGTATCAGCGACCTTGGGATTGAAGACGAGATCACGAACCGTATAGCAAAAGCTCGAAGTGCTTTTGCTAACCTTCGTCACCTATGACGGCGGCGCGAAATCACTCTCGCTCTGAAGGGTAGAGTGTACAATGCAGCCGTACGTTCGACCCTACTGTACGGTTGTGAAACCTGACCCATTAGATGGGAAGACATGAAGAGGCTAGTTACGTTCGACCATCGGTGCCTTCGCAGTTTGGCTCACATCTAGTGGGAACACCGCGTGAGCAATGACCGTATTCGACGCCTTGTTAACAGCACAGAAAAAGGAACTGAACCGCTCAGCACCGTTATTTCACGCACCAGACTCCGATGACTGGGCCACGTGTTGCGCTTACCAGCCCACCGACTTCCATGACGTGCGTTGTTTGCTCACTGGGGATGTGGATGGAAGAAGAGGAGGGTGGCCAAGCGATGACTTGGTCCAGAGGAATGAAGTCCCTCACTTCTGAGCTGGCCTCGGTTGGAGCGTCACGGCTCTCTGGTTTGGATCCAAAAGACGATGAACACGTTTGGCAACATATACTTGCTGATATGGCAAGGAGCCGACCTCAGTGGCGTTTGTGCTGTGAGTTTCTTTGTCCCTCCCCATCCCTTTTAGCCTCCCGCTCCACCTACGATCTCATTTCGTAGCGTAAAACATAACAATTTTTCTTTTTGCCTAGTAGCTAGCTGGTAGCTTACCGGAACGATGCCTATCCGTTGCTGGCAGCTCAGCTGGCATGCAACTGTTGTAGTTATTTTCCTTTTCCTTTATGTATTGCGGCACAGTAGCTGAGGTGTTTCCCACATCTAGCTGACGTGTATAATGATAATGATGATAACATGACCAAGGTGAGTCTATCACGTTCTAGTATTGATTTCAAGTGTTGGGAATTGAAGGCGATTGATCGCATTGCAAGGCGAGAGCATATCAAAAAGGCGGTTATCCAGGCGCAAGAGAGATGACTACTGCATGCAAAAAGAAACGAGGGTTGAGAAAGTGACAGGCAACGATGGTGGATAGCACATCGACGTCGAGCGAATTACGCTGTAGCATATGCGGTCGTGAGTGTTTCAGCCAAACGGTTTTGGTTAACCACCAGGGTCGCCACACGGGGCCAACACCTAGGAGAAAACGAGTGTGCTAAATGTGTAGGTAAGCATCAGCGCGGCGCTTGGCAAGTGCGCTGCTTCCCTTCCCGTTTACTAATCCAGACCAATAAGACAGTCGATGTGATACGTGTACTGCATAATTGCGGCAGTTGGACTGTGCGTGTGTCTGCGTGTTGAGATACTTGCATTTCAGGTGTTTGTTTGTTGCATGATATCTCCGGTGTGGCTGCGCTTGATGTGCATGTTGGCAAGGTGCCTACCTGTCTAGTACCCAATACCTCATCCATACTGGCTCCAGGAGACAGTTAGTCGTTGCTGGAGGGGACGGGGTGCACGGTCCTTGTGGCCGTGCTAGGCTCGAAGAGTGGTTCTTTACATTCAGTGTAGGGCGGACCACAATCCAACCACCGCCTTGGGTACGCTTGATTCCCCAAATACAGGGTGCTTGCGTTTGCCTGTGAAGGAGTGTGGGTCGGCTCCACTGATGAAACGCGGCTCCCATCCACATGCCTCCCGGTGTTATTCCTTCGGGTTTACACTGGATATGAGGTGTGTGGATGGAGCTGTGGGTAGTGCAGCGCAAGCCACCCATGGTCCCTCTGCACGCGTCCTGTGGCTGGCCACAGTGATAGGAAAATCCGAAACCGGATGCCGCCAGCCATGTCTACAGACACGCAGCTACGAAATTCATCAAGAAATTCGCCAAATTCCGCATCAATAGTCGCGCAATCATCAAAGATCTGCTCTAAATATTGTTCACAGCATTGCGGATAAAGAGAAACATGATAGTGCTTCCAACTATTTATATTAAAAATCAATGGATCCCATCCCAAAAACTCGTTTCATTCAGCGGGGTGAGTGGTGGTGCGACTAATGGTGGGTGATTTGTATCCGATTCAGTTCAGCCAAATAACTAATCAGAGTGATGAAGTGCGGTGGATCCAGTGTCCCTAACTTGTGTCGTTGTGGCTATGTTGCTTAACAATGACAGCACTATGAGGTAAAATGCTAAATGAATGACAAAGAAAAGGATATAGTCGAGAAATGTTGGTTGAAATTACTCTGGTAGCAATGTTATCGATTGGAACCAAGAGAATAAATGGATCAGTGTCGATAACCCTACGACAAAAATATATCCGATAATGTCATCAAGAGTTGATGTAATCGTTCTCGATGCTTCCATTCATGCAAGGGATTGAATCGACCACTAGTTGGTTCGGCGGAGCTGTACGCCAGCGGGCGTGCTCCCAAGTTTCGGAGCGGGTAACGCCTTCCGTGTGGAGATAACTAAGTATTCTGTTCGCGGGCGAGATGAATATGCAGTAGCGGACAATCAGCGGCAGAATCTCAGAGCGTAGGGGATTTCGCGCTCGTCATCTTATTCCTCACTGAATGCCACAAAAGCTCATATGGTGCTGTATCAAAACCAACGCGTTTGTCAACTGGATGTTGACGGCAATCGTGCCTGACAGGGAGTTTGATTAGCCAGGAAGCTTTTCCTGGTCTCCGTGCTACTACACTTGGGCGCCCTGAATAGTTTCTTTCTACTCAAAAGATGTTATATTCGATTTGATAACTGGCTCCCAACGGTTCGCGATATACGTCAATCGTCCCGCTGCCTTACAAGTCAGACCTTTGTTAGTCAAAACTCCGGTAGAGTCGTCTAAGCCAACTCTGTTCCTCGGCCTGGGCAACCCACACAATCTATAGACAAATGTTGTAATGTCTCGCCACTCGCTTTTCATGCTCTCTGGAAATGCAAGCCCGACCGAGGTCCTGGCTGACGCGTCTTCTAAACCACACCCTGCCGCACCACATTCCAACTACTCTATTCCACGTCTGTTCAATCCCTCCATATTAGTTACCCCCTCAGTTTCAGAGTTCAAAACACAATGCCGCTTTAGGCGAGAGTTCTCGCGGCACGCAGCAGAAGTTTGGGTACGAGGGCACACCACGCAACCGCATCGACAGGCTTTTTCTAGCGTCTCGTTCCCAATTTATGCAAGCAATCTTTAATGTTCTAACGCTGATGCAGATCGGATCCCGAGCAGCTCTTACAAGCACTGCAGAAACTACTGAAATTGACACTTGATGTTTCAATGAAACCCGTTTGCATGACTCTAGTTCGACGATACGGTTAGTTGCAGTGTTTGCGAGTTCCGCTGGCAGTTTCTCATTGCGCCTGTCTAGAGACACCATTGGCTGGCTAACCGAACAACCTCCACGTGGTGCCAGCTGCGTGGTTCAGGTTTACCTGTTCCAGCAAATGGTTCGTCGGCAGTGTTCCAGGATGTGGTCGGTTTTTGCCTGGCAAGCGTTCTCCCCATAAAAAGTCACATATGTCTGTTTAACAACACTGCGAAGTGATGGAAGTGACTCGAAACTAATTAAAGTCACTGCCCCTTGCTTCACCTCAGTGGAGCAGTGTTTCACCAGTCTTGTACTGAAAGTATAGGGAAGATTGAGTCCCTGTTTGGTGAAAGGGGTATGAACCAAGAAATCGGTCACCGGCTCCCAATGAGTGCGATTCCCTGAATTCGCCCCACTGCCTTGCGGGGAGGCTATCGGGCTAAAGGCTCGGGGTGGAGCCCCCTAAGACAACTCACTACTTCGGCTTGGGCAACCGAGTAGTATCGTGCCCTCTGCAGAAACTATGGATCACACTGCTACATCGTCTTACGCCCTTGTTCCTCTCTCCGGCGCCTCTCACCAGTCTCCATCGCACACCAACCGTGTATCCATCATTAATCAGCGTTACCCTCACTCTAAACCATACACCGGTTTCGAGGCCCCCCACAAAGCGCGAACTGAGGCTATCCTTCGACCGCGACTCTCGTTTCGGTTGGCAACTTCAATGTTCGAACTCTCTAGCAGAATGGACAACAGGCCAGTCTAATTCGCACTCTGGACTCACTCGATATTGGTATATGCTGCCTTTCCGAAACTAGATTACAAGACCCAATCATTGTGCTCAGGTTGACTTCCCCGACGAACCAGGGGGCCACATATCACCTGCGTTTTTCTGGCGACGCAGCTGGTTTAGCAGGCGTTGGTGTGGCATTAGACAGCAAAGCCGAGGCCGCACTGCTGGACTGGATCCCAGTCAATGGCCGATTAGGTTCAGTGCGACTTAAAGGTTCATGCAGAGTCATCAGGCATCGCGATGAGTGGCGCAACCTGTTCGTGGTCTCCGCCTATGTACCCACCGACAGTAGCCGTGAATCGATCAAGGACAATTTGTACTTCGAACTTCAGCAGCTCTTGTGCAAAGCTGCCAAATCGAATGTCGTAGGTCTCGCCGCGGACTTCAATGCACGCGTCGGTCAGTATCTGCTGGTGAATTTCACCTAAGTGGACATCACGCACTGCACGAGAAGCGCTCCGAAAACGGGACCAGGTTTCTTATTTTGTGTGAAGACGATGGCTTATTTCTCGTAAGCTCTAACTCCAGACACTCGAGGAGGCGTTTTGCCACCTGGCGTCCCTCTTAACTATTGCCGGACTGGTCTCAAATAGATCACATTACAATCAGTTCCAGGTGGTGAGGTAGCATACAGGATTGCAGACCATTTTGGTCTACTTACCTTAATTGTGATCACGCACTGGTTTGTGCGAATTTTTGGTTGCGCTTTGGAGGTCCTCGTAAACGGAAGCATTGTAAGCCCGACACGAACAAGTTAGCAGCCGATCCGTCGACTCAGCTGAACTATCATTGGTCATTGGCAAACGCCTCAGCTAGTGATTCTCCCACTGACGTCGAGCTACAATGGAACCTCTTGCAGAATGTGATGTCATCTTCTGGCCAACCAGCCTGTGGATTCACTTATCGCCCCTCCCCAAAAAGTGCTGTATCACCGTGCGCTCCCTGACACTGTTTGACCGCCGTCAAACACTCCCATATAACCCTGATCACAATGAACTTCGCTGCGCCAACAAGCGCCAACTTAAACGGAGTCTTCGTGGTGATCGTGAAGCTTTGTGGTCTCAAAGCGCCTTGGAGATGGAAACCGCTGTCCTCGCTGGAAATACTCGCAGGTTGTGGCAGTCCATTCGGTCCAGCGGTCACAAAAAGTCTGGTGTCAGTGAGGTTATCCGTGAGGCGGATGGGACACAAATCACTAACTTGCAGAGGCACATGGACAGATGGGCTGCGCATTTCCAATTTCAGTTCAGTTCTTCCCCGTCGTCCATCTTCGTACTTAGCTCGCCTTGCAGCGCGCCATGGGCCGTGCTACACGAATCAGTAGTTTTCGTAAAACGGAAATAATCAAAGGGCGCCGAACTTGCATCGAATTCAAGGAAAAACCACCAAAAGAGACACATGGCCGCACAGGAATCACCGAAAAACCCTCTAAGTGAGAGAGAAAGAGAGAGAGCCAGAGAAAGGTGAAATCTTTAACACAGAAAAAGAAATCAACCCGTGGAAAGGTAACATTGGTAGGTTGTCTGCAGACACGACATTCCAGAAGCTGATGAAGAATAGACAGATGGTCAGTGCACATTCCATAAGGGCTGAAGTTAACCCAACCTCCGTTGAGTTGACAATCACAGAGTGAATGATGTCCGAATGATGTTAGTGAACAATTTGGAGACGGTCGCAAGTAGACTGCCTGATGATGTTTGCATAACACCCTCGCACGCTGGAAGAGGTTTTAGCGTATCTCCGTCCCAACACTGACAACCCATGACCGGGTTCGTCCTCGTGTGGACATACCGGGTAAAGACAGCCTGCGCTGGGAGTGGAACTCGGGCATCAGGAGCACACTGGTATGCAATACCGACGCTTCGATACGGCGCAACCACCACCAGTCGCGCGTAGGCTAAGGATACAGCAAGGATCGCCCGGTGCCTACGCAGGTACGAATTTGCGCGATGCGCGCTTGCGATGCTTAAGGCTACGGACCAGCTATTGAAGGATAATATGTAACAAAGTAATGTGTTGCCGGTTTTTCGCATTCCATAAATCTCAGTATCTTGATTTTCGCATGTTTTATTCTTATGTATTGCGGAACAGGAGTTGAAGTGTGTTTCGCACCTTCAGCTGCTGTGTAATGATGATGGTGATGATAACATGTAAACGAAACGCAGCCATGTAGAAGCAAACGTTAAGCGTATGGCAACATAAAGGTGAGTGAGATGAGCGTTACCCAGGCCAGATATAGGTTGTAAGTAACAACGCAGGTACAAAGTGGCTCAAATAAATGTCAGCCTGCTTACCGGCCAACTGCTCCGCACTTTCCATAGGTCCATTTTCCAGACCATTGACAGAGGAATTGATTTCTGCAATGTAAAAACGAGGAACGGAGTACAAGTGTATGAATGAGGATAAGAACACACAGTCGATTTGATGGTCCGAATATAGTGCAGCGCAGTGCAAGGTATGACTGATCTTAAACAAATTTGTTGCAAGAAATGTAAAATAAACTTGAGTCAGAACTTAATCCAACATTGCTTAGGAAGAGTGCGCGCTACAAACATGCAATCATACAATAGAAGTGAACAATAGTCCGACGATGGAAACAAAATGGGGGATTTTTATGAGCAGGGCCAACACACGAGGTGAGGGCGCTAGTGACGAGAAAAGAGTGACGGGAGTGCTTGGGAGCATGGAGTGCAGGGGCACCTAATCTGACAATGCGATCTCGCAGGAAAAAGACGGTGAAACCTAAGTGGAGACCACGGGCTCAAGGGAGCGAGTCAAATCGGTACATCTAATATGGAGATGAGCGCAATCGGTCAACGGAGGTATGCAATAACAGTAAGAATGCGACAGAAAGGGAATGAAATGTCGGGAGTGGAAACAAGACCGTCGAAAACGGGGTACAGGGTTGAGTTTGTATTCTCATCCATAGACACCCAATTTGCACTACATCAAGACAATCCCGGAAACAGCACACTGTTCAAACGTAATTTTTGGGTTTAATGATTTTAGGGTAATTTGTGTCACTGATTCAGAGATTTGGTGCACACATTAAAAGGTATAATATGCTAGAAAACAAAAGAATGTTTAGTATAAAAATCACGTGAAAATTGTCTCGTGTAATGCAAATGCAGAGACAGCAAATACTTAATGGTCGCATGTATACGACAACTGAAGAAATAATACACTCACCTGATGTGCAGGTGCTATATTAATCATGTCCGAAGCTAGGAGCGGCTGCACATAGGTGCTGACGTAACACGGTACGCTGAATTGCTAACTGTCCACTGGCGCAAATTGCTTAGCCAGCAGGGGTGAGATGGGGCACAGAGGCGCGACATGTGTGTCCACGATTGCAGGGCTCACCGAGCCGTTCGGTTGTGAGAAGTGAACCTTAGCAAATACCACAGCCGCAAGCAATCTGTCATGCGTGGATCGCGGGACAAGACCTACGGAACGCAAGCCGTTCGGCCGTGAGAACTGGACAGACCCCACAGCCACAATGAATGCGTCACGTTTCGACCGCAAGGGAAGACCAACGGAGCGCAGGCCGTTCGGCAATGTAGCGCTCCACGTGTGCAACATAGCGCGAAGTTCATGGCCTGGGCTGGGTTGGCGGGTCGAAAAATCATTAGGCCCTTTGTCTTTGCTAGTAGTGTGCCCAGTAGGTTATTGTTTAACAGTACCAATGTCTGACATTTCTAAGCATTCTCGTATATGGAAATGTTGCAGAGCAGCGACATTCCGCAGCTAAAGTCGGAAGGGTTAATGAACAACGTTTAATGGCAGCAAGATGGCGCACCTGCACATTCGGCGCAATCGGTTCGTGCCTACATGAACGAGACGCTCGGTGAACGTTGGATCGGTCGCAGAGAACCGATCGAATGGCCTGTGCGATCAGCGAATCTGAATGCAATGGATTTTTTACTATGGGGATACTTGAAGCGCAGAGTTAATAGAAAGAAACCCAAAAAGCTGGATGAATTGAAAGAGAACAATGTGAACGAAGGTAGGCAGCTTTTGTTGAAGACATTTCAAAACGTGCTCGTCAATACCATCCGGCAAATGCTCCTCTGTAGCCAAAACGACGGAGGGCACTTCGAACATCCAATTCCTTGATATTTACAGACATTTCACACATGTCATGTAAATATAAGTAAAGAAACGAATAAATGTATATTCTCCATTGTACACGAGAAACACCGTCAAAGGCCTGATCAATCTGCACAACTAGCAATTGTCTGATTGTGAGGACAATAGTTGTATTTCTGACTAAATTGGTGTGCTTTCTAATGGTGCCACGAGTGCGTCGAGGCAGACTGAAATTTAAACGCATTGTCACGTCACGTCAAGTCTAGAATTCGTTTTTATGCACCCATGAAGGGTGAATTTTCAGCTGTAACACACACGCGATCGAAACGGTAAAGCGAACAACACTGTAACCTTACAATGTGTGTATGATTGCCTTTAGCAGCGAAAGAAGCCTACTAAAAGCTTACGGGTTTGTTGGAAGCCAGTCATGAGGCGATAACAATACGGCCCCCATCAACCAGTCATCACATACAGCCAGGCTGTTTTTCTCACTTGCTAGGACAGTGCCCCACTAACCAATTCGCAGGGAACCCTTTTGCTGACTATTTCACCTGCGTGAACGCCGACTACCGATCGATCGAAATATCGCCCCTTCAATGCGGCTGTGGTCTCTGGTTCACGTTCAGTTCCCACAGTCGAAAGGCCTGCGCTCCTTTGGTCTTGCTCTGCAGTCGAGGCCTGACATTCATTGCGGCTGTGATGTCTGTCCAGTTCTCACAGCCGAACGGCTCGGTGAGCCCTGCAATCGTGGACACACGTGTCGCGCCTCTATGCCCCATCTCACCCCTGCTGGATAAGCAATTTGCGCCAGTAGACAGTTAGCAATTCAGCGTACCGCGTTACGTCAGCACCTGAGTGCAGCCGCTCTTAGCACCGGACATGATAAAAAAATGTAAAATGTTCACATATTTCATAGGAGCACCATCTCACACAAGTACCTCAAATCGATCGACTGAGTCGAACGCAACCTTTAAGTCGCGGAACACAGTTATTGTCTGTCTGTGGTATGTGTGGTGCTGATTTGACACTTGCCGCAAAGAAATATGCGGTGTATACAGCCCAGTAAAGAAGGAAACCCGCCTGCTCTCCCCAAATCCGGGATTCCTGTTCTGCAGTGAAGCGACGAACGGGGATCGAGGCCAGTAATTTTGTCCCAACTGGCGTAAGGCTATTACTCTTGTGGTTAGCACAGTCTGTGTGATTACCTTTCTTGTATATTGCCACTATGAACGATTCACTCCAGTTAACCGGGACGGTTTCCTCCTTCCATACATGCTTGGACAGTGAAGTCAGTGCTTTGCAGAGGAGTTCACCATCTTTCTTAAATAGTGCAGGTGGCAGGGAATCCGGGCCAGCTGCATGAGAACGACTGAGAGCTGTGATCGCGTTTCGGACCTGGGACTCCGACAGAGGCTCTAAACTAACTGTCCATAGCTCATCCTGCATCACCTGAGTAGGAAGAGGTCCAGAAACAGGTGGCCAGCTGAACTGATCTTGAAAGTATTCAACCCAACGAGCTATCCGACGCCCCTTATTGTGTATCAGTGCACCCGCGCTGTCTCTGATTGTCTCACTGACGCCTAGTTTCTTGGGACCAGTGGTGCGGCTCAGCTGGAAGAGCTTGCGATAGTTCCCTGCTGCTCCCGTCTCCCCCATTTCTTGAGCCCTAATGGTCCACCAGGCTCCCTTGTCAGCAAGTAGGCTCAACTTTAGTTCGCGCCTAATGGTTTGTCTGGTCACATTGTGCACAGAGCCAGCCGGGTTTTCTTCTGGACTCAAAGAGGTTCACCGATCTTTCGGAGAGCTAGTGACTGATGGGGTGACGGTTGATAGTACCACAAGCAGACGCTACTGCGCCGTGCATGGCGATCGAGATCGTTAAGACAAGGGAGTGAAAGTTCGGTAAGTAGTGCAGCTTGGTAGGCTTGTCTGAGCGGGGGCTGTGATAAATTCTCAGTTGCCAATCGGAAGAGACAGTTGGGAAGTCCAGGACTTCTCCTGAACTCCATGTTTTAAACAAAACAGCGCAATATGCTTGACTTATAAGGGAGTGATTCTTTTCCGTTGGTTTGCTACAATGTATTCGCCAAAAATGTAGCAGAATACACCAAGGTTGTGCAAACAGGTACATCGAGCTAGAGTTAAATATTTGTGAAATAAACGGGGGATATTTTTCATAACCGTATTACTATTACTGGTTGACTGTTAATTAATTATCGTATCTCAAAAACTAGAGCCAATTTGAGAAAACCGCTTTCATATAGAAATTAGCAATACCCAAACACTATCAACTGTTTGAACTATTCTCAGTATCAGGAAAAGTATCTTTTGTTGACCAGTGTTAGCCGTGAATCCGTGGACACTAGCCCAGGGATAACCAAGTGTTGGGTGGCACTACTTTAAGAGCGTCTGAAACCTATGAGCAACTAAACTTTAGGTCAATAGCATATACCTGCACACACGATGCAGTGATTTCAGTTAACCCCGACACATGGACCTCGATCCATCAGCTGCACACGTGCACTCGCTGCAGTGGTGTATTAAGCATGCTAAGGATGAATGTCATGTGTCAAGACTGCGTTGATCGATCAGGAGAACGCCCACTCGAATTCCGACTGAGCAGCATTGAGTAAAGTGCAGATGGTGCAGACCAGGAGCAGTGTGTTAACTCGGATGGGTTAAGATGGTGAGCAGAGAACACTTGCGAGACGCAGAAAAGAGGGAATATGAAACGTAAAAAACCAAGCAAATATTTACGAACAATGCGCTCACATCTTGTCAAGGATATAATGCGATGATAAGTTGGGACTGACGAGAATACTTCCACAGTGCCTTCACTGACCAGCGTCAAAAATACTGTAAAAGGCAGGGGGTTAGCAGGCACACGAGGACATGAAATAACCAACTGAGTCTGAGGCCCAGGAGTTAAGCAAAGTGGACGTATTTAATGAATGGCAATCGGCGAACAGGGATAATAAGGAACACCAAACACATTCATTTCGACCATAACTTCGAGAGACGTCCAGCAAGGAGGCAACGCGGATGCAGCCCACTAGACAGAAAGGACTATGGAACTTCACAGCGTGTTTACATGATGTCCAGGACCGGCAAATGCAGAGTTCATCATGGAAAGGTTTAGCTGGTATATATATATATATATATATATATATATATATATATATATATATATATATATAGATAGATAGATAGAATGGTCAGCGACTCACACAGGAGTGCAAGGCCAGGTCAAAAAATCTAGAGGCCTCCAAAGCTGGTTATCACTGTGTGTTGTGTGAGTGAAGTACCCATTCGGAAGCAAATAAATGGTCGATTCAAAATGCGGTCTCTCACTCATCTGGCTGTCAGGCTGATGGGATGTCAGAGCATGATAACTATAAGCAGTTTAGGAGTGAGGACAATCACGTCAGTAACTCCGTGAAATTCTCACCATCTAGCCTGTATCTTACCAAAGGGGGTGTGATGATCGACTACCACTAACGTGAAAATATGTCGACATTGCGCAGTCAAAGTATGAACAGACCAATCACAGGCGATTCGCTACGAATCTTCTACGGCGGGGAGGGGGATAACTTATCTGCGCTGGACTCATGTTCTGCTGCAACAACAACAGTTCATGTCGGACTTCGCACATAACTGAGAGACTGAGATCCACCGCCAGAGTGGGATCAAAAGATAGGTGGGTTGGAACCACAACTCGAAAAGATGCAGTTGTCATTGAGTTCAGTGCTGGTCTGGAGCACGAGAGTCTTTCTCAACAGGAGACGATTTTAAGGTGAATCATCAATCGGCGGGCATTGGTTTGTTCCATTCCATAGATAAATGTTAGTTATCGACACCACTGTGTTCCGTAGCCTAAAGCAAAACTTGGTAGAACGTAATCAACTTTCTGGCTTCAAAAAGGCAACAAACCCTTGCAGAAATTCACGAAACAAAAGCAAGGTTTTGGACATCTCCCGCAATATGTTTTGGTTGGTATCCCTGGTCCGAAGAGTATGCAGTACGCACTTGCTTAAATGCGAAGCGGAAACGCAGTAAATTGTGGATGGATGCCATTGGGTGCGTTCAAGTGTTCGACATAGTGCAGCACTGCAACAATGCTCAAATAAGTTTCATTATCATTGAAAGACTTCATATTCTTCCATAGTAGAAAGATCCAGAGAAGGTGGGTCAATGAGAACCAAAGCACTGATTCTTTAAGTTGTGCTGCCAACTGCGCGCCATCCATCTGCGCAATGTAGCCATGTGTATCAGAGGAAATACACAGAGTTCGTAAGTCAGAGTACAAGAAAGATCTCAGGAAAGTGCGGAAAGCGAGGTCTGCTAGTGGGAGCTTGACAGTGGATCTGCCGACGATTACACACAACCAAATGGTCATAATGGCGGACGATAAAATCGCAGCTGAAACATTGTCCTGGGTCCGGTGGATAGTACAGCCCTTTGGACAATTCAGGATGAGACAAGGTATGTTGTGATTATCAAACAGTGATGGGTAATTGGAGACATCAGTCCAATAAAGTCATTCAGTAAGCTTCCTTAAGTCTTCCGCTAAACGAAAGACTCACCACTATGAGGCTTCACTAAATCATAGAAATGTCAAATAATCGAATAATCCATAAAGACATAAGCGGGTAAACTGAAACCCAACCAGGGCACATTAAGCCAGAAAAGTATCATCAGTACGCCGGTACGCAGTACTGACATTCCGCTACTACGCAACTACCACCAGTCGCGCATGGGCTAAAGATATTGCAAGCGTCAGCCGGTCCGTTAGACAGGATAGAACCTGCGCCCAGGGATTACACGGTAGGCCTGTGACCCTTAATGCTACGAGCCGGCATACTAGGTTGTTGGGCCATCGAGACACAGTAGTTCATCTAAAAGAATTCAAAATATATGAGAAATAATTGGATGCAGTGCGGAGCTACGACGGAAATAAAAACATCTAAGTCATAAAATGCAGCTGTTTCAAACGTGAATGATGCGATGCGCCAGTAGATGGGAATAAAATGTTAACAGAATGTCGGTGAAGAAGGTAGCATTCTACAAAAAGTCATACCGTTGCTCAAGTCCTCCAGATGCGTACTGTCAGTCGGTTTGGAGATCCTATTCTTAAGAACAGTGGCAGCCGTCAAACTCTGTTGGAGAGCTTCCGCCTCTTTGATTCGATCCTGAAGCCGGCTTTGGAGATTCTCTTTTTCCTGTTGCACGCTCTGGGAGAAAGTATAATTATGAAAAATGACGTACACTTCAAAGATCAGCTGAGGATAAACTTAAATACACATAGAAGCAACTATCGAACCGGAGAAGATATGGAGAGTAACAAATAACAGTGGACGAAGAGTGAGGGTGCAGACATAAGAGTGAAGGATAGGCAATTTTCACAGTCCATTGATGATTCGGCATCGGAAAAGCGACGTCCCAGTTCAGAGTTCGATTCAAGAAAGTGTGCAATTACAAGCAGGAAACGACCGTGCATGAGATAGACAGAATTAACTCAACTCGCTGTAGTTGGGGTAGACACGCACAACATAAGTAACAAGATGGGCAATTACTGACAATCCTTGTAGCTCAGTGTGCGAACGATGGTGGTAGGCTTTTCTCAGAGCTGGATATTTGAATCGCGAACGTTTCGTTACCAGGATAGGCAACATCGTCAGGGCAAACTTCAGAAAATGAAACATTCGAAATCTCTAAATATGCTTGGTACCGATCGAGAATTGATGGCTACAGAGCGGCTACAAGACAATGGATTGGTTGGTTAGGTAACTTTTCGTTGTTAACACAACAGTGTGATTCACTGGAATCACTCCGCTGCCGGGTAAACTATTTAGCCAAAAGCTCGTACTGGTATCCGTGAATCCAAATACTTACTACGACTTACGTAACCGGGTGGTATCAAGCCCACTGACAAAAAACTTGTTCTACACTGCGCTCATCTGCCACTGTTACTGCTTCTTACATTCGTGCGACTTCAACAGACGTCAATTGTTTGTTTGTTAACAATCATTGTTATCCGTTAACTGATTCCTGGGTTCATGAATCTGCCTGCGATTCTGATTACGGCACGAACAAGAGAATTATAATGGTCTTCATTCCATCTTATGTGTTTCAAGGTAAGGGTACTTATGCAGATTTGACAGCAAGCCGGTCTAGTGAGTATCCTGAAGATTCTCGATATTGACGTCAGTTGCTTATTGAAAGCCGATAACAGGACTCCAGCATTGTATTTACGTTGACACCCCCACCAACCACAAAGCCACGTACCACTTGAATCATTGTGGCCACCGAGAAGCAGCCTCAGCGAATTTAACTGATGTAAGTGTAGCATGAAATCGCAAAGTTGAGGACGCACTACCGGAATGATTCCAGAGTAAAAGCCGAATTGTGCACTTCAGAAAAATCGACAGGCGTCGCGAGAAGAAACGCAACTTGTTTGTGATCTTACCACACGCACCAAGTAACTGCAGTTGCGAATTGATCAATGACGACTTCCATCGAGTTTCATCAGCTCTTGAGCAATGCTAACAAACCTGATATCATCCCTGCAGGGGATTTCGTGGCACATGTTGGCCGCTTGTTATCATGCGAATCTTTCCTAGTTGATCACCGTGCGCTCGAGGAGGACCGCTCAGATAACGTAGGTAGATTTCTCACACTGTGGATGTAGTTCACAGCATGCGAAAATAAGCATCTGTTTCTCGCGAGCACCAAGTGCAAGTATACGAAGACACGTTCCGCAACTTCGCATCCCCTTTGACGACACGAGCGTGGCCTCGATTCGATCAGATGGCTGAGGAGCGTAAGGACTGGAGGTCAGTTTGGTCCCCCTTCAGTGACTCGGAGCATGCACTGATCTGCGCGAAAATCCGCATTGGGGGGGGTTCCTAAAAACGAGGCACCCCAAGGTTAATGCAAACAGATATACTGATTTCTCGGTCAAGGACAGCTAACAGTCTCCACTGCATACGTACTCCGTCGCAATCCACCAACTTAAGAGATTGAACAACAATGGACCCGTATAGAGAATGCAATGAGCACTTCCGGATAATTAAGTCGCTGCCAACCTTGATGTCCTTTATAGGCTTCGATCTATGTTCGCTTTCTGGAGCTGTTCGATCGCCACAGATATTTCGGCAGAATAAGATCACAACGAGCGGCAACGCCCTGTTAAACTGCTGCTCAAGGATCACAGGGCGTGGTGGTCTGAGCTCGCTTTGGAGACGGAGACCGCTGAACTCTCTGGCAATACTCGAAATCATTGCCAACTCATTCGGTTCACTGGACTCAGGAAGTTTGGTGGCAATGAGGTTATTTGCGAGGTGCATAGGTTTCCGATGACTAACCAGTAGAAATTGGAGGGTCATTTCGACATACTCGATGTGAGAATAGATTGCGACGCGCAACCTCATTGTAGACTACGATTCACACTGAAATAACCCTTGGTAAATTATTCACTGATGAATTGCATCTGAACGGCCAACATGGTGTAGGCTCCCGTAATGATAACGGTGAGCGGTTACTTCATTTGTGTGAAGATGCTCGCTTATTTCTTGCGAGCACTAATTTCCGACACAACACCCGCCGGAGGGTGACTTGGTGTCCACCAGCCTCGAACAAGCTATGGACGCAACTCGATCACATTGCGGTAAGTCACCGATGGAGAGCCTGCGTCCAGAACTGTCGCTCGATTTGGAGCACAAGTGCAGACACTGATCATGCACTTCTATGTGCTGACCTACGGATGCGCTTTGGCGGATGCCCACGACGACGTTGTGACCACATTGATACCAGCCAACTGTTTTGAATGATTATCAAAGTAAGCTGTCATGCGATCTGAGTAAGCGCTCACTGGATGCAACTGAAACTCAATGGTCCCATATTCACCAGACCTTACCAGCAGCAGGAAAATCCGCATGTAATATGTCTAATCGCCAACATAGACACTGGGTTTCTTCGCAGTTTCCGAAACTTATCGATGCACGCCGGCATATTCCGTCTGGAAGCAAACACAAAGAAACTCGCACAGAGCTCCGGGCAAAACTCCGTGCTAACCCGAAGTGAGACCGCGAATCCTGGTGGTCTCATCGTGCCACAGAGGTGGAAATGGCCGCTGCCCTTGGCAACCATCGCAAGTTATTCCGGCTGATACGGAAAACGGGCAGCAGAAGACCTGGTGTAACTGAAACCATACGTGACGAGAGTGGAAAGCTTATCCACAACTTGTCAAAACGTTTGGATCATTGGGCTGAGCACTTTGAAAGGCAATTTAATCAGTCGGAATGGTTATATTTCTCGCCGGCCACCGATCGTCCCACTCCATGGGTTGTGCCTTTTGGATCCACCCTCTCCCTCAGAAGTCGAATGCGAGATCGGACTGTCGAAGTTAAATAAAGCCGCAGGACCAGATGATCTTTCCCCAGCACTCTTCAAATTCGGGGGACCTTCTCTTACAAACGATTTAGAAGAGTTACCAGTGAAACCGTGGGAGCAGGAAACTGTCCCAAACGACCGGAGCCGCTCCGTCATAGTCGCAATTTTCAAGGGAGGCTCATGATCGGATTGC
Source organism: Dicrocoelium dendriticum (assembly GCA_944474145.2). NCBI lineage: Eukaryota > Metazoa > Platyhelminthes > Trematoda > Plagiorchiida > Dicrocoeliidae > Dicrocoelium > Dicrocoelium dendriticum. Next base: position 133,047,395 of record OX104064.1, read on the forward strand.
GGAAACCATAGGGGAATCAGTCTGGTCTCCATCGCCACCAAATTGCTTGCCTCTGTCATCCTTCACAGACTGACTGGCGCTCGCAAAAGCCATATTCGTGAGGAGCAAGTCGGGTTTCGTCGAGGTCCAGGCTGCATTGACCATATCCTCACTTTGCGTCAGTTGTTGGAGCACCGTCACATATATTGGCGGTCCACCGTTGTCGTGTTCCTAGATATCAAAGCTGCATTCGACTCAATGGATAGACGTACATTTTGGGACTATCTAGACAAGAAAGGTGTGAACGAAAAATATGTAAATATTACCCTAGCATGATACGCGCGTAGCACGGGCAGAGTGAGGGCTTACGGCAAGCTGTTGCCACCCTTCAATATCTCCAGCGGTGTGAGACAAGGATTCCCGCTGTCACCTTTCCTCTTCAACTTCGCTATTGACGAAGTCATGGAGATTGCATTTACAGGACATGACTTGGAAGGTGTGGAGCTACTCCCAAGAGAACGACTTCTCGACTTGGAGTATGCAGACGACATTGCCCTCATCTGTGACAGCTCCCAGGCGTGCCATGCCGCGCTGGACAGATTAGCGCTGGCTGTCAGCCGCTTCGGGCTTTGCTTTGCACCATTGAAATGCAAAGCGTTCCTACAAGATTGGCCTGGACCGCCTCCTGCGCTGACCCTTGGCGGGGATCAGCTAGAAGTCGTTCAAAAATTCTACTACCTGGGAAGTTCTATCAGCGACCTTGGAATCGAAGACGAGATCACGAACCGTATAGCAAAAGCTCGAAATGCTTTTGCTAACCATCGCCACCTATGACGGCGGCGCGAAATCACTCTCGTCCTGAAGGGTAGAGTGTACAATGCAGCCGTACGTTCGACCCCACTGTACGGTTGTGAAACCTGGCCCCTTAGATCGGCGGACATGAAGAGGCTAGTTACGTTCGACCATCGGTGCCTTCGCAGTTTGGCTCACATCTGGTGGGAACACCGCGTGAGTAACGAGCGTGTTCGACGCCTTGTTTACGGCACAGAAAAAGGAACTGAACCGCTCAGCACCGTCATTTCACGCACCAGACTCCGATGGCTGGGCCACGTGTTGCGCATGCCAGCCCACCGACTTCCATGACGTGCGTTGTTTGCTCACTGGGGATGTGGATGGAAGAGGTGGCCAAGCGATGACTTGGTCCAGAGGAATGAAGTCCCTCACTTCGGAGCTGGCCTCGGTTGGAGCGTCACGGTTCCCTGGTTTGGGTCCAAAAGACGGTGAACACGTTTGGCTAGACATACTTGCTGACATAACAAGGAACCGACCTCAGTGGCGTTTCTGCTGTGAGTTTCTTTGTCCCTCCCCATCCCTTTTAGCCTCCCGCTCCACCTACGATCTCATTTTGTAGCGTAAAACATAACAATTTTTCTTTTTGCCTAGTAGCCGGCTGATAGCTTACCGGAACAATGCCTATCCGTTGCTGGTAGCTCAGCTGGCATGCAACTGTTGTATTTATTTTCCTTTTCCTTTATGTATTGCGGCACAGTAGCTGAGGTGTTTCCCACCTCTGGCTAACGTGTATAATGATGATGATGAACTGTTAGTACAATTGCCGCTGCGGTTTTCTTTAAGTAGGGGAATGAGTAAGTTTTGTGGTCCATAAGTTTGAAAACTAACGTGGCCGCAGAGTGTAGCATAGTGGGAATGTCACTTACGACGAACGGCGCACTGTCAAAAGAAAGACTGCATGTATAGAGAACACATCAAGATACCTAATAAAGTTAATGATAAGCTGTGTTAAGAAAAACAGTGTGCTTCACCTTTAGCTGTTCTTCTAGTTGTTGCAACTCGAGTACCTTGGCATCAAAGTGGCGAGTGACAGACTGATATTCCGCTTGTGTAGTTTCGCAATCGTGCCGAAGGCGAGCACACTCGCGCTCAGAATCGGATAAGCAGCACTGCAAGTAATGTAAATGCAAGAAACTTCACAAATCAGAGTAAAATAGTCACATGGAAAATTAAGATCAAAAACTGAGAAGAAACATACGAGTGTATATAAGTGAGGATTGGGATAAGCCCGTTGACGTTATATCAAAGTTGCGATAAGTCGAAAAACTGGAAGGTCAGGTCTGGTGTTGACTTGGTTGTCGAGTTTGCAATTCGCTTCCAGACGTTTTGTCACCGATCGAAGTGATATCTTTAGTGCATAACAGTGGTTTGTAGTCCGTAAAAATATTTGCCGAATTCAGTAACCAAGGTAGCATCTCACCATCAATGTTGTCGTTCGTCTGCATTAACTGAAAAGCGAGCAATTTTCAAGATGAAACATGGTGTATTTAGCTTGCATCTCAAACAATCATAGAACTCGTTGGATAGGACACGAATTACATGCAATCCATGAAGAAAACCATCCACAAAACGAAATGGTGTAGGTCACGAGGACGGATAACGAACTGATGAATGGGTGTTACAAAATCGCGCGGAGTGGAGCAAGTGATGACAATTCGGATGCTCTAAACCTTTCCTCAGCCAATTATATCCGTAGCGCTTTTGAATTCCCCTTTAAAAAACATGTTCCGCCAGAGATCTCCCAATATGGTCAACAAGATTATCAAGTTGCATTCAAGGAGTGCAAACGCTCCAAAAATGTGTACTGTTTATTAAGTGACAAATCCGAAATCATCTGATAGTATAACAGATGGGTACATAGAGTGGGATGTTATTTATCGACATGGAATAGGTCACCCAAGAAACAATGAGATATAGGGGCGCCCGCACAAGTTACATGCAACTTAATAGAGCGAAGGTCCATTTTCAGAGATCTATGGAGGAAAATGATCGTCTTATGTGGGAAGTTGTAAGCGCTATGGATGCAAATGATTAAGGAAAGGTATAGACCAGGGGTCAACCAACCTATGGCCTATCGACCCTACCTGAATGGGTTTGGTAAAGCGTATGAAATACGAGATGTTGTGATGTAATTTACATATGACACTGCATGTCGTATTGTTCGTGCTCTTACACTTTGTGAACACTAACGTGGGCCAATTCATGGCTGTCACACGTGACATCGTGCTACAGTATTATATGTGACCCCACACTGATGTAAGGAATCACGAATGAGACCCATTCATTCATTCAGCATACCGTGTTTTTATCTGCCACACACTTGGTGCCGCAATTTCCAGCTGATCCATTCCTTTGGAGCACGAGTCATCTAAAACACAGTTTATTAAGACGTTACCAGCTTACGCGTACAGCATTGTGAAGCTTTATTTCGAACGAATGGCAAGTTGTTGGCAAAGTACAGCGCTGGAAGCGCTGATTGTTCAGGTTCACACATTTTTGCACGGATAAACGCATGCATCACCGGTATCAAGCTTCACAACTGTTCGTTGATTTGGCACCACTGGAAACACTTTGTTCAGCCTCCCGAGTGCGTTACTATATATATACATATATATATATATATATGGCGGGAGAGCCTATGGTGCGCTGAGGCTGGTGGTGGCTAGATCCTGACAGATGGTCTACCCACTGCTGCTACTGTTGCGCCATAGTCTCATGTCCTGGGCGCCTCCACGTGGCGACCGCTGGGTGGGAGTTAGGTTTCGCCCTTCTCCCTGCTAAGATCCAGGACACCAATCCGCATGAGTCAGCTAACTGACCATGTGCTAGACCCACTGCCTTTCGGGTGTTCATTTAATCGAAGGCTTTTGTTGAGAACCCGAGTCGTTCTCCTGTCAGGATTGGGCGCCCTGGCAGTATCCTAGTCCATCCTCTCCGGAGGTTAGGAAGTGGTCGATGGCCCACTTCCCGTAAAACCTAGCCATGGGAGACAACAGGTTACGGGTGATATTCTCAATGCTCGATTGGCATAGAGCACGAGTGCCACGCATTGTCTCTGACGGTGGGAGGACACCTCCGGGTGTTCAATGGTTTGCTACTGCCCGCCTCAAGCCAGGCAGCCCCTGGTCAAATTGGTGCAAACCCGCCAAAAACCCACCTGCGTCTGGCCGTGGTCGCAGGTGCGTATCCAATTACGGTCGCAAAACATATGATAATTGTTCCAGAACCTCAAAGGCTGCGTGTGACGGCCGTCAAGCAGATCCCAATCTGTCTCTGCAATCACATTCCCGAGCTGGATCTGCTCTCCACTGCCTTGTGGGTCAGGCTATTGAGCCAAAGGCTCCGGGCGGAGTCCCTCAAGCAAACCTCCAAACCACCCACTGCCTTGTGGGTCAGGCTATTGAGCCAAAGGCTTAGCATTGGCACGAAGCTGATAGTGTACAAATCCATGGTACTGTCCGTTCTTCTATACGGCAGTGAAACGTGGACGATGTACCGTCGGGATGTGCGATATCTCGAGCGGTTCCATCAGCAGTGTCTGCGACGAATTTTGCGGATCGGCTGGGGCGACAGAGTTGCAGACACGGAAGTGTTGCGCCGAAGTGGGATGTATGCAGTGGATTGCATACTTTTATTGAGACACATGAGATGGCTCGGTCATGTGAGCCGTATGGATTCGACGCGAATACCGAAACAACTCTTATACGGTCAGCTGAGTATTGGGAAGCGGCACGTGGGGAAACCCAAGTTACGTTACCAGGACATGATTAAAGTGAGCCTCACACGTTCTCATCTTGATTGCAGATCATGGGAATCGAAGGTGGTTGATCGGCGTGCATGGCGCGATCTAATCACGAAGGCAGTTGCTGAGGTGCGGGAGAAATCCCTCATGCATGCAGAGAAGAAGCGGCAGTTGCGGAAGTGGCAAGCACCGATGAATTGTACTCCATCGACATCGAGCGCATTGTGCTGTAGAACATGCGGTCGCGAGTGCCTTAGTCAGGCAAGCCTAGTGAGCCATGAGAGAGGTCACTCGGGACCACTGCCGAAGCGACGACGGGTCCCGCAGTGAACGTAGGCAGCACCGGCGCAGCGTTTGTAGGCACGCTGAATTCGATTTACTAACCGCATGCTTGCATGCCAAGTCTCTTTATTTCAGGTGGTGGGTTTTCAGTTCTCTCTTAATTCCTTTCTTTCTCATATAAATGTCTAGTGGGCCATGAGCTGTGCCATTTGGGGCCACTACAGAAGCGACGACGGGTCCTGCAGAGAATCACAGCGAGCCGGCGCAGCGTTTGTAGGCACGTTGAATTCGATTTACTAACCGCGTGCTTGCATGCTAAGTCTCTTTATTTCAGGTGGTGGGTTTACAGTTTGTGCCTTAATGCTTTTCTTTCTCATATAAATATCTCCCTGTACTCTATTCCATTAACTTGCACACATCGCTTCAGCCAATTGTATTCGATTTCCATAACATTTTTGTGTTCGTGGCATACCGCGATCTATACTTCCTGACCTCGTGCACTTAGCTAGGATTTGTTTGTAAACAACTTATTACATAAGCTATTTAATTAAGGTTTATGTCACCGTTTCCTTATGCATTAATCGAGTTTTTCTCTTTTTTTCTCTCTCTCTGAAGTGATTGGCTGTTGTTTGATATCCCCGGTGTGGATGCGCTTGATGTGCATGTTGACAAGGTGCCTACCTGTCTATTACCCACTACCTCGTCCATACTGGCTCCAGGAGACAGTTGGTCATTGCTGGAGGGGACGGGGTGCACGGTCCTTGTGGCCGTGTTAGGCTCGAAGAGGGGTTCCATGCACTCAGTGTGGAGCGGACTACGGTCCAGCCACCGCCTTGTGTGCGCTTGATTCCCCAAATACAGTGCGCTTGTGTTTGCCTGTAAAGGAGTGTGGGCCGGCTCCGTTGATGAAACGTGGCTCCCATCCACATGCCTCCCGGTCTTATTCCTTCGGGTTTACACTGGATATGGGGTGTGTGGTTGGAGCTGTGGTTGGTGCAGCGCAAGCCATCCATGGTCCCTCTGTAGGCGCAGGCGTCCTGTGGCTTGCCACAGTGACAGGCAAATCCGAAACCGGATGCCGCCAACCATATATATGGCAGGAGCACCCGGTTCCGGATTTGTCCTTCACTGCTGCATCCACAGGCACAACCACAGGACGCCGGCGGCTGCAGAGGGACAATGGACGGCTTGCCCTGCACCACTCAAAGTTCCAAAAACACACCACATATCCAGTGTAAAGCCGAAAGAATAAGAAGAGGAGGCACGTGGATGCGAGCCACGTTTCATCAACGGAGCCGGCCCACACTGTTGCATAGGCAAACACAAGCAAGATATATTTGTGAATCAATCGCACACAAGGCGATGGCTGGACCGTAGTCCGCTCCACACTGTGCTTTGTGGGTAAGGCTTTTGAGCCAAAGTCTAAGGGCGGAGTCCCTCAAGCAAAAATCCAAACAACTCACTGCCTTGTGGGTCAGGCTATTGAGCCAAATGCTCCGGGTGGAGTCCCTCAAGCAAACCTCCGAAGCACAACGACCGTCTCGCGTGCGATTACCCACCAATCGTAAAACACTCAGCATCGGGTGCTGGAACGTGCGCACACTACTGGACCGGAACTCCAGCGAACGCGCAAAATGACCGACTGCACACGTCGCGATGGAACTGACGCGCTACCACATCGATATTGCGGCGCTCAGTGAGACCCGGCTCCCCGAGCACAGTAAGTTGCATGAAGCAGGTGCTGGCTGCACATTCTACTGGGTGGGCAACGGCGCCGCAGCACCACGTGATCATGGGGTCGGATTTGCAATATCCGATCGCATAATAGCCAGCTGGTGGATGAACCAACAGATATCAGCGCGCGACTTATGACTGTTCGCCTACGACTCGGAAGAAGTAAGTTTGCCACTTTTAAAAGCACGTACGGTCCGACCATGTGTTATCCTGATGACACGCGTGATCAATTCTACACTCAGCTATCCTCCGTGATACAGTCTGTGTCGAGGAGCGACCGACTATTTCTGCTGGGTGATTTCAACGCGCGCGTTGGGCGTGATGCATCGGTGTGGACAGATGTCATTGGTCCGCATGGCATTGGTTCAGCGAATGCAAACGGTGACAGGCTGCTCGCACTGTGTGCCACTCACGGCCTGACGATCACGAACACTCGGGTTGCACTGAGTGCGAGTGATATAGCAACTTGGACGCACCCACGGAGTGGTCATGCTCACCTGCTCGACTATGTCATCGCACGTCAGCGTGATATGCGTGAAGTGCGCATGACACGTGTACTGCGTGGAGCTGAGTGTGGCACCGATCACAAATTGGTGCGGGGCAAAATGTATATAAATTTTCGCAAATCCATGTATTGCACTCATACAGTGATTCGGCGTAAATTTAACATTCTCTCCCTAGGTACTGTGGAGAAACGTATTGAGGTGGAGAAGTCGATGACTGTGTGCCTGTGTGTGGACTGCATAGCCACAGTTGGCGACCAGTGGCACCACATTCGTGACCAGATGACAGCTGCTGCCGAGGAGACCATCGGGCGCGCAAACTGTAAGCCGCCTGTTGGTTTGATGCGAACAATGCGACGATTGACGCATTGGTGTCGGGGAAGAATGCAGCATTTGCTGCACATGTGGCAGACCCCAGTGACTTGGGGAAGAAGCGTCAGTTTCGCAAACTTCGACGGTGACTGACCATAGAGCTCCGTCGCATTAAAAATGCATGGTGGTCAGAAAAGACGAAGCAGACGGAATGCTACGCCGAACGCCACCAACACAAGGAATTCTTTGACTCATTGAAGACGGTGTATGGACCGAGATTGGAGCCACTGAGGACGTTGATCGATGGTAGCACAGACGTTACCTAGACACAGACATTATGCAGATCTGGCGGAGACACTTTGACTGTCTCTTGAACAACCGTTCAGAGATCGACTGGCCTACATTGAACGGCCTTAAGCAGCATGACGTGAAGGCGAATCTGGCAGACACACCGACACTGGATGAGGCGCAGAGAGCACTTGCTCAAATGCGGAACGGCAAGGGTGCTGGGGCCGACGGGATCATGCCTGAAGTATTGAAACACGGCGGACCCGCGTTGGTGACTGAAGGATGCCCTTGTGCTACTACTGTACAAGGGTAAAGGGAACAAGCAATGTTGCACGGATTATCGTGGCATCAACTTGCTGAGTTGTGTGGGCAAGGTGATTGTCCGAATCCTGCTCAATCGCCTAGTCAGTCAGGTTGTGGAACCTAACGTGGCGGAAGAGCAGTGTGGATTCCGTTCGGGTCGCAGCACTATAGATATGGTGTTTGCGGCTAGTCAGTTGCAGGAGAAGTGCAGAGAACGACACCAGCCTTTGTACTCGCTTTTTGTTGATTTCACCAAGGCATTTGATACGGTGAACCGCGAGGCCTTGTGGCTGATGTTGGGTAAGTTTGGTTGCTCGCGTAAGTTTGTAAGTTTAACTGAACGTCTGCACAGTGGTATGCGGGCGAGGGTGCAGCTGAGTGGAGAGACCTCGGATGACTTTGCAGTTGTCTCTGGTGTGAAGCAAGGCTGTGTCTTAGCTCCTGTCCTATTTAATATATATCTTTATGCAATGGAGTATTGTGCTTTTGATGCCGCTTGTGATTACGGTGTTCGTGTGGAGCACCGTATTGATGGTGGGTTGCTGAACATCCGTCGTTTCGGTGCGAGAACTCTTGTCTGTGAGACAACTATCCGTATGTTGCTGTTCGCTGACGACTGTGCGTTGTTTTCACACAACGCGGATGAGTTGCAACACATGACTAGGGCTCTGGCTTCGACAGCGGTCAAATTCTGGCTCACCATCAACATAAACAAAACTGTCTGTCTCTTTCAGCCTTCACGGGAGATGCAATAATCAATATTGCCTGAAATCAGCATTGGTGCTGAAGTAATGGAAACCGCCTCCCGTTTCAGCTACTCTGGGAGTGTGATATCGACTGATCAGCAGATACACAGTGAGCTACGTATCGAAGTCTCGAAGGCAGCGGCGGCAATCGGGAAGCTAGAGTACCGAGTGTGAAACAACCATCAGCTTATCATTGGCACGAAGCTGAGGGTGTACAAATCCATGGTGCTGTCCGTTCTTCAGTACGGCAGTGAAACGTGGACGATGTACCGTCGGGATGTGCGATATCTCGAGCGGTTCCATCAACAGTGTTTGCGACGGATTTTGCGCATCAGTTGGGGCGATAGAGTTGCAGACACGGAAGTGTTGCGACAAAGTGGGATGTATGCAGTGGACTGCATACTTTTGCTGACACCTAAGGTGGCTCGGTCATGTGAGCCGTATGGATTCGAGGCGGATACAGAAACAATTATTACATGGTCAGCTGAGGTTTGGGAAACCAAAGTTACGTTACCAGGACATGATCAAAGTGAGCCTCACACGTTCTAATCTTGATTGCAGATCATGGGAATCGAAGGTGGTTGATCGGCGTGCATGGCGCGACCAAACCACGAAGGCAGTTGCCGAAGTGAGGGAGGAAGACCTCATACATGCAGAGAAGAAGCGGCAAGCAACGATGGGTTGTACTCCATCGACATCGAGCGCATCGAGCTGTAGCACATGCGGTCGCGAGTGCCTGAGTCAGGCAAGCCTAGTGAGCCTTGAGCGAGGCCACTCTGGACCATCACCGAAGCGACGACGGGTTCTGCAGAGAACGTAGGCAGAACCAGCGCAACGTTTGTAGGTACGCTGCATTCGATTTCCTAACCGTGTGTTTGAACGCTAAGTCCCTTTATCTCTGATGGTGAGTTTTCAATTTTGTCCTAATGGTTTTCTTTCGCATATAAATGCCTACCTATACTCTCTTCTATAAACTTGCACACGTCGCTTAAGTCAATCATGGTTAATTTCGATAACATTTTCGCGTTTGTAGCATCTTCATAAAATATGTTTTCTGATCTCTTGAAGTTATAGCGGAATCGTCCGTAATCATTTCTTATACATCCATTTAGTGAAGAGTTATGTCACCGTATCTATGCATTATCCGACTGATTTTATTTGATCTCGTCGTTTCAAGTGATTTGCTGTTGCTTGATATCCCCGGTGTGGCTGCGCTTGATGTACATGTTGACAAGGTGCCTACCTGTCTATTACCCACTACGTCGTCCATACTGGCTCCAGGAGACAGTTGGTCGTTGCTGGAGGGGACGGGGTGCACGGTCCTTGTGGTCGTGCTAGGCTCAAAGAGTAGTTCCATGCACTCAGTGTGGAGCGGACCACAATCCAACCACCACCTTGTGTGCGATTGATTCCCAACTACAGCGTGCTTGTGTTTGTCTGTGAAGGAGTGTGGGCCGGCTCCGTTGATGAAACTTGGCTTCCATGCCGATCTTATTCCTTCGGGTTTACATTGGATAATGGGGTGTGTGGATGGAACTGTGGGTGGTGCAGCGCAAGCAAACATGGTCCATCTGTAGGCGCAGGCCTCCTGTGGATGGCCACAGTGACAGGCAAATCTGAAACCGGATGCCGTCAACTATATATATATATATATATATATATATATATATATATATATATATATATATATATATATATATGTACAATCTGTTATGGAGACCACCAGCCCAAGGTGATCATCACATTTTGTCGCTCCCTTGACTGGTCGCGTTAGACAGGTTTGGCTGTATGTATATTTTATTACTGGAAGCACCAATGAAATTTACGTGTAACTTTGGCGAGCCGTAGTTTCACCATTAATTTGATTTTCCGGTGTTTTAATGGGATTTTATTGCATTTGTACTTAAATATTTCTCGCGTTTAGATCATCTTTTTATAGTCTTTAGTAAGGCAGCTAAGAGAAAGAAAAGCGCACTACAAGTCTCACGTCCTCCTTGTCACCCCCTGAGTATTCGTTTTGACTTGCAAGTATGGTGCATAATGGTTAGGCGGCGTTTGCTAACCATTTAGTCACGTATCCGGTCCGCTGTGAAGAACGTTTGGTGACTCCCGCACTAGATCAACGTATTCGGAAAGCTCTAAAACGTTTGAAGTCTCGTAATGCTCTCTCCACGGAATAGTACACTACAGTACGTTCAGTTTAGACCATTTTATTGGTTATGACTCAAAACCAGCGTCCTATTTCAAAGGTTGATAATCTCTATATCCCAGATGAGTCAATAAGGAAGCGTTTATGTTAGTACCTGCTACATTGTTCACGGCAAACGCTACGGTTCTGACATGGAATACGTTATGAATGCCGGATAGCGTGGCTATCGTCAGCCAAAGCTAGGCAGAAGACTAAAGGGTTGGATTGTTCTCCGGGATGGCTATTTCAGCTAAGGCAACCAGCAAAGAGAATGTCCTAACATCCTCATCCAACTCTTGAGCCACAAATGTTCCAAAAACAAAGCAGTTGACCTCTAGCTTTTGGGCACATCAACCTGAGGTCTTCTCATGTAGAAGTTCAAAATTTCAAGTTGTTTTGGCGGATGGTGACCACAAATCATACGTCCTCGCTGGTTCCAGTCGGAGAGTCACACGAACAGTCCCATCGAGTAGGGATAAAATAAGTCAATCTGTCAACATTTTATCAAATGTGAAGGAAACCGACTTGTGTAGCTATGCTCCAACTGTGACGACGTCATGGAAAGGGTTGTTAGTAAAGTGACGCAGGGCCGACTAAATGCCCAGAATATCGACAGGAAGTAACTCCCAATGGCAAGACATCATACCTGATGGAATCCCATCGAATTCTCGGTATAATGAGACTACACAAGGGGCCCAAAAGGACCGATTTCGAAAAGAAGTTTAACAGATAGGTATAGAATTAGGATAAAGACGTTTTAAGACAACCAGGAAAACTGGTCAAGTATAGGAGCGCAGATTGATGACCAGGAAAACTGTCGGACGTTGCTCAGTGGCGCTCCACTATTCGGTATCTTGCGTGTACATTTGAAAGCATACAAAAAGTCATCCTGACTGCTTCCGTGCTTGCGTTGAAGAACGATTTTGTTTGAGTATGTTTTACGCATTTTCATTTAAGCCTGCTAAATGCACAACGTCATTATGAGAATTACGGTTGAATAGATTGGGCCAGCCAGCTAATCGCTGGCGAGGTTAGCATACGTGTAACTGATAAGTCAGCATATTACTACCACTGAGTTGTCACACACAAGAATTTACATAGGGAATACATGATGTGCAGAATCAGCACATCCTCATCCTTGTAATCGCTATTGACAGCAACATATGGTTGTCACGCTGCCAAACCCCAAAGACGCTGGTGAAGAGTAACAATAAGAGAAGGATAAAAGAGACAATCGACCTTAATCCACAAATAGCAAAGCATCCGACACGCTGTTAACTAGTTGTTCGACAGTACATGCGCCACTAATTTCGAGCCAAACCCTAGGTAGGACGTGTGAAATCAATATTGTGAGATGGGTCACGCAAACGGTGCTCACCTTAATCGGCAACGTGATTACTTCCAGAGGACATATCAACATTTGCTTCATTCGTTTGATTTGGCATCAGCCTACACAATGAACACTATCCTCCTCGACAAATAGTGAACGTGCAGACTCAACAATTACCCTACCTTATTCAATGTTGACTGTCGGTCACGAAAACGACGTCAGCTCAATAATTCAAATCCACCGGTTTTCACCCCGGGTGACAGCACAATGGAGGTATCGTGAGACTATGCAAGTGAACCTCCACCGAGGTAGTATAGGTGAAGCTGAGTAGAAACGCGGTCGCCGAAATAACATTTCGTAGTGCCAACTGTGTGGTTCGATGGCACTGTCCCAAAAACAGTGATGGGTTCTCGCCTAGCAAACGTTATCGATATTAAAAGCCAAAAGGTCTGTTTAACACCACGGCGGCGTGGCGCAGGTGAATAGCTATTGCTTCTTGATTTACAGTGGCGGAGCATTGTATTCCAGCTGCATGATGGTGAAAGTGTGGTGAGAAGTGAGCAAATGTCTCGTAACCGACTAAACGAAATGCACAGGAAATTAGCGATTAGTCACCGGTTTTAGCAACTCCTGTATTCACTCTCTGTCAAGCCGATGGGTTGTCTAGCCAAGGACTACGGGTAGTGCCCCACTAGGCAAATGCTCCCCATGGGCTTAGGCAACCGGATAGTATCATGCCCTCTGACGAAACCATAGGCCGTTAAACTTCTATGTTGTGATCAACCGCTCCAGGCTCTTGTACTCATGCGATTTCAACACATGCTAGCTCATTATTTGGTAATACCTCTGTTATTTGTTACGTGAGTCCTGCTTTATTTTATCTGTCACGAAAACCAGTGTTCTTGCGTCAGCAGGGATCCGCGTTCCGCTTTGCACGCTTTGACGTATGAACACTCACGCAAACTAGGTAACCTATTGGTTTAGGGTGTATCCTGGAGTAACTCGTCGTTGATACTTCTCAACATTCAGAAACACCATTGCGGAAACCCGTATAAAGCTTAGGTGAAAATCTTCCACTAACAACGGAGCCACATATAACGTATATCTGGGGATCCAACAGCAGCCGTAGCATGTTTGGTCGGCGTTGGCGCAGCGTTAAGTAGCAGAAGCAGTCGCATTGCTGAAATGATCCCAGGCAGTTCGGCTGCAAAACTCATACAATATCAATAGTAGTCGCGAGTAAAGTTGTAATTTGTTCGTGACTGTCTGACTTCAGAAGTGGCTACGTCAATGATGATTGTTTTACGAGCTCCATTAGATATGGGGCAACGCTGACAAATGAGATGTCGTTTTCCTCTCTAGGGACTTCAATGCAATGGCCAGTTGACTACAACCTCGCGAATACTACGTGCTCAAGTAGTAAAATGTGACTTCTAGATATAGACAGCTGCCTGTTTCCCTAGAGCATCAACTCTACACATAGGAAAAAATGTTCTGCAATGTGGCGCCACCCGTCAAGGTAAGTGTGGTTTCCACATTGCCACATCACGATCAGCTTTCGAGGGAATGACAGTTTAGAAGACTGTGGGGCAATTTGGTGCACCTGTCCTGACTCGGATCAAGTGCTGATCTGTGTGAGCATTTGCGTGTGGTTTGGAGGTTTCCAAAAGCGAAGCACCACCCACATAATTCCTTGACTAAGATGAAGGCGTGTATGAAACAGTGACACAGTTAGTAGTAATGGCACAACACCTTTGTGGATGACAATAAGAAGGAAAATATCTTTCACAAGCATTGATGTAGGAGAGATAGGTGCTGCCTTGTGGAGGTCTTCCTGTAGGAAAACTCCTAATAACGACGAGCAACGCGGAGCATTCAGCGCCAGCAGATGCTTGCAATAATTCTTAATATCGGTAGCTCGGGTACGGTAGTTAAGGTGCTGACATAATCGCCAGCCAGACCAAACGCTACTGTGAAGAGAACACTGACCAGAACGAAAAAGAAAACAGAAACATACGAACACGTAAAGAAAAAGGCAGCACCAGTATTCCGGCACCCGTATGAATTTATATCAGCCATCTTTTATGTAGATTCGCAGGTAAAATAACCAGATTTGATACCACCTTTCTCACCAATCTCGGATTACGGAACTTATGGATGCTCGCCGACGTATTCCGGTTGGAAGCGAACGCAATGAAACTCGCAAAAATCGCATGGCAAAATTGCGTGCTAGCCAAAAGATAGACCACGGAGCCTGGTGATCGTTTCACCGTGCATCGGAAATGGAAACAGCCGCTGGTGTTAGTAATCGTCGTAAGTTATTCCGTCTGATATGGGGAAACAGGCAGCAGGCAACCTGGTGTTAGCTAGGCCATACGAGGCGAGAGTGGACAGCCGATCCACAGCTTGTCAAAACACTTGGAGCGTTGGGCCAAACACTTTGCAAGGTAGCTTAACCAATCTGAGTTAACGCTTTCTAATTCGGGCATTGAGTGCACATCTTCAAGGGCCGTCTCCTTGGATCCGCCCTCACGAAGGTGAGATCAGATTGTTGAAATCGAATAAGGCCGCAGGTGCAGATAGAATTCCCCGCTCTCTGCAAATTCGGGGATCCTGCTCTTCTGGATGATTTACACAAATTGTTAGTGAAAATTTGGGAGCAGGAAACTGTCTTGACAGGCTGGAACCGTTTCGTCTTAGTCACACCTTTCAAGGGAGGTTTTCCTTCGGGATGCGGCAAGCATAGAGGGATCAGTCTGATCTCAACTGCCTCCAAATTCCTTGCTGTGTCGTTTTCCCAACAGACTGGCTGGCGATCGTGAAGGCCAGATGCGCGAAGAGCCAACCGGGTTTCGTCGCAATCAAGGCTGCATCGATCACATCTTCACTTTGCGTCAATTGTTGAAGCACCGCCATGTTTGTTAGCAACCCACCGTTATCGTGTTTCTCGACATCAAAAGTGCCCTTCATTCGGAGGATCAATGTGCCTTCTGGGACTGTCTGCTGAGAAATGGTGTGCCCGATAAATATGTAAACGTTATCAAAGCGCTGTACGCGCGAAGTTCGGGCAGGGTGAGGGCTTATGACAATCTGTCGCCACCTTTCAGTATCACAAGTGGTGTGAGATAAGGTTGCCGCTGTCGACTTTCCTCGTTAACTTCGCTATTGATGAAGTCATGGAAACAGCGTTCGCTGCACACGACCTAGAAGGTGTGGAGTTACTTCCTGGTGAACGACTTCTTGACTTGGAGTATGCGGATGACATTGCCCTCATATGTGACAGGGCCCAAAATGCCAGGCTGCACTGGACCGATTAGCACTGGCTGTCAATCGTTTTGGGATATGCTTTGCTCCATCGAAATGCAAAGTTCTCCAAAATTGGCAGGGACCGCATCCTGCGCTCGCGCTTGGTGATGACCAGCTAGAAGTTGTTTAGGAATTCAATTACTTGGACAGCTATATTAGCGCCCATGGGATCGAAGCTGAGATTACGAGCCGTATAGCAAAAGCTCGAAGTGCTTTTGCCGATCTCCGTCACCTGTGGTGCAGACGTGACATTACTCTCGCCCCGAAATTCAGATTTCACAACGCAGCCGTTTGTTCAACTCTCCTATATGGTTGTGAAACCTAGTCCATCAGGTCGACAGACATGAATAGGCTCGTCATATTCGATCACCGCTGCCTTCGCAGCTTAGCTCATGTCTGGTGGGAACACCGCGTGAGCAATGAGCGTGTTCAACGTTGCGTATTTGGTGCAGGAGGAGCGAGTGAACCGCTCAGCACCATTATATCACGCACCAGGCTCCGATGGCTGGACCACGTGTTGCGCATGCCAGCACACCGACTCCCGCGACGTGCATTGTTTGCGCGCCGGGCGTGCGAGGCCAAACGATGACTTGGTCGAGAGAAATGAAAACCCTCATTTCGAAGTTGGCGTCGGTTGGTGTATCCCGACAGTCTGGCTAGGGCCCTAAGGACGATGGACACGTTTGGTTGGACACACTTACTGATACGGCTAGGACCCGGCCCCAATGGCCTTTGTGTTGTACGTTCCTTTGTCCATCCTCCGTCCGCTTAGCCTCCCCCTCAAATCATGATCTCATTCGTTAGGCGTAATATAACTCTTTTTGCGGCACGACGGCCGGCTGTTAGCTCTCCGGAACGATGTCCATCCGTTACTAGGGACAGCCGGGGTACCACTGTTGTATAGT
Organism: Dicrocoelium dendriticum; assembly: GCA_944474145.2. Lineage (NCBI taxonomy): Eukaryota > Metazoa > Platyhelminthes > Trematoda > Plagiorchiida > Dicrocoeliidae > Dicrocoelium > Dicrocoelium dendriticum. Next base: position 133,063,865 of record OX104064.1, read on the forward strand.
TTTCTTGTCTTTAATATTGCGGCACAATAACTGAGGTGTTTTCCACCTGCAGCTAACGTGTGTAATGATGAATGATGATGACCAGATTAAAGGCGATACTGGACCTGGTATCCGTGAAAAAATAAAATGGCTCTCTGCATACAGTAAGGCTCAGGTTGACAGTTCCGCCCACTGAAACATTCAGATATCTCCTGTTATCTACGGCAAGATGAACCACCGGAATAATACTCGCCGCAATTATTGAAGGCCTAGGTAAAGGCAATGTTCTTTGCAAAATATTCCGTTGTAACCAAACTGGAGTTTAATGTGTGGGGACGGTTTGAGTAACTTTTTGACCCATTGAGCTATATTGGGCGGTTCCCCTTTGCGCCTTGAGAGCTACTCCTACCAGGTTGGTCAATGGTCAAGCGAATTCAATTTTCTAGTCCTCTAGAATGGGCGGTTTGGAATGGGATGGCGTACATTTTGTAAAACCAAGTCGCTGTTACCGCCCAGCTGCATTGCGGATAGGCTTTTGAGCCAAAGCATTTGTTGAGGACCCTAATCGTCCTCCTATCTAGGTCGGGGCGCACTGGCAGTATCTCAGTCCACATACAACCATGATAGTTTCCTCAAACTTCAACTGCATCCTACATCGGCCACAGCGAAGAGTAGCAAGAATTGAATTATCTACCCCATACAGCAGGGCCGGATAAGCGAAGACATACTACCGTTGGCACATCCCTTCTTCCTTCCCTACTTGTTTTCCTTACCCTCAACTTAACCCCCTTTACTAATCCTTCATCTATAAATCCAAGCATGATTGACAGCAGACTCAGCAGCGGGAAATGAAGTCATTGACGATCAAACTCGTTGTTGTTGGTCCGTCTCGACTTACACATGGGGGTCCACATCACCTACCATGTGACTGGCTTGAGATGTTACACGGCATGGCTCGCAGTCGACATCAATGTCGTGTCCGCTGCCGGCACCTAGTCGGACTGCCTGTTTAAAGTGTGTTTGGTTCTAAGTTATCGGCGGGATAATGGCTAATTAGGACGCGAGGTAGTAAAAACCGCAAGGAAACTGTCTCGCCGATGCCGCCTTATCTTTGCACGATAGCTAGCTGTTTGTGATGGTATGCTGTTGACAAGGTGTAGGCGCCTTGACCCTGAATGTTTGCATAGGGCGTTAGGATTTTCCGGTAAATCCTCCTCTTCCTCTTATTATACTTCGTCCCGTAGGTCGTTATGTTTGTATGGCAGCGAAGCATCAATTCAAATGGCTGAAGTACTGCTGTTGATGAAGGTGAGGATCACAAAACATTGACCGACCGCGAAATGGTTGCAGCTACAGATTTCGTTTCGTAGCCTATAGGTAGCGAGTTTGTTTTGCATTCGGATGGCGCGGGCTCGAGCCGCGTATGAGCAGGGCGACCCTCGAAGTATCCTTAGCCCACGTGCGACCGGTGGTGGTTGCGCAGCAGCAAAGCCCTGCTTCCTCGGATTTCATCCTATTGTTGACGCTGAGGAGTGACCTTAGCGTGATGCGATGGTTTGCGTGCCACAGTGATCCATTGAGCTATGCTGGATGGTATTTCATTGCACCTTCAGAGGCACTCACACCAGACTGGTCAATGGTTAGAGGCCTGATAAACACAGTCTCCAAGTACCCCGGGTTGGGGGTTGGAGTGAAGATGGCTCCAGGTTCTCTAAAACGGACTGCCTGCATTCCACTGCTAAACCCCTGCTTTGCGGTCTGGTTTTTGAACCAAAAGGCTTTGGTTGAGATCCCTAATGGATATCATGTCTAGGCCTGGGCAACCTGATAGTATCCTGCTCACGCAATACAAATCAATGACTTTTGTTTCAAACAATTTCTTGATATTCTGGCAGCCGCAGAAAATCAACGATGCCCTATCAGCTACATCGAGAAAGGTGGACAGGGGTTTGGATGATACTGTTTAAGACTTCCCGTCTTCTTATTCCCTCTAGTATGCCTTTTCACCCTTATCGTCCCGAACCAAATTCACTTCTACCCCCCGTTTCCAAACATCCAATTCTGGGCCCTCCCCTGTCATGCTTCAATAATCCATAATCTTCTAGTTGCAACTCACATGCAAACGCGGAACGTTGCTCTAACCCTAGGCAGAAGCCAATGTAGCGTATCAGCTGTACGCCGTAACGGCGCTTCGCTACCGCGCGACCACCACCAGTCGCGCTTGGGCTGAGTATACTGTGAGGACGCCTGCTTCTAAGCGGATTCGAACCAGTGACTTTATGATTGCAAGTCAGGCGTGTAGATCACTCGGCCACTAACAGACCAGAAGCCCATGTCTAACCAAACGGTCATAATTAGTTCATCGGCTTCTGTTTGGAGCCCACGATTCTCCCTCAGATTGGCATGCCACAACGTACGCACATTGCTACAGATCGGTCAATAGGCAGCAGTTACTCGAACATTAGACCTTCTCGATCGATATCCGCAGCCTATCGGAAACCCGTCTGCAAGACTCGAGCTCTATATTAGCTTTGCAATCCCATTCAGGTGACACTAGCAGTGCTTTCTCGATGCGCCCATGCAGTGACGATGCAGCTTCGAGCACCAGCTAAGCATTGCCCTGAGGCTCCGAGTTGTAGCTTCTATGGTTGATTGCATTTTAATCAGTAGCCGGATGTGTGCAGTCCGATTGGCTGGCTCGTTCAAAACTTCGAAGTCAAGCGGGGCTAATAGGTGTATGATTATCATCACTGTCTACGTCCCCACAGACCGTAGCGATGACTCGGTAAAAGATGGCGACGCCAACTGGACGAGCTCCTTCGCCACAGAAGAAGCACAGATACTGTAGTACTGGCTGAGGATTTGAACGCGCACGTTGGAAACTCGTCCATTGATGAACTCCATCTGGGCGGCCAACAAGTTGCAGGCTCCCGTAACGATGAGTAGTTACTTCATTTGTGTAAAGATGCTCGCTTATTTCTTGCGAGCACTAACCTCAGACACAGCACCCCTCGGAAGGTATGATAGCGCCCACTAGCCTTGAACCGGCCATGGACGCAAGTCCATCACACCGCTGGAGAGGCTGCGTCCAAAGCTGTCGCTTGATTTGGAGCACATATGTGAACACCGACCATGCGCTTGTATGCGCTGATCTGCGGGTGAGTTTTGGCGGACACCACGACGGCCGTGTGAGCGCATTGACCGCAGCCAACTGGCGAAACCAGCTGTCCTGAATGCGTATCGAAGTACGCTGACATGCGAGTTGAGTAAGCGCTCACTGGAAACAATTGATGGTCACTGGTCACATGTTCACGAGACGTTAATAGCAGCAGGCAAATCCTCATGTGGTAAGTCTAATCGTCAACATGGACATTGGGTCACTTCGCAGTCTCTGGAACTTATGGATGCTCGCCGCCCCATTCCGTCTGCAAGCGAACACAAAAAACGCCCGGGCAAAACTCTGTGCTAGCCTGAAGAGAGACTGTGAATCATGGTGGTCTCATCGTACGTCATAGATGGAAATGGCTGATGCCCTTGGTAACCATCGGAAGTTACTCCGTTTGATCCAGGAAACGGGCAGCAGGAGACCTGGTGTGTGAGCGAAACTAATTACGACAACCTACCTACAACTTGGCAAAACGCTTAGAGCATTGAGTTGAGCATTTTGAAAGGCAATTTAATCGACCGGAATGGTTAGATTCTTCACCGGTCAAAGATCGCCATGCTCTGTGGACTGTCCCTTTAGATCCGCCCTCTCGCTCGGAAGTGAAAGTTGAAGTTAAATAAAGCCGCAAGACTAGGTGATCTTCCCCCAGCCCTCTTCAGATTCGGCAGTCCTGTTCTCGTTGATGGTTTACACGAAATACCTGTGGAAAAAAGTGGGAGCAGGAAGCTGTCCCAGTCGACTGGAGCTGCTACATCATTATCTCGATCTTCAAAAAAATCTGACGTTCGGATTGCGGCATGCTTCACAGACTGACTGGAGCTCCTAAAGGCCACATTCGGGAGGAGCAAGCCGGGGTTGATCGAGGTCGGGGATGCATCGATCAAATATTTCCTTTGCGTCCGATGTTGGAGCACCGTCACATATATCGTCGATCCACCGTTGTCGCGATCCGCGACATCAAAGGTGCCTTCGATTCGGTGGATCCATGTGCCCTTGGGACTGCTTGCTAAGGTGTGCCCGAGAAATATATCATGTTCGGGCAGAGTGAGGGCATTTGGCAAGCTGTCGCCGCCCTTCAATATCTCCAGCGGCCCAAGACAAGGATGCCCGCTGTCATCATTCTTTTTCCACATGGCTATTGACGGAGCCATGGAAATGGCGTTCGTCGGCCACGACTTCTTCGCTAGGAATATGCTGACGATATTGCTCTCATCTGTAACAGCACACAAACGTACCAAGCGATACTGGACAGATTACCTCTAGCTGTCACCCGTTTCTGGCTATGCTTTGCACCTTCGAAATGCAAAGCTTTCCTTTAAGATTGGCAGGGACCGCCTCCTGCGCTGACCTTCGGTGGGGAACAACCAGAAGTCGCTCAAAAGTTTAACTACCTAGGTGGTTGTATTAGCGTAGCTGGAAGTGAAGACGAGGTCACAAACCGTATGGCAAAAGCTTAAGGCGCTTTTGCTAAGTTTCGCCACCTATGGCGTCGGCGCGACATCACTCCTCTCTCTCTCCCTGAAGGGTAGTATTCACAACGCAGCCGTACGTTCGACCCGACTGTAAGGTTGTGAAACTGTTAACCGGGCAGGCATCCCTTTCCTAGTAGCTCGGAACAGATTACTATGACGCAAGCCGAAGCTTCTTGACTAATCCATGAGAGCAGGTTAAGGATGACGCGTCACACTGAACGCCATCAATGGGGATGGTCTACTTGAAACCAGCCAGTGAGCGCTATGCCATTCCCTTATTAACTATTGACTCAACCCATAACCTGACTAGCTTATACTGCTTAGGAGGTGCGCAATACAGTTTTCTTCTGATGCCTTTGTATTCTAACCTGGAAGTCGGCCGGACACCTTGCGCGGTAACAGCAGGTTATCCGTGCAATGAGCGGAAACCCCAACAGAAAGCTGGCCCATAAGATCAGCCGACATAAAGATGCTAGTTACGTCCGACCACCGGTGGCTTCGCAGTTTGGCTCATATGTGGTGGAAACACCATGTGAGCAATGAGCATGTTCGACGCCTTGTTTATGGCAGAGGAAAAGGAAATGAACCGCCCAGCACCGTTACTTCACGCACCAAATTGGGCCACGTGTTGCGCCTGCCTGCCAACCGACATTTGCGACGTGCGTTGTTTGCGCCCCGCGGATGCGGATGAAAGAAGAGATGAGCAAACGATGACTTAATCAAGAGGAATGAAGGCCAATAGTTCGAAGTTCGCCTCGGCTGGAACCTCTCCGTTCCCTGGTTGGGGTCCGAAAGACGATGAACACGTTTGGGTGGGTACACTTGACGACAGCAACTTTTGAAGCCAGCCCCTCTCGCTGTGCAGTATGTGAGTTGCCCCCCAAGTTCAAAGTTCTTTTACAGGACTGGCAGGTACCCCTAAACTATTCAGTATCGAAGGCACACAACTCGAACATGTAGATAGTTTTATCTACCTACGGAGTTGCGTCTCTACGGCCAGCATCACCGGAGCGGAGGTATCCCTGCGTATCGCTAAAGCCCAGTTATCGTTTCCCAACCTAAGACAGTTGTGGCGCCGTCGCGACATTTCCCTCTCGTTAAAAGACAGGGTTTATAAAGTCTGAGTACGCGCGACATTGCTGTACAGATGTGAATCCTGACCAATCGGTGTGGAAGACGCGTATTCTTTCGGCGTTCGACAGTAACTGTTTGCGCAGGATTGCCCGCGTATGTTGGCAACATCGAATGCGCAATGATGACATTAGACACTGCGTGTTAGTTGAAGCGGATGTTCCTCTTTGTGATGTCGTACAGCTGCGTTAATTAAGATGGTTTGGTCACGTCCTACCGCAACCTGTTTGCGTACGTAGTGTTAGTTTGGAAAAAGCCTCGCGGAGGTCAACCGTCCACCTGGCGACAATGCATGAAATTAATGACATCGTGCCTGGCCATTGCTGCCCTGCACGACTCCCGGCTAGTGACTCAGCAATTCACTTCATGAAACGAGGAGTTAGGCAACTAGACGATGTTAAGATTATATTGAAGTCATGCTAGTGCAACCTAATGGTGTAACTAGCGGGTGCCACTGCAAATTCTCCTCTTGATCGTAAACCTCGATCAAAGGCGGTGACTGAGTATTCTCCTATCTCCCCATCTGTCTTCTCGTAGTGCTTCCGAGTTTACACATGGACCTGTGTGACTATGTGGATATTGGAAAGTCAAACTCTCCAATCGCGTAGTCTATCTTGACTTAAATAAATGTTACCTACGATTGGATGGTTGTTGTGAAACACTAGTTTGGAGAATGGATTACGATGCGCCATCTCAAGGTGGACCGCGAGTCCCACTGAATCAAAACTTAGCCAATTCGATCACTTGGACCGTAAATAGTGAAGCACATAGGCGGCGAACCAGTAGTCCCCTGTCACTATATGGGCCTTCACGTATCTTGTCTTGTCTTTATCTCGGAATCGGGTGCGAGAATTGATGTGGCCATACAGCGGGTAACTGGCGACAAGCTCTTGTAGATCGCAGTGCAACCACTAGAACTCAGTTGGCCATTATGAATCCAACTAAACCAGTCTAGCTTCATTGGTTTACATCTGTAGCTTGTTATCAAATTCAGGGGTGTATGGGGACTGTACGGTGTTCCGGCTACCTTGTGCTTACGCGAATTCAACATAGCTGCATTAGCAGTGGGCGATTGTGCAATCCCTCTTCTTGATTATAGGCGTCAATTGTTTCGATCAGAACCGGTGACCCAGTTGTCTTCTGTCGCTCTATGGGCCTTCGCGCATCTTATGTGGTGTATCTTATGTGCTCGATTATTGTATCAGTGCATACTATCATGACACCAAGAAACAGCGTAGCTTTATTATCCTTTTACTGCACGAAACACAAAACATAAGCAAAGAGCGGTTAGAGGCAGCATCTTCGTTGCCTAGGCGGTAGGATCGATAGCCTTTGTATATATATATATATATATATATATATATATATATATATATATATATATATATATATATATATGCGTGAAGTGCGCATGACTCGCGTACTGCGTGGAGCTGAATGGGGCACAGATCGCATCATCATTCTCATTATAAGCTGGCTGCAGGTGGGAAGCACCTCAGTTATGGTGCCGCAATGCAAAAGACAAGAAAAATGCGAAGCAAGTACGCCGGCTGAGTCACCTGAAACGGATGAACATCCTTGCGGAGAGAAAACAAGCGGCTATTGTGTTGAAAAAAGTCATTCAATGCCTATTGATTAAAATGGTGGTTAGAGGGGAGGAAAGCCGAGCTGGGACGGACAAAGGAACTCACAACAAAAGCGCCATTACGATCTGCTCCAAGCGATGTCAAAAACTGTATCCAACCAAACGTGTTCTTCGTCCTTCGGTTCCCAAACGGGGAACCGAGAGGCTCCGACGGTGGCCAACATCAAAGTAAAGGCCTCCATTCCTCTTGACCAAGTCATCGTTTGGCTACCTCTCCTCTTCTTCAATCCGTATCCGCGAGGCGCAAACAACGCATGTTGCAAAAGTCAGTGGCGTGGCATGCGCAACAAGTGCCAAAACCATCGGAGCCGGGTGCGTGACATAACTGTGCTGAGCGGTTCGCTTTTTATGGTGTGAGAACAAAACAAGGCGTCGAAAACGCTCATTGCTCACACGGTGTTTTCATCAGATACGAGCCCAACTGTAATCTGTGAATTATTACAGAGGCAAGTAATTTGGAGGCGATGGGTATCAGACTGATTACTCTATGGTTGCCGGGTTCCGAAAGCGAGCCTCTTTTGAAGATAGGAACTATAACGGAGCGGCTCCAGTCAGTTGGGACAACTTCCTGCTCCCACAGTTTCACTAGTAAGTCACATAAATCATCAACAAAAGCAGGGGTCCCGAAGTTGAAGATCATCTGGTCCCGATCTCACGTTCTACTTCTGAGCGAGCTAGACAAGGGACAGCAAACATCCGGCTACTGATTGGGATCCAATCAACCAGAGCAGTTACAGCCCGGAACCTCAGGGCAATGCCAACATCAGTTTGACCGGTGCTAGAAGCTGCATCATCATCGGATAGGCGCAATGGGAAAATATTGCTAGAGTCACCTGAACGGGATCGCAGAATGAGCACAGAGCTCGAGAATTACAAGTGGGTCTCCGACAAACAGCATATATCGATGGAGTGGGTCACTAATGTTTAGGCAAGTGCTGCCTGTTGACCGAACTGTAGCAATGTGCGTACATTGAGGCATGTCAATATGAAAGAGGATCGAGCGCTTCAAATGGAAGACGATTAACTGGGGTGGAACTTTTGGTTGGACATGGGCTTGTCGATAGGACAGGAGTGACGCTCCGCGTTTACACTTAAGTTGAAATTAGAAGATAAAGGCCTAGTAAAGCATGTTGGAGAAGGGCCAAGAATCGAGGGGTTGAAAACCCGGGGGATAAATGTGAAGTTGGAACGGGACCATAAGGGTGAAAAAGCGTAAGAGGGTGAATAAGAAGACGAGGAGGTTTGAGCAGTGGCATCCAAACCCCTATCCACCCTGCTCGATACAGCAGGTAGGGCGCCGTTTATTATCCTATGCGACAGCCAGAGCATCAAGAAAAGGTCTGAAGAGAAATTCATTGTATTGCGCGGGCAGGATACTATCAGATTGTCCAGGTCTAAACCGGAGAACGATTAGGGTTCTCAACCAAAGTGTTTGGTTCAAAAACCCGACCGCAAAGCAGCGGCTTTGGCAGTGGACTACAAGGGAGTGTGTTTTAACCCATTTTCTGCTGCCGTCCTTTTTAATGGATACGTGCTAAAACGTGGTTTAATGAAGAAACTAAGTAATGCAAACAAGGATAGGGTAAAATGATTTCAAAATAATATAGATCAGTGTCTTTCATGAAAGCTCAGTCAAAAAATCATAAATACTGCGTTCATTCAAGACCTTAAATCACATTTTAAAAAATCGTCTCTAAAACCGCCAGCAGAAAATGGGTTAAGGAAAGAGGAGCCACTCTCATTCCAAACGCTAACCTGGAGGATAAGAAGACGGTTTGTCTGGCCTCTAATCATTGACCTATCTGGTATGAAAGGCTAGGAAGGTGCAAAAAAAGCACCATCCAGCATAGCTCAACGGGTCGCTGAGGCATGCAAACCATCGCACCACGTTACGGTACAGTCTCGTTGCGATGGCAATGCGCACTCTCACAAACTGGAGCGGAACAAACTACATTTTTTTCTTAAACTTATGTATTGCACTCTCACCGTGAACCGGCGGAAACATACGTTCTTTTTTCATAGGAACTGTGGAGAAGAGGACGGAGATGAAGAAGGTGATGGCTGCACGCCTGTGTGATGTGGAATGCATATCCACAGTGGGCGCACAGTGGCACCACATTCGCGACCAGGTGACAGCTGCTGCCGAGGAGACCATCGGGCGCGCAAACTGTAAGCGACCCGATTGTTTGATGGGAACAATGCGACGATTGGCGCATTGGTGTCTGAGAAGAATATTGCACTGGACAGACAAGGCGAAGCAGATGGAATGCTACGCCGAACGCCGCCAACACAAGGAGATCTTTGACTACATGAAGGCGATGCATGTACCGAAGTTGGAGCCACTGAGGACGTTGATCGATAGTAGCTCAGACGTTACCTGCACACACTGCAGAAATTATGCAGATCTGGCGAAAACACTTTGATTGTTTGTTGGACAACCGTTCAGAAATTAACATGCCCACATTGAACCGCCTAAAGCAGCATGATGTGAAGTACAGTCTGGCGAACACGCCGACACTGGATACGACGCAGAGAGCACTTGCTCAGCTGCGAAATGGCAAGTGTGCCGGTACCGACGGGATCCCGCCTGAAGTATTGAAACACGGCGGTCCCGCGTTGGTGAATGCGCCGCACCACTTGGTGCAACGCGTGTAGATTGAGGAGGTGCCTCCTGAGCTGTAGGATGCTCTTGTGCTAGTACTGTACGACGGGCAAAGAGAGAAAGCAATGTTGCACGAATTATCGTGGCATCAATCTGCTGAGGGGTGTGGGCAAATTGGTTGCCCGGATCCTATTGAACTGCATGATCAGTCAGGTTGTGGTACCTAACGTGGCGGAAGAGCAATGTGGAATCCGTTCGGGTCGCAGCACCTTCGATATGATGTTTGCAGCTCGTCAGTTGCAGGAGACGTGTAGAGAACGACATTAACCTTTGTGCTCGCTGTTTGTTGATTTCACAGAAGCATCTGATACGGTAAAACGCTAAGCACTTTGGCTGGTGTTGGGTAAATTTGGTTGTCCGCGTAAGTTTGTAAGTTTAATTGAATGTCTGCACATTGGTAAGCGAGCGAGGGTGCAGCTGAGTGGAGACCTCGGATGACATTGCAGTTGTCTCTGGTGTGAAGCAAGGATGTGTCTGCTTGTGCCCAGTTTAATATTTATCTTCATGCAATGTTATTTTGTGCTTTTGATGCAGTTTGTGCTTACGGTGTCCGTGTGGAGCACCGTATTGATGGTGGTTTGCTGAACATCCGTCTGGCTTCGATCACTACTGCCTGCGAGGCATTGCTGATGCTCGACGGCAGCATCACATCAGTCATGCGGAAGTCCGTCGGCGAGTCTTTAGAGCTAACGAACTCCGCAGACAGACTGATAGTATCATTTAACTGCGAAGGCTTCGCTGGCTTAGGAATGTGTTCAGCATGCCTACCTAACGGTTCCCACAACGTGCTCTATTTGGGAGCGCAAACGTGGGGTGGAAGCGATGACAAGGAGGCCAGTGTAACATTTGGGTCCAATGCATTAAGGGGCAAACGTTAAAGCTGGCTGCTGTTGAGCGTTCCCGACGCCCGGGTTGGGGGCCAAAGGACCCCGAGCACATTTGGTTGCAAACGCTACAGGATAAGGCCAAGGACAGCACGCAATGGCGCACTTGCTGTGAGACACTTCTAATCTAACAATTGTTTTCCCTCTTATGTACTGTGGCGCTTAGCCAATTGTAATGTCATCGTTAAAGTATATATATATATATATATATATATATATATATATATATATATATATATATATATATATATATATATATATATATATATGATTGGCGGCATCCGGTTTCGGATTTGCCTGTCACTGTGGCAAGCCACAGGACGCCTGCGCCTACAGAGGGACCATGGATGGCTTGCGCTGCACCACCCACAGCTCCAACCACACACCCCATATCCAGTGTAAACCCGAAGGAATAAGACCGGGAGGCATGCGGATGGGAACCACGTTTCATCAACGGAGCCGGTCCACACTCCTTCACAGGCAAACACAAGCACACTCTATTTGGGAATCAAGCGCACACAAGGCGGTGGCTGGACCGTAGTCCGCTCCACACTGACTGCATGGAACCACTCTTCGATCCTAACACGGCCACAAGGACCGTGCACCCTGTCCCCTCCAGCAATGACCAACTGTCTCCTGGAGCCAGTATGGACGAGGTAGTGGGTAATAGACAGGTAGGCACCTTGTCAACATGCACATCAAGCGCATCCACACCGGGGATATCAAACAACAGCCAAACACTTGAGTGAGAGAGAAAGAAAAAGAGAAAAACTCGATTAATGCATAAGGAAACGGTGATATAAACCTTAATTAAATAGCTTATGTAATAAGTTGTTTACAAACAAATCCTAGCTAAGTGCACGAGGTCAGAAAGTATAGTTCACGGAATGCCACGAACACAAATATGCTACGGAAATCGAATACAATTAGCTTAGGCGATGTGTGCAAGTTAATGGAATAGAGTACAGGGAGATATTTATATGAGAAAGAAAAGCATTAAGGCACAAACTGTAAACCCACCACCTGAAATAAAGAGACTTAGCATGCAAGCACGCGGTTAGTAAATCGAATTCAGCGTGCCTACAAACGCTGATATATATATATATATATATATATATATATATATATATATATATATAACGGAAGTGATCTGACCACTGGTTTGTTCGGCGGAGCTGTACACCACCGAGCGAGTCCCCAGGTTGCGGATCGGGGAACGCCTTTCCTGTGAAGGTAACTGTGAATAAGTCTCGGCTGTTCGCAGTGAGATGTATGAGCAGTCGCGGACAATCAGCGGCAGCATCCTGGGCGGGTCATCTGGTTCCTCAGTAAATGCCAAAAGAACTCGTAAGACGCTGTGTCAAAACCAATGTGACCGCCTACAGTGTCACTGACCACACACTTCTGCGACCAGAAGTGAGTAATCGAGGGCGGATGTACTACCGTGATGGCCACCGGCTTCTTTGAAGGCGCATGAGCCACCTGACTGGCAACAGCTTCCAGGCTCTTCAGCGAGTACGTTGGTCTAGGAAATTTCTTCTGGTCTTCGTGCTGCTTCATTCGGGCTTCTTGGGCAGCCTGCGCAGTTGCTTCCTGCTCGAAAACCGTGTTATCATCATCATGGTAGCCGGCTCCCAACGGTATGCGATATACGTCAATCGCCCCGCTGCCTTGCGGGTCAGGTCTTTAAACCAAAGGCTCCGGGTGGGGTCCCCTAAGTTAACCCTCTTCCTCGGCCTGGGCAACCGGGAAGTACCATGCTCACACAACATATGGACCAATGTTTCAAAGACTTCCTGCTCTCTCTCGCTGCTCTTTGCCAAAGCTTGCTTCGGCCGAGGTGCTGGCGGCCGAACATGCAAAATCGCGCTCTACCGCACCCAAGTTTGGTTACTTTACTCCACGTTTGTTCAATTCCCCATCCTTGGTAATTCCCGTCCAGTTCCGAGCCCACATCGTGCCGCCTTGATCGAGTGTGCTCATCACATTGATCAGGAATTTAGGAACCAGGGTGTACCGCCAAGTGGCACTGGCAAACCTTTTCTAGCGGCCCTTTTCCTAATTCAAGCTGGCAAGTTTTAAAGTCAGGACGCCGATGGAGATCGGATCAAAAGCAGTCCTTGCTCGCACGCTTGAGACTACTGCCATTGATTGCTGCTGCCCCACTGAAACCCGATTACAGGATACTAGCACGACGCTACAACTGGTTTCGCTGTCTGCAAGTTCCAACAGCAATTTTACCTAGCGCTTATCTGTAGACGAGACCGCCGAAGCCGTTGGTCTTGTCGGCGTGGGGATTGCGTTAAGCACATGTGCTGAGGCCGCGCTACTTGACTGAATCCCTGTCAACAGTCGATTCTGCGCTATCCGACTTGAGACCTCAGTGCGACTTTCCAGCCGTGGAGCCAGCAGACGTTGCTTGTTCGTTGTAGCAGCATACACTTCCACAGACTGCAGCCCGGAGTCAGTTAAAGACGAGTTCTACTGTCAACTGTCCGACCCTCTAGGAAAAAAGCGCCGTACAGACATCGTGGTGCTTGCAGGGGACTTGAACGCACAAGTCGGTAGACTGGAAATCAAAGAGCGTGAACTCGGTGGTCAACATGGCCATGGCACTCGCAGAACAGATAACGGTGATCGCCTACTTCAGCTTTGTGCCGATCACGGGCTCTTCCTGTCGAGTACTAGCTTTCGGCGATCCTGGCGCCAACGCGCGACCTGGAGGCCTCCGTCACCTGGCCAGACATGGACGCAGATTGACTACATCGCCATCAGTTATCGATGGCAGGGCTGCATACAGGACTGCAAATCCATCTGGAATACGTACCTCCCTTCGGAGTACGCGCTTATGTGTGCCAAGATTGCTTTACATTTTGGTGGCTCCCAACGGCGTCGCCGGAAACGGCTTGACGTAGCCAAAGTTTCTGCCCCAAGCGTTCTCAGCGCGTTTCAGGATACGTTAGCCTCAAATCTCAGGAGCGCAACATGCTCTGACGTTGAAAGGCACCGGGCACACATACACAGCGCCATGCACAACTCTGCGACCCTAATCTGTGGTTTCACCAGTGGTCTTTTCAACCACTGGATCTCTGCAAGATCGTCCCAACTTCTCGAAGATGGTCGGACAATTCCATCTGGTGTTGAGTATCATTCACTACCTTGGGCCACTAACGCTGAACGCAAACAGCTCCTTCGGTAGGACCGCGAGGCCTGGTTGACGCAACGGGGCGTTGATATGAAGCAAGCAGTCAGCTCAGGGAATTGCCAAAAGCTTTTCCACCTGATCCGATCTACTGGCGGCGGGAGGCCGATTGTAAGCGATTTTTGTGCGAAAATAATGGCGAGCGAATCCACTGAGAATGCCGACGAGTGCGTTAGGCTAGGCATTTTGAGCAGCAGTTCAACTGGTCTGCAGCACCAGTGATCCCTCATTCGGGAATCCATAGTGCTCCCTGGTGCGTTGACGCTTAACCACCTTCTAAGGCTGAGACTGCTCATGAGCTTCACCTCCTAAAGCGCTATAAAGCCCCTGGCCCGGACGAACTCCCTCCGTCTCTTTTCAAAGATGGAGGTCCATCACCTGTTCGGGAGCTAACTTCTCTCCTCCAAAAGGTTTGGATCACCGAAGCAAGCTCGTCCGACTGGAGTCTCGCGGATATCGTGCCGGTCTTCAAAAAGGGTGTCCGGACGGACTGCGCTAACCACAGAGGGATTAGTCTCATCTGCGTTGCCTCTAAAGTGCTCGCTGCCCTGCTTTTAAGGGGGCTCAGCCTGGTACGCGAACAAAACATACGCGAAGAGCAAGCTGGGTTCCGCTCCAGCCAGAGTTGTATCGATCACATCTTTACACTCCGCTAACTACTCGAGTGTCGTCAAACGTTCGGCCGGCCAACGATCGTTGTCTTCTTAGACATACGAGCCGCGTTTGACTCAGTTGACCGAGCTGCTCTCTGGAGCTGTCTCTTGAGAAGGGGAGTGCCTGAGAAGTACGTCAACATCCTTCGAGCCATCTACTCTCGAACCTCGGGCCGAGTGCGGGTGTACGGCGAACTTTCGCCGCCCTTTAGTATCACCAGTGGCGTGAGACAGGGCTGCCCTGCATCACCCTTCCTGTTCAATTTCGCTATTGATGACATCCTGGAGAGCGCTCTGGAGCATTGCGGACCCAGCGGCGTTGAACTGCTTCCGGGGGACCGACTTCGCGATTTGGAGTATGCAGACGACATCGCCGTAATTTGCGATTCCTCACAGGCCGCCCAAAATGTGCTGTGCAGGTTGGCGGTGTCTGCCTCCCAGTTTGGAATGACCTTCGCCCCTTCGAAGTGTAAGGTCTTTGTACAGGACTGGCCAGGATCTGCTCCAATCCTTACCCTTTCAGGTCAATATCTGGAAGTGGTAGACAAGTTTGTTTACCTCGGAAGCTGCATCAGCGCTAACGGTTTAACAGATGAGGTCTCCTTGCGCGTCCCTAAGGCCCGGGTTGCGTTTGCTAATCTCCGCCATCTCTGGCGTCGCCGCGACCTGAGTCTATCCTTTAAGAGCCGAGTCTACAATACCACGGTGAAAGCGGTCCTGCTCTACGGTTGCGAGACTTGGCCTGTTCGCGCAAAGGACGTTCAGAGGCTGTCTGTCTTTGATCACCGCTGCCTTCGGAGCATTGCTGGGGTACGGTGGCAACATCACATTAGCAATGAGGATGTTCGCCGAAGGATTTTCAAATCGGACAGACTTTGAGGGCCGCTGAGCCGTATATTTTCACTGCATAGACTTCGGTGGCTTACGCACGTGCTTTGCATGCCTACTGAGCGTTTGCCTCACCGTGCACTCTGCGCGCATAGAAGTCGGCTGGAAGCGAAGACAAAGTGGCCAGCGAATGATTTGGGCCAAAAGTATGAGGGCGTTGACTTCACATTTGGCCGCGGTCGGGCGCTCTCGACTTCCCGGTGAGAGGCCCAAGCACTATGAGCACGCTTGGCTGGAAATCCTATCGGACGTGTCAAGAAACCGTGAGCAGTGGCGAACATGTTGTGAAACTCTGCCCCTATGACTCTAGTTCTTCGCTCTTTTATCCTCTCTATTTCCTTATTACGGTTGTATTACTATGTTTATGCATACGTTGTGGAACCCAGCCAATTGTACGGTTAGCTGTGTTTAATATATATATATATATGTATATATATAGCAGTGCACTATATATATATATATATATATATATATAGTACACTGCTACAAGACACCGGCCAAGTGGATGCACTTTTCCGATCGTTAGAAAAGCGGCAGCCACAGCAAAAAAATCTATTATTGCAGCGACTTCCCACAATTCCGTGGTGAGTCAAGTATTAATGGAATTTTAGGAGTCTTCCTGTGATGCCCGAAATGGTTCGTGAAGCATCTGTACGAGATTTCGCGGTAAGCAACCAAACAGCATACTACTCAATGGCCAAAGAAAAAGCTAACAGGCGAATTACAAATTTTGTTCTAGAGGAAAAACGAGCTATTGCCAATGGGCGCATAATTCTGGCCGAAATAATTGTCAATCCTAAGGAGCTTCTTCAGAGAGTACTTCAGCAATTTCACCGACGTCATCCTAAAATGAAAAGCATTGCGCCAAGTTTGGTCTACTGGCCAAACATTGATTCGGAAATTGAACAACTAGTAATCATGTCCGAGATGCGCCATTTTCAATAAAGCACACAGAAAGAATGAACTAGCTTCCTGATCGTTGACAACGAACCCGTGGGAATGTGTGCATGTTGATTTTTTTTGGTTCCGTGAGTGGTCCGCAGTACCCGATCGTTGTTGACTCCATCATTAAGTGGCCTGAGGTCTCCTGTATGGAGCAGACGGCAAGTGGTGCAACAGTTGACTTTATTAAAAGACTTTTCAACTAGTACAAAGCATGGGAAACTCAGGTCATTGACAACGGTTCTCAGATCACTTCTCCTCAGTTTGCCAGGTATGGTCTACAGAATGGCAGTACGCATCTACGCTCGCAGCCGCTTCACCCCCAGTTAAATGGACAAACGGAGCGTTTCGTCGACAGGTATACGCGATTGTTACTAAAGATGAGGGGGAGGAATTAATCAAGGGATCGTGGGCGCATTCCTGCTTGTGTACAGATCAATCTCAACCCTCAGGTACCAAATCATTTGTCGCCGTGAACTTCATGCTGTTTTCAAAGTGTACTAACCGTCGAAGAAACCCACGAATGGAAAAGTACTACAATGAGCGACAGAGCGAAAGAACGCTGATTTTACCCAAGACAACGTGCTGTGGTCGGAAACTATTGCATGGGGAGATCATGGCGGGAGGTTGGATCGATCTGGAAGAGACTAGGGTACTACGAGATCGGAGTCGGTACCTGGATTCGTACCAGGCATGCAAGTCAGTTGCGACCAACTAGCATCCCCGCAAGCACAAGTAATCGACAGCTACCACTAGATAGCCTACTGGACAGTTTCCATGTCTCATCGAATATTCAGAACGCTTCAGTTGCATTTGGCAAAAAGTCCCAGAGAAATCGAACATGCAACCACGGCGCTGGGCTGATGGAGTGCGGAAATTTGTCCGCAAGACGTCTGTCCAAGACATTAATTTTCGCTGGGAACTTGTCAATGGAGCCGGCCCATAGCCGTTTTTGAACCAGCCCCTCTAGCTAGCAGCCCGGAGAAGTTTGACCGTGACGCAACTTCAGGACTACTGGCTAATTAATGAGAGCGAGCCTATGAGAACGATGCACCATGAAAGCTACTAATGAGGATGATCTAACTCGAAATCCGCCAATGACTGTATTATTTCGGCAACCAACAAGTGCGTTACCACGCATCTAGTAGTTGCTGAAATCCAGGAACTTCCAGCCAGATCGTTCTATTGCTAACTATTTACTTGACCGCCTTATTTACTTGTATATGATGCTTGCCGAGTGTCCAATAATTTGCCAGTGGCCTTTGTCTTCTGAGCTGGGAAGTCGGTCAGTCCAGATTGTGCAATAGAGGCAGGTTATCCGTACGGTCAGCGGAAATCACAACAATTGTGACAATTTTATGAGTTATCTAAGTTTCTGCTCTGACACCTGCCGTCCTTAGGAGACTATCTACGTACGTGGGAACAAGTTCACCTCTCCTCTCTTTAAGCGACTGTATAGGCTTAAGGAGTACACATTTAAAATGGACGATGATATTTTAGTGAGGTCTTTCGCTGTTCGTATCAAGGAGGAGCTACGCCATCGCAACCACGTTTCTATTCAGGCTATTCTTGGGAAAGGTAGCTGTCATGAACTCCGGAGGTTGCTGAAACGGCTAGGGATAGTTACTCAACGAACACCCTATTTTTTACATTGATGTAGAGAAATTGAGCCAGGAGTTTGATGACAGCGACATTATTACAATCTCATATCTATTCCTTGCCTCAGTTCATGGGTTTAACAATCCAGTGCCTCTTGTCGACAGCCTGACTGTGCATAAATTGCTGAAGCAACAAGATTCCAATAAAGCAAGTGACCCGGACAGACTGGTTCCCATCATCCTCAAAGAATGTGCTAGTGTTTTAATAAAACCAGTTGCCCCTGTATATACGATGTGCATGCAGCAACATAAAAAAGCTGACTGATGAAGAAGTGTCAACATTATACCAGTGTCAAAGAAAGGGTCCAGCAAATATTGATCAGGTGCTCACATTGCTCCGGCCTTGAAGGTACTGAAGAAAAGTACTCTTGAAGTGATGCTGCTGCAGACGGGTCTGAAGGACCGCATTCAGTTTGTCTACCATAGTTCGAGGTTTATCCTTGACACAGTGCCCTGCTTCCTACATCGTGTGCTGTCATCGCTGGAGAACAGAAATACGTCTATTCGAATCTATTTGCCTGACTACAGCAATACATATGGCCGTGTCAACCACAAATGACTGTTAAAAGATCCGCTCATTGACGGAATTCATACCTTTATCGTCTACCTGCTGAGTGATTATTTCGTCAGACGCACTCAGATAACCCGATTTAATTACTGGTGCTTCTTCCTCCTAATCCTTCAGGGAAAAGCTCTGTCACCACTTCTCTTTTCTACTTGCACCGACTCAATACCTGTCCATGAAGGGCGAACTCTGGTAAAATACGCAGGTGACATTGTCCTGGATATCAATCACCGGACCAATGCTTGTTCACTCATGCTGCAAGCCATTCGGAAGAATCCAAAGGTTGTAATCAGTACGTTTTAATGGATAAGGAGCAACCCTCACCCCAATCCCCAACCTGGAGGATCAGGAAATTGAGCTTGCCTGGCCTCTAACTGCTAGCCAATCTGATATGAGTGACCCTGAAGGCGTAAACAGCACCACCCAGAACAGCTCAGTGGACTAATGAGAGACGCAAACCGTCGCGTCAGGATAAAGTCGTTTCACTGCACTGCCAATTAAGTGAAACGTAGCCTTTCTCGTGTCATTTGGCCTTGACCTTTCGATAAAGTAACTGTTTCATTGCGGATTTTTCATGGAATTGATTAAACCCAGTAATCAGTTGACACAAAGAAACGTGTCAAATCAATCCACAGCATAGTTCTGGTGTCAATTTTGTTAAAAACCACTTGCCACGCATGGTCCAAAGCACGTTTACTTCAACAAGATTCAGTGGGTTGATACTGTCATGCATACGCAGCTGGGCGCACTATGTAAATTTAGAGAAATAGGAAAAATGGTTTCGATAGAATTCAAAGCAGTTAACCAACAGAGTACCATATTAAAGACGGAAGGTGCAACTATAGAAGTAGTATTCACTTACCTCGAGGTTGGTTACCTTGCTCAGCACCTCACTTTTTTCATTAAGCAGCCGGGCCAGCATGATTTCGCTGGCTTTTTCTAGATTGACCTTCTCTTCCAGTAATTGATACAAATGGGATTGTAAGGAATCGGGAGGGAGATCCTACTAATTACTAAAGCGAAAAGAAACCAACCTGTTTAAGCATAGACAGCTGACTTTCATACAACTCGAGCTTCTGCAACAATCTCTCCTCGTTTAACATAGCCTAGAATAAAGGGGATTGTTGGTTGTGAAGTAGTCACCAGCTTACCTGCCACCCAGCCTCTGAAACTTCGCGCGTTTCTTGGAGCAGGCGATTCATTGATTCAAGTTTGCTTTCTAAAAGCTGTTCGCGAAATAGTGCTTCCTATAACAGCAAAGTTAGTATCGAATATGCTGAACAACTGTTTACTTACACCGACAAAATGAGCAAGACGAAAAACCTGCTCAGCATGTAGTGTCTCAATTCCCAGTGCCCCGCTACTGACCCCAGCTGGGGCAACACTGCGAACAAAATAAGAAAAAATAAGCGCGTGTACTTTTGTTTAGCTTCGACTCCATTTGCATGGAACAAGGTAACGCGAGCAATGATGCAGCCATGTGTTGCTAAAGTATAAGTAAATGGTCACAGACTCACTCTCATGCTCTACCACGTCTACACCGAAGCGGATAATATCACCAGAAAAAAGCTCCCGGTCCGCAAATTCTTCATCGCCCGATTTCACAACTCGTGTGTTATTTACATACGTCCCATTGCTGCTGTTCGTATCACGTAACCAAAACTGAAACAACATGAGGTAGACGAAAGTAGACCATACCCGTCCCTCGTTATACCAGATTAAAGCGTGGCTGCGAGAAAGAACTTTGCAGTCAAAAATGGCGTTCGTGTCTGACGGCTTCGCGCGCGCCACTGATCGACCAACTTTGACTACGTCATTCAAAACAATGTGGCGATCCTGAAAAGGGTGTGAATCCTTTTGACAAGTCAGCGCCAAAACGGGTCCTTTTGATCGGTTGCCCGGATACATTTTTCGCACTGAACTTGACGGATTACTATCGTGACATGAGCTGAAACAAAATGCACGAAAAGTTAAAACGATTCATGGAGTACAAAACAAAGTATATTACACTAAGAATTTAATCACAGAAATCAAGGCCCGATGGTTAGCACTAGGTATGTGCATCAACTAAGTAATTAGGAATAAAAGTACATTCCAGTCAGTAAGTTGATGCACTATACTAGAAGAAAAGAATGGATAAAAATGAGAAGAGAGGTGCGTTAGCAAGGTTTTACGACATCCAGCTGCCAGCAACAACGCTACAACCTAATGTGGTGGGCATCATAAACTAATTAGCTCATCATTATCATCATCCCACACGTAGGCAAGAGGCGAAAAACACCACAGCTGCTCAACTACAATAAAATACATGACCCGCAAAAAGAGACAAAAGTAGAAATACTAAAGTAAACAATATCATACTGTGCTTTTTACTGTGGATCAGTAGTGAAGCCATGGAGGCTAAGACGGAGAAGAAAGGACAGAGAAACCCGAAAGAGAAACGTCACTGAGGTCGGCTCTTCGCAACGTGAACAAATGTCATAAACCACACGTGTTCACCATCTTTCGGACAGAAACGTGTTAGTCAGGAGGCCCTTCAACTGAGGCAAAGTTCGAAGTAAGAACTCACATTTCTCTAGATCGTATCAGCACTCGGCCTCTCATCATTAAGACCCCGGTCGTACGTCGCAGCATTTACTGTGCTATCATGCGCAACAACCATCAGCTTACCATTTGCACGGAGCTGATGATGTACATATCCATGGTGCTATCCGTTCTTCTATACGGCAACGAAACGTGGACGATGTACCGGCGAGATGTGCGATATCGCGAGCGGTTCCATCAACAGTGTTTGTGACGGATTCTGCGCATCGGATGGGGCGACAGAGGTGCGGACGCGGAAGCGTTGCGTCTAAATGGAATGTATGCAGTGGACTGCATACTTTTACTGAGACACCTGAGGTGGATCGGTCATGTGAGCCGTATGGATTCGAGGCGGATACCGAAACAACTATTATATGGTCAGCTGAGTACTGTAAAAGTGTATTCGGTGGAACTGACCAAAGTGAGTCTCTCACGTTCTAATCTTGGTTATAGGTCATGGGAATCGAAGGCGGTTGATAGGCGTGTATAGCGCGATCTGATCGCAAAGGCAGTTGTCGAGGTGCAGGAGAAAGACCTCATGCATGCCCAAAAAACCCGCAAGTGCGGAAGCGGCAGGTGCAGAGGGGTTGTACTCCATCGACATTGAAGGTGGGCAACACACATCAGCTATTGTGCCGCAATAAAAAGCGGAGCATTTTTTATTGTTTTGCACACGCCATTTTTATCTCTTTCAATCTTCAAGCATTAAGCATCTAAATGTAAACAATTTTGTACACAAATCCTCCACTGGTTTCGATTGCGCGCTACATGCTGAACTGTCTCCAGCTATCAGCATTCCTCATTATTTAGTCCCCAACCAGGCAGGCGTGTGGATCCAACGGTGGCAAGACGGAAGGCAAGGATTTCATATGCTGCCGCCAGGTAAATGGCTGACAACGACGTGGTCTCTTCCAGGGAAGTCATGCACGAGTGAAAACGGCGCAGTGGGGCAAATGCTTAGACGACATGCGCAGGATGTGACCGAACCAGCTTAACTGGCGCAGTAAAAGCAGCTTATTGAAGGGAATACTCGCATTCTCTAAGACACGACGTCTGACTTCAGTTGCAGATATGTTGCTGCCACTACACACAAGAAATCCTTCTCCCCATTGTTGAAGGCCCAGAGCCGGCGCATCTCGTCTACGCGAACTGGTCATGACTCGCACCCATATGGCAACACCGCCCAGTGGCATTGCAAACACCACCCTTTACCAAGAGGGAGACATCTCGAAGATACCACACGTGTTTTAAGTTGGCAAATGCCAACGGGGCTTTGGCGATGCGAAGAGAAACTTCCTTTCCAATGGTACTACCAGCAGAGAGCTGCATAAGTAGACAAAGTTATCCATTTCTTCAAGTTGTACCTTCAATAGTGAGCACGGGGACGAGCGAGGGCCAAACCTGAAGCAGCACCTCACGCTGTGACGGAGCAAAGGATATGAGGTACCTAGACACCTCAATGACCAAACGGGAGGTCATCATCATACACGATAGCTAGAGGTGGAGAACACCACAGAAACTATGCCGCAATACAAAAAAGGAGGGAAAATGCAACGGGTGCAAGCCGGCTGAGCTACCGGTAACGGATAGACATTGTTCTGATAAGCTCCCTGCCGGCTACTGTGCATCAAAAAAATTACCATGCAAAATTATAAAATTCGAAATAATGAGATCGTGACTGGAGGCGGAGGCTAAGACGGATGGGGTGAGACAAAGAAACTCACAGCACGAATGTCACTGAGGTCGGCTCCTAGCCATATCAGCAAGTGTGTCCAAAAACATGTTCATCGTCTTTCGGACCCCAACCAGGGAGCCGAGACGCTCCAACCGAGGCCAGCTTCGAAGTGAGGGCCTTCATCCCTCTCGAACAAGTCATCGCTTGGCCACCCCTCCTCTTCTTCCATCCACACCCCGGCGCGCAAACAAAGCATGTCGCGGGAGTCGGTGGGCTGGCATGCGTAACACGTGGTCCAGCCATCGGAGCCTAGTGCGTGAAATAACGGTGCTGAGCGGTTCAGTTCCTTTTCCTGTGCCGTAAACAAGGCGTCGAACACACTCGTTGCTAACGCGGTGTTCCCACCAGATGTGAGCTAGATTACGAAGGCACCGATGGTCGAACAAACCTAGCCTCTTTAGGTGCGTAGATCTAAGGGGCCAGATTTTACAATCGTACAGTAGGATCGAACGTACCGCTGCATTGTACACTCTACCCTTCAGTGCGAGAGTGATGTCGCTCCGACGCCATAAGTGGCGAAGGTTAGCAAAAGCACTTCGAGCTTTTGCTATACGGTTTGTGATCTCATCTTCAATTCCACGGGCGCTGATGCAACTTCCCAGGTAGTTGAATTTTTGAACGACTTCTAGCTGATTCCCACCAAGGGTCAGCGTAAGAGGCGGTCCAGGCAAATCTTAAAAGAACGCTTTGCACTCCGAGGGTGCGAAGCAAAGCCCGAAGTGACGAACAGCTAGTGCTTATCTGTCCAGCGCGGTTTGGCAAGTTTGTGAGCTGTCATAGATTAGGGCAATACCATCAGCATACTCCAAGTCAAGAAGTTGTTCGGGGAGCAGATTCACACCATCTAAGTCGTGTCCTGTGAACGCGATTTCCATCACTTCGTCAATAGCGAAGTTGAAGAGGAAAAGCGACAGCGAGCATCCTTGTCTCACACCGCTGGAGATATTAAAGGGCGACGACAACTCGACGTAAGCCTTCACTCTGCCCGAGCTACACGCATATCATGCTCGGATAATATTCACATATTTCTCAGGTACACCTTTCCTGAGTAGACAGTCCCAAAGTGCATGTCTATCCACCGAATCGAATGCACCTTTGATATCGAGAAACACGACAACGGTGGGCCGCCTATATGTGTGACGGTGCTCCAACAACTGACGCAAGGTGAAGATGTGGTCAATGCAACCACGACCTCGACGAAACCCGGCTTGCTCCTCACGAATCTGGCTTTCACGAGTGCCAGTCAGTCTGTGAAGAATCATGGAGGGGAGTAATTTGGAGGCGATGGAGACCAGACTGATTCCTCTATGGTTGCCGCATTCCGAGCGTGAGTCTCCACTAAAAATTGGAACTATGACAGAGCGGCTCCAGTCGGTTGGGACAGTCTCCTGCTCCCACAGTTTCACTAGTAAGTCGTATAAATCATCCGCAAGAGCAGGTTCCCCGAATTTGAAGAGGGTTGGAGGAAGATCATCTGGTCCCGCAGCTTTATTTAACTTCAACAGTTCGATCTCACGTTTGACTCCTGAGGGAGAGGGTGGATCCAAAGGGACAGCCCACGGAGTGGGGCGATCAGTGACCGGTGAGAAATCTAACCATTCCGACCGATTAAATTGCCTTTTAAAGTGCTCAGCCCAACGCTCCAACCGTTTTGACAAGTTGTGGATAGGCTGTCCACTCTCGTCATGTAGTTTCACTAACACCAGGTCCCCTGCTGCCCGTTTCCTGTATCAGACGGAATAACTTGTGATGGTTACCAAGAACAGCGGCGATTTCCATCCCCGATCCACGATGAGACCACCAGGATTCGCGGTCTCTCTTCAAACTAGCACGGAGTCTTGCCCGGAGCTCTTTGCGAGTTTCATTGTGTTTGCTTCCAGCCGGAGTATGCCGGCGAGCATCTATAAGTTCTAGAGACTGTGAAGAGACCTAATGTCCATGTTGATGATGAGACATACCACATGAGGATTTTCCTGCTGCTAGTAAGGTCTGGTGAACATGAGACCAGAACGTTCAACTGCATCCAATGAGCGTTTATCCAACTCGCATGACAGCGTACGTTGATAGGCATTCAGAACAGCTGGCTTCACCAGTTGGCTGGTGTCAATGCGCTCACAACGTCGTCGTGGGCGTCCGCCAAAACGCATCCGCAGGTCAGCACACACAAGTGGACGGTCGGTGCCCACACATGGGCTCCAATCTGTGCGACATTTCTGGACGCAGCCTCTTTATCGTTAACTTATCGCAGTGTGATCGACTTGCGTCCATAGCTGGTTCGAGGCTGGTGGGCGCCAAGTCACCCTCCGGCGGGTGCTGTGTCTGAAATTAGTGCTCGCAAGAAATAAGCGAGCATCTTCACACAAATGAAGTAATCGCTCACCGTTATCATTACGGGAGCCTATACCATGTTGGCCGCCCAGATGCAGCTCATCTGTGGATAATTTTCCAACTTGAGCGTTCAGATCCCAGCCAGCACTACAGTGTCCGAGCTTCTTCTGTGGCGAAGGAGCTCGTTCAGTTGGCGATAGAAGTCGTCTTTTACCGAGGCATCGCTACAGTTTGTGGGTGCATAGGCAGCGATAACGAACAAACACCTACTAGTCCCACGCGACTTCGAAGTTTTGAACGAGCCAGCCAATCGGACCGCACACATCCGGCTACTGGTTGGAATCCAATCAACCAGAGTAGCTTCAGCCCGGGGACTCAAGGCAATACCAACAACGGCTTGGCGGGTGCACGAAGCTGCATCGTCACCGGATAGGCGCAATGAGAAAG
>OX104064.1:133090299-133158755 GCA_944474145.2 Dicrocoelium dendriticum
AATAGGATACTAAGCAGTGCGAACTAAAAAACTAATACAATGTTAAACATCATGCAACAAATTGGATATGAGATGGTTGTTGGGGGGAGGGGGAAGTAAAGGGAAGGAACAAAGAAACTCACAACACAAACGCCATTCAGGTCGGCTCTTCCCCATGTTAACAAGGAAGGTGGTATACTAGCAAAAGCCAGGACAGGTCGAATGAAAGTTTTACTGGTAATGCATAACGTTATGGTGGCAAGTGAAGAGGAAGCTTTGCATCTGTTCGTTTCCTCCTAGTGAGTAAGATCGATAGACAAAATATGGCTGGGTGGTTGTGGAGCCGCGCATCAACATCATCATCATCATCAACAACAGCAGTACATCAGCCATTTGAACTGATGCTTCGCTGCCATACAACCATGAGGACCTATGAAATAAAGAATAAGAAGAGGGAGAGAAGGGGGACTTACCTGAAAACCTTAATGCCCTAAGCAAACATTCAGGGTCAAGGCGCCTACACCTTGTGTAGACAACATTCCGTCACAAACAGCTGGCTATCGTGCAAAGATAAGGCGGCATCGGCGAGACAGCTTCCTTGCGGCTTTCACTGCCACGCGTCATAATCAGCCATTACCCCGCAGATAACTCAGCACCAAACACACTTTAAACAGACAATCCGATTAGGAGACGGCAGCAGACGCGCCACTGGTGTCGGTTGCGAGCCATGTCCTGTAAAGTCTCGAGCCAAGCACAAGGTGAGTCACGTGGACTCCAACCCGGAAGGCGAGACGGACCAACGGCACCCAGTTTGGTCGTCAGTGACTTCATTTCCCGCTGCCAAGTCAACTTCTGTCCACCTCGAGCCTTGCGCCATCCTACACCTGGTAGACTAAACAAGGCCCTCCTAGGTAAGCGGTGACCAGGCATGCGTAGCACGTGCCCGAGCCAACGTAACTTATTCAGTGCTATCTGTTGTTCTAGGGAGCTAGCATGATCATCACCACCTAGTACTCGCCTACGCACATCATCGTTGCGGAAACGCTGGTGCCATCCGACACCAGCAATGCTTCGCAAACAACGATGATCAAAGACTTGAAGGCGCCTCAGATCTTCAGACCGAAGGGGCCAAGTCTCACTACCATACAGCAGAACGGCCCTCACTGTGGCCTTGTATACACGGCCTTTCAGACGGAGGGAAACTCCCTTCTGTCGCCAAAGGTGACGCAGGTTCAAGAAGGCAGCTCTAGCCTTTGCGATGCGTGAGCTCACGTCAGTTTCTATGCGCCCATCATTGCTGACGCAGCTGCCCAGATAAGTGAATTGATCAACCACCTCGAGTTCCTCGTTAGCAAGCGTCAAGGGGTCATCGAGTGGCTGGTGGTCCTGCAGCAACACTTTGCACTTTGAAGGTGCGAAGTGCATACCAAATAATGGGACCACTCTGGATAGGCTATTCAGGGTTGATTGGGCCGCCTCAACATTGTCGAAAAGCAAGACGATATCGTCCGCATAATCTAGATCAACTAACCGTTCACCAGGCAGCACTTCAACACCTACATCGTGAGATTCCGCAAGGGAACACTCCATGATAGAATCCACGACGAAATTGAACAAAAACGGGGAAATCGGGCAACCCTGTCGAACGCCACTTGTAGTCGAAAAGCTATCCGATAGGGCACCATAGACCCTGACGCGGCCTGTAGTGTTCGAGTATAGAGCACGAAGGATGTTCACATATTTCGTGGGAACACCTTTCCGCGCAAGTATTTCGAACAGAATCGATCGATCGACTGAATCGAACGCACTTTTGAAATCGAGGAACACAGCTATTGTCGGTCTGCGGTATGCGTGGCGCTGCTCTAGCACCTGCCGCAAAGTAAATATATGGTCTATACAGCCACGTCCTGGGCGAAAACCGGCCTGCTCTTCCCTAATCCGTGATTCCCGTTCTGCAGTGAGGCGACGAACGATAATCGACGCCAGTAATTTTGTCACAACTGGCGTTAGGCTAATACCCCTGTGGTTCGCACAGTCTGTGCGACTGCCCTTCTTGTATATTGCCACTACAATCGATTCGCTCCAATTAGCCGGCACACTCTCTTCGTTCCAGATACGTTCGAATAGGGAGGTCAGTGCTTTGCAGAGGACCTCACCTCCATCCTTAAATAGTGCAGGTGGTAGGGAATCCGGGCCAGCGGCACGAAAACGATTGAGGGCTGTGATCGCGTTTCGGACCTCGGCCTCCGACGGAGGCTCTAAACTAACCGTCCATGGCTCGTCCTGCATCACCTGAGTAGGAAGAGGTCCGGGAGCAGGGGGCCAGCTGAACTGATGTTCAAAGTGCTCAGCCCAACGAGCCATACAGCGCTCCTTATTGTGTATGAGCGCACCCGCGCTGTCCCTGATTGTCTCACTGACGCCTGGTTTTCTCGGACCAGTGGTGCGTATTAGCTGGAAGAGCTTCCGGTAATTGCCTACTGCTCCTGCCTCCTCCATTTCTTGAGCCCGACTGGTCCACCAGGCTTCCTTGTCAGCACGTAGGCTCCGCTTTAGTTCACGCCTAATAGCCCGTCTGGTCACATTGTGTTCAGAACCAGCCGGGAGGTGCCTTCTAGCTTCCAAAAGGTTCACGGACCTCTCGGATATCCAGTGACTGGTGCGATGACGACTGATAGTGCCACAAGCATATGCTCCTGCGTCGTGCATAGTGACCGAGATCCTATTCCACTGAAGTTCAGTATCATTAGGACAAGACAGCGAGAGTTCGCTATGCAGTGCTTCTTGATAGGCTTGCCTGACAGAGGGCTGGGACAATTTCTCCGTTGCCAATCGGGGAGACGCTTTGTGCGCCTTCCGGTAAAGTTCATGGAGAAACGACAGCGCACCAAGGCATGGTCAGAGTCGACACAGGTACTCCAGTACGAGCGGCAATCCAGAATGGAACCGCGCCACCTGTAACTTATGGCTATGTGGTCAATTTGGGTCCATCGCTGACCAGCTACTGGTGGACGCCAAGTGGCACTTCGGCGCCCACTGTGTCTAAAAGCAGTGCTAGTAAGAAACAACTGGTGCTCCGCACACAGTTGCAGCAGACGCTCGCCGTTGTCAGTCCGTTCGGCGTTAAGTCCATACTTACCACCCAGCTGAGCTTCTGAAGAGCTCAGACGCCCTACTTGTGCGTTCATATCCCCTGCAAGTACTATAATATCTGAACTAGTAGCACTGCGTAGCAGCGTGTTCAGTTCGTGATAGAAAGTGTCCTTGACTGCATTGGAACTGCAGTCCGTGGGAGCATAAGCAGAAATCACAAACAAACAGCGTTTTGTTTTACTTCGCGAGTTCACCTTAGCTGATGTCGTCAAACGGGCTGCACATAAACGGCTGTTCCCCGGAATCCAATCAACCAACGATGACTCAGCCTTGGAGCTGAGAATGATACCTACACCAGCTTGACCCGTGAGTGCCGCATCGGCGTCTCCGGATGCGTGCAACCAATAACGAGAGGATAAGCCGGGTGCAGTCAATTCAATAACCCCGTTAGGGTCATTAATCCTAGTTTCGGACACACAACACACATCAACACCCAGTGTGTCCAAGGTGCGTGCGAGTGCAGCCTGCTGACCTGTTTGTCTTAGAGTGCGGACGTTGAATGTCGCCATGGAAACGGGACAGCGTGGCCTTATAGGGAATTTTTGCCGATAGGCGTCCGATGGGTGCTGTGGGATGGTGGCTGCAGATGGTTCTACTCCAGTAGTACTTCGGTTGCTGTCAATTAAGCTGGGAATTATAGAAGGAAGGTTAGTAATGGGGGCCGGGATGGGAGTAAGAGAAAAAGGTGGAAAAGAAAGAAGGGAGGCGCCAGCAGTAGCATGCTTTCGCTTATCCGCCCTGCTGTATGCAGCAGATAAGGCGACCCTTGATAATCTGCGCGACGGCCGATGCAGGATGAAGTTTATGTTTGAAGAAAATGTCAAGGTTGTATGTGGGCTGGGATACTGCCAGGGCGCCCAGACCTAGACAGGAGAACGATTAGGGTCCTCATCCAAAGCCTTTGGCTCAAAGCCTGTCCGCAAGGCAGCGGGGTGGCAGTGATTTAGTTTTACAGAAATGGACGCCATCCCATTTCAAACCCCCAACCTGGAGGACCAGGAGACTGAGTTTGTCTGACCTCTCACCATTGACCAACCTGGTAGGAGTAGCTCTCAAGATGCTCGGAGGCATCACCCAGTATAGCTCAATGGGTCAATGAGGAACTCTAGTAAAATACGCAGGTGACATTGTCCTGGATATCAAGCACCGGACCAATGCTTGTTCACTCATGCTGCAAGCCATTCGGAAGAATCCAAAGGTTGTAATCAGTACGTTTTAATGAATAAAGAGCAACCCTCACTCCAATCCCCAACCTGGAGGACCAGGAAATTGAGCTTGTCTGGCCTCTAACTGCTAGCCAATCTGACATGAGTGACCCTGAAGGCGTAAGAAGCATCACCCAGCACAGCTCAGTGGACTAATAAAAGACGCAAATCGTCGCGTCAAGATAAAGTCCGGTTTCAATGCACTGCCAACTAAGTGAAACGTAGCCTTTCCCGTGTCATTTGGCCTTGACCTTTCAATAAAGTGACTGTTTCATTGCGGATTTTTCATGGGATTGATTAAACCCAGTAATCAGTTGACACCAAGAAACGTGCCAAATCAATCCACAGCACAGTCCTGGTGTCAATTTTGCTAAAAACCACTTGGCACGCATGGTCCAAAGCACGTTTACGTCAACAAGATTCAGTGGGTTGATACTGTCATGTATACGCAGCTGGGCGCACTATGTAAATTTAGAGAAATAAGAAAAGGTTTCGATAGAATTCAAAGCAGTTAACCGACAGAGTACTATATTAATGACGGAAGGTGCAACTATTGAAGTAGCATTCACTTACCTCGAGGTTGGTTACCTTGCTCAGCACCTCACTTTTTTCATTAAGGAGCCGGGCCAGCATGATTTCGCTGGCTTTTTCCAGATTGACCTTCTCTTCCAGTAATTGATACAAATGGGATTGTAAGGAATCGGGAGGGAGATCCTACTAATTACTGAAGCGAAAAGAAACCAACCTGTTTAAGCATGGACAGCTGACTTTCATACAACTCTAGCTTCTGCAACAATCTCTCCTCGTTTAACATAGCCTAGAATAAAGGGGATGGTTGGTTGTGAAGTAGTCACCAGCTTACCTGCCACCCAGCCTCTGAAACTTCGCGCGTTTCTTGGAGCAGGCGATTCATTGATTCAAGTTTGCTTTCTAGAAGCTGTTCGCGAAATAGTGCTTCCTATAACAGCAAAGTTAGTATCGAATATGCTGTACAACTGTTTACTTACACCGACAAAGTGAGCAAGACGAAAAACTTGCTCAGCATGTAGTGTCTCAATTCCCAGTGCCCCGCTACTGACCCCAGCTGGGGCAACACTACGAACAAAATAAGAAAAGATAAGCGCGTGTACTTTTGTTTAGCTTCGACTCCATTTGCATGGAACAAGGTAACGCGAGCAATGATGCAGCCATGTGTTGCTAAAGTATAAGTAAATGGTCACAGACTCACTCTCATGCTCTACCACGTCTACACCGAAGCGGATAATATCACCAGAAAAAAGCTCCCGGTCGGCAAATTCTTCATCGCCCGACTTCACAACTCGTGTGTTATTTACATACGTCCCGTTGCTGCTGTTCGTATCACGCAACCAAAACTGAAACAACATTAGGTAGACGAAAGTAGACCATACCCGTCCCTCGTTATACCAGATTAAAGCGTGGCTGCGAGAAAGAACTTTGCAGTCAAAAATGGCGTTCGTGTCTGACGGCTTCGCGCGCGCCACTGATCGACCAACTTTGACTACGTCATTCAAAACAATGTGGCGATCCTGAAAAGGGTGTGAATCCTTTTGACAAGTCAGCGCCAAAACGGGTCCTTTTGAGCGGTTGCCCGGATACATTTTTCGTACTGAACTTGACGGATTACTATCGTAACATGTGCTGAAACAAAATGCGTGAAAAGTTAAAACGATTCATGGAGTAAAAAACAAAGTATATTACACTAAGAATTTAAACACAGAAATCAAGGTCCGATGATTAGCACTAGGTATGTGCGTCAACTAAGTAATTAGGAATAAGTAAAAGTACATGCCAGTCAGTAAGTTGATGCACTATACTAGAAGAAAAGAATGGATAAAAATGAAAAGAGAAGTGCGTTAGCAAGGTTTTACGACATCCAGCTGCCAGCAACAACGCTACAACCTAATGTGGTGGGCATCATAAACTAATTAGCTCATCATTATCATCATCACACACGCAGGCAAGAGGCGAAAAACACCACAGCTACTCAACTACAATAAAATACAATGACTCGCAAAAAGAGACAAAAGTAAAAATACTAAAGTAAACAATATCATACTGTGCTTTTCACTTTTGATCAGTAGTGAAACCATGGAGGCGAAGACGGAGAAGAAAGGACAGAGAAACCCGCAAGAGAAACGTCACTGAGGTCGGTTCTTCGCAACGTGAACAAATGTCATCAACCACACGTGTACACCATCTTTCGGACAGAAAGGTGTTAGTCAGGAGGCCCTCCAACTGAGGCAAAGTTCGAAGTAAGAACTCCCATTTCTAGATCGTATCAGCACTCGGCCTCTCATCATTAGGACCCCGGTCGTAGGTCGCAGCAGTTACTGTGCTATCACGCGCAACATGTTGCCCAGCCATCGGAGCTTGGTACGTGATATAACGGTGCTGAGTGGTTCACTAGTTGTTGTTGCATCATAAACAAGACGCCGAACACGCCCATTGCTCATGTGGTGTTCTTACCAGATGTGAGGTAGACTGCAAAAACACCGGTGGTCGAAGGTTAATAGACGTGTTTTTGTGTTCGGTCAATCTAATGGGTCAGGTTTCGCAAGCATAAAGGAACTAAACAAACGATGGCATTGAAAACTCTACTCTCCAAGGAGTCGCGTCGGGGTCAACTACAAAAATCTTATATATGGAAAAGTGAGATACGATACAGAATACAGTATAAAGACAAAAACAATTAATATGGTAATAGGATATGATATGATAATGGATCATATTACCCATCGAGTGTGAGGTTATGGCTTGCCGAACAACCTCCTCGTGGTGCCAGCTGGGTGGTCCGGGATTATCTCGGTCCAGCGAATGGTTCGGCGGCAGTGTTCCAGGACGTGGTGGGTTTTCGCCTGGCAAGCGTTCTCCCTATAAAAAGCCACATGTGTCCGTTTAACAACACTGCGACGTGGCGGATGTGACTCGCCACTAAATAAAGTCACTGCCCCTTGTTTCACTTTGGTGAAGCATTGTATCCCAGCACCTTGCTGCTGAAATCGTGGGGAAGATTGGGCCCCTGTTTGGCTACTCACCAAACGAAAGGCGTATGAACTGAGCAATCAGTCATCGGCTCCCAATGGGTGCGAATCCCTGACTTCGCTCCGCTGCCTTGCGGGTAGGCTATTGAGCCAAAGGCTCGGGGTGGAGTCCCCTAAGACAACTCCCTACTTCGGCTTGGGCAACCGGGTAGTATCGTGCCCTCTGTGAAAACCATGGATTTCGCACTTACTACTACGTCGCTTACTTCTGCTACTACTTTCGCTGCTACTCGTGCTTCTCCATCACACGCCAACTTTTCTCTTGTTGATAATCTACAACCTGTTGAATCTACTTCCAATGCCCGTCTCGCTGGTATCCAAATCATCCGGCCATCAGCTATCCTTCGACCCGTAATTCATTCCGTCTGGCAGCGTTCAATGTTCGGACCCTCCTACAGATTGGACAACAGGCTGGCCTGGCGCGCACTCTAGAGTCCCTCGCTATCGATGTTTGTTGCCTTTCAGAGACTCGACTACAGGATCCCAGCACCGTGGTTAAATTGTCGTCCCCAGCTGCTCTTGAGACCACATATTACCTACGTCTGTCTAGTGACATGGAGGCAGCAACAGCCGGCTTAGCTGGTGTCGGTATCGCATTGAGTGACAAAGCGGAGGCTGCATTACTCGACTGGTTTCCAATCGACAGCCGGCTGTGTGCGGTTCGGCTTCAAGGCTCATGTAGAATCAACAGACATCGTGAAGAGAGGCGCAATTTGTTTGTCGTTTCTGCCTACGCTCCAACCGACTGCAGCTGTGCATCGGTTAAGGATGACTTTTATCGTGGTCTCCACAACCTTTTGAACAAGACCGAAAAGTCAGATGTCATCGTCCTTGCCGGAGATCTCAATGCACGAGTAGGTCGCCTGCTTCCGTGCGAACGTCATCTTGGTGGCAGTCACGCGCTTGATGAAAGCCGTTCTGACAACGGTGATAGACTTCTTACGTTATGCGAAGACCACCGTCTGTTTCTCGCAAGTACGAACTTTAGGCATACCAGAAGACGCGCAGCCACCTGGCGTCCTCCTTCACCAACGCTAGCGTGGTCACAAATAGATCACATTGCAATCAGCTTTAGATGGCGAGGCAGCGTCCGGGGTTGTAGATCGATTTGGTCTACGTACCTCGATTCAGATCATGCTTTGGTCTGCGCGGACATCTGCATGCGCTTCGGCGGCTCCTCAAAACGAAAGCTCCATACGCTCGACACCAACAAGTTAGCTGACCTCTCTACTCGATCAACTTATCAAGCTTCCTTATCGCATGCATTCATTGGGGCTCCACCTCGAGACATCGAAAATCATTGGAGTTTCCTGCGTGAAGCGATGCTAACTTCCAGTCATTCAATCTGCGGAATCACAAGGGGCTGGATTTCCGCACACTCACTGGAATTGTTTGATCGTCGTAGAGCTATCCCGACCGATTCAAATAGCAGTGCATTGCGTCGCATTCTCAGCCAACAACTTAAGCAAAGCCTGCGTGCGGATCGCGAAACTTGGTGGTCCCAGCGCGCCTCAGAGATGGAAATGGCAGCCCTCTCTGGAAACTTCCGCAAGCTCTTCCAGGTCATTCGGGCCACTGGTCACAAAAGACCTGGTGTCAGTGAGGTCATTTGCGAGGTTGACGGAACGCCGATAAGCAACTTACACAAGCGTATGGATCGCTGGGCTGAACACTTCCGCACTCAATTCAGCTGGCCTCCTCCGCCGGCGAGTCTATTGAGTATACCTAGTTGCGCGCC
This sequence comes from Dicrocoelium dendriticum, assembly GCA_944474145.2. NCBI lineage: Eukaryota > Metazoa > Platyhelminthes > Trematoda > Plagiorchiida > Dicrocoeliidae > Dicrocoelium > Dicrocoelium dendriticum. The sequence goes on from OX104064.1 coordinate 133,099,437, forward strand.
TAGGAACGTCAATTATCTTCCCGATCTTCAAGAAAGGTGCCCGTACCCTATGCGTTAATCACCGAGGAATCAGTCTAATGTCCATCGCCACCAAGTTGTCAACATCCATTCTACTCGGCAGACTAACCCCGATTCGAGGATTGCACTCCCGTGAAGAACAGGCTGGTTTGCACCCCGGTCGATGGTGTAAGGACCACTTGTTTAGGTTCCGCCAACTCCTTAAAACACATCATCTTTATCGCCAGCCCACTATCGTTGTTTTTCTGGACATCCAAGCCGCTTTTGACTCCGTCGATCGGTCAGGTTTATGGCGTTTGTTACAAAAGAATGGCGTACCTGAAAAGTATATCACCATCCTCCGAGCATTATATTGCAACGTCTCAGGTAAAGTGAGGGCTTATGGTGAGCTCTCTTCACTCTCACTCTTTATATATATATATATATATATATATATATATATATATATATATATATATCTGGCATCTGGTTCCGGAATGCTTGCAACCGTGGCCACCACGTGAACAGCTACAGGACGCCTGCGCCTACAGAGGGACCATGGGTGGTTACGCTGCACCGCCCACACACCCCATATGCAGTGTAAACCCGAAGCAATAAGACCGGAAGGCATGTGAATGGGAGCCACGTTTCACCAACGGAGCCGACCCGCACACCTTCACAGGCAAACACAAACACGCTGTAATTGGGGAAACAATTGCATACAAGGCGGTGGCTGAACCGTAGTCCCCTCCACACTGGATGGATCCACTCTTGGAGCCTAGCACGGCCACGAGGACCGTGCACCCCGTCCCCTCCAGCAACGACCAACTGTCTCCTGGAGCCAGTATGGACGAGGTAGTGGGTAATAGACAGGTAGGCACCTTGTCAACATGCATATCAAGCGCAGCCACACCGGGGATGTCAAACAACAGCCAATCACATGAAATGAGAATAACAAATAATATATCTCGAATAAAGCATACTAAAATGCTGATATAAATCTACGCCAAATGAGCACATGTAATAGACTGGTTACCAACGAATCCGCGGTAAGTGTAAGATGTCATAAAATATATTAAAAAAGAAATGCCAATAACGCGAAAATGTTACCGAACTTAAGCATAATTAGCTTAAGCGCAGTGTGCAAGTTAATAAAAGTCAAAGTCAAAACAAGGTTTATGAACTATAATGGGTTCATTTTCAGCATTTACACCACCACTGCGGACACCTGGATGATAATATCAATATACATGCTTGGATAGAAAAGTGGGAAAAAAGCAGAATTGTTACTCCAACAACCGCTCACGCAGCAGGTTAGTGACTTTTGCTGTGTCAACAAGCAAACGTAAGTGATAAGGCAAAACAGTATTACGATACGATGAGGTGCGGGAGAATGAAATTCTGTCTTTTGAACGATTAGAAGAGAAAAAGAGGGTTCTGGATAGATCATTATGAAGTGGATGAAATCAATCAGTTAGTACCTTAGAAGAAAAATCATTGCAGGCATCAAGATGCCTAGAAATGATCAAATCAATTAAAGAATCTCTAGACAAGCCGCTGCATCTAGTAAATATGTGCTTTATAGTTCGCACTAATAAGATGTAGTCTTTCTGAAGCAGTCCAGGGAAAATGACAGGAGAGCAGTATAACCAATGGGGAATAATACAAGAGGTCACAAACCTGAATATTAAAGTACGAGGTACTGAAAGCACCTTAAGTCTGAGGGCATAAAAGAAAGTTTTCTGACTTTTTGAAAAGTTTTACAGACGTGCGTGGACCAAGAAAGGTTCTGGGACAAAAAGACGCCGAGATACTTGACGGTGGAAGAGCTGGGTATGGGATTTTCATTCACAGTAAGTGTGGGGAGAAATCTATGAGGGACTGCAACTTATCGCCACGTAGAAAAGAAAATATTACATCACTGCATTTAGAAGCATTAAGCGTAAGAGATCTGGATGAAGACCATTCCACCAGATCTTCCAACCCACGTTGAAGTGATGAGGAATCCTGGTTAGTGGGGACATACATCCCAGCACAACATCATCAGCATATTTACACCCTATAAACGTGGTTTGTATAGGGAGATGTTCAACATACAAGGAAAATAGAAAAGGTGATAGGATCGCTCCCTGTAGAACACCACAGTCGGCACGGAGGACAGAGGATTTCTTACCGTTCAACTTGGTGAAGTGAGTACGATCTGTAAAATAGTCACGTAACAGATTACACACACCAGGGTGAACTCCATTTTCGGATAGCAGGTTTAGCAACCTTGACCTATCCAGGCTTCCAAAGGCATTCGAATAATCCAGGAAGAGAAGCCGTACGGATTTACATTTTGATCTAATGCAGAGGCTATAGAATGAACAAGATATGCCACTGCATCCAATGTGGAGCGCTGGGGTCTATACGCAAACTGGTAGATATCGTCTTCAGGAGCGGCTGAAAAAATCCGCGGAATTAACAGTCTTTCGAAAACTTTTAGGAGCACAGATGTACATGCAATTGGGCGATACTTTTGAGATCCAGTTTTTGGTACTGGAGTAATACTGGCCGTTCTCCAAATGTCCGGGATCACACCCCGAGTGAGGCATCATCATCATCAGCAGCAGCAACAGCAGTACATCAGCCATTTGAACTGATGCTTCGCTGCCATACAACCATGAGGACCTATGAAATAAAGAATAAGAAGAGGGAGCGAAGGGGGACTTACCTGAAAACCTTAATGCCCTAAGCAAACATTCAGGGTCAAGGCGCCTACACCTTGTGTAGACAACATACCGTCACAAACAGCTGGCTATCGTGCAAAGATAAGGCGGCATCGGCGAGACAGCTTCCTTGCGGCTTTCACTGCCACGCGTCATAATCAGCCATTACCCCGCAGATAACTCAGCACCAAACACACTTTAAACAGACAATCCGATTAGGAGACGGCAGCAGACGCGCCACTGGTGTCGGTTGCGAGCCATGTCCTGTAAAGTCTCGAGCCAAGCACAAGGTGAGTCACGTGGACTCCAACCCGGAAGGCGAGACGGACCAACGGCACCCAGTTTGGTCGTCAGTGACTTCATTTCCCGCTGCCAAGTCAACTTCTGTCCACCTCGAGCCTTGCGCCATCCTACACCTGGTAGACTGAACAAGGCCCTCCTAGGTAAGCGGTGACCAGGCATACGTAGCACGAGCCTAAGCCAACGCAACTTATTTAGTGCTACCAGTTGTTCGAAGGAAGTAGCCTGGTTATCGCTGACAAGTACTCGCCTACTCACATCGTTGTTGCGGACATGCTGGTACCACCCGAGACTAGCAATGCTTTGCAAACAACGAGAATCAAGAACTGAAAGCGTCTCAGATCTTCAAACCGAAGGAAGCAAGTCTCACTACCATAGAATAGAACGGCCCTCACTGTGGCCTTGTATACACGGCCTTTCAGACGGAGGGAAACTCCCTTCTGTCGCCAAAGATGACGCAGGTTCAAGAAGGCAGCTCTGGCCTTTGCAATGCGTGAGCTCACGTCAGTTTCTATGCGCCCATCATTGCTGATGCAGCTGCCAAGATAAGTGAATTGATCAACCCACTCGAGTTCCTCGTTAGCAAGCGTCAAGGGGTCATCAAGTGGCTGGTGGTCCTGCAGCAACACTTTGCGCTTTGAAGGTGCGAAGTGAATACCAAATACTGGGACAACTCTGGATAGGCTATTCAGGTTGATTGTGCACCTCAACATTGTCGAAAAGCAAGACGATATCGTCCGCATAATCTAGATCAACTAACCGTTCACCAGGCAGCACTTCAACGCCTACATCGTGAGATTCCGCAAGGGAACACTCCATGATAGAATCCACGACGAAATTGAACAAAAATGGGGAAATCGGACAACCCTGTCGAACGCCACTTGTAGTCGAAAAGCTATCCGATAGGACACCATAGACCCTGACGCGGCCTCTAGTGTTCGAGTATAGAGCACGAAGGATGTTCACATATTTCGTGGGAACACCTTTCCGCGCAAGTATTTCGAACAGAATCGATCGATCGACTGAATCGAACGCACTCTTGAAATCGAGGAACACAGCTATTGTCGGTCTGCGGTATGCGTGGCGCTGCTCTAGCACCTGCCGCAAAGTAAATATATGGTCTATACAGCCACGTCCTGGGCGAAAACCGGCCTGCTCTTCTCTAATCCGAGATTCCCGTTCTGCAGTGAGGCGACGAACGATAATCGAGGCCAGTAATTTTGTCACAACTGGCGTTAGGCTAATACCCCTGTGGTTCGCACAGTCTGTGCGACTGCCCTTCTTGTATATTGCCACTATAATCGATTCGCTCCAATTAGCCGGCACACTCTCTTCGTTCCAGATACGTTCGAATAGGGAGGTCAGTGCTTTGCAGAGGACCTCACCTCCATCCTTAAATAGTGCAGGTGGTAGGGAATCCGGGCCAGCGGCACGAAAACGATTAAGGGCTGTGATCGCGTTTCGGACTTCGGCCTCCGACGGAGGCTCTAAACTAACCGTCCATGGCTCGTCCTGCATCACCTGAGTAGGAAGAGGTCCGGGAGCAGGGGCCAGCTGAACTGATGTTCAAAGTGCTCAGCCCAACGAGCCATACGGCGCTCCTTATTGTGTATCAGCGCACCCGCGCTGTCCCTGATTGTCTCACTGACGCCTGGTTTTCTCGGACCAGTGGTGCGTATTAGCTGGAAGAGCTTCCGGTAATTGCCTACTGCTCCTGCCTCCTCCATTTCTTGAGCCCGACTGGTCCACCAGGCTTCCTTGTCAGCACGTAGGCTCCGCTTTAGTTCACGCCTAATAGCCCGTCTGGTCACATTGTGTTCAGAACCAGCCGGGAGGTGCCTTCTAGCTTCCAAAAGGTTCACGGACCTCTCGGATATCCAGTGACTGGTGCGATGACGACTGATAGTGCCACAAGCAGATGCTCCTGCGTCGTGCATAGTGGCCGAGATCCTATTCCACTGAAGTTCAGTATCATTAGGACAAGACAGCGAGAGTTCGCTATGCAGTGCTTCTTGATAGGCTTGCCTAACAGAGGGCTGGGACCAATTCTCCGTTGCCAATATATATATATATATGTATTATATTATATATATATATATATATATATATATATATATATACACCACGAACACTCGGTTTGCACTGAGTGCGAGTGCTATAGCAATTTGGACGCACCCACGGGGTGGTCACGTCACCTGATCGCCTATGTCATCGTACGTCAGCGTGGTATACGTGAAGTGCACATGACACGTGTACTGCATGGATCTGAGTGTGGCACTGATCACAGATTGGTGCGGACCAAACTGTACATATATTTTCATAGATCTATGTAGCGCACCCCGCCGTGAATTCGCGTAAATTTAACCTTCTCTACCTCGGTGCCGTAGGAAACGTATTGAACGCGAGAAGGCGATGGCTGCACGACTATGTGATGTGGAATACATATCCGCAGTGGGCGACCTGTGACACCACATTCGCTACCAGGTGACAACTAATATCGAGGAGACCATTGGGCGCGCAAAATGTAAGCGGCTTGATTGTTTGATGAGAACATTGCGACGATTGACGTATTGGTGTGAGACGAATACAGCATTTGTTATACATGTCACAGACCCCAACAACTTGGGGAAGAAATGTCAGTTTCGCAAAATTCGACGGCGACTGACGCGAGGGCTCCATCGAATTAAAAATGCATCGTGTTTGGAGAAGGCGAAGCAGATGGAATGCTGCGCCGAACGCCGCCATCACAATATATATATATATATATATATATATATACATTATATATATATATATATATATATATATATATATATATATATATAAGACATCGAACCATCGAAAAACCATGGATTGAACGTGCATAGGTAGGAAGATCCCAAAATGGAAAAAATACAGATTATTTTGTTCTTCCCACGAAGTTGTGTATTTTTTGTCAGTTGTATGATGGCGGTGTTGATCAGTAGAATCAATGCAAAGACTCATGAATGCCTACCGTTGCCTGCGATTACGCGCCATGTCTTCAAGAGACTACAACCAACGATGTTTTCATATCAGAGTTTTCAACCCGAAAGAGGTGAGGGGTCGATAACAGCTAGACTGGAAGTCAGCGCCTTGACGTTTTGTCACCATGTGGTGGGTTGACCGCCGCGTAATTTCTTCCAGTGTGGCCCTGCGCGAGCGAATAGAGCGCGCCGTGGTAAACACATGAACGGCATGCGTAGGACGTGACCTAGCCACCTCAGTTGGCGCAGCGATATTAGCTTGTCGAGAGGCACGTCCGTATAACCTAGGACGCGACGTCTAACATCGACGTTGCAAACGTGGTGTTCCCACCACACACGAGCTATCCTCCGCAGACAACCGTTGTCAAAGGCCGAAATCCGACGCAAATCATTTACACGGATCGGCCAGGACTCACTTCCATACAACAGGACCGCGCGAACACAGGCATTGTAGACCCTGCCCTTTACCGAGAGTGAAACGTCACGACGACGCCACAGATGCCTCAGATCAGCGAAAGCTGATCGGGCTTTGGCAATACGGAGAGAAATCTCTCTTGGAACGGCGCCATCAGGAGAAACGCAGCTCCCAAGGTAGATGAAGCTATCTACTTGTTCAAGCTGCGCGCCTTCAAGAATCAGCACGGGGGCAGGTGGATGCCAATCCTGGAGTAAGACCTTGCATTTCGATGGAGCGAAAGTCATGCCATACTTGGTAGCTTCAATCACCAAGCGGTTTAGAACGACCTGCATGATCTGTGAGTCGTCACCGAGCAAGGCAATATCATCTGCATAGTACACGTCAGTCGCGCGGTTGGCTGGAAAAAGCTCTACACCAGAACCCCAGGGGAATTCCAGAGCGCTTAATAGGAGATCCTCAATCGCAAAGTTGAAGAGAAACGGGGACATAGGGCATCCCTGTCGCACACCGCTAGTGACGGCGAAAGGTGAAGAGAGCTTACCGTAAGCCCTCACTCTGCCAGAGACATCGTTGTATAAAGCTCGAAGTAGCGGTATACTTTTCGGGAACCCATTCCTTCACAGACAACGCCACAGAGCAGGCCGTCGACCGGTCGAACGCAGCTCGGATGTCTGCAAAGGCGACAATGGTAGGCTGGCGATAAAGGTGGCGCTGCTCGAGGAGTTGGCGGAGCGTAAACATGTGGTCCACACACCCTCGACCGGGGCGGAAACCAGCCTGTTCCTCACGGGAGTGTACCTTCCGAATCGGTGTTAGCCTGCGCAGTAGAATGGATGTTAGCAATTTGGAGGCGACGGATATTAAACTGATTCCTCTGTGGTTGGCGCATGAGTTACGAGCACCTTTTTGAAGATGGGTACGATGATCGACTCGCCCCAAGAGGATGGAACCATTTTTTTCACAGGGTATCTTCGAGAACAGAGCTGTTAACTGGTTGACAATCGCCTTGCCACCGTAGTTGGACTGCTAAAGAGGAAGTCCGTCTGAGCCAGCAGCTTTGAATCGCTTCAAGTGACGAAGCTCAAGACAGACCTGTGCTTCGGTGGGTGGTTCCAGTGAAACGTTCCAAGGCGCGCAAGTTGGCCTGCTTGTTAGACAGGAGGAAGGAGGAGGCCAACTGAATTGAAAGTGGAAGTGCTCAGCCCAGCAGTCCATGAGCCTACGCAAATTAGTGACCGGTGATCCATCAACCTCGCAAATAGCTTCATTGACGCCAGGTCTTCTCTAGGCAGTGGTCTGAATAATTTGGAAAACCTTTCGAAAATTTCCAGAGAGATGCTCTCTCCATCTCCGAAGAGCGCTGAGATCAACAAGTTTCGCGATCGTTACGCAGGCTTCGCTTAAGTTGCTGACTGTTAAGGCAGACTTCATCGTGGCTTGAATCAGCAGGAATAGCTCGGTGACGGTCAAACAATTTCAAAGAGTGAGCAAAGTTTCAACCTCTCATAGGATGCCCAGCGATTCCACAGTATGATTGACTGGTAAAAAGCAACGAGTACAAAAAATTTCAGTGATGCTAGACACCTGTAAGTGGGGCACGGGCGAGCGCATCCGATAAGGAGGATGGATAGGGCAGTTAGCTAGCCTGTTGGCACCCAGCGTAGGGTGATATGGTTTCGAGCAACCACCAAAGCGCGCGCAGATGTCCGAACAGATCAGAGCGTGATCTGAGTCGAGACACGCTGACCAAATTGATCTGCAATCCCGTACAATGCACCACCAGCTGAAGCTGATTGCAATGTGATCAATTTGTGACCACGGTTGTGTGGGCGAAGGGACGCCAAGTTCGTGCTTGCAAGAAAGAAGCGATTGTCCTCGCATAACGTGAGATGCCTATCTCCAATATCAGAGCGACTCTTATCAACAGCACGACGGCCACCAAGATGACATTCGCATAGCAGCAGGTGACCGACCCATGCATTGGAATCTCCGGCAAGGACGACATCGGATTTTTCGACAGTACTCAAAAGCTGGTGGGTCCGCAATAGAATTTGTCCTTAACCGATGCACAACTACAGTCGGTTGGGGTTTAGTTTGAGACCAAAAACAAGTCGGTCTCTCTATACGATGCTTATTGATCTTGTACGAGCCTTGAAGTAGAACCGCACACATTAGGCTGTCAATGAAGAAACGATCGGGCAACGAGGCCTCAGCTTTGTCACTCAATGCGATGCCGACACCAGCCAAGCTAGCTGAAATAGCCTTTGTGTCACCAGACAAATGGAATATTTAGTCCAGAGATCAGCAAGGGACAACAACTTAATTACGGTGCTGGAGTCCTGTAACCGAGTCTCAGGAAGACAACAGACATCAATAGAGAGGAACTCCAAGGTACGCGCTAGGCCGGTTCGTTGCCGAGTTTCATAAGGGTTCTAACATTGAAGACAGCCAGCCGAAATGATCGAGAATGAAGAAGGGCCACTGGTCGGATTTTGTGTACATGGGCGAGACTATCATCAGAGGAATTATTGATGAAGATAGAATTGGCGTGTGTAGGAAGTGCGTAAGCAGTCAGGAGCACAGGAGCGGAAGAGAAGGACATAATGGTATTAGTTATTGCGAGATCGATGATTTCCGCAGTGAGCAAGATACTACATGGTTGCCCAAGCCGATGTAGGGAGTCGCCTTAGGGGACATAATCCCGAGCCTTTAACTGAATGGGCTATTCGCAAGACAGCGGAGCGAATTCAGGGAATCGTGTCAATTGGGAACCGGTGACCGATTACTCATTTCATATGCGTTTCGTTTGGACGCTTACAATATAGGAGTTAAATTCTCCGCACAGTTTCAGCATCGGGTTGCTGGATTCCCAATACTCCACCTGAGTGAAGTAAAGAACAACGATTTAAATTAGTGGTGAGTCATATCCGCCACGTCACAGTGTTGTTAAACAGACATTTGTGGCTTTAGGTAGGGTGATCGCTTGCCAGGAAAAAATCAACCACGTGTTAGAACACTGCCGCCAAACCAATGGCAGGTGGCGATTGCCAAATGTACCTTAGGATTTTACTACGCGGTTCGCGACCCCATCTTTGATCCCACGGACGTTACGTAGCTGCCCAGTAACTTGAATTTCTATACGACATCGAAGTGATTAACACCAAGGGGTCAGCGCAGGGGTGGGTCCTTGTCAATCTTAGAGAACTTCTCATTTCGAGGGAGCAAAGCAAAGCCCAAAACGATTGACAGCCAATGCCAATTTATACAGTACCACAAGACACGACTGGGAATTTTCACAGATGAGCGCAGTGCTGTCGACGTACTCCAAGTGATGATGTCAGTCACCTGAAAGCAGCTTTACACTTTCTAAGCCGTGCCCAGTGAACGCTGTTTCCATGACTTCGTCAATGGCAAAGTTGAAGATGAAAGGTGACAGCGGGCAATCTTGACTCACACCGCTGGGGAGATTGAGAGATGGCGACAGTTTGCCATAAACCCTCAGTCTATCCGAATTATGCGCTTAGAGCGCACAACTTATCACAAAGTGAACATCGATCCGCCAAATCGAAGACAGCTTTGATGTCGAAAAACACAACTATGATGAATCAACTATAAATATGGCGGTGCACAAAAAATTGGCCCAAAGAAAAGGTGCAGTTGATGCAGCCTTGATTTTGATAAAAACCCGGCTTGCTCCTCACTTTCTGACTTTCGCGAACGCCACTCAGTCTGTGGAGAACGATAGATGCAAGCAATGAAGAGGCAATTGTGATCAGACTGATTTCTCTATGATTGCCGCATTCCAAACGTGTGATTCAGCAACATAAGGAAAAGTAGCGAGCCAAAAACAGAACCATTGGGAGGACCATTATGAGCGATGCCTGGGCTTGAGCTGGAGTCACCAAACATAACAAAGATTCATCTGCTATCCATTTCAATAGTTGAGAACATATCCCAAATCATGTCAGCTTTTCCAGTAAGAAACGGTGGCTAACGGAGCCAGAACCCTTGCTGAAGTCTAGATAGCAAACTTTTAATGAAATCCCATTGTCCAGACAGCGGGTTGTCTCATTCAAAAACCACAGTAGGTTGGTGAGGTAAGGATTCTTACTGACGAAGCCGTGCTGCTCCGCTCTTATCAAGTCATGAGCAAAGTGCACACAAATTCGGTCCCTGGTGGTTTTCAAGCATTTAAATACAACACTGATGAGATTGGCATGCTTATAGTTGAGAGGGACTGATAGAGTCCCTTTCTGATCACTACAACAGCTAGCTCCTTCGTCTCATGGCAGCCTACCTTCCCGAAGACAATTTGGATAGTTCCAAGATAAGATACCGGAGTATTTCAGCGAGCGGTCTAACATTAGCAGGATGTACATTACCAAGTCCAGCCGATTTATAGGGATTCAGGCGTGCCAAGACAAGAAGAACCTCTGAAGCAGTTACTGAGTCACTTGGCACTATACTCTCAACTTGATGATGGCGCTGCGAGTGAACAGGACACCCGTTACCGCATGAGATACATTCTGAAAAAAGCGCAGCAACCCCAGTGCCTTCTCTGCATGCTCTGTGGCATGACTAGTATCATCCGTCCCTAAGTTATCGTCCCCTGCAATTGAACGAAACCATGATACATCTTCAACCTTGCATCTGCATTATGAGTTAACCTAGGCTTATAAAAGTATTTCGCATGTTTACTCAAATTGACTGCTAGGTTCTGGCATATTTTTATAATGTGGCCAACGTTTTAACACGCTAGAATCCTGAACCTCTTAAGAATCGGTGCGCCTCTTTATCAGTCAATCAATTCTCCGATGCCACTAGCGGGGCTTATTGATATGTCTCCTGCGGCACAACGGAGCAAACGCGTCCAGATGTTGAACAAGCTCATCCTTGATTGCGATTCATCGCTGTTCTAATATGGTGTGCGCTTGTTCCGGAAAACCAATTGATATGTAGGACTGTCCTGTAACTGATTAAGGTTGATGTGGACGAAGTTCCTCACCAGTCGGGATTTTGCCGAAAACCTCTGTATTTAGTGGTGAGAATGCAGTGGTCACTCCTTTCTATGGGAGCTTCTGATGGGCGAACATATTTGGTTATTACGGCACATAAGGTCGAAGGAAAGCGGCCAATGCGTCTTCGCATTGGAAAGCTAACATGCTGGACAAGAGTATTCACGTGTACTAATTCCACCGGTTACTCTAGATAGTGCTAGTAGCATGCTCCCAATCAACGTGTGGGAGGTTCAGACCACCGATGATCACAAAGTTCGGTGCAGCTGATGCTGCTCCGATGATGCAACAGCTCTACAATCTCAGAAAGCACGGGACAACTTGAACATCCGACGTTCAAGAGAGCTATGTTCAAAGCTGAAGGTTTTTAGGCTAACATATAGGATTACGCCTAATCTACAGACGCCTGATGGGAAGTCCCTAACTGAATCACCTCTACTCAAAAGCCTCGGACGAAATTTGATCTAATAATGCCGCGGGATGGACCCAGCCCCGAAAGAAACTGGATGATTGAACATCAGTACAAGTGAAGACATCGCGCTATTTCACGACATCCCGAAATTGGACAAGTGTTGACAAAGGACTATCGGAACACTTGGATTAGTTGCAAAAGTATGGCCATGTCTGCCATGAAGCGGCTGTAGGAGATGACAGATTGGCTCGCCACATCAACCAAATAAGGAAATCCACCTCATTCGATACGGAAAATAGTTAGACCAGTCCGTTTGAAATACTTCCGGGCGATTCCAGTCTGTCAACAACCGCAGCCGCTTAGCAAGATGAGCTCACAGCTCCCCCAAGGACCCACTTCTGGAATGTCGACCCAGACGACGGACGGATCGATGCAGAACCCGTCACGCCGTTTCAAGTGAACCCCAGGTTGAAATTATATAACAGTGAACTTCAAACTGGGTGGTAGGAAGAGCACCTGCTAACGAGTGGATCTAGGTACCCTAACTGAACCAAATACCAACAGATTACCTGAATTTAAGTATAATAATGTCAATGGTCGATCAAAAGGATGTTCTCGGACATTCTAGTATTATTCATGGTCAGGAAAGAACAGAGAAGGTACAAGAAGGTCGGCAAGAACACAAATGTCGGTAGCCTGCGCCATGCACTTATTTTGTGTCTGGCGGCCATTACACTGTGTCGGCGACCTTGACTCTTTGATAGGCCAAACGGGATGGACAGGCTTTCTCGAACAGCCAATCAGAGCGACCCGTGCGATCTTGGCGATTATAACAGGCTGTGGCTGTAGGTTTCATTTCCGCATGCGCGACACCTGAGCCTAAATGGGAGGTGATGTTACACCATTCACTTCAGGCATGAGTTTTCTGTATTAAAAGGAAACAAGGTGCATGGACCCGACGAGCTACCCACATCTTTGCTGAAAGATGGTGACTCTTGAGAGGACTAGCGACTGTCAAATGTCGTGCCCATCTTCAAGAAATGCCAGTCATCAACATCATCATTACACACGTTAGCTAGAGGTGGGAAACACCTCAGCTACTGTGCCGCAATACACAGAAGAAAAAAGGAGAAAAATATGCAACAGGTGCAAGTCAGCTGAGCTACCGGTAACGGATGGGCATCGTTCCGGTAAGCTACTTGCCGGCTACTACGCCACAACAAAAAATGACTATACCACATTATATAAGGCTAAATAGTGAGATCGTGGTTGGAGGGGAAGGCTAAGAGGGATGGGGTGGGGCAAAGAAACTCACAGCACGAACGTCACTGAGGTCGGCTCCTAGCCATATCAGCAAGTGTATTGTCTTTCGGACCCCAACCAGGGAGCCGAGACGCTCCAACCGAGGCCAGCTTCGAAGTGAGGGCCTTAAGAAAGGCCAGTGCTCTTTGTTCGAAAATCATCGAAGCATTATCCCTATTGCTAGTGGCGTAAAACTTCTCCCGGGTATCATTCTTCGACGACTAACTGGTCCCCGTGAGGGCCGAATCACTGAAAGCCCTGGTCACAATTGTGTCGACCAAGTATGTACTCTTTGCCGTTCTAGGACAGAGACAAATACAGATGCCTGACTATAGTGGTTTTTCTTGACTTGAAAGCTGCCTTCGATTCTGCTGACCGCGACAGCTTGTAGCACTGTCTATTCATGAAGCGCGTGCCAACTAAACTTTAAAATTATACAGTCTCTCTACCGTGATTCCGGAGGCAGCGTGAGAGTCTACGTGAAACTGTCGCCTGCGTTCCCCACAACAAGTGAGGTTCACCAGGATTGTCCTATACCTCTTTTCCTGTTCAACTTTGTTTTCGAAATGAGCATGAGTGACTTGGTACTTTCAGATTCCAGCGGTGTTGAATTTCTGTCAGTTGAACGACTGACAAACCTTGAGTATGCGGACGACATAAGTCTTCTTCGGTCTGACGCAGTGGCTATGCAAACACTACTGGATAGACTGACGCGTAGCGCCGCATACTTCGGCATGTGCTTTGCATCTTCAAAGTGCAAAAGTATTGTTGCAGGACTGGACCGACACCTCCGGTTTTAGCTATTTCAGAACAACTCCTGGAAGTGATGCATGGGTTCACTTACCTGGGTAGCTGTGTCACCTCTAATTGTCAAGTAAGTGTGGGGGTTACCTCGCGTGTCGGTAAGGTCCGTGTGGCTTTCCAGAGGATTAACCATCTATAGAGACGGCGGGATAACAGCCTGTCAGTGAAAGGTACGGTGCGTAAGGCTGCGTAAGGCCAGTGTTACTTTATGGATCAGATATAGCCAGTTCCCAGCAAAAGGCAGCAAACGCTTGAGCCGTGTTGGACCACCGGTGCTTGCGGAGTATTGCTCATGTCTAATGGGAACACCAGGTGAGAAATGCTGAGGTCCGCCAGTTGGTTTTTGGCAAGATGCCTTCTGGTTCCTCATTTGAGTGTTTACTGAATCTTAATCGCTTGGGTTGACTAGATCATGTTGATCTGCTCCCGCGGAGTGCAGCGTTGCTGCACCAAGCTGGACGAAACCTAGAGGTGGCCAGGCTATGACGTGGCATAAAAGCGGAGAAATTGACTGAGGGACCTGGTCAGACTGGTGCGCGTCGTCTTCGTGGATGGGTGACTCGGGATGGTAAACACCAATGGTTGGAGACCGTATCAGACACGGCGCAATCGTTCCATTCCAATTGGTCTAACAATTTTTCTTTTTGCTTCCTTTTTTACGTCTATATTCGTATCCCACCCCACTAGTATACCGTTGTCATTTATTGTTTTTCATAAGATGTAAGTCGTGGTAAATGGATTCACCGGAATTCGGTGCTCAGACCAGGGCCGTTTAACTGAAGTGAACCATGATCAAGCGCCAAATATTTGGAAATAATTCGGTGGTGGTCTGATGGTACCTCGAAAGAGCACACCAAAAGGTAATGCCCACATGAGTGCTGGCCCCTAGAGGCGTACCGTAAGAAAAGTCAGTTACAAAGCCGAGAGCACCGTCGAAAACCATATATAAAGTAGATAGTACTTGGGTGCAAAATACCCAGTAGAAAAGTCCAAGAACTGGTGCAAACGGCAATGGGTGGGTCGGCACGAAAGTTCCAGACGCTGTTTTCAGACACAGTGGGCACCGAAGAACCTTCCCCTTCGATGGACACAAAGAGATCACATTGCCAAAAGTCACAAGTGACATGGTTCCATACTAGATTGTCGTTCTTTCTAGAGCACTTGTGTCGACTCTGATCATGCACTGGTACGCTGTCGTTGTTCCATGGACTTTAAAGGGAGGTATGTATGTAAGATGCGGGACACTAATCCGCATGAGCTAGTGAACTGATCATGTGCTAGACCCGCTGCCTTTCGGGTGTACATTTGATCGAAGGCTCTGGCTGAGGACCCGAGTCAAATGTGGGCACACTGCCAGTATCCCAGTCCATCCTCTTCGGAGCTTAGGAAGTGGTCGTTGACCCTCTTCCCGGAAAACCGAGCCATGGAAGACAACAGGTCTACGGGTTATAAGCCAACAGCTCGATTGGCGTAGAGCACGAGCGCCACGCATTGTCTCTGATGGTGGGAGCGCACCGCTCGGTGCTGAATAGTTTGCTACTGACCGCCTTAAGCCAGGCAGCCGCGGGTCAAATTGGTGCAAACCCGCCAAAACCCACCTGCGTCTGGCAGGTGCGTACCCTACTACGGTCGCAACAGATATATGAATCGTTACAGTACCTTAAAGGCCGAGTGTGACGGCAGATCCAAATCTGTCTCAGTAATCACATTCCCGAGCTGCATCTCCTCCCCACTGCCATGTGGGTCGGGCTATTAAGCCAAAGACTCCGGGTGGAGTCCCTCAATAAAACCTCTAAATCTCCCACTGCCTTGTGGGTCAGGCTATTGAGCCAAAAGCTCCGGGTGGAATCCCTCAAGCAAACCTCCGAAGCACAACGACCATCTCGCGTGCGATTGCCCACCAATGCAATCGTATGCTTGCGCGCAAAATACATAGCATCGGGTGCTAGAACGTGCGCACACTACTGAACCGGAACTCCAGTGAGCGCCCCGAGCGACGCACTGCACTGGTTGCCACAGAACCCTTGGGTCAAGGCTGCCGGTGTACCGATCGATGGTGCTGTCTGTGCCTCTTTACTTCTTCTTCTTCTTCATTATACATGTCAGCTAGAGGTGGGGAAACACCTCCGCTATTGTACCGAAATACATAAAGGAAATATATACATAAATACAATACATAAAAGAAAAATAAATACGACAGTTGCATGTCAGCTAAGCTACCAGCAACGGATAGCCATCGTTCCGGTAAGCTACCAGCCAGCTACTAGGCAAAAAAATTTATTATCTATTATGTTTTACCCTACGTAATGAGATCGTAGATGGAGGGGGAGGCTAAAAGGGATGGGGGGGGACAAAGAAACCCACAGCACGAACGCCACTGAGGTCGGCTCCTTGCCGTGTCAGTAAGTACATCTAGCCAAACGTGTTCACCGTCTTTTGGACCCAAACCAGGGAGCCGAGACGCTCCAACCGAGGCTAGCTCCGAAGTGAGGGACTTCATTCCTCTGGACCAAGTCATCGCTTGGCCACCTCTCCTCTTCTTCCACCCACATCCCCGGTGAGCAAACAACGCACGTCACGGAAGTCGGTGGGCTGGCATGCGCAACACGTGGCCCAGCCATCGGAGCCTGGTGCGTGAAATGACGGTGCTGAGCGGTTCATTTCCTTTTCCTGGGCCGTAAACAAAGCGTCGAACACGCTGGTTACGCACGCAGTGTTCCCACCATATGTGAGCCAAACTGCGAAGGCACCGATGGTCGAACGTACCTAGCCTCTTCATGTCCGCCGATCTTAGGGGCCAGGTTTCACAACCGTACAGTAAGGTGGAACGTACCGCTGCATTGTACACTCTACCCTTCAGGGCGAGAGTAATGTCGAGCCGCCGCCATAGGTGGCGATGGTTAGCAAAAGCACTTCGAGATTTCGCTATACGGTTCGTGATCTCGTATTCGATCCCAAAGGCGCTGACACAACTTCCCAGGTAATTGAATTTCTGAACGACTTCTAGCTGATCCCCACCAAGGGTCAGCACAGGGGGCGATCCCTGCCAACCTTGGAGGAACGCTTTGCGTTTCGACGGTGCAAAGCAAAGCCCAAAGCGGCTGACAGCTAGTGCCAATCTGTACAGCGCGGCTTGGCACGTCTGGGAGCTGTCACAGATGAGGGCAATGTCGTCTGCATACTCCAAGTCAAAAAGTCTTTCCCCTGGGAGTAGCTCCACACCTTCCAAGTAATGTCCGGTAAATGCAATCTCCATGACTTCGTCAATAGCGAAGTTGAATAGGAAAAGTGACAGCGGGCATCCTTGTCTCACACCGCTGGAGATATTGAATGGTGGCGACAGCTTGCCGTAAGCCATCACCCTGCCCGAGCTACGCGCATATAATGCTCGGATAATATTCACATATTTCTCTGGCACACCTTTCCTGAGTAAACAATGCCAAAGGGCATATCGATCAACCGAATCGAAGGCACCTTTGATGTCGAGGAACAAGACTACGGTGGGCCGCCAATATGTGTGACGGTGCTCCAACAACTGACGCAAGGTGAAGATGTGGTCGATGCAGCCACGACCACGACGAAACCCGGCTTGCTCCTCACGAATCTGGTTTTCACGAGCGCCAGTCAGTCTGTGAAGAATCATGGAGACGATGGAGACTCGACTGATTCCTCTACGGTTGCCGCATTCCGAGTGCGAGCCGCCTTTGGAGACGGAAACAATACCGGAGCGGCTCCAGTCGGTTGGGACAGTGTCCTGCTCCCACAGTTTCACTAGTAATTCATGTAAAGCATCAATAAGAGCAGAGCCTCCGAATTTGAAGAGAGCTGGAGGAAGGTCATCTGGTCCCGCGGCTTTGTTCAACTTTAACAGTCCGATCTCACGTTCGACTTCTGAGCAAGAGGGTGGATCCAAAGAGACAGCCCACGGAGCAGGGCGATCAGTGCCCGGCGAATCGAACAATTCTAGCCGATTAGATTGCTTTTCAAAATGCTCAGCCCAACGCTCCAAACGTTTTGACAAATTGTGGATAGGCTGTCCACTCTCATCACAAATTGTTTCATTAAGACCAGGTCTCCTGCTGACCGTTTCCCGTATCAGAAGGAATAACTTACGATGGTTGCCAAGGGCAGCTGCCACTTCCATCTGTGACGCACGAACAGACCACCAAGATTCGCGGTCTCTCTTCAGGCTAGCACGGAGTTTTGCCCGGAGCTCTTTGCGAGTTTCATTGTGTTCACTTCCAGACGGGATATGCCGGCGAGCGTCGATAAGTTCCAGAGACCGAGAAGAGACCCAATGTCCATGCTCGCTATTAAACATACCACATGAGGATTTGCCTGTTGCTAGTAAAGTCTGGCGAACATGTGACCAGTGACCATCAATTGTCTCCAGTGAGCGCTTACTCAACTCGCATGTCAGCGTACTTCGATACGCATTCAGAATAGCTGGCTTTGTCAGTTGGCTGGTGTCAATGCGCTCACATCGTCGTCGTGGGCGTCCACCAAAACGCATCCGCATGTCAGCACATACAAGTGGATGATCGGTGTCCACACATGTGCTCCAAATCGAGCGACAATTCTGGATACAGCCTCTCCAGCGGTAACTTATCGCAATGTGATCGATCTGCGTCTAAGGCTGGTGGGCACCAAGTCACCCTCCGGCGGGTGCTGTGTCTGAAATTAGTGCTCGCAAGAAATAAGCGGGCATCTTCACACAAATGAAGTAACCGCTCACCGTTATCATTACGGGAGCCTACACCGTGTTGACCGCCTAGATGCAGTTCATCAGTGGACAACTTTCCAACTTGTGCGTTCATATCCACCGCCAGCACAACAGTGTCCGTGCTTCTTCTGTGGCGGAGCTGGGTAAGTTGGCGGTAAAAGTCGTTCTTTACCGAATCATCGCTACAATTTATGGGCGCATAGGCAGCGATGATGAATAGACACCTATTAGTCCCGCGCGACTTTGAAGCTTTAAACGAGCCAGGCAATCGGACCGCACACATCCGGCTACTGATTGGAATCCAATCAACCAGAGCAGCTTCAGCCCGGGGACTCAGGGCAATGCCAACACCGGCTTGGCCGGTGTTCGAAGCTGCATCGTCCCCGGATAGGCGTAATGAGAAAATACTGCTTGCGTCACCTGAAGGAGATCGCAGAGTGAGCACAGTGCTCGAGTCTTGCAGGCGAGTCTCTGATAAGCAGCAGATATCGATCGAGAGGGTCTCCAATGTTCGGGCAAGTGCTGCCTGTTGACCGATTTGTAGCAGTGTGCGTACATTGAGGCATGCCAATCTGAAGGAGGATCGAGGGCTCCAAATGCAAGCCGATGAACTGGAATGGACCGCTTGGTTGGACATGGGCTTGTCGACAGGAGAGTAGTGACGCTCCGCGTTCACATGTGAGTTGAAATTGGAAGGTAAATACCTAGCAAAGCATGTTGGGGGAGGGCCAAGAATCGGGGGTTTGAAAACTGAGGGGATATAAGTGAAGTTGGAAGGGGACGGTAAGAGTGAAAAAGCGTAAGAGGGGGAATAAGAAGACGGGAAGGCTTGAGCAGTAGCATCCAAACCCCTGTCCACCCTGCTCGATGCAGCAGATAGGGCACCGTTGATTATCCTCTGCGGTGGCCAGAGCATCAAGAACAAGTCGGTGAGCACTCATAAGTTCCAGAGACTGAGTAGAGACCCAATGTCCAGGTTGGCGATTTGATTTGCCACATGAAGATATGCCTGCTGCTAATAACGTCTGGCGGATAGGCGATTAGTTATCCTCAACAAGGTTCAGTGAGCGCTTACTCAGCCCGGATGCCAGCGTACTGTGATGCGCATTCAGAACATTTGACTACGCCAGCTGGCAAATATCCATGCACTCACAGAACTCCTGCGGACGTCCGCCGAAACGCACCCAAAGGTCGGCGCAAATAAATGTGTGGTCAGAGTCCATGCTCGTGTTCCAAATCGAGCAACAGTTTTGAACACAGCCTCCAGCGGTAAGTGATCGTGATGTGACCGATTTGCTTCCACGGCTGGTGGGCGCCAAGTCACATTTCTGCGGGTACTGCATCGAAAGTTTGCTCGCGAGAAAGAGACGAGAATCTGCACAGATGTAGCAACCACTCACCGCTATCATTAAGGGATCCTACACCGTGTTGGCCACCCAGACGAAGCGCATCAGTGGACAGTATTCCAACTTGGGCGTTCAAATCACCAGCCAGCACCACAGTATCTGTAATTTTTCTGAAACGAAGCAGCGCGTCCCATCGGTGATAGAAGTCTTCTTTCCCCGAGTCAGCGCTACAAGTTGTGGGCGCATAGGCCAAAATGACAAACAAGCATCGTTTGTCCCTACGCGACTACAAGGCTCTGAACAAGCCGGCCAATCTGACAGCGTACATTCGGCTGTTCATTAGGATCCAGTCGATCAGGGCACATTCAGCCCGGGGGCTTGACCGGATTTGAAGCCGCATCATCTCCGGACAAGCACAATAAGAAAGTACCGCCAGTGTCGCATGCTGGGGATCGCAGGGTAACTACAGAATATGAATCTTGCAGGCAAGTTTCTAACAAGCCGCAGACATCGATTGATACGGTCTCCAGTGTCCGGGCAAGTGCAGCCTGTTGGTCAATCTGCAACAAAGTGCGTACATTGAGGCATGCCAGTCTTAGGGAGGATCGAGGGCTCCAAACAGAAGCAGATGGACTGATGTTGTCCACTTGGCTGGACACAGACTTGTCTACTGGACTGGAGTGACGCCCTGCGATTGCGTTTCGAAAGTAGAAGATGAACGGTTGCTGACTCAAGATGGCGGAGAGCCAAAAATTAGGGGGTTGAAACAGGGGATAAAAGTTAAGTCGGCAAGGGACGATAAGAATTAAAGAGCATAAGAGGGGGATAAAGACAGGAAGAATTGGGCGACAGCATTTAAACCTCTATCTAACCTGCTTGATGCAGCAGATAGGACGTCGTTGATTATAATCCGCGATGACCAGATCATGAAGAAACTGAGGAAAGGTTCATGGTATTGCGTAAGCAGAACAATGTCAGATTAGAGAATTGTTCTGTTCTCCGAGCTGGGCAATTCGGTTGCAACCGAAATGTCCAGCTAGAACAGGACAATTCTCTCATCCACACCCCGAGCTACAGGTATTCTCAATGATTTCCAATGTCAGATTACCCAGACCTAGACAGAAAAATGATTACAGGCCCCAATCCTTGTTCAATGCGTCACTTCGGAACGGGGATTACGGATTACGGAAGAGCAGGTAGGTCTCCGCCCAGGACGGGCTTGTATAGAGCATATATTCATTTTGCGACAGGTGCCATGGCAGCGTCACACGTTCGGCAGACTGAGAATAGTTGTGTTCCTGGAATTCAAGAGTGCATTCGACCCAGTCGATCGATGCATTCTGTTCGACATATTTGCGCGGTAACATGTTCCCATGAATTAAGCAAACATTTTACGTGCTCTGTATTCAAACCTGACCGGCCGCGTCAAGATCTAGGGTGACCTGTCGGATAGCTTGTTGTCAACAGGCGACGCTTGTCAACGTTGTCCAATTTTTCCATTTTTGTTCAATTTAGTCGTGGACTCCATTATGGAGTGCTCCGCTGTGGATTCTCACGATGCAAGCGTCGAGGTGCTGCCTGGTGAAAAGCTAGTTGATGTTGATTATGCATCAATAACGTCCACATAATCAAGAACAATTAGCTTTTCAACACGCAGCACCTCAACACCTGCATGGTGAAATTCTGCAAGGGAACACTGTATGATGAAGACCACGACTAAATTGAAGAAAAATGGAGAAAATGCGCAACACTGAAGTACACCACTTATTGTCGGAAAGGCACCTGACGCGGCCGGTCATATACGAGTACTGGGAAGGTAAAATGTTCACTCATTTCATGGGAACACCTTACAGCGCAAGTATATCGAACAGAATGTGTCGCTCGACTGAATAGAACGCACTCCCGAAGTCGTGGAATACATTGTTTGTCTGCGGTACGTGCCGCGCTGCTCCAGTACCTGCCGCAAGGTGATTATATGGTTTACACAGTCCTATTCAGGGCGGAAACCTGCCTGCTCTTCTCTACTCCGGAATTCTCGTTCAGCAGTGACGCAACGAACAAGAACTGAGGCCAGCAATTTTGTCACCACTGGCGTTAGGCTAATACCGCTGAGGTTATCACACTCAGTGCGACTGCGCTTCTTGAATATTGTCACTGTAATCGATTCACTCCAGTTGGCCGGGCCGGTATGCTCTTTTCAGACATGTTCGAACAGGGTGGTGAGTGCCTTGTGGAGAACCTCACCTCCATAGTGCAGGTGGGAGAGAATCCGGGACAGAAGCATGAAAACGATTGAGGGATGTGATGGTGTTTCGGACCTCAGGATCCAATGGAGCCCGTAAACTAATCGTACATGGCTCATCCTGCATCACCCGAGCAGGAAGAGTTCCGGAAGCAGGAAGCAAACTAAAGTGGCCTTGAAAGTGCTCCGCCCAACAAGCCAGACGGCACTCCTGATGGTGAATCAGAGCAGCCGTACTGTCTGTTTCGCTGACGCACGGTTTCTTGGAACCAGTGGTGCGGATCAGCTGTAAGGGCCTGCGACAGTTCCTTACCTCTCCCGCCTCCTCTATTTCTTGAGGCGGATTGGTCAACCAGGCTTCCTTGTCAGCACGTAGGCTCAAGTTTAGTTCGCGCCTAATAGTCTGGCTGGTCACACTGTACTCAGAGCCAGCCGGGAGGTTTCTTCTGGATTCCAACAGGTTCACGGACCTCTCAGATATCCAGTGACTGATGTGGTGATGAACGATAGTGCCACAAGCAGATGCTCCTGTGTAGTGCATGGCGACCGGCCGGTGGCCGGTGGTTGGCACGTTTGCTTTCCAACCATAAGGTCACCGGTTCGAATCCGCGTAGGGGTGGGCGTCCTCGCGGTATACTCAGCCCGCGCGCGACTGGTGGTGGTCGCGCGGCAGCGAAGCGCCGTTATGGCGTATAAGCTGACACATTTCATTTTTCATTTTTCAGTGCATGGCGACCAAGATACTATTCCACTGAAACTCAGTGTCATTAGGACAAGGGAGCGAAAGTTCGGTACGCAGTGCATCTTTGTAGGCTTGCCTAACCGAGGGCTGAGATAATAATAAATAATAAAAATGTGCAAGCTGTACGCCGTAACGGCGCTTCGCTGCCGCGCGACCACCATTAGTCAACTACTCACTAGGCAACTTCTCAGTTGCCAATCAGAGGAGACGCTTGGTACGCCTCCCTGTAAAGTTCATGGAAAAGCGACGGCGCACTAAGGCATGCTCAGAGTCGATGCAAGTGCTCCAGAAAGAGCAACCATCCAGTATGGAACCACGTCACCTGTGACTAGTGACAATGTGATCTACTTGGGTCCATCGCTGGCCAGCTACAGGAGGACGCCAAGTAGCACTTCGGTGCCCAATGTGTCTAAAACCGGTGTTACTAGAAAACAACGGGTGCTCCGCACACAGCAGTAACAGACGATCGCCACTGTCCGTCTGTTCGGAGTTAAGCCCAAAATTATCACCTAGCTGAGCTTCTGAAAAGCCCAGTCGACCTGCTTGCATGTTCATATCCCCTTTAAGAACAACGATATCTGAACTAATAACGGACGTGAAGATACGTTCTTACGTTGTTACTGCCTCCATGCTATTGTAAACTACGGATTTTCTTTTTTTGGGACAATCTATCGTTCATTCTATTGTGGCTGGCGTATCGAAATTGCTAAGTGACCAAAGCCCAAATCTCAGGCCTACACCGTCGCAAACGACATACGTTAAGCACATACAGCCTCGCATAACCGCTACATGCTCATACTTATCGACGAGTATTCACAATACCCAATTGCATATACCTACTCTGACATAACGGCCTCCGCTATCATACACAAGCTTAATGGATGGTTTTCTATCTGGAATGCCATCGTATGTACATTCTGACAGGGATTCTACATTCTTGTCAGAGTTGAAAAACTTTCTGCATAAGCGTGGCGTAGCGACCAGCATAATCACTAGCTACGATACCCAATGCTGGCCAGCTACAGGAGGACGCCAAGTGGCACTTCGGCGTCCATTGTGTCTATAAGTAGTGCTGCTAAGAAACAAGTGATGTTTCGCACACATTTGCAGCAGACGCGCGCCGTTGTCAGTCCGTTCGGAGTTAAGCGATTAATTACCACTCAGCTGAGCTTCTGAAGAGCTCAGACGCCTTACTTGTGCGTTCATATCCTCTGCAAGTACTACAATATCTGAACCAGTAGCACTGCATAATAGCGCGTTCAGTTGGTGGTAGAATGCGACGTTGACAGCATTAGAACTGCAGTAGATGAAAGCATAAGCAAAAATCACAAACAGCGTTTTGTACTACTGCCTGAATCAACCTTGGTTGATATCGTCAAACGGGTTGCACATAAACGGCTGTTCACCGGAATCTAATCAACCAACGATGACTCAGCATTGGAGCTTAGAATGGTACCTAGACCAGCTTGACCCGTGAGTGCTCCATCGGCATCTCCGGATGCGTGCAACCAATAACGAGAGGACAAGCTGGGTGTAGCTATTTCAATAACCCCACTAGGGTCATTGACCCTAGTTTCGGACACACAACACACATCAATACCTACTGTGGCCAAGGTGCGTGCGAGTGCAGCCTGTTAACCTACTTGTCTTAGAGAACGAACGTTGAACGCCGCCACGGAAACGGGACAGCGTGGCTGTATGAGGGACTGTTGCCGATAGGCACCCGGTGCGTATCGCGGGAAGATGGCTGCAGATGGTTCCACTCCAATGGCACTTCGGTTGCTGTCAATTAAGCTGAGAAGTATAGGAGGGAGGTTAGTAAGGGGGGTCGGGATGGGAATAAGATAAACAGGTGGAAAAGAAAGGAGGCGCCAGCAGTAGCATGTTTTCGCTTATCCGCCCTGTTGTATGCAGCAGATAAGGCGACCCTTCATTATCAGCGCGATGGCAGATGCAGGAAGTTTGTGTGAAGAAAAAGTCATGGCTGTATGCGGGCTGTGATATTGACAGGACGCCCAGACCTGGACAGGAGGACAATTAAGGTCCTCATCTAAAGCCTTTGGCTCAAAAGCCTGTCCGCAAGGCAGCAAGAAGGTAGCAATGATTTAGTTTTAGAGAAATACAGGCCATCCGTTTCAAACCCTCAAACTGGAGGACCAGGAGGCTGTTTGTCTGACCTCTCACCATTGACCAATCTAGTAGTCATCATCAATATCAGCATACATGTTAGCTAGAGGTGGGACACACCTCAGCTACTGTGTCGCAATCTATAAAAGAAAAAAGGGGGACAATTGCAACAGATGCATGCCAGCTGAGCTACCGGTAACGGATGAGCATCGTTCCGGTAAGCTACCTGCCGGCCACTATGCAGCAAAAATAATTACTATGCAATATTATACAGGGCTAAATAGTGAGATCGTGGTTGGAGGGGGAGGCTAAAAGGGATGGGGTGGGACAAAAAATCCCAGCACGGACGCCACTGAGGTCGGCTCCTTGCCATGTCAGTAAGTACATCTAGCCAAACGTGTTCATCATCTTCCGGACCCAAACCAGGGAGCCGAGACGCTCCAACCGAGGCCAGCTTAGAAGTGAGGGCCTTCATTCCTCTGGACCAAGTCATCGCTTGGCCACCTCTCCTCTTCTTCCATCCACACCCCGGTGAGCAAACAACGCACATCGAGGGAATCAGTGGGCTGGCATGCGTAACAGGTGGCCGAGCCATCGGAGCCTGGTGCGTGGAATAACGGTGCTGAGCGGTTCATTTCCTTTTCCTGTGCCCTAAACAAGGCGTCGAACACACTCGTTGCTTACTCGGTGTTCCCACCAGATGTGAGCTAACTTTCGAAGGCACTGCTGGTCGAACAAACTTAGCCTCTTTAGGTCCGTTGATCTAAGGGGCCAGGTTTTACAATCGTACAGTAGGATCGAACGTACCGCTGCATTGTACACTCTACCCTTCAGTGCGAGAGTGATGTCGCTCCGACGCCATAAGTGGCGAAGGTTAGCAAAAGTGTCTCGAGCTTTTGCTATACGGTTCGCGATCTCATCTTCAATTCCACGGGCGCTGATACAACTTCCCAAGTAGTTGAATTTTTGAACGACTTCTAGCTGACCCCCACTAAGGGTCAGCGTAAGAGGCGGTCCAGGCCAATCTTAAAGGAACGCTTTGCACTCCGAGGGTGCGAAGCAAAGCCCAGTGACGGACAGCCAGTGCTAATCTGTCCAATGCCGCTTGGCACGTTTGTGAGCTGTCACATATTAGGTCAATGTCATCAGCATACTCTAAGTCAAGAAGTCGTTCTCCTGGGAGCAGATCCACACCATCTAAGTCGTGTCCTGTGAACGCGATTTCCATAACTTCGTCAACAGCGAAGTTAAAGAGGAAAAGTGACAGCGGGCATCCTTGTCTCACACCGCAGGAGATATTGAAGGGTGACGACAGCTTGACGTAAGCCATCACTCTGCCTGAGCTACACGCATATCATGCTCGGATAATATTCACATATTTCTCAGGTACACCTTTCCTGAGTAGACAGTCCCAAAGTGCATGTCTATCCACCGAGTTGAATGCATCTTTGATATCGAGGAACACGACAACGGTGGGCCGCCAGTATGTGTGACGGTGCTCCAACAACTGACGCAAGGTGAAGATGTGGTCAATGCAACCACGACCTCGACGAAATCCAGCTTGCACTTCACGAATCTGGCTTTCACGACTGCCAGTCAGTCTGTGAAGGACGACAGAGGCAAGTAATTTGGAGGCGATGGAGATCAGACTGATTCCTCTATGGTTGTCGCATTCTGAGCGTGAGTCTCCACTGAAAATTGGAACTATGACAGAGCGGCTCCAGCCGGTTGGGACAGTCTCCTGCTCCCACAGTTTCACTAGTAACTCGTATAAGTCATCCGCAAGAGCAGGTCCCCCGAATTTGAAGAGGACTAGAGGAAGATCATCTGGTCCCGCGGCTTTATTTAACTTCAACAGTTCGATCTCACGTTCGACTCCTGAGCGAGAGGGTGGATCCAAAGGGACAGCCCAGGGAGTGGGGCGATCAGTGGCCGGCGAGAAATCTAACCAATCCGACCGATTAAATTGCCTTTTAAAGTGCTCAGCCCAACGCTCCAACCGTTTTGACAAGTTGTGGATAGGCTGTCCACTCTCGTCACGTATAGTTTCACTAACACCAGTTCTCCTGCTGCCCGTTTCCCGTAGCAACCAGAATAACTTGTGATGGTTACCAAGAACAGCGGCGATTTCCATCTCCGATCCACGATGAGACGGAGTTTTGCCCGGAGCACTAGTTGAGTTTCTTTGTGTTTGCTTCCAGACGGAATATGCCGGCGAGCATCTATAAGTTCTAGAGACTGCGAAGAGACCCAATGTCCATGTTGGCTACTAGACATACCACATGAGGATTTTCCTGCTGCTAGTAAGGTTTGGTGAATATGAGACCAGTGAGCTCCAATTGCATCCAGTGAACGCATACTCAAATCGCATGACAACGTACTTTGATAGGTATTTAGAACAGCTGGCTTCGCTAGTTGGCTGGTGTCAATGCGCTCACGTCGTCGTGAGCATCCGCCAAAACGCATCCGCAGGTGAGCACATACAAGTGCATGGTCGGTGTCCACACCCGTGCTCCAAATCGAGCGACAGTTCTGGACACAGCCTCTCCATCGGTAACTTATCGCAATGTGATCGACTTGCATCCATAGCTGGATACTGTGAGGTTGCCCAGCCCTAGACAGGAGAACGATTAGGGTTCTCAATCAAAGCCTTTGGTCCAAAAACCTTACCGCAAGGCAGCGGGTTTGTCGTTGGGATACAAGGAGTCCGTCTTAAGGAATAAAGAGCCACCCACATTCCAACCCCCAACCTGGAGGACCAGGAGGCTGTTTGTCTGGCCTCTAACCATTGACCAATCTGGTATAAGTGGCTCTGAAAGTGCAAAAAAGCACCGCCCAGCATAGCTCAATGGATCTCTGAAGCAGGCAAACCATCACACGAAGGTAAGGTCCGGCCTCATTGCCATGGTAGGAGTAGCTCTCAAGGGGCCCGGAGGTACCACCCAGTATAGCTCAATGGGTCAAAAAGGTACGCAAACCGTCGCACCAGGTTAAGGTCCAGTCTCGTTGCGGAAACCTCGTAAGTGGAAACCATAGAAAACAGCGTCTTGTTCTATTTCGTGAATCAACTTTGGTCGATGTCGTCAAACGGGCTGCACACAAATGGCTGTTCACCGAAATTCAGTCAACCAACGATGACTCAACCTTCGAACTGAGTACGATAACTAACCCCAGCTTGACCAGAGGCTGCCGCATTTGCATCTCCAGATGCGTGCAACCAATAGCGAGAGGACAAATCTGGCGCAGTTAATTCAACAACCACGTGAAGGTCAACGACCTTAGATCCGGATACGCTACACACCTAAATATCTAGGGTGTCGTCCAGTAGCCTAAAGGTAACGAGCTTGTCTTGTAATCTGACGGTTGCGGGTTCCAGGCTGCCTAAGGGCAGGGTGACCGTCGCAGCATCCTTAGCCCGCGTGCGGCCGGTAGTGGTTGCGCAGCAGCGAAGCGTCGGTACTACGTACCAGAGTACTGTTGATGCCTTTCTTTTCTTTCTTTCAATATCTAGGGTGTCCAACGTGCGTGTGAGTGCAGCCTGTTGACCCGTTTGTCATCGAGTGCGAACGTTGAAAGCTGCTATGGAAACGGTACAGCGTGGGCTTATAAGGGGTTGTTACCGATAGGCGTCCAGTGGATGGTGCGGAAAGATAGCTACAGATGGCGTGACTTCAGTTGCATCACGGCTGCTGTCAAGTAAGCTGGGAATTATGGAATAAAAAATAGTAGTAGGGGCTGGGAAGGTAATAAGAGAAGCAAATGGATAAGAAAGAATTGAGGTGACAGTAGTAGCATGTCGCTTATCCTCCTTGCTGTATGCAGCAGATAAAGCGACCCTTGATAATCTGCGAGACGGCCGATACAGGATGCGGTTGAACTTCCAAGAAGTTGCATGTGGGTTGAGATACTGTCAGAGTGCACAGATCTAGAGCGATTAAGGTCCTCAACCAAAGCTTTTGGCTCAAAAGCCTGTCCGCAATGCCGCGATGGCAATGATTCAGTTCCGCAGAAATGGACGCCATGCCATTTCAAACCTCCAACCTGGAGTACCAGGAGACTGAGTTTGTCTTAAATCCAACTACTGAACAACCCAGTATGAGTTCTCAAGACGCCCGGGATCACCACCCAGTATAGCTCAAAGGGTCGAAGAGGTACACAGACCGTCGCATTAAGTTAAGGTCCGGTCTTGTTGCGACGGATGGTGACAAAAAGCCGAGGGAGAAACACTGAAAACGCGACGCCAGGCTAAAATCCCTCAAAAAGTGCAATGTAATATAATAATAAGAAAACAGAATTGATAATACACGAAAATTATCAGAACGAACTCACGGGGATGACAATGTGGTTAGCGGTAGTCACTCAAGTTAGGAGCACCAGGAACGAGGCAGGAAACTAAGAATCCGCATACCCGAGGTTCCACATTATTTGGAGGCTACCCGACTTGTGTACAGTGTTCTTCCAACAGTCTCTAAGCTAAGCTTTAAAAAATCATTGTAAGGCGAAACACAAGCAAGCTGCTCGGTACCTAAGATACCAACAGGCGAATAAGAAACACGATAGTAGGTGTGTTCCTTTTTGGAGACGAACCAAGGCCCTTGTAACGCCTCAGCGTCGTTGTAGCGAGCTAAAAAGGTAAGATGTGGTTGAGCTTAGTCTAGGATCATTGGAATCATTGGAATGTAGACAGCAGAAGGGACTTTTGTCAGCTCCATCGCCTCCCAATCATAGCAGGTTGTTGCGTAACAGCAATCAACAAGTTAGGCTGTCACAGCTGCACAAGAAACAACAAGATCCCTGCAAATTCAACAAGTATAAATCCAACAATCGCTTAAAACACTTCCCACTATATGTGTTGACGACGGAACCAGGCAAGGATTTTAAGTCGTTCACCACACGAGTTGATAGGGTAATATCAGAGCGAAGCCTGAGTCTCCTAGGTTTAAACAGATTTCAGCAATGGCCCCAAGTCGAACACTGTGTTGATCTGGAAAAAACCGTGGAGCTCGATTCCCATCACACCTCGCAGAATGCGCCGAGCGTAGATCAGATCGCCTCGGCGACGATGATATACCAGAGAGAACATATTCAAGTGCAGGAGACGAATGTTATTCAAGTGCTGGAGACGAATGCCAAACTCATTTCCTCTTTGCTTTGTGTGTTGTTAGGGCAGCCATTTCTCGTGCGTATTTTCGCCATCCATCCAGCCACCTCAAGCTTGGTCCCCCATTGGCTGTGACAACGCCGCCCAGCTCGCCACAATGTGTAAGTCGGACGCATCCTCCATCCAGCCCAAATCTAACAAGGTCAAGTCAGGCCAGATCTTCAGGGATGAAAGGTTTTCGACTAACGAACATTCCGTTTCGTGTGTCGGAAAGCAAGTCAAGGCCCCGGCACTTCAACGTCCAAGCTTTACTTCTGCAGAGAGAAAACATCTCCGAAATTTATAAAGCCAATCCTTCTGCTACTTAGCCCCTAAGTCTAAATAGCGGATTGCAAGTGATATTTGCCAATGCACGCAGCCTCAAAAATAAGCTCTACGAGGTTCCTCTTCTCATTACTGAGCATCATCTAGATTTACTGGCTTTCATCGAGACCTGGTTATCAACAGAGATCCAGAACGCTGAGATTAGCATATCAGGAGATTAACTCTTACGAGCAGATCGCTCCAGTGGGCGGACTGGGGAGGAGTAATTCTCTACTCGAGGTGCTGCCTCAAGGTACACGTTATCGAAGCGCTCTGCGACAAAAGAGCCTCGAGATACTGTCGTGCCGAATTCATGACGGCTATCAGCTGCACACGGTCGGTGTGGTTTACAGAGCACCACTGAGCTCAGGCGTTCGTCTATTACAGTCGGTAAAAACCATGGTCGAGGAAGGAACTGTCTGCTAATGGGCGAGTTCAATGCACTCAGTGTCGACTGGAACATTCTTCACTGTGATCTTTACCAACATTCCTTCGAGACTGGCTTTCTCGATGCCATTCACGAATGCAATCTGATCCAGCACATCGCAGCACTAACACGGATGATGCCGGGTCAAACACTAAACATACCGGATCTCGTCCTCACACCAGCGCTCTCTGATGTACATGGCCTGAAGATTCTCGGCCGGAGTGACAACCCTACAATCTCCCATTTTGGGTATACTGCCTTGCCATACATGACCAGGGGACACGTCGTCGCAACTTCTAGCGCGTTGTCCTATCCAGATTACAAGAAGTGGCAAGCAACACAGACTGGATCATTCCACAATCCCTGAATCTGGATGAGGCATGGAACTTACTACGCTTGAAGATGATGTCAGTCATCGAAAAAGTTGTTCCTATCACCAAGTGCAGGTCTTTCCCCAAAGGCCCCCCCCCAGGATCGACCAAGAGGTGAGATCCCTGACGAACAGACGACGCAAACTGTGGGACTGATTCAAGTCAACACAGGTAACGTCAGATTACTCGAAGTAAAGTGATCAGAAATCTGTGCACTAAGAAAGCGCCAGAAACGATCAGAACATGAACACAGCCTAGCCATCATCATCATCATCATCAATCACCATCATCATCATCCTCCTCATCATCATCATCATCAACAGCAGTACATCAGCCATTTGAACTGATGCTTCGCTGCCGTACAACCATGAGGACCTAGGAAATAAAGAATAAGAAGAGGGAGAGAAGGGGGACTTACCTGAAAACCTTAATGCCCTAAGCAAACATTCAGGGTCAAGGCGCCTACAACTTGTGTAGACAACATTCCGTCACAAACAGCTGGCTATCGTGCAAAGATAAGGCGGCATCGGCGAGACAGCTTCCTTGCGGCTTTCACTGCCACGCGTCATAATCAGCCATTAGCCCGCAGATAACTCAGCACCAAACACACTTTAAACAGGCAATCCGATTAGGAGACGGCAGCAGACGCGCCACTGGTGTCGGTTGCGAACCATGTCCTGTAAAGTCTCGAGCCAAGCACAAGGTGAGTCACGTGGACTCCAGCCCGTAAGGCGAGACGGATCAACGGCACCCAGTTTGGTCGTCAGTGACTTCATTTCCCGCTGCCAAGTCAACTTCTGTCCACCTAGAGCCTTGCGCCACCCTACATCTGGCAGACTAAACAAGGCCCTCCTAGGAAAGCGGTGACCAGGCATACGTTGCACGTGCCCGAGACAACGCAACTTATTCAGTGCTATCTGTTGTTTTAGCGAGCTAGCATGATTATCACCACCTAGTACTCGCCTACGCACATCATCGTTGCGGACACGCTGGTACCATCCGACTCCAGCAATGCTTCGCAGACAACGATGATCAAAAACTTGAAGGCGCCTCAGATCTTCAGACCGAAGGGGCCAAGTCTCACTACCATACAGCAGAACAGCTCTCACTGTGGCCTTGTATACCCGGCCTTTCAGACGGAGGGAAACTCCCTTCTGTCGCCAAAGATGCTGCAGGTTCAAGAAGGTAGCTCTGGATTTTGCAATGCGTGAGCTGACGTCAGTTTCTATGCGCCCATCATTGCTGACGCAGCTGCCAAGATAAGTGAAATGATCAACCACCTCGAGTTCCTCGTTAGCAAGCGTCAAGGGGTCATCAAGTGGCTGGTGGTCCTGCAGCAACACTTTGCACTTTGAAGGTGCGAAGTGCATACCAAATAATGGGACCACTCTGGACAGGCTACACAGGGTTGATTGTGCCGCCCCAACATCGTCGAAAAGCAAGACGATATCGTCTGCATAATCTAGATCAACTAACCTTTCACCAGGCAGCACTTCAACGCTTACATCGTGAGATTCCGCAAGGGAACACTCCATGATAGAATCCACGACGAAATTGAACAAAAATGGGGAAATCGGACAACCCTGACGAACGCCACTTGTGGTCGGAAAGCTATCCGATAGGACACCGTAAACCCTGACGCAGCCTGTAGTGTTCGAGTATAGAGCACGAAGGATGTTCACATATTTCATGGGAACATCTTTCCGCGCAAGTATTTCGAACAGAATCGATCGATCGACTGAATCGAACGCACCTTGAAATCGAGGAACACAGCTATTGTCGATCGGCGGTATGCCTGGCATAGCTCTAGCACTTGTCGCAAAGTGAATATATGGTCTATTCAGCCACGTCCTGGGCGAAAACAGGCCTGCTCTTGCCTAATCCGAGATCCCCGTTTCGCAGTGAGGCGAGGAACAATAATCGAGGCCAATAATTTTGTTACAACTGGCGTTAGGCTAATACCCCTGTGGTTCGCACAGTCTGTGCGACTGCCCTTCTTGTATATTGCCACTATAATCGATTCGCTCCAATTAGCCGGGACACTTCCTTCCAGATACATTCGAATAAGGAGGTCAGTGCTTTTCAAAGGACCTCACCTCCATCCTTAAATAGTGCAGGTGTTAGGGAATCCGGGCCAGCAGCACGAAAACGATTGAGGGCTGTGATCGCGTTTCGGACCTCGGCCTCCGACGGAGGCTCTAAACTAACCGTCCATGGCTCGTCCTGCATCACCTGAGTAGGAAGAGGTCCGGGAGCAGGGGGCCAGCTGAACTGATCTTGAAAGTGTTCAGCCAAACAAGCCATACGGCGCTCCTTATTGTGTATCAGCGCACCGACGCTGTCCCTGATTGTCTCACTGACGCCTGGTTTTCTGGGACTACTGGTGAGGATTAGCTGAGAGAGCTTGCGGTAATTGCCTATTGCTCCTGCCTCCTCCATTTCTTGAGCCCTACTGGTCCACCAGGCTTCCTTGTCAGCACGTACGCTCTGCTTTAGTTCACGCCTAATAGCCCGTCTGGTCACATTGTGTTCAGAGCCAGCTGGGAGGTGTCTTCTAGATTCCAACAGGTTCATCGACCTCTCGGATATCCAGTGATTGGTGCGGTGACGACTGATAGTGTCACAAGCAGATGCTCCTGCTTCCTGCATGGCGGCCGAGATCCTATTCCACTGAAGCTCAGTGTAATTAGGACAAGACAGCGAATGTTCGGTATGCAGTGCTTCTTGATAGGCTTGCCTGACCGAGGACTGAGACAACTCCGTTGCCAATCGTAGGGGACGCTTGGTGCGCCTCCCGGTAAAGTTCATGGAGAAACGACAGCGTACCAAGGCATGATCAGGGTCAACACAGGTATTCCAGTACGAGCGGAAATTCAGGATGGAACCACGCCACCTGTAACTTATGGCTATGTGGTCAATTTGGGTCCATCGCTGGCCAGCTACAGGTGGACGCCAAGTGGCACTTCGGCGCCCACTGTGTCTAAAAGCAGTGTTACTAAGAAACAACTGGTGCTCCGCACACAGTTGCAGCAGACGCTCACCGTTGTCAGTCCGTTCGGAGTTAAGTCCATGATTACCATGCAGCTGAGCTTCTGAAGAGCTCAAACGCCCTACTTGTGCGTTCATATCCCCTGCAAGTACTACAATATCTGAACTAGTAGCACAGCATAGTAGCGCGTTCAGTTCGTCATAGAATGTGTCGTTGACAGCATTAGAACTGCAGTCGGTGGGAGCATAAGCGGGAGTCACGAACAAACAGCGTTTTGTACTACTTCTTGAATCAACCTTAGCTGATGTCGTCAGACGGGCTGCACATAAACGGCTGTCCACCGGAATCCAATCAACCAACGATGACTCAGCCTTAGAGCTTAGAATGATACCTACACCACCTTGACCCGTGAGTGCTGCATCGACGTCTCCGGATGCGTGCAACCAATAACGAGAGGATAAGGCGGGTGCAGTTAATTCAATAACCTCGTTAGGGTCATTGATCCTAGTTTCGGACACACAACACAGATCAATACCCAGTGTGTCCAAGGTGCGTGCGAGTGCAGCCTGTTGACCTGTTTGTATTAGAGTGCGAACGTTGAATGTCGCCATGGAAACGGGATAGCGTGGCCTTATAAGGGACTTTTGCGGACAGGCGAACGATAGGTGCGGTGGGATGGTGGCTGCAGATGGTTCTACTCCAGTGGCACTTCGGTTGCTGTCAATTAAGCCGGGAACTATAGAAGGTTAGTAATGGGGGTCAGGATGGGAGTAAGAGGAAAAGGTGGAAAAGAGAGAAGGGAGGCGCCAGCAGTAGCGTGTCTTCGCTTATCCGCCCTGCTGTATGTAGCAGATAAGGCGACCCTTGATAATCTGCGCGACGGCCGATGCAGGATGAAGTTTATTTTTGAAGAAAAAGTCATGTATGTGGGCTGAGATACTGCCAAGGCGCCCAGACCTAAACAGGAGGACGATTAGGGTCCTCAGCCTAGTCATACACTCACGAACCTGCCCAAAGAAGCTGGTTTCGTACCTGAAGCGAAACACTAAGGCTGGCTGTGGCATCCCTGCTCTATTCTGCCAGGAGAACAAAGTTCTCTACGAAGATGACGAGAAGGTTCAATTACTAGCCTCCCAGTACTCTTCGATCTACCCCGTGGGACCGTCACTACTCACCGGCGAACTGACACGCATTATTCTTCTCAGGAACAAGTCGAAATCAAACCCGAGATAGTCAAGAGACTCCTCAAACCGAACCTTAACGCCGCACCGCGCCAGCATGGACTTCACCCGCTATTCCTCAAGATGGTAGCAGAACACATTGCTGATCCGATACATCAAGTTTTCCGGTGTTCTCTTGCAGACGGGCGCCTACCACCTGACTGGAAAGTAGGGATTGTAATGCCTAAGTACAAAGGTGAAAACCGGCACGATCCTGCAAACTATCGACCTATATGCCTTACGTCTGTGATCGGCAAGCTCATGGAACGGATCGTCAAGCGTGCCCCCAAACGCACTGCGAAAGCCTGTGCACTATCCCCCCCCCCGCTCAGCACGGATTCCGCAGGGCTCGCTCCTGCATCTCTCTAACCTGCGTGCTGCCAGAGAAGCATGGGTCAAAGCAGTAGTTGACCGGAGACATCTAGATGTTATCTACATTGACTTCAGCAAGGCCTTTGACAAAGTTTCACACAAACGACTTCTGCTCAAACTCCAGGGAATTGGCGTCACCAGAAACGTCCTTGCATGGGTTGCGGACTTCTTGAGAGACCGGACTCTTCAAGTGAAGGTGAACCAAACGCTGTCTGGCTCTGTGTCTATGACTAGCGTAGTCTCACAAAGCTGTCCTTGGGCCGGAACTTTTCAAGCTCTATATTAATGACTTCCCTGCAGCTCTACAAGTCGTGTTTAGTCTATGATGATCTCAAACTATGATCAGACGTAGGTAGTCTTGAGGACGCGAACAGACTCCAAACGGCGCTAGACCAGTTGCACGAGCGGTCAGTCAAGTGGTAACTACCCGTTAACCACGACAAATGTGCTGTTCTTCCGACTGGTAACCCGGATTCATTCGGTGTATACCACATTGGTGAATATCTTCTCAAGAATGTTATGCATGAGAAGGATCTGGAGATTATCGTGTCACATGACCTTAGAAATTTCCAATATTCCCAGAGAAATGGCGCGGCCGCAAACAGGATGTTGGGTGCTCTACGGAGGTCGTTCACCCGTAACACCGGCAATTTTCAGAACTATGTTCACATCACATATTCGCCCGAGATTAGAGTACGGGCTTCCAGCTACCTATCCTCTCCTAAAATCTGAATGTGACTTGCTAGGAAGAGTTCAGATGCGTGGCTTGAAATCCATCACGGGGCTTCGTGATCTTGCTTACCCTCTTCGACTCAGAAAGCTGAACATATTCCCAATGCATTATCGTCGGAGCCGTGGAGATCGTATCTACAACAGAAGGATCCTAATAGCAGAACTTGGGAGTGAGGTATAAAAGCACTTTCGGTTCAACGTGGACGGCTCGACACGAGGCCACAAGTGGAAGTTGTACAAGAGACGAATACTTCACGTCCGTCCAGACGCCCTTATCAATTCGTTTAGTGAATGATTGAAACAGCCTACCGGAGTTCATTTCTAATGCATCGACAGAGGAAAGTTTTTAACGGCTGCTTGACTGCCATCAGATGAGTACCGCAGGGCTCTGCTGCTCCTAATGCAACGGCGACGATCCCCAGAAGAATGCCGCTTCGTAGCCAGTTGTGTCAAATCTGCACTAAATCTGAATCGATGGAGATGACAAATATCTCCCATCATGCTCTCTGCACACCAATGAACCAATATTGTTGGTAGTAATGGAAAATGATTGATGGAACCTCCCATTTGCGGATGAAGTACCTGTTTTGCCTTTCAGCCGCCTCAATCTAATACGACCCAAGCACGCTCCGGACACCAAGCTTTGGGGACCCTCAACCGGACGCAGACTACAGTTCTCTTCAGATTCAGATGGACTGGTACGATAGGAAAATCCCTTGAGTGTTCCTTCTTGAGCAAATCGTTGAGCAAGGAAATGATAAGGTGCTAATTCTTGATAGATCTAAAACGAAACAAACGAAACACACCCTGGTCAACCAATTACTGCCCACGTTCCCTGCACCAGCAGTCCGCGCTGTGTAGGTTACGTGAAGTAAGAAAGAAGTAGAAAGTAAATGGAAGATAAAGGGGAAGGAAAGTCATGAAAATGAAGGATAACACCAAAGAGTGAAGAGAATGACAGAATAAGAACTAAAAGTTTGAAGATGGATATGGTCAGGAAAAGGGAAAGGTTTCGTGTTGCCACCCAAGAGCGTCTAACTGACGCTCGAAACCCTTAACCGTAGGTTCACTGACTACACTTTCTGGAAGCGAGTTCCAGCGCTCAACAACTCTACGCGATAACCGAGTTTCCGCCCTGATCCGGTCAGAACGCGGCTTGTGTAGCTTCATGGGATGACCACGAAGACAAGGCAACCTAGCCGGGCTAAATAGCCAGCTCAAGTCCGGTCCAACCTTCCCTGTTAAAATGTGGTAAGGATTAGGTCTCCTCGAAGCCGTCGGTAGTGCATTGAATACATACCCAAGCTAAGTAGACGCTCGGGGTACGATTGCCCCCGTAACCCCTCGACCAATTTAGTACCTACTCTCAAAACCCTCTCAAGCTCCATTTTGTCCCGAACAAGGCAGGGCGGGCAAGCCTGGACGCAGTATTCCAGATGGGGCCGGACGAAAGCTGAGAACAGCTTCACAAATATGTCGGCAGTTAGGACCCCGAAAGAACGGCGTATTAACCACGACATTCTGAAACCCCTACTAGCGGTCTTCTTCCAGTTGTCACCAGAATGCAAAGCCGAGGAATGAACGACACCTAGGTCTACCTGGTTGGAGACAAGGGGGAGTTCGACCCCACCGAGTACGTAGCTCGAAGGCGGGAAAGTTGCTCCTATACGAAGGACGGAACACTTAGCCTGATTTATGGGCAGTAGCCACAAAGTAGACCAGTCCCAGAGTCTGTCCAGTGCATGCTGTATGGCCTCAGAACCCCCCGGAACATTTACAACATCCCATAGCTTAAGGTCATCAGCAAACAATAGGGATGATACCCCAAGCTCTCCAGGGAGATCGTTTACGTAGATGGAGAACAGCATCGGTCCAAGGACCGAGCCCTGTGGGACACCGCTAAGGACCGCTTGCTTAAAGGATAAGCTGCGACTCACACGTACACACTGCTCTCTTCCCTGCAAGAACGCAGATACCCAGTGAAGGGCGCGACCAGATACGCCGTAGGACCTCAGCTTTTGTGATAGCCTCAAGTGGGGTACCTTATCAAATGCTTTCGAGAAGTCTACGAAAAGCACATCCACCACGTGGCCATTGTCCACTGCCTCGGCCCAAGCTTCACGAGCAACCAACAAATTCGTCAAACACGAAAACCCCTTCCGGAATCCATGTTGTGCACTACTGAGTAGATTAAATCTATTCAGGTGACATTCCAACGAATCTCTCACCAGCTTTTCAAGCAGTTTGACCACGACGCTAGTCAGACTAACTGGCCTATAATTGGCTGAGACTCCTGTCGCCATTTTTGAAGATAGGACAGATGACAGCCTCCTTCCATTCAGAAGGTAATGTACAGCTGTCAAGTGATTTCTGAAACACCATTGTCAGCGGTCCACTCAGTTCCACCGCCAACTCATGCAGAAGCTTTGGGTGAATGGAATCAGGTCCAGCTGCTTTGGAAGGGTTCAGTTCTTGCAGCAGTTTAAGGAGTTGCGTTTCCACCACAGTAAACTCAGCTAAATAAGCACCCTCAGGAACTCTGGGGACAAGTTCAACGCTAGCCAACGCGGCCTCACGTACAAAAGCCCCTGCATACTGTTCCCCAAGTACACGAGCCTTATCTGAGTCCGCATACGCACGAGTTCCATCGGCCCGCATCAAAGTTGGGATTACCGAAGTTGAACCACAGCGTCTCTTAACATAAGCGAAGAACTTCGGATTTTCCGAAGCTCCATCAGCTAATTCCTTTTCGTACACCAGCCGAGCTTTCCTTAAGTGTTGTTTACACCTATTTCTAGCCTCGCGGTATCTATCATAGGTGCTAGTTGATGGAGCCGCACGGTAGGTCCTCCAGCACCTAGAACGCTTCTGGAACAGATGCTTGCCAGTGGTATCTATCCACGGCGGCCGCGCCCGTGTCTCCTTACTCCTCGCAAGCGGGATGTAGGGAGAAGACACTTCCGTGAGATAAGATTCAAATTTATCCCAGGCCGCCCAAACCGTATCAACCACCGAGATTTCGCAACGCATCCCAGCAGCCTTGGTACGCATTGCCTGATAGTTAGCATGCCATATGTTTGGAAATGGCTCAGCAATGCTCTGGTGACGCCTGGTCAGACTACACCTGAACGATAAACAAACATGATCACCAGCACCTAATGGAGAGCTGTAAGTGATGTCCCTTACGAAATCTAGTGACTTGGTAAACACTAGATCCAAAATAGACGGGAGTTGGGCATCCATGTACCTAGTGGGGAGGTCTACGAACTGATGCAACGGTAGCTGTAGCGTAAGCTCAAGTAGATCTGCCCCGAAAGTACCTTCTGACGAGTTGCAAGAAAGATCCGCCCAGCAAACTTCTGGTAGATTGAAATCCCCCAGTATCAAACACCTGTTTCCGGATTGGAAGCGAATAAAGTCAAGCACCTCTTTGGACGCACTCCCAGGGCTTCTATACACAAGTACGACTGTAAGTTGAGCTGAGGAAGTGTTAATCACTACCGACAGCGCTTCGACAGTTTTATCTGCCGACTGAAACATGTAGCTCCATGTAACGTCAAGTTCACACCTAACGTAAATAGCAACGCCCCCGCCTTGTCGGCCAACGAAGCGATCACATCTAAATAGTGCGTAGCCAGGCAGATACATTGAACATTGAACATTGTATTTGATGGGAATAAAAGCTGGAGCTTTACATGACCCATAGGGTAAAAAGAGTACGGGTCGGATTTAATGAAAGGCCAAGCAACCTTATAGCGGGTTGGACTCGCGTGTTAGCCGTATCTTCATCGGGCTTATGTGGCATTTAAAACAGAATGCACGCCGGCTCAAAGCGAGACATCCCACCACGCCCTCCGAAACGGCTTTGGAAAGAAAGTAGGTGGAAGAAAAAAAAAAGAAAGAAATTCCATCCAGTAGAATGTAATTAAATTAGGGAATATCGCGGTGTAGCTCGGCCAGATGACAGTCCAAGCGGGCCTTAAAGTCCGCCACAGTGGGTGCCAAGACTAAATCGGCCGGCAGAGCATTCCACGGTCGGCAGATTCGCAAAGAGAAGTAGTGTCGTCTGCAGTTCAGCCGACTGTGCTGACGTGTGAGCCTCAGTGGGTGGCCACGTAGGTGGGAGCCCGATTGGTGCAGTGTGAGTAGGTGGCGACAGGGATGTCCAGGGTTGGATAAGATCATGAATACGAGAATCAGGTCGCCCCGTAGACGTCGGTACTTAAGCGAGTAGAGACCCAGGCACTGAAGTCGTTGTGGATAATCTAGGTGCTTGAGACCTCGGACCAGTTTGGTTGCTCGACGTTGTGGGGCTTCGAGTATGCGTTGGTCCTTCAACAACCAAGGGCTCCAAGCCTGAATAGCGAACTCCAAGTGGGGTCGGAGAAAAGCGTTAAGGAGGAGGCGGAAATTGCTGGGGTCAATTTGACCGAAGGCTCGTTTCAGCAATCCCACCATGCGGTTAGCAGCAGCAGCTGCTTTCCGGCAGGAAGCGGATACGGAAAGACTCGTCTGGGTAATGATACCCAAGTCTCTTTCGGCCGAAGAGATCTGGAGGATAGACGCTCCCAGTTTCAGTGAATGCAAGTATATCGGGATGAGACCCATCTACAAGCAGACCTATCTCGCACATCTTATTCTTTAGGCTCCGCACATTGCTTAGCACTATCTGAAGGTAATCGTAATGTCCAGCCGCACAGCAAACAAACCCCAATAAATTCGGAAAAAAGCATGAAGGCAAAACCGCACCCGACTGCAAGGTTTTGAACTTACCAGCCAAGAAGTCATACCTAATTTGTATTTTCTATATGTGAAGCGTTCAATCAAAAAGCATTGAGGCCTAGATACGAAGCGGAAGAGGACAGGCCGACAGTGCTACAGTAGGTTGGGTAAATTTACACCAAGTGCGACTGCGAATAGCCATTCGTTCCGAAATTGAGTTGCGTTGCAACGAAGATTCGGCTAAGGAAACGAGCGCAATACATTTAGCGTGAGCCCTAGTGCATTATTCAAGCAAATGTGCAGATGTGTACATTACACCATATAGCGCAAATACCTGCACGTTTAAATCCTTGGTCGAAACTGATTTTAAATAAATTAAAGCACAGGTTGTTTTCAGCGAACAGCGTAAGATGTAATTCTTTTCGCTTTTATAATTTAAGGATAATATTGTGACCAAATTTGCTGCGTTTTATCAAACCGGTGACTGCAGCAACACTGATGATTGCGCTAAAAATAGCAATAATTTGTTACGTATTCCTCTTAGGTACAGGAGACGCACTAATAGAAATCGGTTTAATAAAAAAGTATACGTAGGTGGCGAGACCCCATGCACGAAATGGGTGTCGCATTGGAGTGCACTGTGGGCTCAAGGACAGCTCATCTTGGTGATTCAAAGAGGGCGGCATTTGAGATCAAAAAATGATTGAACAAAGGTTCCATAAAAAGTGTTCCTGCTTCCATGTTTCAAAGTCGATTATGTAAAAGGCTTTACTGGTTTCAATCCTAATGTCGTGTATTTAACACCAATTCGTAAGGACGTCACCCTATCCACTAGAGTGGTGAAGGACTGGAACAGCTTGCCGGAAGCAATTGCAGACGCTCCATCCGAGGAAAGTTTCATGCGGCTGCTAGACAAACATTCGCTGAAAATGCTGGAAGCTTGCGGCTGTCACTGCAATTACGACGAACCCTCGAGGAACGTCGTAACGCAACGACACGCATCAAACCCAGTATGACACGGAATCGGTGGGGCTGACAAGGGATTTCCCTCCTGCTCTCTACAACTCAATGAACTCAATGAACTCAATGGTTGGCTCACATTTGCGTGAGTTTGTGACGCAGCAACCTGGAACGTATCCTTGACGCACTGATGTATACGCTCAGCCAAGGGAATACGCGCTTGACGCACGCTAGTTAGCGCATGCATTGTTTATAGATCTGTTTAATACTGACGTGTAAATACCTAAACGGGAGCCGTATGAAATTTTCAAGACAGATCTCAATTGCTATTTTTGCATTCATACTTGCCTTTGAGGGATATTCCATAGGGGTAGAGTGCAAAAAACGTAATGCCATCCACCAGGTTTGACCTGCTGTTATGAAGACGTGGTTCACTCCTGACTAAGCAACCTAGTCAACGGTTTTCAATTCAATGATAAGCGGAACCTTTGCACACGGCTTTTTCTTCCCATGCCCTTTCTCAGCGCACCTTGTATTTGCCATCAGGATATGCGCCGCTACTCCATTAGCGGTGGATTTATCATCTTCTGTCCTAATCTTACCCGTAAGTTGGTACCGGTAATTGCTTTTGTCAAGTATTTGGTTTACACGTGTTTGCATTTTTACTGCAGCACTTATTGTCGATTTAATCATTTACTGCAATCCTACTAACACTTTGTCATTACTAGTTTAAACGTGACCGATGCGTACTTTTGCTATGATATCGGTGGCTAGTTTAAATATGTGATGAGCACAATAGCCGCTTTGAGCTTGAAGAATGGATTCCTTGTGACAAATGTCAGAAATGGTACCAAAACAATTGCTCTAGATGAATATAGGATCTTATTGCTTTTCACGCCAGACATCCAATTGAAGGTGCTTAGCTTCCACGTTGGGCTTTTGGCAGACACTTTTTCTCGCTTGGTACATTATCGGGCTTTTGGTCTAATTTCTAATGTTTCAGCTGTATAGCATACTGCTGACAAGAGGTGTGCGCATAGACTACAAATTGCCGTGAAGTTGCTTAGTGACCTGAGCTTTCTCCTTGAAGCACTTGGTTCAAAATATGTTTAGTTACAGTGTTCATTGGAACGGTACTGGCGAACTACTGAAGTTGCTATGGGTAGACAGGGCAACGTTCTTGTATATAATAGGGATGGGTCATCCATACTTGGGGCTAAACCCCGAAGACTTCTAGAAAGGTGGCGTGTGCAGGTTATTCTTCGCATTGCCGGAATACCGTTATATGTCAGTATCAGAATAGCACATCTTTTTGGCAGGTGGATAGAAACATGTGTGGTTCAGTAGCAAGGATAGGCAAGGCCTGCCGAAGTTGGGTTAAAGAATCCTGTACACCGGGACCTACTGCTTTACATGTCTGAGTTGGTTAGGAGTCTGACCAGTTGTCGTTATCAAATAGTTCTGGACACAAGCCCATCGAAGGCAATATGTCCTCGGATAAGCCGGTTAGAGTATTGTAATACCAGCTTGGCTATAGACTCTGCGGCCACGCAGGCTGTAATTCGCGATACTGTGTCTCACGTTAAATAAACTATTGAATGATTTTATACTTTTTGCAAACCGAGGCACACCGGTGAAGGTCCGATCAAATACGCATATATGCAAAGTTGCTTTTTAATATTAAGAGCGTACGTTTCAATGAATGATATAACAGAACGGTTCGTAGTTCATTTGATGTGCATTTTGTCAGGCAATAGTACGACCAAGGAACATGAGGGCGCTGCGGTGCGAAAACTTCGGTGATAACTGTTGCGGCAATATGCAAGTACGGAGTAGTTTTGCCATGTGGTCATCCATGAGCACAGGATCCGAAAGTAAGAGCTCCGTGCAAACCTGGGCTATTAAAAGGTAGGATTGTTCGGTGTTCCATTTAACATTCTCTACGGCAAAGTCAGTTGCCCAGATTCCATACAGAAGTTTGATGTCTGCGCCAGTGTACAATGATGGACTGCGACTTTATTCATTGGCGAGTCGAATCCGCCACGTAGCAGTGTTGTTAGGCGGACATTTGTGGCTTTTTATATGGATAACGCTTAACAGTCGATAGCCCACCACGTCCTGCAACGCTGCTGTAGGTTCTTTAGAAAAGTAGTGCAGGCTGGCGATGAATCATACAGGCTGACTCAGCACCCGCTTTTCCGCAGTCGATTGACGGCCAGATTTGTTCGCCGGTTGACTGATGGGCTTAATCATGCTCCGGCAGTAGTCGCTGAAACCGGTCAAAGATGAAAGAGTATCGTAGAGTCGCATGTTGGGTGGTGCAG
Source organism: Dicrocoelium dendriticum (assembly GCA_944474145.2). Classification (NCBI taxonomy): domain Eukaryota; kingdom Metazoa; phylum Platyhelminthes; class Trematoda; order Plagiorchiida; family Dicrocoeliidae; genus Dicrocoelium; species Dicrocoelium dendriticum. The sequence goes on from OX104064.1 coordinate 133,144,159, forward strand.
GTGAGTAAAATGGTCGAGTTAATAGATGCTGGCTGCTGCCTCTTCTGTGATATGTTGGTCTGGGTACTGTCGACTATGTTCAACTATCCACATTGGACTTGTTATGGGGGCGGTGAGTGCAGCGTGTCCTTGTGGCTAAATACTTCCATATCAGGCGAAAATGCCATTCCGTTGTCCAATGCGAGATGCTTAGGAATTTCTTAGCCCGCAAAATACGAGCGAATTTCCTACAAATACAACTAACCGTGTGGTGTACGTGTCTTCATGATCAAGGCAAAACACAGTGTAAGGACATCGGAAGGCCATCTGTTCGAGCGCTATTGAGGAGCAGCAAATCCGTCTATGCAATTCAACCGGAAAAGCTCCGGTTGAGTGAAGTATCAGAATGTTCTTCCAGGGCTGCAAGGCACCGAACCCAGTGGTTCGAGCGCCAGTGGGATGCAGCAAGGCTGTCTGTAGGAGTGACGGTACGCAAGATAGAAGAACCTGTCATCCGTAGTGGAAAAGTGGATCCTTGTAAATATATTATTCAAGGGTAGTAAATTGTGCTACTGTGAGTAGGAGGCGAGCTAAACCCATTTGGTTGGAGGCCGCAAGGTCTCATGTCCAGAATGGCGAAAGGAAGTCCATTTGTTACGATGAGTGGGTTCTTAAGAGAGGTGGGTTGTGCTTCATATCCAAGAGGCATTGTCACATGTTCAATCCAGCTGGCTATTGAGGATGGGTCAGCCAGTCCCGGGGGATGAAGCTACTTGTGTCGGCTGATGGAACTGTGGAAATCTTGGGATAAAGGTCAACGAACACAAGTTAGCCAAGCAGGAAGACAGACAGCAACGTCCCAGCAATGTTCCCAGACATATTTTAATTGCATCATATTCACCGCTACCATCCTACGGGATGTGTCAAGCACTTGCCTTTATCCCGTGATAAATCATTGTTCATTGTTCATTGTCCCAGAGAGCACTATCGAAATACTGGTGGCATGCAGCGGTGTCCAGCTACGTGATCCTCTGAATCCCGTGTGATTTCGTGTAGTATACATGAGTTCGAAGTGCGTGCTTTACATCACGTCACTGGTACGCCTCAGGTTGCAACCACGACGTAGGAAGAAGGTTCTGCACAAGCGCAGTCAAAGGACTGATATAACAAAGCGCATTCACGAGGTTGAGCGCAAGATACGCCTGTTGGATAAAAACAACGATAAAGCGATGATGATGCCAGTCGGCTGAATGCAAGTGGCAGCTTAGATAAAACCAAGGCCCACTAGATTGAGACGGAGTGTTGCGAATAACCAGTTCGTAAAGCAACGGTTCAAGAGGAAAGGGGAATTCAGAGTAGGCAAGGAATGGATGCATTTAGACAGCAGTGCGATGAGTAGTTAGTGAGAAGAATGACGCTGAAGTGCTCATTATTCCACAGTCTGCAAGCCGTCAGAACCTAGAGAAAAGGGCCACTTGGGACCAACCTGCGGTGTACTGGGAGTCGTTAACCGGGGCACGGTCAGATGGATAAGAAATGAAGTAAGCTCACACAACCATCCAGGATTTAAGGCGAATGCTAACATGAGGTAAACAGCAAATGCATATGAAGAGTGCTGAGGGAAGCATACTTCTATGAGTGATGGGCGAGAAACATTTTGCAATGTTTTGGATGCCGACGGAAAGCAGGAGTCAGGTCGGAGCGGAGGAGACCATACGCACAAGGATAAACTAGCACGGCATGATGAGATTAAGCCATACAATAGCGGTGGGAATAAAACGGAGCCTATTAACAGGGAATGCCATGTTCTGGATGAAGGATCCTATATGGATAGGGGAAATAATTCCAGCAGGGACCCCGAAGTAAGTGTAGGAGCAAAGCCGCTGTCAAACCAGGATCGGAAATGGCACTAAGATCTGGGAGACGCAGTTGGGCAGGAACGCGTTCAAATAGGGCTACGTTAGTCGGCGGCTGTGATTGGGTCACACAATTTTGGTGAGAACGAATATGGGGAGGGTCAGCCGAAATAAGTAAATAAATAACTAAATAGTTTATTCGCGACAAAGCCAGGCATGCCTTTTGGACTTGATCAGCATATTGCAATATTGTACATGCTAGCATGATTAGCAACGCCAAGAGCGGGAGTAGTTCAGATGGAGTCAGTACTGTGGGCTCATATGGCCCAAAGGTTGCATGAAGTCTATATTCAAAGAATGTGAGATGTAGATATAAGAATCAGATCACCAAGATGGAGTATGTTAATGAGAAGCTAGTCCAATGAGATTAGTTACGCAGTACGGGTCCGGTTAGTGAAGCATGAGCAAAAAGCTGCAAAAATATTTTAAGAATAGTGGTATGTAGCTGCTCAAATAAATAGGCGTAGCCGTACGGGAGGAAATATGTGCACAGAAGGTGTAAACGTGGTATCGGGCAATTTGCCAATGTGTGATTGGGACGGTGAAGTTATTGTTTGCCGAGTCACATCCGCCACGTCACAGTGTCATTAAACAGACAACTGTGACTTCGTGTAGGCAGAACGTTTGCCAGGCGAAAATCCACCGCGTCCTGGAACACTGGATTTATTAACTACTTAAGAGGCCATATTACTTAGTGTTCGTAAGTCCGGCATGGCTACCGAAGTGAGGATGATCGATAAGAAAACACTTGCTTAGCAGATGTTTTGAGATTGAGTCGTACAGTTAAAAGGGGAAGAAAATAGGGAGGGTAAAGGATATATTAATAACGGGTATGTCCAGCAGGCTCTCGAGGTGAAGGAAACATAGCATTGGGTCCACAGGGTCTACACCGTTGTCAACTCGGTCGGCTGAAGGCAGTCTGGGAGAAGGGGACTGGTCAGATGAGACTAGGATAGGGCACTGAAAGTTGGCTGTCCGATTGAAGAAGTAATGAAAACAGAGGTCGCGGCAAGGAAATGTCAGGGTCGGGTAGGAAAAGGGCTTTTGGTTAAGGAACGCCAACGTTAACGTGGCCCTCGTGGGGATGGGAAAAGAGCATACGGCCTCCCGAACAATGGCCGATAAAGTCAACATAGTCGGTAGGTAGTAGTACGATCAGCCGAGACTTGGTAAGTCGGCGCATTGAGAGTACGTCGGACAGTTAATTTGGGAAGACAGATGGTGTGAGTCAGAAGGAATTGACAGGGTAGGGATGGAAGAGCCTATATTAATATAGGGCAAGCTAGTCCATCAGGCTCGCGGTGTGAGGGAATTGGTGTATTTTTCACGCGGAGCCTAAAGCCTAGGCAGCTTTATAGTCTGGAAGCAGTCAAGGAGCAGGAGACTGGTCAGATAAAACTAGGACAGGACACTAGGAGCTAGTTCTCCTTTTGAGGAAGAAATAAAGACAGAGAGCACGACAAGGAGAGGAAAGCGTCTGGAAGGGAAAGGGTTCATATGTAAGGAACAGTGAAGGTAACTTGGCTGTCAAGGTGACGGGGACGGGGTACTTAGTCTTCCGAACAAGGACCGATAACGTCACGATAATAAAAGAGAGTAAGGCCGAGCAGAAAAATGGATTATTAGGCGCATTAAGCTTGTCGTAAAGTTAGGCTTGAGACAAACGGTGTGAGTCAAAAGAACTGGACAATTTAGAGATGGAAGTGACGATATTAATACAGGATGAACAAGTCCAGCAGACTGTCGAGGTGAAGGAGACATCATTGTGTCTACAGAGCCTAAGCCTTTAACCGCCAGGTAGTCCGGAATAAGTCGAACGGAATCAGCCTGAGCAGCTGCGACTAGATTAGGGCAGGGCACTGATTGAAGAAGGTTTGGAAGCAGCGAGAAGCAAGAAAAGCAATGGATTGAGATGTGAAAACGTTAACTGCTAAGGTGTGGGAAAGGCACCCAGGCTCCCGTGTTAAGGGGTATAAAGCTTTCAGTCTTCAGAAAAATGGCCGATAACTTAACAGTAGTCTAGTAGAAATCGGAGAACAGGAGACGGACCAGAGGAGACTGGATTAGTCGGCGCAATAACCTTGAGTCGTGCGGTTAATTTTTGAAGACGAATGGTGTGGGTCAAGCGCTTAATAAATTAGGGGTGAAAGTGATTATATTAATATAGGGTGAACAAGTCAAGCAGGCTGACTTCGGGAAGCAGCCAGCTTTTACTCCACAGAGTCTAGGCCGTTACCATCCCCGTAGTCTGGCAACGGTCAAAGAGAAGCAGACTGGTCAGATGATACTAGATTAGTGTGAGGCACTAGGAGTTGTCAGTTCGATTGAAGAAGTAATGAATGCAAATAGCGCGATTATGAACGGAAATGGTCGGGATAGATCAATGTTTGCTGATAAAGTGTGAAGAAGTCAAATTGGCTCGTGAGGTAACGAAGACAAAACGTTCGGTCTTCCGAACATGGGCCGGTAGCGTTGCAGTAGACTGAGAGAATTCGGCGAGCGGGAGACCAATCCAACAACAACGGATTAGGCGGCAAATTGAGATTTGGTAGTGGACGTAAGGTGGCAAGATGAATAAACAGGGTCAGCAGAAATGGGCAAGGTAGGAATGGAAGAGCCTAGTTTAATACTGGGCAAGCAAGTCCAGCGGACTTATGTTGTGAAGAGACTTGTGTGTTGAATATGCAGAACCTAAATTGTTTAAGTTTCGAATGTCCGGAAGCAGTCAAAGGAAAGGAGAATGGTTAGATGAGACTAGGAAAATGCACTAGGAGCCGGTAGTCTGCTTGAAGAAGAAATGAAAACGGCGTGCGCGATTAGAATGTGACAGGGTCGGGATATAAAGTGGTTTATAGATAAGGGACGGGAAGTCAACGTAGCGCTCAAGGTAATGGGGACAGAGCGTGCAGTCGTCTGAACAATCGCCGGTAACGTCATGTTAGTCTGAGAGCAGGAGACCCATCAGACGAGAATGGAGTAATCGGCGCAATGAGATTGCTTAGAACAGTTTAAGTGGGAAGTCAAATATCGCGTGTCAGCATAAATGGACAGGTTACGGAAGTATGCGGCTGTTACTAATAGGTACGCATGTTCAGTAGGCTCGCATCGTGCGGGCAATTTTGTGTTGGTTACGCAGAGCCGAGAGCGTTTACATTGCGATTGCCTACAAGCAGCCAAGGAGAAGGAGGCTTGTTAGATGAGACAAGGGCAGGGCGCTAGGAGCATGTTGTACGATTGAAGAATAAATGGAAACAGCGGAAGCGATAGGAAAGGGACAGGGTCGAAATAGAAAAGGTTTATTGATAGAAAACTCAGATGTCAGCTTGGCTCTCGAGATAATGTGGACAGAGCGTTCAGACTTCAAAAAAATGGCCGGCAATTTCTCATTAGTCTGTGAGAAGTCGGAGAGCAGGAAACCCATCAGAAGAGGCTAGATTAGTGGGCGCATTGAGATTGAGTCCTTTAGAATAAATAAGCAAATAAATATTCCTTCTCAACTATGCGAGGCCTGCCCACGGAGGCCTGATCAAGTAAGTGCAACTGTAAAAACGTTTCATGGCAATTTTAACAGTGACAATAGGTTGTTAGTCGTTCATGCTTAAAACTGTAAAAATATTACAGAAGCATATATGCAGAAACCCCATGTTCGAGAGTTCGGGCAGGTTCGTATAGGAAAGCTCAGTCGGCCTTAAATTGCAGTGACGATTCTGCCACCAATAAAGAATTAGGGCTGATCAATTAGAAATGCATTGAAGAGGAACAAGCCCATCGGTGGTTACACGATACGCTGGGTTCATGTGCGCGCGTCGTAGCGATCAATGGTAAATGCGCAGATAGAGACGTGGCGAGGAAATATGCAGAGAGGAAAGGGTCTGGGCGAGGCAAGAAAGGTGCAACGTGGTCCTAATCAGGTGGCCAGTGTGAAGTAATGGGCTGTGCTTGCCTTCGGTTTGGAGTCACATCGGCCACCTCAGAGTTGTTAAACGGACATCTGTGGCAGTTTATAGGGAGAACGTTTGCCAGGCGGAAACCCATCACCTCCTGGAACATTGCCATCGATCCATCTAAATGGTAAGCTGTAAATGGCAATGCTTCGTATTGACTAATAATTGTTTCTTAGTCGCAGACATAATTTCCGCTGGCTGATGCATGACGGGCAAGCGGCTGTTTCGTCCATAGGTCCTGTCACATCCTGATCGAATGGCACCGCCCTTTCGGAAGGTAAACCATAAATTGAACACCTTGGAATGTTATGTATTTGTTGTCTGTAGAAGCGCGTAATGTCTCCGGATAGTAGCCAAAATAATATGATATTGAAGTATTATTAAGCACGGAAAATTGCCGACCGCAATGGTTCAGGCCCGTAAGTTTCGCAACTTGTCCGGAATGGCGAAAGGAAATTCTTCCGGGGGGTATTGTACTGATGGGAAACACTAGCGCCCACTGCCAGGTGGAAGGTAAAATAGTGTGAGCTGCTCCAGATGTGTGGCAAGTTAAAAGTATTTGTCCAGTCATGTAACCGGCCTAACCCTGTTGTTCTGGCCATAGTGAACGTTGGCATTTATTTGGAATGTTTTCAAAATTTATGGTATAGCACTAGCAGGAAAATCTGCCCTCCGAAGTCAGGAAAAACGTCCCAGTTGACATTTAATGCCTGCGCGAGCGCTCCAGGTAAGAAGCATGCTAAAAGGAGGTGAGTTGAACCTAATGGTTCCAGCCTCCGTATAATGACATTCATCCGAGATAATGAATTGGTAGTGTCCAACCTGTAACAAATATACCAGTGGAACAATATACATCCATTTTCAGCTAAAGCAATATTGTGTTCGTTGAATAGTTGAGGTCGAAGCATTGGACATATCCCTAGTTGCTAGAAACAACTCTGTGAAAATCTCGGAGAAAATGGAAAGGAGCAAAAGCAGCCACACAACCAGACCACAACGATGCATCCGGAACTCAGTGAAAAATAAGATAAACTGCAAACGTGTTTGAACTAACGAACCTCGCATTATATGTAGCATCATAAATTTAATAGTTCAAGTACATAGGTGCCATAAAATGTTTTGGGTTATCCGAACCGTGATGGCTGACTTCTCAGTGGCCTGAGAGAATTTGGAGAGCAAGGGGCTAATCCGACTAGACGGGATTAGTCAGAGGAGCGAGACTAACTCGTTAACTTAACCTGGGAGGACAAAAAGAGAGGGTCAGCGGAAACGTGCAGGTTAATGGATAAATGGAGCCATGCTAATAAAGCATGAGCAAGTCCAATAAATTGCTCTGGGTGCGGGAAACGGCGCGTTAGGTATGCAATGCCTAGATCATTTACGTCTCGGTAGTGTGAATGCAGTCGAAAAACAAGAGAATGGCCAGATGAGGCTAGGTCAAGGCAAGGAACAGCGTTTGCTGTCCAGTAAAGGAAATGTAATCAGTGGCCACGATAAAGCGAGGATAGGGTAGGGCTGAGAAGGGTTTCATTGCTAAAGTGTGGAAAAGTGAACCAGGCTTTCGAGGTAATGTGAACAGACAATTAGCTCAGCTGAACCAAGAGAAGAAACGTCTTGGAAGTCTGAGTGAATTCGGAGAGTAGGTGGCCGATCAGGTGAGACTGGATTCGTCGGCGTGTTGGGATTGAGACGTACAATAAGGGTGGGGAAAATGCTATGACAATAAAGGGTGTACAAGTCTAGCAGGCTCGCGTGGTAGGGGAAGCATAGTGTTGGGTCTTCAGTGCCTATACCGCAACAGTCTCGGTAACATATGAGCTGTCAGAGAGCAATAGACTGGACAGGAGAAACTAGAACACGGCTTAGCAGTCAGAGCTAGCAGTCCAGTGGAAAAAGCAATGAAAACAGAGAGCGGGGTAAGAACAGGTTGAGGACGGGATATGAAGGGTTAATTGCTAAAGATGGGAAAACAGCACGGGGCTCTCCAGGTACTGTGGACAGTCCAGTAAGTCAGCCGAACCAAGATAAGTAACGTCGCAGAAGTCTGAGTGAATCTGGAGAGCAGGAGGCCGCTCAGTCCAGACTGGATTAATTGACGCATTAGGATTAGGTCGTACCATTAAATTGAGTAAAGCGGCATTAACATTAGTGGGTAAACAAGTCTAGCATTCTCGCTTGGGTACGAAACATAGCGTCGAGGCCTTAGAGCCTAGACTGTGTGCACCTGTAGCATAGCAGCAATCAGAGAGAAGGGGCTTGCGCCTTGGGCGCGGCATTGACGGCTGGCTGCTCGATTGAAGATGGAATGAATACAGTGAGCGCGATAAGGAACGGATTGCGTCAAGGTGATTGGTGGAAAGCCAAACAGGCTCTCGAGGTAATGCAGACAGCGAGCTGTCATGTAAGCATTACTCGAGAACGTAGCAGTGGTCTGAGAGAGTTCTGAGAGCATGAGTTATTTCAGAGGAGGCTGAATTAATCAGCGCATGGAGACTGAGTCGTACAGGTACCGTGGGAAGATAAATAAAGGGTCAGCGTAAATGGACAGGTTAGTGATGGAAGGCGCTAAAGTAATAAAGAGTGAGCAGTTCTCTCTGGCTCTCGATGTAATGGAAAGATAACATTGAGTCAATAGAGTTTAGCCCGTGTGCACCTCCGTAGTTTTGAAAGCAGTCCAAGGGAAGGGGACTGGTCAGCTGAGACTGAGTCAGGGCAGGGTACTGAGAGGTAGCGGTTCAATGGATGGAGAAAGGAAGTCAGGGAGTGCAGTAAGGGAAAGACAAGGTCGGGAAGGGAAAAGCTTTGCTAATTAGGAGTGGATATGTAAACGAGGCTCGCGAGGTAATGTGTACGGATGTCCGGTCTTCCCAACATTGGTCGGTAACGTCACGGTAAATCTGGGAGAAGTCGGAAAGCTAACCTGGGAAGACAGATAGGTTGTGTCAGCAAAAATGAACCGCTTGAGGATAAAAGCAACTATATTAGTAAAAGCTGAACAAGTTAGGCTGAAGCTAGAACCATACATCTCTGTAGTCTGGAAGCAGTCCGGGAGGAGACCGGCCAACTAGAATATGTTAGGGCAGCTCACGGAGAGGTGGATGTCCGATTGAAGAAGGGTTGAAATCAGAGTGCGCAGTAAAGAACTAACAGCATCGGGATGTGAAAGACAACGAGGCTTTCGTGTTGAGGGGTAGAGAGCGTTCAGCTTTTTAACAATGGCCCGTAACCTCACTGTAGTCGGAGCGAAGTCAGAGAGCAGGGGACCAATCAAACTAGACTGAGTTGTGCCTGTGTTTCTGCTTTATAGTTAAGTTGGGAAGACAAATATGGAGGGCAGCATGAATGTACAGGTTAGGGAAGGAAGGAACTACATTAATAACGGGTAAGCAAATCCAACGGGCTTTGAGCTCGTGAGAAACAGCATTGTGTCTGCAAAATCTGGTCTGGTTGCGTCTCGGTAGCCCAGAATGCAGTCAGAGAGAAAGTGACTGGTCACATGAGACTAGGTCAGGGCACGGCAATGAGAGTTCGCTGTCCGATTGAAGAAGAAATGAAAGCCAAGGATGCCATGAGGATAAGACAGGTCCGGGATGAAAAGGTTTCGGATGCTGGTTGAAGAATCTGACAAGGCTCTCGGCAATTGGAGATTATTCCGCGAATTGCAGGTGGATTTTATGTTAGTCTATATTTGATCAGGGCCGTTCTCCCAGAGTTCGTTCTCGGGGCTGCAGGTGCCCAAAATATCTGCTACTTTTGGTACACTTAGTAATCTATTTATGGCTGTGGAGAATTGCGCGATGTTAACAGGCGCTCTGACGGCTCCCGGTAGCTTATTCCGTAAGTGTCCTGTCTATGTATGAAGGTTAAAGGTATGAGCAACGTGTTTTTGGTTGTGAAAATTAGTGCCTATTGTGTAGGGTAAAATGTGTATCCTCCACTGGCTGAGGAAAGCTGTCAATACTTGAGTCCAATGTTTTGATTAGCTTATACAGGAAAACAAGGTTGGCTTTAAGCCTCCACAGCCAATGTGCTTGCAAACCAAGCTGTTTGCAGCGGCCTTGATAGCTGAGCGCCAATGGTACTAGAAGGCGATTAGTGAACAAACGGTAAACTTGCTCACTGATCCTCCTGTCACTTTGGCGTGAGTTGCTAACCACTATTGAGCAGTGCCGTACTATAGGTCAACACACTAATTATAAAGCGTGCGTCGAGATACTTAAAAGCTTAATAACTTTAGTATATAGCCAATGATAAACCAGGCTTTGGCAGAGCTATAACTCGCTTGTTTTTCTAAATCCATTGAGCTGGACTAGTGCACACCAAGGTCGTGCACAGTGAAGCTGTTATCTAGTGGTGTATCGGTAATACTTTATAGGTTGGGAGTATAGAGCACCGGTAGGAAAGGACGTTGCGTTTCGTTGGTGTGAACTCTAGTTTCCAAAGGTCACACCATGTTTCAAGAGTGCCAAGATCTCTTTGACCGCTTGGGGGCTATTGCCTAGACAGCTAGGATCAAATAAGGATACAACTTTGTTTCATCGGCAAAAAGGTACGGAGTGCTTTGTTTGAAGATCTGGAACACCTCATTGGTGTACAGTAAAAACAGCAGAGAACTAAGGAAGCTGCCTTGGAATATTCTGCTGGTTAAGGCTGAATGTCGGTTGAGAGGTCGCCGTTACACTCACTGCTTTCCATTGGAAGATAAGAAAACCATGGAAGCAGATGATTGGAGATAAAAAATATTACTATTTTAGTCCTTAACGCATTGTGTGGGACCTGGACAAACGCATTTTTAATGTCCAGGAAGATAATGATTATTGTCTGACACAAGCCTATGGAGTGCGGCACGTGAGTTATTCAAACTGGCAGGTTTGACAGGATTTAGTCGGTAGTAACCCGTGTTGGGACCTATTGATAAGGTTGCGTTGCATTAGAAAGTAAGGCCTTTCGTCCCTTGTGCTTCTTTCCAGCAATCGAGAGGCAGTGGGCGTGTGACTAAAACGTACATATATAAATATATAAAACGTTCCTACCCGACTAAGCGAGGCACGCCTGTACAGTGATGGTCATGCTAAGAATAAAAAATGTGATCAGATAACATACCATGGAATAATAGGACTGTCCCCTATGTTGATGCATGCATGTTGATGCATGTTGATGCATTCAGTGTTCCATGCATCCTGACGGATAGATGGTGCGAATCAAATTTATGTCAACATGCGTGGACCCACAAGAATACTAGTAGTGAGCTAACCGGAAAGGCGGTACCATTTGAGATGGCCGGCAATTCGTCGTTTATTGCGCACTTATTATTCGACATGCAAATACTCGTAACATGGAAACGGGCTGTTATTCTTACCTACAAATAGACGTGTTACACGTTCACCTTATTAAGGTGGTTGAGGATAATTGCTCTCCCATTAGGATCGTGATGTATAATGCACAACTGTCAGCCCACCAGATTCCAGTGCATTGGCGCGAACATTCCGCAATTGTTAAGGCTCAGCCTGACTGCAACCTCAATAACCAGACGCATGAATACAGGTTACCATGCACTGTAGAAGTTTTCCTTCCTATTCGTGTGTATTCACACAGTGGCCGGAGCTCACATGCAAGGAAACACGTTCGTTCTTCTCGTACGACCGTGCTTTGCAATCTCATTCACCAGGACTTCACAATCCACGCAGACCTAGTGTCCGGCCAGAAAACAATTCGTTCTAGGAGTGACGTCGAATAGTCAGCAATCGTCTATGTGAATGTTGGTCCTTCTGAATGTCAGCAATCCATAGGCCCTCCTCTATATGTCCAGTTGAAAGGCCACGAAACTTTGTGTATGTGCATGAGGGTGTGTCGGATTCAAAGGCACATTAATAAATCCCGTAGCGTGGTCGCCCATCTTCAAGCATATCCATCTTAAAAGCCAGAGGTAATGGTGACGTCGCTAGCGTACATGGATCGCGTTAACTCCTGGGTACCAAGCGGTTGCTGCTTACAATATTCCACAATCGTTCTTACATTGGATTGAATAATTGGGTGCAGTGATCAAAAGGTATCCCTGGAGTTTACGTACTCTACAACCCCTCCTCATTTTGGAATGCAGTGTGGAAATTCGGTGTTCAAGACCCAACAAATTTTGTTGCAAGTGTCCACACGTTGGCTCGTCCGTGTAAGCTGAATAATCCTGGAAAGTCACTGACTATCGGTTAACATGCTGATGTTGATGCTACATGTTCTGTTTCATATATTAGTCGCAAGAATGAGTGTAGCTATATTTCCATCTGTACACCGCTCATAAAGAAGTTAGGATAAGCCAGCTATTATGGAGATAAGGTGCGGAAGAGCAAACGTTCCTTCTACAATCTAAATTAGAAATGACCAATCATCTAGATTGGCTTAAAAGTAGATTTCTCCAACTGTGGTGGTACGGTAGTGTTTAAATAAATATTTAATTGGAAAATAAATCCAGCACAGCGACAATTGATTTGATGCGAAGACTAGCTGCAACCGAGATGTATGATAACAAATTGTTAGTACATTGTACGCGGTAAAATTACGATGAGATATCCAGGTCGCATGGGAATACTATACGTTCAGTTAATCACCTTACCTGCGCAATCTGCCCAGGCATATGATACCCACTGTTTGTCTACCCTCAAATGGTTAACTATGCAATGCTCACTGTTTTCATTGCAAATCACACCATGTGTATGGGGATCTAATCGTTCGTTGTTTTCTCAAGCCATGTCTATGTGGTTCCATTCTAAACCCCGCTGTGAAGATAACGTGGTGCCCAGGCGTCCCACGACATACTCATTTGAGATATTAGATAATTAAATGTTGTGCAATCTCCTTCTTGTAAATTTGCTAAAACAGTTTGTACACTCTTTCGAAGGCCGATGATAAGACAGGGAGTAGTGGAATTTACTACATGTGTTGGTGATATGATAGCGTCAAGTGGACCATCAGGACATGTATGACATTATCGTCTACTAACGCTTATAGCAAGACAGCATATACAATACACAGCAACTATAAGTCATCTGTGTTTTACGGTACATTTAGTTGTGCATCATTCTGCCTGGTAATCATACTCACGGCATTTGCTTCCGTATTTCCATATCTGTCTCCATCTATTGTTGATACCCACACGTCTGACTAAACCAAAGGCAGTCGTTTCGGTTCTCATCCAAATGATAAGTAACCACTGACAGTCGGATTGGTTACTTATAATTCTGCGTGCGATTTTCTAAAACTAGAGATATGTGGCTGTTGTTCTTTCATTCAATCCAACCTCATGCACGTACCAAGTGTTATGGTTCATGAAGGTTATTATTTCTTCATCCAGTTTGTGGTAGTGCATACACAAGGGTGAACAAATGTCCGTTCGCAACACTACAGTATTAAAACTCGAACCACGTACCTTTGGTATGTCAACTGATATCTCACGTTGAATGACTAAGTGGAAGCCATTTACAAACACTTATAAGCACCACACTTCAGCCTGAGAGACTGATGTCATTTTCACTCGCGTACCATCATTAACTGCTGGCTTCATGTCTAAATTGGACCCGCATAAAGTACAAATCCCGCTAACATCTGTTCGTGGCTCGATACATTTCCACTTGACAGCTGGATCTTATTACGTTTCTTCTCATGTGAGCCGTGACTTATTAAGGGTTACGATATGAGATAAATTTATCCCATCTCAAGTGCCTCTTTACGCCTCTTGTACTGCTGCCGCCTTCAGATACACGCAATGTGATTCAGCTAAGTCATCAAGGTTGATTCCGGAACAGCGGCAACACGTTGGGACGTCCAAATCGAAATGCTTAGGTACAAGTACCATTCTAGACAATGATGAATTGGTCAAGATATGGAAGCCGTCAGAACGAATGACCAGGGGGAAATAAATAGTAACACACGACGGACTCTCTGGTGGTTCTACATCCCTGTTGATTCTCGCTCACCTCGGCCCAGAGACGATTATAACTGCTCCGGTTTTACCTTACGACACGGATGGCCTGCAGTGGACATAATCGCACTTGAAAAGTTGCTTACTCCATCTCCGTCATTCGCTTCGTGTCATCCGTATTCTATATCCCACCTGTAAGTCGCTTTTGGGTACATTTTCATTCTAGTATGCTTAACTACTGACTTGGTGCAATGAGGTAGCTTTAGTACACATGCCTAGAACGTATGAGCCACAGGTAACCTAACTTTATTAGGCTTATTAAACTCGGCTTTATTTCACAATGAGTTAAATAAATAAAAAAATAAATAGGTATATTTCTAGACCTGCTAGAGGCTGCACCCTAAAGGGTTCACATCAATGCTTACATTTATCCGATGCTCTTGCATGGAAGTTGGCAAAATATATGTTCATCGTTAGCAATTGCAAATGCATTGGCACTGTTTAGTCTACAGCTACTGGGTCGCAGGCGCCCACCTTGACATTTTTCTGGTTCCTTCGGGCGATATTGAGCTCCTTGTCTTTTATTGTGAAAACTTCGCGGAGGTGTAGTTTGCCTTTTCTCCTTGGAACAGAATCCAATTTGCCACAAGTTCAATTTAAATTGATCGCACAATAATTGGCCACTCAGTTGCCCCAATTGTTGTTGCGCACATGGAAGAAATGAATGAAGGGATTATAAGGCACACGAAAAGTTAAAAACAATTCCGATAAATGCAGACATAAATAGAAGCAATTTGTTAAGAAAAAAAATAAATCAGCGTGCTTCAGTAGAAAAATACCAATTAA
>OX104064.1:133158779-133270642 GCA_944474145.2 Dicrocoelium dendriticum
GCTTCCTTCCACTGTTAAGTTCCGAAGCAAGTGCCAGCGGTGTTAATCCCGTAGCAGTCTGAAGATTCCCCGGTTTGTCTGTGTAAAATTCTAACTGAAATTATTTCATTTTACACCTAGGAAACCGGTGTGGTTTGTTGAACTGATTGCTGAGTGCGAATGCTTGACTTGCTCATTACAAATTTTGATTGGCGCTCGTTTCGGTCGCAACTTGCGACTGCCATGTGTGCTTGCAGGCATCTACCCCTAGCTAGAGCGTCAACGGTGTCGTTCCTTTATAGCTAGATAACAGGGAAGCTTTTACTGTACCAATACAAGTTTCCCTGCAACTCGCTCTGTCTTCTCAAATCGCTTTCTGGGCTCCCGGTACAGGCGACCCAATAAAATGGTGGTCCCGACTCCGGAACAATCTCAGCGCTGGACATTCCGAACTTTTCTCCGGTGAGCAAGTTCCAGTTATTTTTCATATCGCGGTTTATTTTTGTATACGGTAGCCTGTTTTCTGCGTCATTTGCTGTCATGGAATCTGTAGACCTTAAGGTAGAGCCTCTGCTATGCGTTGTACCTCTTTCGGTGCCACCTTTTAGGGACATGGATCCTCTTTTGTGGTTCGCCCAGCTTGAGGCTGAGTTGTACAACCACAGAATCACTTCCGACTACGCGAAGTACAGCAAGCTCCGGTCCTATCTTCCGAAGGATATATCAATGCAGGTTCGTGACGTTATCATTTCGCAGACCGAAAACCGCTATGAGGCTCTCAACGAGGCCACGATTAAGCGTGTTATGCCCTCTGAGAAATTTTGCTTGCAGCAGCTTTTCACAGATCTGCAGCTGGGCAACAACCTGCCCTCAACCCTGTTACGAGAGAAGCAGCAACTCCTTGGTTCCTCAACCATGGACGAGACGTTACTTCGCGAACTATTTCTACAACGGCTGCCGAAAAACGCGCAAGCGATTCTCGCTACAGTGAGCTCCGTTTCGCTCACTAAACTAGCAGATATAGCAGATCGAGTCATTGAACGATCGCAGCCACAAGCCGACGCAAGCAAGCTCAATACCGTCGCCTCCCAGGGCACTTCTATTTTTGGCTTACGGTCAACTGTAGAAGCCATGTAAACACAAGTAGCGATACTTAGTCGCCAGGTTCAACAGCTTGTTATGAACCGTCGTCGTCATAGCCGCTCAACATTGCTCTGCAAACGTCCTAAGTCTAGCAACAGGCAGGCAAGCTGTTGGTACCATCAGCGCTTTGGTACCGCAGCTCATAAATGGGTAAAGCCTTGCAACTTCGCCGAGAAGCAGGGGTATTTCTCGTTCGGTCCGTAACGGCGACGGACGCGACCGGCCAACACCAAATTCGCCTCATCCGCGTTAGAGATTTAACTTCCAGCACCGAATTTCTAGTCGACACAGGAGCCGAGGTTAGTGTTATACCCCGTGGCTCAGATGAGGTCATCTCACCATCGCCGACCAAGCCGCGTGCTGCCAACGACACACCACCTCAACTTTCGGCGAAATTCTGCTAAGGCTTAAGTTAAGTCGCTGGCGAACCTTTCGCTGTCCTTTCATGGTCGCTGCCGTGCCTTTCGCCATCATAGGGGAAGACTTTCTTCAACGCTTCGACCTCAGTCGACGCAAAAAAGAAGAAGCTTATCGACTCTAAGACACAGCGCAGTGTTATCGGGACTAGCGCCAACGTGGCTGCTATCACACCTATTCGTGTCCTACCTCAAGCTTCACAACCTATTTTAGAAATTTTCAACAAGCATCCTAAACTCGTTCGCGTCCTAAACGACTTGCCTCCTGTGACGTCAAATCTCATTCATTATGTCTGCACTAATGGCCCACCTGTTTCGGCCCGCCCTCGCCGACTAGCCCCGGACAAGTTCAAAGCTGCTAAAGGCGGAATTCGAGCAAATGCTCGAAATAAGAATAATTCGCCAGTCTGAATGTCCATGGACAATCCCAATACATATGGTACTGAAGCAGTCCAATTATTGAAGCCCCTGTGGTGACTACAGCGCACTTAACAAAGTTACTGTCCCGGATAAGAACCCCATTCCGCACCGCAGGACTTAACCTAAGCTCTAGGTGGTAAGTCTATCTTTAGCAAAGTCGACCTAGTTCGCGGCTACCATCAGATACCTGTGGCGCCAGACGACACTGCTAAAACAGCAGTCATCACGCCATTCGGCCTATTCGAGTACCTCAAAATGCCTCTCGGCTTCAGTAACGCTGCCTAAACGTTTCAGCGTTTTATTCATGAGGTAACGCGAGGACTCAAAGGCGTTTACCCTTATCCAGATAACATTCTCACCGCGAGCTCTTCTGATGAAGAACATCTTCCACACCTCGACGCTTTCTTTCAACGCTTAACACAGCACGGGGTTACCGTCAACCCCGATAAATGCGAGATTGGCCAAAGTTCCATCGACTTTCTTGACCACCGCATATCGACCTCTGTTTTCGAAGCTTTGCCGGATGAACTCCAGGCACTGAAGGACTATCCTGCTCCCAGTTCCTTCATACAGCTACACCGGTTCCTTGGCTTGGTTAATAATTATAGACGCTTTATTCCTAACTGCGCGAGCATTGTTCAATCAATGATTGACTTTCTCTGCGGTAAACGACGGTCTTTTTATTTTGCAGACGATGCTAGGCGGTCTTTTGAGAACCTCAAAGACGCTATCTCCAACATAGCGCTTCTCGCCCATCCAGCCACATCTGCAACACGCTCCCTGACAACTGAGGCACCCGACACCGCCGCCTGTGCAGTTCTTCAGCAACTCATTGACCATCGATGGATACCTCTAGGTTTCTTCTTGAAACGTTTACAACCTGCCGAATCGCAACACAGCACCTTCCGTAGGGAACTGTAAGATATCTACCTAGTATCAAACCCATTCGTCACAATCTCAAAGGTTGACATTTTACAGCCTTCACTGACCACAAGCCAATGATCTACGGAATCAATGGCGCAGCGGGAAACTAGACACTTAGATTACGTTTCTCAGTTTACGACAGAAATACGACGTGTCCCAGGTGCTCTCAATCTCCTCGCGGATACGCTTTTACGCATTCGGTAAGTCAGCTTTTCGCCTGGCACCAACATTGCTCTAGCCGCTATGGCTGCTGCCTAACAAGCTGAGCCCGATGTAGACATGCTATGACGCACCACGCCGTTGAAGCTACGCGAAGGCCTACTAGCTTTATCTGAGGGGAGCATTCTTTGTGACGCCTCACAAACTTATCCTTGACCCGTAGTTCATAACTTCATTGCGTCGACTAGTTTTCAACGCTTTACACAACCTGTCTCATTCCGGCATACATGCTTCGCAGGAGCTCGTAACTGAACGCTTCGTATGGCCCAACGTCCATCGCGATGTCCGCCTGTGGGCACGCGCATGCTTAGAGTGTCAGCGCGCCAACATCGCCAAACACACCAGAAGCTCACTTGGCGTCTTTCCGGCTTATGACTCTCGTTTTGCACACGTCTATGCCGACCTGGTCGGAGCTTTGCCTCCATGCATAGGCTGCGTGTACCTCCTCACTTGTGTCGACCGATTCACCAATTGGCCAGAGGCGATCCCGATAGTCAACTGCTCATCTGAGACAGTTGCGCAAGCTTTCCTAGAACGCTGGGTAGCTCAATTCGGTTGTCCATGTGGTCATCATTGACAGAGGATCACACTTTGACTGATCCTTTAGCAAACTACTCAACGTTCTTCGTTGCCAACATAACCGAACCAACGCACACCGTCCCGCAGCTAATGGGATGACAGGAAGGTTCCAGCAGCAACTCAAATCATCACTCTGTGCCCAATCTAGCACATCCTGGCACGAAGCACTTTCGCTAGTTCTCTTAAGCATAAGAAACACGATTAAAGCGGATTTGCACGCCACTCCATCGTCGCTATTCTTTGGATGCACACAACGTTTACCTGGTGAACTCGCCTCACCAAAAGCGCCAACAACCTTTGACTATGGTGACTACGCAGCTGGCCTATCACATCACATGCGACAGCTTCAGCCTGTGCACCCCAGAGCACAGAGCTTGCGAACCAAAGTGGACGAACGCTTAACTACTTGCACGCACGTGTTTGTTCGCACTGACAGCCCAGAGAGCGATTCCAGAAGACGGATCGAGTTGCAGGGAAACTTTTATTGGTTCAGCAAAAGATTCCCTGTTAGCTAGCTATAAATGAACGACCACCGTGGACGCTCTAGCTAGGGGAACGGATCAAGCACAGCACACAGAGCAGTCGCGCGTTGCAACCGAAGCGAGCGCCAAGCAAAAATGGCGATGAGCAAGTAAAGCATTCGAACTCAGCAAGCAGTTCAACAAACCACACCGGTTTGCCTAAGTGTACAATTAAAGAATTTTGGTTAGAATTTTACACAAGCAAACCGGGGAATCTCCAGACTGCTACAAGGCCGCAACATACCATTTTCTGGGGATACTGAGCCACATAAACAACCAGTAAAATAGAGTTTAGCATTTTTTAAGCCTCTAAGCTTTTCTAAAGCTTACAACAAGGCCGCATGAGCCAGATCTACCTGAGTAACTCAGGGGATCTTTCAGATCTGTTGACAGATTTCGGCCTACAAAATACACACATTACTTAGCTAAACATCACAAGATTTATCCCTTAGAGCCGATTTTCTATATTAATGAGGCTCTGTCTCTAACACCAGTGAGCTATAGGAGCCTGTCACTAATAATAAAGAAATGAGCATGGGAAAATTTAGTAAAATTTAGCTAATTGCATTTGGGCGTGAAATCCGTTTTGGTCTACATTGGTTGGGCTTTAACAACTCTACTTCTGGTGGTTGAGCTTGTTTATACTTGAGGTATCGTTATGCCTCATGTGTAGGTGCACACTATTGTGCAGCTCTTTGATGAATTTCGATTTATTTCTCTCCATTTTTAAGCTCCGAAGATAGTGCCGGCGGTGTTCATCCAGATGGCAATGTTAACTGGCACTCTAATGTCACACCGACTATTTCTTTTGTGATTTTCCTGGCAAGTGCTGTTCTAGCACCCTGAGCAAGGAGCGATAAGGTAAATCAGGAGTAGAATAGTAACAAAAACCAGTGGGAGCTGGTCGTTCACCTGCCATTACGCATAACGCATGGTAGGCTTTGGAGCCAGCTAAAAGATAAATGACACACGGGCGGCCGAGAGAAGAAAAGTGGTGATGGAAAGTTTCTGGTGCTCCAGCCAGCCAGTGTGACAGGGGCCTCTCTGTCATTGGTTAGCTTTCGTGCCAGTGAAATGAAATCTGAAAATGCGAGTGTTTTACGAGCAAAAGCAGTTAAAGAAGAGGATCTGATTTTCATTATGCCTGTCTACTAGTGTTGCCCATAGCGAAAGGCACATGTATACCAGCTAAAGCTAAGTATATGGGGTCAAGAGAGAGTAAGTGGAGCGCAAAATGTCTGATTCTTGGGCCTAGAACTTTTAAAGTGCGCTCTTTGACAACAATAAGAAAGATATATTTTTTATTATGCGGTTTAACTACTGCTAGTGTTTGGAAACTGCTGAGTAGAGTAACTAGTGCTCAGACTTAATGAAAAAGCTTCAATTAGGGCCCGCTGGCAACCGGCATCTAGGAAGACACATAAAGGTTCATTTAAAGCCGGCATTTAGACGATTTTGGACAATTCTAATGCTACGCTTAGGTGCGTCCGCAGCAGAAAACGTTTTCAACATTCTATGCAAGGCTTAGGTCTGGTAGCATGCCTTTACTAGGGGTACCATAGAGGTCATAAGCTTAATACTTTTTCCACCGATCCAGTGGTCAAGAAGTTGAAAAGTGATAAAAGTCTGAAGAGAAGGGATGAAGATGTAGATAAGAAATAAGGATTGAAGGAAGAGGTCGGTGAAGAATAAGATCATCTTGTATTCAGTTTGCTATTCTTAAACCCTAAAAAATGGGTGCGACGGATACCGTTAAAGTCTCTTAGGTGATAGAACGGTAACCACAATGAATGTGGATGTGTTTTGAGCTGAAGGTGCTTAGATGTCTTGCACTACATCGTGGGCGTCCTCAAGCTATATCAGGGCCAGTTTCAAAGAAGTGGTCTTGCGAATCGCAGATATGGAAGATGCATTGTAGATTGCCAAAACATAGGAATTTTTGTATCTCCTTCCTGAAGAACTGCAAATTTTGGATTTCTCTTATTCTGGGAGGCAACCGGTTTCATATGTTCACGTAGACAACTCAAAAAAAACGAGACCGCAGTCTCTTCTTTGCCTTTAGCTGAGTAATGGAATGGCCCCTGTTTCGGAGTCTCGATTCAGACGCGCTCCTTAGTTTAAGACGTGATATTACTGTGCAACTTTCTATGAATTAGCTTGTGTAAGAAGCACATGTTAAGGATAATGCGCCTTTGCCATAGGGGCTGAATTTTAAGGTGTTCACACATGTGTTGATTATTGTCACGTTGTACTCATCATGACCTATGCTATGCTATCCTTGCTACCTTCTTCAGTGGAGTCTAGTATGGTGACATACCGAGACGGTGAACTACGGTATTTTTCTCCTCGCATTATTATTATTATCCGGCCGCGATTCGCATCACTATGTAAGCTCCATGGTATTACTAACCAGACCATGCTACCTCCATTCTGCTTTTTGAAATCGATCCGTTGATTACATTACCGTAGCTTGACCAGCTGCTCAATGCTAACCAACATGACGCTAGGAGCGCCAGTGCATTGCAGAAGAGAAATTTTTCTGAAAATTCTGTGACAAGTGAACAATCCCGACAATCAGCCAAATAGCGATGATCACGATGTCGCTATTTCATGTTCCACACCGCAGGCTAGTGCTGAGCGTGAGTATAGTTGCAGTCCCAGTTGTCCCTCAGCCATCCTGAATTTACCGGGGCTTATGAAAACACATGGAATAAACGGAGGGAAGGCAGACGCACAGAGACGCCTACCAGATGTTTCATTGCACATGGCCAATCTTTTGGATGGATTAAGTAAAACGTTGAACCTAACGAGAATGGTGCGTCAGTGTGTTAGTTTGATCTAAAAGGCATCCGTTCCGCTATCAAAACCATAAAACCATCCACCAAACTTGGTCCTAATGGAATTCCACCCATACTACTTAAGAATGGGGGCGATGACCTTTCCATACTCCTCTTGAAACTCTTCACACTCTCTATGGAGAAGGGCCAATACCCATTGGCTTGGAAGCACTCTATCATCACACCGCGCCATAAAGGTGGCTCCGTACAGGAAGTCAGCAACTACCGACCCATAAACCACACATCTATTCTCGCACGTGTGATGGAGAAATCGGTTAAGCGTGCGCTTATGGCCTGCTTGAATGCAGGAGGCCACGTTAGCAGGTCACAGCATGGTTTTCTAAGCGCACGATCCTGCGCAACCTGCCAGCTTGATTTTCTCAACCTGGTCACTGACGCGATTGATTCAGGTCTGGCGATTATTACGCTATACCTCGATATGCAAAAGGCGTTCGATAGGGTCCCCCATAAACGCCTATTACATAAGCTCAAGGCTTACGGTGTAGTCACCCCTCTGCTTGACTGGCTTAAATCCTACCTAACCGGGCGTACGCAGTTCGTGAAGGTAGCACACTTTGAGTCCATCCTTGTCACAGTTTCCAGCGGTGTTGTGCAAGGCAGCGTGCTCGGACCAACCCTGTTTTTGATTTATGTGAACGACATCTGTAGCAGCCTGCGCCATGGTCGCCCATTCCTCTTTGCCGACGATATAAAGGTCGTATATGTCTTCCCACCAAGCGCCAAAGTATCCGCAATACAAAAGATCCGTGAAGACCTGAAGACCTTAGAGTCGTGGTGTCAAAATTGGCAAATGACATTCTCTGCTGATAAATCTAGTATTCTGACCCACAAATGCTCCATATCGGATGGTGCGTTTACGTTGAATGGTACGCCCATCCAACTAAAAACGTTAGCTACTGACCTAGGTATTCGCTATTCTATGACCCTCAACTTTTCAGAGAATGTGCAGTATCAGGTAGCAAAAGCACGCAGAATGGTCTTCCACATAGGCCACCACATTAACTCGGCTGAAGCACGGTTGGAGCTTTACCGCAGTCATGTTCGTCCGCAGCTGGAATACTGCCCCTTCATCTTCAGTAATTTGCGGAAATCAGACCGCATATTGCTCGAAAAGGCTCAGCGGCGGTTTACCAAAATAGTAGCCCCACAAGTCCTAGCGCTTAGTTACCTACAGAGGTGTAACCATCTCAAACTCCAGCCTCTATGGCTGCAGCGCATTATCTTAAACCTGTACTTCTTACATAAGTTAATATACCAAGCGGTGCACAGTGATATCCCCAGCCTGACACTGAGAAGAGGATCAGAATTCAACCTCCGAAACAAGCACTGCACAGCTGCCCCGCTGCCAGCGAGGAAGAAACTACGTTCACGTTTCTTCCTTGTCGCTTATGTAAATATCTGGAACAAATTACCTTCACAGCTGCGGGAGATTCACAATCCACAGGCTTTCAAGCAGGAGGTACGAAAGTTTATGTGCCTGGATAACATAAGACGCCTTTTCAACATCTGTGATTCTGATGACAACCTTTTTGAGACCGGCCCCGATGGGGCATAGATCACAATTTGGTCAGCTCTGGCGCAACTTTGTATTGCGCTCAACTAGGCTTCATGACAGGAGCATCTTGGGCTCACAGGTCCTCCCCATACTTTGCGGTCCCTGTCATACCACGTGAGAGATCTTGGCCCGATCAGTTGCACGCATCTTACAGATGTTAGGACTGCTAATCCGACCACAAAAGGTATTCAGCCTACCCCAGTAGTAGCTGAGCGCTTTACTGGCTCCCACCGACACTTAGTTAAATGGGAAGTCTTGAAATAGTGGACGCTACCGCAAAGGCAACCTGGAAACACTAATCGGTAGCTCAAATCCTTTGAAAGCTCCTTCTCGACGTCCAGTTTCTTACTGCTTAACAGATCAGCACGTAAAGCAGCCTTGTACTATTGAATGGGAGCATCGTAAGCCTGTAGGCACTGACCAGGTAGGATATTGCATAGCAATGGGGAAGCAATCCGAACGGACAAACTTTACTTCACTTCTCCCTTCTCTTCTACACTTTGGTTCCTTCGTCTCCATCTTTACCCCTTAGTATTTTCCAAATACCTAGTCCACTTGGTCTCTTACGAATACTTATACTTGTGACCCATGAGCCACGTCTACTAAAAACATTTTAACAACATTAAGCCTCATGTGAAATGCCAGGTTCTAGCGTTGTTGTCCACACATATGGTGCACCCGTAAGTTACCATTTATCTGTCTAAAATAGTCGTATAAACTGCCTGCTTTATGGGTATTTCTACTAGCCTACGTAATCGACATCTACTAGTTGCCCATAACCGATGCCCTCCCCTAGGTTTAAGTACTTGCTACTTTACACCGCTGATTATATAACAGGGCCACCTACCCACCTCGAAGGCAATATCACCATAACCTATATTCAGGCATTTACTCTCCACTTAAGCTTTCTTGGCCCGTACATTTAGTTTTATCTGAGTTATACGTATGCCTATCACTATCGGAAACGCTGGTAGACAGGCATTATGAAAAACCAGATCCTTTTCTTCAATCCTTTATGCTTGCACAACAATTTTTCCAGATTCCCTTTCTCTGGCAAAAAGCTAACCATGCGGCAGTGAGGCCCCTGTCACCTGAAAAGCTAGACACCCAGATATTTTGACCACCACTTCTTCTTTCCTTGGCCGTTCGTACGTAATTTTAACCTTTACCTGGCTCCAAAGCCTACCATACGTAATGCGTAATGGTGGGTGAACAACCAGCTCCCACTTGTTTTCCGTTATCTTCTCTGCTTGCGTTATATTATTGTTCATTCATTTTGCCTGACAATGTGGAAGCTTCCCACCAGGAAACCTCCAAGTTAATAGCTGTTGTGATCTCCCAGTTTTCTATTACCTTACACTGGTGAATATCACTTGCACTTGCATCGGACTCCCAACCAAGAGAGTTAGAGCTCAAAATAGCAACGCGATGCAGAAATGGTGTGCTTTAACACATGAAGCCCAATAATCCGTCACAAATGAGAAAGTGCAACCTCTATAAGATGAGGTGATCATGCCTAACCAAAGCGGCATTCGTGGAATTTCACACCTGAATGCATTTCGCTAATTTTTTGGACACCTATTTCTCTATTATCAATAGAAGACATCTCTAGCTCATTAGCATTGGTGGCACATCCATTAAGATATATAACATAACCTCAAAGTGCTGAAACTGATGATGTTTCTCCAGGGAACGATTGCGTTATTCTGGTCCAACACCACAGGCACTTGCATCCGACTCTCAGCTAAGAGAAATAGAGCTCTAAACTAGCAACTTAATGCACAGTTGTGTGCTTTAGCACCTGTGGCCCACTAATCGGTCATGCTTGAGATGGCGCAACCCCCAAAAGAAGTGGTATTCGTGTCTAACCAAAGCGGAACCCAAGGTGTTTCTCACCTGGACACATTTTGTGAATTTTCTCACATTAGTTTTTTTATTATCACTGGAAGACCACCCTGGCTCATTAGTGCCAGTGATACAACCATAATGACGTATAAAATAGCCTCAAAGAGTCGAAACTGGTAATATTTCTGTAGGAAATGCTTGCGTTATCCTAGTTCAGACGGGGCAAATGAGTTTTATGTTCCCTTGTCTTATCCATATGGACTCAGCTCATGCGGCTTTGGTATAATTTTCGCATCCACATCGGAGCATTAAAAACGTTGAATTCCACATTCATAGTGGATTCTGCGGCCCAATATACTCTGAAAATCGCACATGGTCGCATTCTGGCTGTGGGCTAGCTACACCATATCCTGTGCTGTTCTACCTATATAATAATCCTTACAGCCTACCTAGTATTTCCCTAAAACCTTTCCGTCTGTTTTCCAAACTTTTACTACGTTTACTGAGAAAGTATGCTTTTCGGCCCACTGCGTCATACTTCGCTACTGCAGCGAATTACACGTTATCTTAGGCATTCCCAGTTACTACTCCATATTCGGAACTTATTACGCCTAGCCGTTTTTTGTATTATTTCTTTCTTTTTTCTGTATCTGCTTCCAAAGCAGAACGTGAATTTAGCGGAGGCTCGAAAATGGCGTTATCCGCAGCCGACCGCTAAAAATGCAAATATCTCCATAACCACTGCACCTAGCTTAATTATTTTACCTTTGTCGTAACCAGCGCCTAGGGTTTGTCCTAGACCGCTCATTGTTGTCCCGTTTTAGTTAACATTTCGGCTCCAAAACGGCGTTGATTCCGCTTGTTTGGAGATTTACACTTTGAAATTCGCGCCAGGTTTGCGGTTCTGGTATGCTGTTTCTGGCCTATATTTTGGCTCCATTTTCCAATATTAGTGTATTTTCTAGTTAAGTGGGCCGGCCTTTCAGTCGCACGTTTCTAAGAAAGGCTAAATTGTTAGCCACTACTGTTATTTCCCTTGTTTCCACCCTCCACTTTTACGATCTAATCTTGGCTTGCTTATTCTTTTCCATGAACCCGCTACTAATGGATGCTCGAAATGCGGTGATGTGACCAAAGAAAATGGATCAAATTTCCACTAGTGGGGCATTTTCCATAGAAAATAACACAATCCATTGGCATAATAGATTGATAGTTTACTAGTGGAAGCAGGTACCTCAAGGTTTGGCAGCGGTAGCCGGTGAAAAGCGCAGAATTCGTACATAAGCTACGGAGACCAAAACTTCAAAAATGTCGTGGCCTACGAAACGTTTGTATTTATCCCTGCTTTACTGTTCGGAAAGATAAACACGATCAAAAGCAGTTGTTAACGATATTTCTTCTCCATGCATGAGCATGGATGTTATGCACAATTTGATCTGATCCCACGCAGGAACAGCATCTAGCGCTTGTCTAGAAATATACCTATATTTATTTATATAACATCGAAAATGAATCTGCGCATAGCGACACTAGTTTTACGAGCACCAAATGGCTGCACCCGAAAGGTACGATATAGACCATAGCAAATAGCTTATGGCCACAGTAGAGTACAGGTCGGTAGGTATAAACGGTTGAGTACTTAGACCTTTGCACAATCAATGCATACACTGCTTGGAAAGTCGCGTGTTTGACTGTCGGCAACGGGACTTAGTTGTTGGCAGCTGTCAATACCAAAGGTTACGCATCAATCTTTCTTTGAGTAGGTGCACATACCTCGGGCAGCACATGACCGAGCCGGTCGGAGACACAGAGAGCCAGAAGTGGACACTGCATCGCATTCGCATGCTGTGTGATCTCACCCATCAGCTACGCAAACCATACTGTACATGTAGAGGGCAACACCTGAGTGCACACAATTCCACCGTACCAGTAGTCTAGTCATCATTCTACCTGGAATTTGCTTCAATATTGCTACAGCGGGTTCCATCAAATATGGATGCTCAAGATTTAAGGTTGTCACGTCTAAATGTGGAAGAAAATGTCAACAGTTCGTATTGGGTAGTCATTCTCATGCCTGCGAAAGTGGTTGTTAGCCTGACCTCCAAACAAAATCCATACACGGTTGTCGTACCATTGGTCATGATGTCTAATGTGTCTCTAACCAGTTTGCGACAGGTCACACTTACGTTTGTATAAAGCCATGTGTATTTGTTGTATTCGAACTGTTCTTGAACACGGATGACGCCAATCTATGTATATATGTATATCGAATTACTTCGACGAGGATCTTCATAACGCTTTTGTACTGCTAACTTAGTGCAGTAAAACGACCTTCGAACAAACCGAAAATAACACTACCAGAACATGAAGAAAGTGAGTTTGTGACAAACGCATGTTGATTTCAGGTTTTGTGAATCCAGGGCAAATTTGATCGATGGACTGCTCCAAATGGCGGTTTCTCAGGTGCCGGAGAAGGCACTATTGCATGCGAAATAGTAGCACCATGAGTACGTTCCCATTCCATTTACCACTTCAGACTAATAAGGCGGCGTATGTGGTACGTTCGCTTTCGTGATGAGTAAGCTTGCAATTCAGAAGTGGACGTCGCTTGAGCTCCCCGGTGTGGATGCGCCTAATGTGAATGTTGACAAGGTGCCTACATGTCTAGTACCGGCTACCTCTTCCATACTGGCTCCGGGAGACAGTTAGTCGTTGCTAGTGGGGATGAAGTGCACCATCCTCGTAACGGTGCTAGACTTAAAGAGTGGTTCCATCCTGTATGGAACAGGCTAAGGTCCAGCCACCGCCTCGTGCACGTCTGGTGTATATGATTTCCCAATTAGGCCGGAATGATTCCGTTCTGCTTGTTGAACGAGGGTGGGCCGGCTCCGATGATGAAACGTGGCTCCCATTCACATGGCTTCCGGTCTTATTCCTTTGGGTTTAGACCGGATATGGAATGAGTGGGTGGAAATATGGTTGTTGCAGCTCAAGCCACCCATGGTCCGCTCTGTAGACGGAGGCATCCTGTGACTGTTCCCATGGACGTCACAGTGACAGGCAAATCCGGATACGGACGCCGCCATATCATATAAGCATGTGTAGTCGTGTTTATTAGATTTGTAAGTGCTTCGTTGCACTTTAGCTCATGGCGCCAGTGTTAAAGGGATGCAGGGTGATGGTGGAGTTGAAGTGGCTCTCCGGCTACGCAATGGATATTTTTACTTGGTGGCCGCTCTCAACCGTCAAGTCACAGTGTTTTTAAGTAGACGATTGTGGCTGTTTATCGGGCGAATGTTTGTCACTCGAAACCCACAACGTCCTAGAACACTGCCGCCGAACTACTTGCCGGAACGGGGTAACAAAGAACCCCACAGCTGGAATCACGAGGAGGTTGTTTGTCTAGCCCGACGATAATTGTCGATATTTTGGCGAAAGCCTGGTTGATGTCGTGGTATGACGGTTGTATGCTTCCAATTTGCCAACTAGCGACCGACCTTCATAGCGATAGTGAAGACGATGAAGAGAAGGATTAAAAGGTTCGAACCTCCGGATATTGATAGGCAAGAAGTGACACTGTCAGGATCTGGGTATTGTGACAGTTTCAACAAGCTAATGGCTCGCTTACTATTGCTTAAACCAAAGGCAATTGTGTGTAGCTAATCTTCAGTAAACTTAAGTATCGTATTTGGCAATACGAAGTCCTTCATGGTGTAGGACTTAGAGGTGTGTGTTATTAAACTTGCAGAGACCGACCATACCCGTGGCTATCCATTGATCAGGAAGCACGAGGTTAGTAGTCCGTGAATCTTTGCTGCCATCCGCTGCTTCATTAGTGGAATAAGAGACTGTTTGTTTTCAGTACAAACGGCTGCATGCACAGCTGATGTGCGCGTAACAAATTGGGAAATCCGCGAATCGGCCAGTACTTCGTGCATACAGATGAGTAGATCAAAGTTTCTGGGAGCGCTTTATAAGCCTGCTCGCCGGTTTGCATGTGGAAGCCTCATTAAGAGTCCGATGCCTTTAACTTTCCTGTGCTCTTGTGTAAAGCCGGCTAAGCCGTCCGTGAAGTTGTCATAAGACACGCTGATCGCAGTATCTATATTATCGAAGAGGAAGAAGTCGTATCGCTGTCCTCCTCGAAGAAGGGGAAAGATTTCGCAGTTGATGCGCTAGCATGGCCGAAGTAGCTTATATGTGTAACTACGTGGTGAGAGGATTTAGGGAGCGCAAGGGACAGCTTGGCCGCCATGTAAGCGCTGCTTTGTATATTGCCTTACATGCTAACGCATGCGTGGGAGATACGGTTAGTGCATATAAGATCCAGTGTGTTAACTGGTCTATAAATAAATAACTAAATAAGTGTTATAGTTTCGGTAAAACGAGACACACCTGTAAAGGCGTGTTAAAATATGCATAAAAGCATAGCTTCTTTGGAATGTTAAAACATTTCGTTTTAATGAAAGGAATAAACGAAAAGAAGTAGTCCATACGAGTGAGCATATTGTCAGGTAATAGTCAGACCAAGGAACATGATGGTGCTGTAGTGCGCAAAACTCAGTCATAACTATTGCGTCAAGGTACAAGTTAGGGGTAATTTCACCATGTAGTGATCCATGAACGCAGGAGCCCAAACAAGGTTTTGGTACAATCACTGAGCATTACGAACTCCAGCTGATCTACTCACCGACAACGCATTCTTCTTATTAAAATCAGTTGCACAGGTTGGATGTAAAAGGCTGAGGACTGCGTCAGTGTGCGATGTTTGGCTGTGGCTTTATTTTGTGGCGAGTCACATCCGCCACTTTGCAGTGTTGTTAAGAGACATTTGTGGCTTTTTATAGGGAGAACGCTTGTCAGGCGAAAACCCACCACGTCATGGAACACTGCCGTAGCTTCCGTCGAACAGTAGTGCTAGTCGGCTATGCATCGTATAGACCGATGCTACACCCTATTATTCACAGTCGGTTGACAGCCAAAATTCTTCCTTGGTTGGCCGAATGGCTTAGTAATTATCCGGCAGTAGCTGTTGAAGCCGGTCAGTGATGTACATGAGGCGCAGTGTCGAATGATAATGATGCAGGTGAATAAACACGTTGTTAATAAAGGCCGGCTTTTTCTATTATATTCTTGTCCGGCTCGCAAACAGTGTCCAGCTATCCACGCTGGACTTGTCATGGGGACGCTGACTGCAGTTGTTTCTTGTGGCTGCGTAGGTTTACAACATGCGTATATGCCACTCTCCGCAAAGTGTATTCGGGATTCTTTCCATGGCCAAGTAAAAACTCCGTGGAAGGCCATCGGAAAAGCCATTTACACGAGCGCAACGCTGTCAGTGAAATTACATCAGAAAAGCTCCAGGTGACTGGAGAATCGGAATGTTTGAGACAGCAAAGTTATTGACGCCAGAATTGTTTGTCTTTGGTTGTGGAACAGGGGATCCATGTAAGTATATTATTCCAGGTGAGTAAATTGTTTTCTGTGAGTACGAAGCGACTTAAAAGTATTTGTTTAGACCCCGGGAAGGTAGCGTCTCCAGAATGGCGGAAAGAGCTGCATTTGGAACGATGTGTGGGTTCTTCATCTCCCGGAGAAAGAATCAAGCGTTTAAACTAGCTGGCTAGTGAGGATGGGTCGACCAGTCCCAGGGGATAAACCTTGTTTTATCGGATGTAACCGTGGAAATCTCGGAAAAAACGGGCAACGGACAGGAGGCAGCCAAACTGAGAGACAGCAATGAATCAAGAAGCACTGACACAGACTGGTGGTGCGCAACGACGCCTATGCTGCCTTAAAACGTTTGTAATTTTGTTTAGTATACATGATTTGCAAGCGCGTTCTACATCACGTCGCTGCTTTGACTCAGCTACTAGGTAGGAAGAAGGTTTTGCACGCGCAGGGTCAAGGGACCGATATAACAAAGCGTGTTGACAAAACTTGAGCGAATAATACGATGGTTGGAGAGAAACAGGTAAACCGATGATGAGGACAGCAGTCGGAATGCGAGAGGCACCTTAGGTGCAATTAAGGACAACTAGGTTGAGACCGAATGCGGGAGCAACATAGGTAAGCAAAGTTCCAAGAGGAAAAGGTAACGCAAGGAATCAGCTAAGAGCAGGTGAATGCGGACGGCTGTGCGAAGAGTAATTTGTGAGAGTAATTACGCTAAGGCGCCCATAATTCCATAGTTCAAAAGCCGCCAGAATCGAGAGAAAAGGGTCAGAGAGGGCCAGAACTGCCGTGCAGTGGGAGTCGTTATCCCACGTACGGTCACACTAATAGGCAAATGCGAACATGTAAAGAGCAGAGGCATATGAAGAGCGGTAAGGTGAGCATACTAATGAAAGTAATAGTCTAGAAACACTTAGTAATGGTTCCAGTACCGCCAGTAATCAGGAGCGAGGTCGGAGCAGAGGAGACCATACGCAAGAGGATAAATTGGTTCGGCGCAATGAGTGTAAGTCGTGGGAAGAAATGTGGAGCGCAAGGACAGAGAAGGCCATGGATAAGAAAAAATAAAAGCAACAAGAGTCTAG
This sequence comes from Dicrocoelium dendriticum, assembly GCA_944474145.2. Taxonomy (NCBI): domain Eukaryota; kingdom Metazoa; phylum Platyhelminthes; class Trematoda; order Plagiorchiida; family Dicrocoeliidae; genus Dicrocoelium; species Dicrocoelium dendriticum. Next base: position 133,175,778 of record OX104064.1, read on the forward strand.
ACGTAAGTGGAAGAGGGCGAAGTCGCTGTCAGACCCGGGTCGGAAATGGCACGGCCATCTGGACGTAGTAGGAGCGCAGAAGACCGTTCAGATATGAATAGTTTAGTCGGCATACGGAGATTGGTTCTTACAATTGCGGTGAGAACAACTGTGGGGGGACAGCGGAAATTGACGGGTTAAATATCAAAGAGGCTATATTAAACAGAAGCGATTACGTCCGGCAAGCTTTACGAGGTGAGGGAGACCGATCAGACGACACTTGATTGTGCGGTGTACTGAGGTTAAGTCGGACAGATAAAATGGAAAGAAAATAGAGGGGATCAGCAGTAAGGAGTAAGAAAGAGAGGGAACAGGCTGTTTCGACATTGGATGAGCAAGTGCAGCAGATTCTTGAGGTAATAAAAGCCGCTCTGGGTATGCAGAGTCTAGACAGTTAGCCTCCCGGTGGTCTGGAAGTGTTCAGAAAAGCAGACTAGTCCAATGAGGCTACGTTAAGGAAGTGCACTGAGATTTGGCTGCCCGACTGAAGACAAAGAGCGCAGCGAGGAGATGACAGTCAGGATGAAAAAGGTTTACTGCTAAAGTGTGGAAAAGCCAACGATGCTCTTGTGCAAAGGAGTATGAATCGTTCAGTTCTGAACAATCACCGGTAATATCCCGGTAGTCTGAGAGAACTCAGACAGCCGGAGACCGAACAGCCGAGACTTAATTAGTCGACACATCCGGAGGCCTGGTAGTAGTCTCAGAGAATTTGACTGATCAGATGATGATAAATTACGGCAGGGCGCTGAGCGTTGGCCGTCCGATTAAATAAGGATTAAGTGTACAAGTTACTGACGGAAATGCCTATATAATTAAAGGGTAAACAAGTCTAGCGGGCTTTCGACATAAGCGGGACATAGCTTTGAGTCCACAGAGCCTAGCTCGATAAATCTTGCTGATCTGGAAAAGTTAAAGGAGCAGACCTGTCAGGTGAGGCTAGCTTATTGCAGTGCACTGAGAGTTGGAAGTCGGATTAAAGAAGAAACGAAAGTAGTGAGCTCCATAAGGAGAAGAGACGGTCCGGATAGAAAGAGGTTTATATATAAGGTGTGGGGAAGTCCATGGGGCTCACGAGGTAATGGGGACAGAGCGTTCGGCCTTCTCAACAAATGCCGGTGACGTCACAACAGTCTGATTGAACTCGGAGAGCAGGGGACCGATCAGACGAAACTGGATTAGTCGGCACATTGAGAGTGTCGTACCGTTAAGGTGGGAAGATAAATAAAGAGTCAGCAGAGATGGACAGGTTAGGGATGGAAAAAGGTATATGAATGTAAAGTATGCACTTCAGGCTGGCTTGCAATGTACATTCACAACGGCGCATTCACATGCTGTGTCAATTCGTGTAAATATATACCGAAATAAATAAAGATTTTATGCTCTACAACGCCAGGCACAAAGTTACAGGCTTGATCACTTTGACATAACCATGAGTGATCAAGAATGTGCAAAATACGGTATGTTTGCCATAACAGTGTATTTTTTGTAGCAGGGTATGTAAATATGTAGTATAAATAAATGTATAAATAGTTTATTCCCAAATCTGTCGAGGCACACCAAACCAGGCATGCTCAATATTTGCATGCAATTGTGTTTCGCAACAAACCCGTTGCTAAGTATGTGATCGGTAGTATGTAGCTGTGTAGTTTGCGCTTGTAAGTCTGCTGATCATTACTTGAAATTTTGATATCGTCAGCAATGTGCGAGTAGTAGCTTGGTGTCCGTGGGTAGGGCTGACTGTCTGAGTCACGAAACACAAGGTCTATTGAAATCTAGCAATAATCTTACTGCGTGCAGGAAGAAACAAAACTCCCTGGTAGAGCTTGGCAATCTTGTCAATACTACCACAAGCGGAGGGCGGTGGGTACATAAACAGCCTAACAGGAGTACAATATGACCTCCAAAGGTCAGAATCCACGCCTAGTCTTTAGGATTGTTAAGAGATATAGTTGAGAGAGATGATTCATGAAACTTGTTCTTGATGTACGTGATGCTTACGCCCCACCGTTGAGTGGCACGTCCACCACAGTAAGTGGTGGACCCTGGAACGTAGAGCGGCACATCAGATGCGACGGCCGAGTGCCATGTTTCTGTTACCAACACAATACGCAGGCTTGCCAGAGGAACGAAAGGGGTTAGGTGCATTTTATTTTTATTTTAGCGTATAGAGGGCGAGGTACACATTCCGATATTTTGTTGTTAAGTACCGCTAACAATGCACCTGCCGCGTTCAGTTCGTTTGGAATATCAGAATTCGTTATTCTCGACAGGAACGACAGCGGCTTGAGGTACTCCAAAATTGCATTCAACCTAGGCAGCGCATTGATAAGCATACTAAGCTTATTTTATAATATGTGAATTTTGACCCAAGGTGGACTAAGTGGGTCATGAGGGATGACTTGCAACCATTCACCAAAGGTACACATGCTGACTGCGCCGACATCGCCGTTGTCTGTACTGCTCTCTATGCAAAAAGTTATTGATTATAACGTTTAGCTCGCATTGTCACGAGTAAAGAAATAACGACAAAGCGTTAACAGCGGGAAAACCCTAACGATTGAGGCAACACGAAAAGGCAGGCACGGAAAACGATCGGGTGTTCCAGAAACAATGATGGACGTAGTATGGAATACATTGCGTTATTAATTAATAACACAAATACCAACTAAGTAGGTATTCGCAGTATCCGAAACTCCGAAAAGCTAGGCGCAAGAAACGCATTGTTTCAAACCCTCGCCAGCTGAAGCTCTAAACAAACCGCCAGCGGCTGCACACCTGTAGTAAGTGCAGTCAGCTTCTCTGGACAACAATTCCCACCGGACGCGGGTGAAAACCTCAATGCCTAATAGGTAAACAAACAAACTTTATATGCTCGGTGTTGAGCGAGACACGCCAACACGGCATGAGCAAATAAGTACAGTCAACTCTGTAATGGGCAAATGTGATCAACTTTGCCCTGGCCATCGGCAAGCGTAAAAACTCATAAGAGGTTGAGATAACTACTCGACCTTACAATTGAAACAGATTTTTAATGCGAATGTAAAAATTGTTGCTAATCACGTAAGGCGCTACTAAACTTAGCTCCAAGTAAATGTTATGACCTGAAACCTCGTGTGCCGTTACTCACAGTCAGCTGTTAGCCGTCTTCTATCCCGAAGTTTATGGTGCGTTCGATGGTCGCATTGGGTTCCAGTGCTGGTCACTCAAGCGATGTGTGCTTTGCAATGGTTATTATCCGAGTTTCTGATTATGGACCATTCGGTCTTTGAAGCATTGTTCCAGTCCAGTGGAAGTAGCTGCGAGTACCTTGAGAAGAGACGCAACGGACAGCAGCAGGTCATGAAGCAATGAAATTAAAGTGCGTGCGAAGAAACGAATGGAGTGCAGCAAAACTTTGTGACCTGAAACACTATGAATACTGTAGATTTGTCCTTAGGTGTCGTATAAACTCGTCATATGTGAGAATAAAGGATTGGAAAACATGGAGATTCGAGGTGGGTTTGTGGCCCGGTTGCAGCTGTTTGCTGCTATTGGGCTGCGTCGCGCGACATTATTTACACTAACGTCGTTGCGAGTTGTTGGTAGCGCGGGCAAATTAAGTGATGGAAGGCCAGTAGCGAGCTGGGCCGTGAATATGAGTAAAGGTAGAGTGGAGGTCTGTAGCTGCACGGCTAGTGCCCTGTGTGGAACTTTTGGGGAGCCAGTAGCAAGCGGAGCACCAATATAAGGTTATGGCCAGATGCGGTGGAGACGAGTAAGTAAAGTGGAGTTCGAGGAAGAAAGTAGGAGGCTGAGCAGCCAGTCCCCAGCTTAGGACCATGCTGGTAGAAGTTCTAGCGACCATTTACGGCCAAGCTAATTAGCCTTGGAAGGAAGTGAATAGGGGATTAGAATCTGCATGGCTGCTGCACTGCATTGTGTGTTGTAGGTGTCATTGTGGTAAACCATAGGAAGGGATCACATTTTTTGGGTTAGAGCCAGTGGCCTGTAAATATGAACTAGGAAAGAGCCAAAGGTTAGATGGGTACTCGGGACTTTTCAATCATACTAGAGATAAGCAGGTAAGGATATGAAGCAGCGGATAACAACGTTTACAAGCAAGATGGAGTTCATGACCAACGAGGACTCAGGCATGGGACTGAGTATCCAAAAGGTCGGCAAGTCGGACAGTTGTGAGCAATGCGACATCCGAATCTTAAGAACAGTCTGTTAAGATGCAATGGGAATAGACCACGTGCTACTTTGCTCTCCAGATCTGAACCGACATGATAGTGTGGGATATAGGTAGATGGCAAGCAGCAAGGCACGACGTTCATAATCCGGAACTTGCATGATAACTAAAAATTTAAAACCGTGGGGACCTCAAGCAGGAGGCGAAGAAAGGAAAATGATGGCATGCAGGAGGACTGGGAGTGAAGCAGCACTATAATCCGAATGGAAGGCAGTGAAGTTGGAATGGGGGTCAGCCAGGTGCCAACTGGCTATCTAAGGCTAAGCAGCTATTAAGCGAAACTAGTGGAGATGAGAAACGACAGACTGCGATATTCATAGTAATGAAGATAGTACTGCTAAGTATGTAGTGCCCAAACATCATCAGGCATGAGGTGAAGAGATGCGAACATTTGCAACTGGTTTGGTTGCGTGAGATGCGCAATCATAGTCCTGCCGGATGCCCGTTAAAATGAAGTGGAAATGAACCGTGTGCTAGTCCTTTCATGAGATATATCAGTCATGCTGGAAATAAAGTGTTGGAGCTAAGCAATAACTATCAGCAACATTGGATATAGCAATGGAAATGTAAGGCTACAGGGACCCCAAACACTAGATGACGAAATGAGAAGGTTGGTAATTCGGATAGCTGTAAGCGGTGAGGCATAAAAATGGGAATAGTAGCCTGGGAAGATGAAATGCGAATGAGCCGCAACCTAGATGCCACTTAAGGGCCTATCAGCTATACTAGATATGCAGATAAGGGGAAGCAGTGGACTGCGACGTTCACAAATGAGAGGACGACAGGGATATAAGGTCTAGGTATCAGCGAGCGTGAGGTGAAAAGCTGAAGATTTCAGCCGGGAGCTAACTGGCTACCAAAAACTTAACAGGCATACTAAAGAGAAACATGTGGCGATGCGATGCAGCGGACAACCACATTCGGACTTGTGACGGAGATACGGCTATGGGTGGAAGGCCAAAGTATCATCAGGCATGAGGTGAAGGGATGCGAACGTTTGCCAATGAGATGGATGTGTGTGATGCGCCAGCATAGTGCTAATGGAGACCTGTTAAAAGGAATCGAAAGTAAACTGCGTGTTAGGCGTTTTACGACACATGCCAGTCATACTAGCGATAAAGAGGTGGAGTTGGGCCACGACGAGCACCAACATCGGAGAAAGTGATGGGAATGTAATGTCAAAGAGGCCTCGAATATAGGATGAAGAAATGAAAGGGTTGGTACTTCTGATGGCCGTGAGCGGTGAGGCATCAACATAGGAATAGTAGCCTGTAAAGATGAAATGGAAATCAGCAGCAACCTAGGTGCCTCTTAATGGCGTATCAGCCCTGCTAGAGATAGACGGATAATGGGAAGCAGCGGACAACGACATTCACAATCCGGAAGATGATAAGAACTTAAGGTCGAGGTATTAGCAAGCGTGAGATGAGAAGAAGAATTTGGTAATTCGAGTGGTTGTGAGCTATGCGGAGGATGTTTCTAATACTGGAACCGCCATTCACTTCTCTATAGTGGAAGAAGGAAGTGAAGGTGCGAAGCTGCGGGTTCAGATAGCGTGTTCAGAAACAATTAGGCCTCACACTTGACAATATGGGCACCAAGGCCATGGCTCCTATGACTACTAAACAAAATGACGTAGGAACTTTATATCTTGTCATACCTAAGGTAACCAGCACCGAATATCCCAAGGGCCTTGCTGTTAGGCCGTCTAGTTAAATAGGAGAAAACCCGTTAGGCGGTCGACCAGCAAGCCAAGACTGGTATAGCCAACAATGAGCTTGTCCCGTGATGCTTTCCGGCAGCCCAGCGGTGATCCATCTCTCGGACAGTATGCGGAAATGAGATGGAATGAAAGCTGCGGTTGTCCCTTCGGGCTCTACCACCGGGGAAAGCAACTGTGTCCATTAAAACTAAGCTTGCAGTATACTAACTGCTCTAGCGCGAGTAACAAATGAGCAGAATTAGTGGTAAGTTGTGAGCGTGTTAGTGGAAGCTGTGTTGAAGATCTGCCTTTCTCTAACCGACCTTATTAGTGCCTCACTTGTCGACTTCGCGGGCTACAGAGCTGACGGAACTTGGCAACAAACTATTGGTGGAGGCCACTTGCATATAATGTCCGTATGCAACCAGTTGGGATTCCATCCCATGAGCTCTGCAAAACTTCAGGTGGCACCCGGTTTTAAGCTTGTGAGAATAATTATCTTATGCTATGTCTATTGATGCCTACCAACGATGCAAACGGTAGGCATGAATCTTGGGACGTTGCTAAGAAAGGCGGCGATGGTCACGCCAAATTTCTTGATCGTTTGTGACCGATTCACTCCTCAAGCTGATTGGCTGCGTTCTATAAACATGGCGGAGACCCTGGAGAAAGCATTAGAACATTTGTTGCACAAGAATACGTTCACGTTGTACGTCGTCGTCCCACAAGCCGTCGTATCGGTAGTAGTGCTCAAGGCGTGGTATGGTTATCGCCTAACCTGGTCACTTGCTGGACCCGCGTGTGAAGTTGCCCACAGATAATTACGACCTTTGCTTTTTGACCTTCTCTTTGAACACATCCAAGTTTACAGAGAATCACCGCCTGAAGATAAAGTTTAATCACCTTTATTTTATGAAGTTGCGCGATCGGGCTCTTCAAAGTACCTGGGCCCCTGCTTAGGACCAGGCCTCCTTGGTACAGGGCGGCATATCCACAAAAGCGAGCCCTTGTAATTACTGAAAGTATTAGCTCCTCTTCGCCCTAGGAGACATGGTTACAAGCCCCGACGGTGGAGGAGACAGCTTGACAGAGTCGTATACCAGCGCAATACTGTTAAGAAAAATCCAGGAAACTCGGGGGCTAATCCGTTGGTTGCAATACGAAAGATATTGAGTATGGCAAGTAACTTGCAACGGCAGCTGTAGTAATCAGATGAGCTCAAGTTGGCCAAGTCTCTGAAAACGATTCCCAAGCATTATTACAGTTAGGTCCATTCGGAGACTTCCATAAGAGTGGCGGTCGGCCGTCTAAGTATGAAATAATGGAGCAACGAAATTAGGACGGGTATAAAAGCTAATTCTCGATACGTCCCGTAGGGTAGTGAGGGTAAAAATTGAAAAATAAAGCTGCTCAGTAAAAGTACGCATGAAATACATGACGCGCCTAAATAAATAGACCTGCCCGGATTGTAATGGTATACCATGCCGTCCAATTATGTAGTGCACTAACGCCATCATCCGACGGTCACGCGCTATATCACGTAGCGTAACTGCTTTAGAGTAACACCAGGCCATTTTTGAAAAGGAATAAAGCAAGAGTTTTAATTGCAGTTGCCGAGAGGAAGTTCCAAGGCAGGGACACTCAGACGTGGATGTTTCGTGTACCATCCATTCGGCAGTGCTGTATGAACAGCTCAAACTGGTGACCAAAAGAGATGTGCCTCGGCTGTTTCAAAAGTGGGTGGCCTGTGCGTTTGGTATTTCCCAGGATTGATACACCAGTATAGGATTTCTGCTTAGATACTGTTAACCACCGCTGTATATTTTGTGGGTTTTTAGCCTTTGTGGTTGGATGAACCCAGACAAAGCTCTGCCGTACTTTGTCGCCCTTTGTTGTGTGGTATCAAACGAGCTGAGATAGTGCATCTGCCATGGTTGCCTTGCCTGCATATTTTATTCCTATTCCTTCCACAGGTACGCGCCTAGCAGCAAGGGAAGTAGTGGGGCGTCATACTTCCCGAACTCTCTAGGAAGAATGCCAATGTTGGTTTTCTAGCTTTGAAACCCTTGCAGTCTTCCTTAAACACCCAAGGGCTTAATGCACAAGCATGCGGGCACCGCACGCAGGAGCAGTCCACTGTAGTAGTTCTGGTCTCAGGCCGCAGCTGTAGTAAGCTGATAGTGTGTGCACAGAATTTTGCACATTGTGGTGCTGAACTGCGGCATGTTCTTGATAGACCATGTGCACGCTTTGTCCATGTCATCATGTAGGGCTGTGTGATGTTCCACTGAGACGATAGCAAGCTATAGCTTTCGGTCATCCGCAAATAGTCAACTGTTTGTAGAAAAAGGTTGCTAGCTTATTTGTGAAAACCAGTAACAGGCGTGGCCCTGTACAGTGCCTTGGGATATGCCACACTGCACTTTGCTTTTTCCACAAGGTGCTCCCAACCCACACATTCGAGTGAAGTTGCGCTAGCAAGGCGCCTAAACAGCCCAGATCAGGATTGCCGGCACGATAATTCTGGATTTTGTGCAATAGCATGGCACCGTCCAGGCGGTCGTATTCCATTGAGAACTCCAGGTAGGCTGCATCCACTCCTACATTGGTGTCCACATACTCCTGCCAACTTGAACGAGCTATCAACAAACTAGTGGTGAAATTCTTGCTGCTCTAGGAAGTTGATTTCTGTATTCTCCGTGCAATAGGTGTGCGCCCCAGCTACAGTGGACTCCAACAGCTGAGACGTCACCACAGAAAGTGTAATCGGACGATATTTCGCTGGTTCTGCCCGGCTAGCACGTTTGTACCTTGCAGTGATGAGCTTAAGCTTCTACCTCTTGTGGACGTGCATCTCAGTAGGACCTCATTGAAAGGGTGGTGCTAACGGTAGTACTAGCAAATTCATGCAATACGATGACTTACATATGCATGCGCATACTATTGACACCTACGTACATAGATATACGTAAGAGGCACCGGTTACATTATAACATGTATGTAGCGTTACTGCTGTTAGGCTTTTGGGTAACCTTGGTCGCGTCTTTGAAGGCGGGTCCCGCGCCGTCGAGCATAACTGGTTTATTGGTTTAGTTAAAAAGGTGCATGTCGTTACTATGTCGGTCATCATTTGCTCGGTGGCAAAGGGTGGTCCAACGTGGCCGGTTTGTTTCGCACCCTGAAGCGTATTGGAGAATTGACGTGGTTGTACAGCGTTGAACCAGCGATTCGCTTTTCCTTAGCCGCCTTGATTTGTTCAAACAGTGTGGCCTGAGTCTCTAGACCGTACATTGAATTCCCCTACCAAGAGAATGTAGCTACATTATCGCTTCAGTAGATTCTTCATAGCAGAAGATAGGACCTGGTCCGTTTCTTAAGTGGACCTCGGCGGGCAGTATACAATGGGCAATAAGCAGCCATCACACTACCTCAGGTGTAGGTAGCAACATAAGGTGTCCAGTTAAATTCAAAAGATAGCTTACGCACTCACTACAATTGTCAGCAGGCAGTAAGGAATTACACCGCCACTGTATGTGGGGCGGTCGTTGCCCAGGAGTGGCATACCAGGTAGTGGAATCTCGGCGTCCGTAACCACGTTGTGCAGCCCTGCCTCGGTTATCATGATGAGGTCCCAATACATTGAGGTCTGACTAAATCAAACTTCAGCTACGGTACTGAGAAGCATTTAGGCGTTTGGATGAAAACAACCGAGAGCAACCGACTCCAGAAGCGTATTTGCATCCACACAGGTTTCCCGATAATATATGCCAACCATTTTGGGGCCGGATGACTAGCGATTCGGATATAGTTCTTGCCAACACCCCGGAACGTTGTCCGTCTGTTGCATAGAGCACCCACTACCTGGTACTTAGAGAGCGAGTTGCAACCGATTGTCGGTTCCGTTTCAGTCGAACGGCAGTGAAGGTCCACGTTGTTTCTGTTTGAGAATGGAAAACAACGGGGATCGCAATAAATTTTTGCTGCTTTTGTGTTCCCTCACCCAATTGTGGCCTGGCTTTGACCGCCATCAGACGTAACTTTGATGACAGTTTGTTGCGTTATTTCCGTCAACTTGCGCGCACTCTTTTACTCATTTGTTTGGTGTAGAGCATGACTTTACACCCTTGGGCCACTTCATTTAGGTTCGGTTGACCCAGGTAGGCTTGTGACTGTGTTGGCAATCACGTCATGCAGAGAGAAGGCTTCTCTTATGCACCGCCACTGCTCCAAGTCATGAGCTTGGGATTGCGGCTCGTCAGCTGACTAGGTTTCAGGGACACAATGGACAACTACCGATTTCTAGTCGCTTTTCTTGCGGTGTCCTCCTTGGTTTTGCTTCCTTTGCCCACACTTAATTCAAGGAAGGTCAGTAAATATACGAACGCTGCCTGAAGAATCGCGAAGACAGTGGGTTGACATGAGGGCGCAGTTCACTTCGTCACCCAAATTAACCGTCACATGATGTATCCTTGGCTCGCCATGGGGAACTGCATTTGTGTGGCGGTGGAAAAGACGAAGCTATCTTGTTTGGCAGGAACTCCTATGGCTTAGCATATGGGTTCCCCTTGTTTCAAGTCGTCCAGTATATTATTTTTAATAAAGTTGGTCATTAACCCCAAAACGTTAGAGCCCATTATCCTCATCGAGTTCTGCGTCTTCTCAGAGTTCGTAATTTCGGAGCTAGTGGGGCCTCCTTTAACTGATGGGCGGTGGGCGTTCTGCTCAGAGAAACTTTTGGTGTTCTTGTCAGCTCTAGCAATCATTATGGTGGTTGCAGATAGACCCGCTAAAATGGTCTTGGGTTTACATGCAGCGACGACAGGTGCTGAAGTTGTCAGAATTTCGGCAGCGTTAGGTAAACCTGAATTCAATAGGGTGTCATATGAGACAGACGCATCCGCTCGCTGCAAACGTAAGGTTGCCGGAGTTGACAGACCTGGCTGCTTGTTCTGTGGTTGGGTTGCTCGCCCTACGATGTTTACCATACACTGGTTTTAGATATTCTCTTCCATGGTTGAAAATGACAAGCCAGGTCCATTTGTGATTGCCCTTCATGTCACCTTAACGTTTACGATCACACATTTGCTGACCCCAGCATGAAAGCTAGCTATGTGCCAGAGGTCTCCGTCACACCGGATAGCTGGACATCTAGCTTGCTTGCCTGAACTTGGTCAACTGCTCAAAATTTAACTCAGCTGGTTCCAGTGTCCACTCTATGTCATACGCAGTACTGTTATTATTATTCTTAAACACTACAACTTTACAATTGGCGGTGCCGCAACACATAATTAACAAACATAAAAAAGGGAAAACGAGCAGCCAGTGGAAGGAGTTGAACGTTTAAAAAGTTAATGTGTTGTATGAACAGAGACCTCACCGGTTACCTAGTCAGAGGAGGTGGGTTGACTTAAGGGGCCTCACCCCTTTGGTCTTAGGACCTGACCAGCAGGGCACCGGGTGGTTGACGAAGATGGTTGACATCCGGGTGGCTTCTTCGCCTTCTTTGCGTCCAATAGAACTCAACAGAGAAGACGGTGGCCAGCACGGTGCTCCGGCCGATATCCGTTATATAATAAATCAATAAAATATTTAGGTATAATTCTAGACCGGCTAGGTGCTGCGTCCGTAAAAGTTCAATTCAATATTCACATAAAGCTCATGCTTTTGCCTGGGAGTCTGAACAGTGTACATCTGTCCTTGTTGGCAAGTATGAATGCACAGGCTTTGTTACGTGTACAGCTGAAAAGGTTGTGTGCGCCCTCATTGAAGTTTTTCTGGCTTCTTCAGCCGATCTTTGTGCAACTTGAGTTTGTTTGTCGTGAAAGTCACGCAGAGCCGTAGTTGTGCATGTTTTCTTTGGAAACAAAGTCCAATGCACCCAGAACGTCATCATAAATTCTTTGGACTATTTCGGCATGCTCAGTCCTCACATTTAGTGGTGCGCATATAGAAAGCTAAAAGAGCGGCGGCGTTCTACATAATAAAATATGGTTCAAGTAATTTATAGAAATGCAATCAAAAGTAAAACGCTTTGTTGAATGACATAGTAAGGGAAGTGTACTTAATTAGAACATTACAAATAAGGAAAACGTATAACCAAAATTCTTACGCTAAATTTGCTCTCTGGCGTCAAACTTCAAACTGAGTAAATCTCGGAACCAAATAAGTGCCTTCTCTAAAGCTAGAATATTGCAAAAAGTAGAACAAAAATCTGTTACTCAAAACAGGTATGCCGGCTGATTATGCTAGAAGTAAAAGCCATGCGATACGTGCAGTAGTTCTTGAGTTATTTGCAATAGAATGACGGTTTACGAGTAACGCGATTAATTTTTCGCGAACAGTGGCTTTCTGCGCTGCTAGCAGATACCAGCAAAATCAAAGGTAGGGGTAAATATAGTGGCGAAGCAGTATAGGTTTCCAATGGGCATACCTAGCACGAGATGCTCTATATAGCCTGAAACACCTCGCAATAAATACATACGACGTATGTGGCCGAAAAGCAAACCTTTCTGGCATACGTAGAAAATACATACAACTAAGCAAGAATGTCTCACAAAGACAGTGGGAATCCATTGCTGAATGCTCTATCTGCAAGGAACTTCAGGACAACGTATAATTAACCCACGGTCAAACATCCTCCGTGTACCATTTTCAACGGACACTGCGCCACATAAACCACCATGGATATAGCGTTTAGTTCGTTTTAAGCCTATAAGTGGTTTCGAAATTTGCGTAAAGGCTGCTTGAGATAGCTCTGCGTGAATAATACGGGAGACATTTCGAAGCACTTGATACGCTAGAGCATAAAAAACACACATAGTTGTTACAAATAAATAAATATTTTATTCCCAAATTCATCGAGCCATTCCAACCAAGTTATAAGCAAAAGTTACAAGCAATTATGTGGCGCAACCGGTACGTTACAACGCACGTAATTGGCTGTGGTCAAAGTTGCACAATTTGCAGAAACATTCGAAGCACTCATGAGGAGCAAAGTCAACAATGCAGTGCCAGTAAAATGGTTTAAAGTGGGGGTAGAGTAAATAAAACTGGCACAGTAATTAGTGGGGACAGTATGTGAAGAAAGAGTAACTCTGTTGTACGTGTCAGTAGAAGACCGAAAAATAACTAGTGGCGATTCCAGTGTGTACCAGTGAACAATGACTTTATTCAATGGCGAGTCACATCCGCCACGTCAAATGGTTGATAAACGGACTTTCGTGGCTTTATATGGGAAGAACGCTTGCTAGGCAAAAACCCACCACGTCATGGAACACTGTCGTCTATTGCTATGATCGGTCATGTGCAACTGGCAAAGTTGGTTATAAAGCATTAGTTCCTTCAGTTATTCGCAGTCGAGTGACTCCTCGGTTGGCCAGACAAACGGCACAGTCAGATTCCAACATGGACGCTGGGGTCAGTCAAGGAAAAAGCATGGTCTTGCAGGTAAGTAGAATTTCTAGAGTATGGGGTCCTACCTTCATTGATTATGTATATATGCCGGAGAGCGAAGAATTCGTGTATAACAACCCTCACTTGACATCGGTGGTTGAGTTGTTGGGTGCAGTTGGTTAGTATGGAAGTGGAACCATGGTCCAGGTAGGTCATTGTTGGTTATTTCGTCCTTCCCAGGCGGAGGCAGCTCCTCAGTACAATCCCGGATCTCTCAGATGTTCACGACCTCAAAGAAAAGCGAAAGAGATGAACAGGCCGAGAGAAGACCAGAAAGGACAGCCATTGTACAAAAAATTGGGGAAATCCCACTTCGACATTTACTTGAGACAACCGGTGTACAATGTGTAACAGATATAACGCTGAAAATGTTTTTAATTATGCAGAAGGCGTGGCCTAATGGGTAAAATATTTTCATGTACATGAAGAGGAAGAGCAGAGTTCCGGTAAGACATTCGGGAGGCAATAGCTAACGGCGTTGGAATTCAACCTGTGACCAGAAGGTGAGTATGTAGTCATGATTGGTTGTCATCGGAAACCAAAAGATACAGTGCAGCGGTGGCCATTTTTAAATATACTCCACGGGATGATGATTATCTAAGCCACATAATAAATATTATGTCCATGGTTATATGAAGATAGGAATCTGAGCGTACCAGAAATAGGCTAGGTTTAAATGGATATGAACGGAAGACTAAGTGTTTAAAGCAATACGATCGAGAGCTGGAGCTAATGGACCGAGTTTCAGTGGCCAAAAGTACTTGTTAGGTTAATCGTTCCAGTTAATAATGAACAACTAGAGTGTTAAAGGATAAGTCAATAAAACAGCGGAGCTGTGCTCAAAATATACCTATAGAATAAACGTTGTAGGATGGTATGACCCTTCACAAGCTCCGGGTATCCGCAGAGTTGCATAGAGTCTATGGCAACTAGCTGCTGCTAAGCAGAGATGGTGGCTCTATGAAAGGATATATCAGTGTTTGGATTAGCCATATTAGTAGGAAGTTTGACCACTACTGGATATCCACAGTTTCAATAAGTAAATAAACAAGCGATCAAAGATTAGAGTGACAAACATTCCAGGAAAATAAAAACTGGTGAGCAAAAGGGTGACTCCTTCCAAGCTACATGCAGCCAACCATGACTAGCCGCTGCGAGTAAGGCGAACGACGGATGACTTCGCGCTAGGACAGAGATGAGTGGTTAGCAATTTGGTTCGGATTAAACGTTCAGTTAATAGTGGATCTTACGGTGGCACAGAATAGGTCGACAAACCAGCCGAGCTGGAATGCAAACAATCCAGGAGAATAAACATTGGACGGAATGAGCGATGCCTCGCGAGCTTCGGATATCCGCAGAGTTGAATGTGGCCTATGGCGGCTAGCTGCAGCTAAGCAGAGATAATGGCTCTAGGAGAGATAACACCAGTGACCGGTGTAGCCGTATCATAAAGAAGTATGGTAGCTAGCAGCAAGCTACAGTTTCGCTGAATAAATCAACGAGCGAGCGCAGATTAAAGAGAGATTTTCGGGGAAAATGAAGACTGGAGAGTAAAGGATTGGCTTCTTCCATGCTACAGATAAGCACAGGGGTGCATGAAGTCAACGACTGCTCACTGCTGCCGAGAAGGGTTGACGCGAGTAAGACAAATGTCGGAGAACGGTGCGCTAGGAGACAGATGATTAGCCAGCAATAGCGTTCGGATTAAGCGTTCAGTTAATAGTGGATCCTACAGTGGCATAGAATAGGTCAACCTCCAGCTGAGCTGTGATGCAAATTATTCAGGATAATGAACATTCTAAGGAAGGAGCGACTCCTAGCGAGCTTCGGTTTTCCGCAAATTGAATAGAGCCTGTTTGGTCTAGCTGCTGCTAATCAGCGATAGTTGCTCAAGACAAGTAGTTATCAGTGGCTTGTGCATCCATATTACTAAGACGTATGACCACTACTGGATACCTGCAGTTTCAGTGAATAAAGCGAGAAGCGAGCGAAGGTTGGAGAGACAGACGTTCAAGGAAAATGAAGTCTGAAGAGTACATGAGTCAATCCTTCCAAGTTACATGAAGACAACAATGACTACCTGCTGCGAAGAAGAGTTAAGGCAACCAAGGCGATCGACAGACAACGGCGCACTAGCAGAGAGATGGGTGGCCAGCAATAGAGTTCGGATTAGGCGGTAAGTTACTAATGGATCATACGGAGGCACAGAATAGGTCAACACACCAGCTGAGCTGTGGTGCAAACATCCAAGTGAATAAAATTTGTTGAGCAGTAGTGACTCCTTGCAAACTCTGGGTATCCGCAGATTTGAATGAAGCCTTTGGAGACTAGCTGCTGCTGAATAGAGAAAATGGCGCTAGACTAAATTGCATCAGTGGGCCGGTAGAGCTATTCCTTTAAGACTTGGCGCTAGTGGGTACCTACTGTGTCACAGTATAACTCACCAAACCTGCTAAGATATGATACATACAGTCCAGGAGAATAAAGTTTGGAAATAAGTGGTGGCTCCAAGCAGCCTTTGGTTATGAGCACAGTTGCATACGGCCTGCGACGGCTAGCTTCTGCAACTGCTTAGCTTACCGCTGCATCGCACTGGGATGAGTGCTAAGGCACGTTGAGTAGGAGCAAGCTGGTAATGTGTCTACAGCCGTACACAGAAAGCGCATGGAGTATTCATGAAAAACATTGTAAAGGAGAACGCATGTTAATGACGCAAGTGAGCTGCCTTGCGCAATGGGAGTCAGAAGACTTGGATCGGTTGAAGATAACAAGTAAGCCGGTCGGAGTAATAGGAACCCGTAGGTGGGACTAGATATCCAATAATGTGGTTTCGACAAACGTTGTGGCTGTCTTGTGGGGTTATGCTTTAGTAGCGACCAGGTCCAGGCTCTCACAGCTCATCCTCAGTAAGGCATATTTCTAGGAATTCAGATATTGAAGTAGTCTTAAAAAAATTTGGTAAAGAGTTTCGAAACCTTGGGGTGGTCTTGGCTGACCGGATAGTCATCGGCAGCCGATTCCATGCGATGTCTTATTTATGAAGAAGTTGGAACGGATGCTGGATCGAGCTCTAGACAAGGTTATGGAAAACGGTCTTGCTCGAATGGGGTAAGGATCATTGTCTACTTGTAGAACAAACCAATTAATATTGACCTCTGAGTTTTGTATCATCTGAAACAAAAACACAATTTTGATATTGAGCCTGCGTAACCAAAGTGGTTCCAGTTTAACCTGTTTGCATCTGTCTCGACAACTAAGCGTGGACGAACCAAGTAGACGTTTGGTAAACTTTCGTTGCACCCTCTCAATTTCTATACGGTCACTCTTGCGCGAACTGGCGAACACAATTGAACAGTACTCCAAAATTGGTCGGGCGCAGGACTTGTAGAGTGCTAGCGATGATTCCACAAGTAACATCGATTTGTACATCAGACCGATAGTTGATGTAGGTTTGCCGAGCTATAGCTCACCTGCTTGGCAAAGGTAATTGGACTGCAGTAATGTACGCCAAGTTCCCTGACTGTAGCGCACACTACAATTGGGGAGCCATGTAGTTTCAGTGCGTTATGAGGCACACTGCAGCGGTGTGATCTAACGTTGATTTTGCAAGTGAGAAATCCATTATCCTCAGGCTGCACCAAAGTTTAAGCGCTTTAAGGCATCTCTGTACATTGGAGATTCTGTTATGCAGGTGGGATGAGGCGAATGTAAAGACTACTTTGATGTCATCTGCGGACAGAAACGATTTACCGTATGAAAAGGAGTCAAATACATATTTGGTATAGAGGAGGCACAGCAATGGTCCTAAGGCATTGCCCTGAAATACTCCATTGGTTATTGGTCATGGTTCGGATCCTTGTAGCCTAGTCAAACCGACTGTGTGCAATTAGCAAGATACGAGGTGAACCAAAGCAATAGTTTATTGGAGATATCAAGGGAGCTGTTTGTTCAGAAGACCAGGGTATGGGACTCAGTCAAAGGCTCACCTCATGTCCAGAAAGCTTATAATTAGCGCAGTTCCAGTGACAATGTTACGTGTCACCAAGTCCAAGAAATCAAACTGGCAGGTATGACATGACTTAGCCGCCAAGAACCCAGGTTGTGACCTGTTAATAAGGTTTCGCGGTAGCAGGAAGTCAAGCATTCTTTCCTTAACCAGCCTATCCGTCACCCTTGATGCAAATGGCGTATGACTGCTAGGGCGGTATTTGTCAATGTCTAACCGGCAGCCACTTTTGTGACTTGGTAGAACGATCGCATGCTTCCAGGCTGTTGGGAAAGTGCGGTTACTCGTGTATAACGTGAATATGTTAAGGAGTAAAAGTGGAAGAGCAGAACCACCTTGTTTCAGAAGAGCAGAGGGTAGGCCATCGGGACCAGGGTGGTAAGTCAACTTGACTGAATTTACGGTCCTAGTAATCGAGCGTATGGCATAGACGACAGTGGATAGCTTGTCGTTAGTTAGCCGAGGTATTACTCTGGGATGTGTCGCATGGATGTCAATAAATGAGTTCCATAAGTGCCTGTTAACGAATTCACACAGGAAATCTGGGTCAGCAACTGCTATGCCGCCCGACATCATTAACGATGTCATGAGTTTTGACGTTCTTCTGCTTCTGTTTTGCATCAGATTGACAAGAGCTTTTGGCCGATTTTGGCAGATAGAGCTCTGCGGGCTTTAACTAGCATAACATCTGACAGCTTATTCCTCCATTCTGTCTGGAACTTATTAATACGTGTGATGAGTGAGAGGTCATGCGTCTTTTGATATTTGGCTGGCAGTTTCTGGAGTTTTACATCCGCTGCATGCGTGGGAGCTTCACCCAGTGATGGTTTCTTACATGGTCTGGATGGTTTGGGCGCAAGTACATCTAGGATTATTTCTAGATTGCGGTAGAGCTGGTATATCGCAGCTCCGATATCAGTGGTTAGGAAGAAGCAGTCCTAATCCATCGACCTTAGAAGTGTTGAAAAGCTGTTCCAGTCTACGTGCTGCATTGGTCTGTACATGGGAGCTCGTTTGGTCGTAGTGAGCTTTAGGTTTGTTAGACTGAACGACAGTTGTACCACTTTTTGGTCGCTACCTGGGATTCTATCCTGTACACTAGCATACGCGTGAGTGAGGTCACGTGTAACGTAGAAGTCAAGCATATTGGACAGTCTAGTAGGTACCCTTACGTGTTGAACCCATTCATTTGCTATGACCGTGTTCAGGGATTACGAGTATTGGGCAGGTGCTGTCTGGTTGTGCCATTGGATGTTTGGCATGTTGAAATCTCCGCCTACTGTCATATGTCTGAAGGGGAGTTCAGACACATGGGTAAAGAGTTCAAAAGTTTGTCTACTGGTGTCTTAGTTGAATGTGGGGGTTATGGGCGCAGCCAATAAGCAGATTGAGGATAAGTGGGCCATCGTGTGACTGCATCCAGATGAAATCTTCAGGATTTCTAATGTTAAATAAATAAATAAGTATTTATTCTGGACTATGCGAGGCACGCCCATGGAGGCATGATCAGGTATGTGCATCTGTACAGACATATTATGGTAACTGCAACAGTGAAAGTGGCAACTTGGTCATATAAATATATAGTCTGTTCTCAAATTCCTTGAGACACACCAAACAAGGCGTGATCGAGGTTTAAAGGCAGTTGTGTATCACGACGATACTTCGGGTTCAATCGTGTGTAGTTGAAACGGTCAAGGCACTATAAGTGCAATGTAACAGTGGTTGTAGACGGAACGTAACATATTCTTTCATGTGTCGGGAAGAGTTGAGAAGTGAGTTTAGTCGACTTGCCAGTATGTACTTGTGGGCAGTGACTTTATTCAGTGGCGAGCCACATCCGCCAAGTCGCAGTATTGATAATCAGACATTGGTGGCTTTTTATAGGGAGAACGCTTGTCAGGCGAAAACCCACCATGTCCTGCAACACTGCCGTAAAGCATTTTGAACATTAATGTATGACTGGCAAAGTCGTTTGACGACTGACTTCGCATTCGGTAATTCGCAGACAAATGGCTCCTAATTTGCTCTGTTAGTTGGACAGGTAGTTTTATCGGGTCCGCAATGATTGATGAGGTCGGTTGAGGAGGGGAACGTCGCGAATAGTCGTCTTGTTGTGTGTTCAGGTGAGCAAAGATCAAATTTTCTGCTGTCTGGATTTTTCAGATGTATAATGTATAGAAGTATGAAGATGTGTCCAGTTCTCCATACTGGACAAGGATTTTAGTGATTGTAGTTGGGTCCTTTTGGTGTCCAACCATGCTCCATGTAAGTCCCTGTCGGTGGTTAAGTCCGCCTTGGGCGAAAATTGTTCCTCAGTCCAATCCCAGGTCTCCAAGAAGTTCCGGAACTCGGAGAAAAGGGAAGTGAGGAACAACCGAGAGAAGACCGCAAAAATAGGCGTGGAGTTAAACATTGTTAAAGCCTTATGTTACAACATTTGGTCTGGAGACAAAAGCATGTACATTGTGCAACAATACTTATGCTGAAAGTGCCTTTTGAATATCCTATATAATCAGCCGTATAGGTGGACTGCTAACGCCTTCGTAGAGACAAGAGCGTTATACCAGTAAGTAATCTACGTAGTATTGGTTTGGTATGAGCCAAAAGTTGCGTGGGGAATAGCAAAGAGAGTTAGTATTGGTAGTGATTGCAAGGTGTATGGACAGTAAATAGCGTAATACGATAGGGAGCGCAGAATAAATGAAAATAAATAGGTTGCGGCAAGAGAGATCTAAAGGTCAGTTGGCAGTAGGACAGCGGAAAGATTGAATGCAGATATTCTAAAGGAATAAAGGTTATTGGGATATGGAGTGGCTCCTAACGAGCACTGTGTAATCGCGTGTGTGGAGCTTGCTACTCCTAAACAGAGGTGCCGAACTTAAGACGACCGACGGATGGTGGCGCTAGGAAAGACTATCAGTGGCCAGAGGTAGCCATTCGAATCAGAAGCTTGGTCACTAGTGTATGCCTATAGGGTCACTGAATGCATCAACAAGCCAGCGGAGGTAAGTGATATAGACATTCCAGAAGAATGTTTGCTGGAGAGACAACGAAGGTATCCTAACAAGCAGAGATGATTGTAACCTAAGGCCACTAGTTGCTACTAAATAGAGGTGCTGAGGTTAAGAGGATCGAAGGATAATGGCGCTATGAAGAGCAGTCGGTGGCCAAATGTAACCATTACATTGAGCAATTTAGTCATTAGTGGATTCCTACGGTGTCACAGAATACATCAGCAAGCCATCGAAGTTAAGTAATGCAGACATTCTAAAAGATTACAGGATGCAGATTCCAGGAATGTCTCCTTGTATGCCCGGATATGCTCAGAGGTGTATGGAGCCTACTAAGAATCACTGTGGGAAACACGACGCAGATAAGAGGAACGAAGGGTAGCGGTGCTAAGAGAGAACCAGTGGACAGCAACTGAAATCGCATTAAGCGTTTTGGTTATTAGTGGACAGTTACGATGTCAGAAGAATCTACAAACCAGAGTGGGTAAGTGATGCAAACAATTCAAGAGAGTAGGTATTGGAGAGATACTGAGAGGCTCCTAGAGCAAAGGGGTTTGCTGTCTTCATTGACTCACTGCAGCTGTAAGGGGTGACGTAGGAAATACGAGGAACTGAGAATGATATCAAGGGAGAGAGATAGTACCAACGGCTAGCAGTAACATTGGGGTGAAGCGTTCTAATGCTAGTGGATACCTAAGGTGTCCCAGAATAAGTCACCAGACAGCAAATGTATGTGACGCACACAGTCCCAGAGAAAAGTAAAAGAGCGGCCCTTAACATGCTCCGGATATTGCAGAGTCGGTTGGAGCCTACGAACAATGGCTCCTGCAAAACAGAGGTGCCGGAGGTAATACGAAGAATTGATAATGGTATTAAGGGAGAGAGAGAGTATCGACGGCTGGCAGTGGCATTGTGATGAAGCCTACTAGTGGCTAGTGGCAAACAAAGCGTTCCAGAATTAGTCAACAGGCAGTAAATGTATTAGACGCAGGCAGTCCCAATGGATGAAGGTTGGAGATAGAGAGTGTGGCTCTGAGCAAGCTCCGGAGATGCTTAGAGCCCACGACCCCTAGTTGTTACTGAATAGAGATATCAAAGGATATCAAAGGCAGAAGCATCCAACTTTTCATGGACATAAATGAGGCACCCTCCGCCCCGCTTATTAGCACGGCCATTGCTAAAGATTCTGTAGCTAGGAATGAGTAGGGGCGAATCAGACGTTAGAGGTGAATTCCACGTTTCCGTAATAAGAACCACCTATGGCGAGGATAGAAGTATGAGGTGGCTATATGTACATTTTATGTCTGAGAGATCGCGCATTGATGAAGAGAGCATGATAAATTGTTCGGAGGCACCGATCGTTGGATTTAATGAGCCGGCGACTACATGAGGTGTTGGAGGGGTTGGTAGCGATTACTCAAGGTCATCTGTGGGATGTTTAAGAGCATGTAAAGGTGGTAGAAAGTAGCCTCGTCCAACAGTCTCGTGAGTTGTGGTGCGTCGTAGCCCGCCATATTCCATTAAGAAGGGGCGGGGATGCGTACTGACGTGTTGGGCAGTTCAGTAATCATTGGGCTTGTAAGGCGCGGGCGATTAATCTTCGCAGGCAAGGGTGGGATGGTGTGTTTCATTACTTCGCGGAGTGTTCTATAAGAAGCAGGTTTGTAGCGGGGTACCTGCAGTTGTTTATAGTTACTGTCATCTTGGTAGCACCGCGGAAGTGGCGGCATTAAGAAGTAGGGTGTAGATTCATCGGCGGACGGTGTTATGTTGGACATCCTCCGGTTTAGAGACTGGTTTGGCTGGGGGCGGTGAAGTGGGGCAGTTGTGTTGCCCGTGTTAGCGCCACCGGGTGCGGGGCGGGAGTCACGCATGTTCTGGCTGTGGCTGTGGATATTGGCTTTTATATAGCGAGCAGTTGAAGTTGGAAGCAAGTATGGCTTTCTGGGGACGGCACGTTTTTGTTCGTAGTCGTGGTTTCCCGCAGTGGTACACACTTGTTACATATTGCCCTATAGGGTGCCATCTGTCTATTCTGAGATGCGCACTTGTTAGGTAGCACGGAGGGTGGGGGTTGCTTGTTTTCGTTGGGACTTTCACTGGGTTGATGTCTCGACAGGTAGGAATTGCACGAGTCATTCCTCTTGATGTGCCTTCGTTTTGGGCGGTTGCATGATAGTTTCTTAGTAGTCCCTGTGGTGCTTGACATAGGTTCGTTGGATGTGCTGCCAATAACTTCTTCTGTCAGAGGTTCAGTATCAGTGTCACATATGTCGGAATCGTTCGATTCATCTACATCAGCCTCATCTTGACCGAAAGTAGCTTCATAGTGCACTACCGAGAGGGCCAGTGTTTTAACTGTGGTGAACGAAGTTAGCCCAGTGTCGTAAGCCTTTGCCACATTTGTGTCCACAAGCTGTTGCAATCGAGCAAGGTCTACTGGGAGTGAGGTAGCAAGTCCGGTCGCGGAGGCGGAAGTTTATTGGTTGTTGCAACCGCTCTTTGCAGAGGTGTTTTGTCCGACTTGCTCACGGAGGACCCCAAATTGGCTGACTCTCGCATAACGAATCGTTTTGTTATTTAACTCTTGGCCAGTACTTGGTCCCTAAAAGTGATAAGTATAGTGCACGATTTACATTTGGATGTTTTTCGTAGACGTTTAATTTCGAAGGAGTCCGGGGTCATGGTACAGAGGTTGGTGAGCGAGTGCTTCACCTTCGCTAACTTGGTTTTGTCGGAGACATTGAATATCATTACGTTATTTGTACGACGAACTCGTTCGGAGACTTCATTGGCAATGTGTGTATGTAGCTCCCCTGCTAGTTTGAGGTCATTCACGTCACTTGTGTGTGTGCTTCCCGAGAGCTGAGCTAGCGGTATCATTTTTGCTAGGTTATTGTTCAGTTGAGAGATGTTACTTTTGAGTGCGTTCAATTCGATCTCAAGCAAGTAGATTTTATCGTGTGCCTCTTTCAGTGGATCTGATAGGAATACCATGCAGTCAGGAGCTGGGGCTGCATCAGTATTATCAGGTTGTTGCTTAGTTGGTTAGGCCAATTTGTTAATAGGTCTGTGCACAGACTGCCTTGCTCGCATTATCTTACTTGGATCTGAGGAGAGGGTGTTTGGTCAAGTTCTGTTCTCAGTGCTTACTCAAACATTGTTGCCCACGTTAAATCTTCCTAGAAACAAGATAGTATGACAAGACAGATAGTCTATCTATTCTACTGAACAGTAGCAAAACGACAGAATAATCGACAAAAAGGCAATAACGAACCGGTTCGAACTTTGCGTGGTCAAGGTAAAGTTTAATATGTTTTATCTCTTACATAAGTATCTCTTAGTGGCCATTTTCTATATCAGTGAGGCTATGTCACCAGCCTTAGTTAGCTAGAGGTGGCTGTCGCTAATAATAAAGAGATGTGTATCCGGAACGTTAGCAACATGTGGTGCGTGAAAACATTTGCTTCTCCATTAGTGAGACATTAAAAACGCTGCTTTTATGGGTTGTGCTTGCTCGACCGTGGCTGATTTCCATTTCATATCTACAGGCCACTGGCTCTAACCCAAAAAATGTGATCCCTTCCTATGGTTTACCACAATGACACCTACAACACACAATGCAGTGCAGCAGCCATGCAGATTCTAATCCCCTATTCACTTCCTTCCAAGGCTAATTAGCTTGGCCGTAAATGGTCGCTAGAACTTCTACCAGCATGGTCCTAAGCTGGGGACTGGCTGCTCAGCCTCCTACTTTCTTCCTCGAACTCCACTTTACTTACTCGTCTCCACCGCATCTGGCCATAACCTTATATTGGTGCTCCGCTTGCTACTGGCTCCCCAAAAGTTCCACACAGGGCACTAGCCGTGCAGCTACAGACCTCCACTCTACCTTTACTCATATTCACGGCCCAGCTCGCTACTGGCCTTCCATCACTTAATTTGCGCGCCCTACCAACAACTCGCAACGACGTTAGTGTAAATAATGTCGCGCGACGCAGCCCAATAGCAGCAAACAGCTGCAACCGGGCCACAAACCCACCTCGAATCTCCATGCTTTCCAATCCTTTATTCTCACGTATGACAAGTCTATACGACACCTAAGGACAAATCTACAGTATTCATAGTGTTTCAGGTCACAAAGTTTTGCTGCACTCCATTCGTTTCTTCGCATGCACTTTAATTTCATTGCTCCATGACCTGCTGCTGTCCGTTGCGTCTCTTCTCAAGGTACTCGCAGCTACTTCCACTGGACTGGAACAATGCTTCAAAGTCTGAATGGTCCATAATTAGAAACTCGGATAATAACCATTGCAAAGAACACATCGCTTGAGTGACCAGCACTGGAACCCAATGCGACCATCGAACGCACCATAAACTTCGGGATAGAAGACGGCTAACAGCTGACTGTGAGTAACGGCACACGAGGTTTCAGGTCATAACATTTACTTGGAGCTAAGTTCAGTAGCGCCTAACGTGATTAGCAACAATTTTTACATGCGCATTAAACATCTTTTTCAATTGTAAGGTCGAGCAGTTATCTCAACCTCTTATGAGATTTTACACTTGCCGATGGCCAGGGCAAAGTTGAACACATTTGCTCGTTACAGTGTTGATTGTACTTATTTGGTCATGCCATGTTCGCGTGTCTCGCTCAAAACCGGGAATATATAATTTATTTATTTGTTTATATCGGAATTGTGGTATACTTGTGCCACATGCTTGCTACACGTTACTGTGCCGCGGTTTGTTTGATTTTGAGCTACTTTTCTTCAAGTTATGTTCCGAAGAGGGTGCCAGCGGTGTCCAACTAGTTCGTAACGTTAACTAGTACTGTACAGTTGCATCAGCTATTACCTTTTTGTTTCTCTAGTGAGAGTACTTTTAGCACATTATGCAAAGTGTGCTAAAACACAGCAAGTGTAGGAAGGTAGGTAAAAATAGTTGGAGCTGGTTATTAACCCACCATTACGCATAAGGCACGGTAGGTTTTGGAGCCAGCTAAAAACTTAACTTACGCAAGGACGGCCCGTTTAAGACGTAGTGGTGGTCAAACTTTTATGGATGTCCAGCCATCCAGTGTGACAGGGGCCTCTCTATCGCTGGTTAACTTTTGTGCCAGTCTAATGGAAGCTGGAAATGCGGATGTTTTACTAGAAAAAGCGATTTCATAATTGTATCTGGATTTCATGAAGCCTGTCTACTAGTGTTGCCAATAGCGATAGGCACGCGCTTAACTCAACTAAAGCTAACTTCTGGGCCTAGAGAATATCAGTGGAGAATAAAATGCTTGGTTCTTGGGTCTGTGCCACTTAAAGTGTGCACACTATCGACCACATTGGATATATATATATAATTATGCAGTATGCATACAGATTGTAGGTGGAGACTACAGTGTAACGTAGCGAGTAATTTGGCTGAATGCAAACGCATCAATTAAGGTCACCTATCAACTTACATTTACAAAGGTACATAGAAGTACATCTCAAGCTGGCATTTAGACGGTTCTGAACAATTATAATGCTGCTTTAGGCGCATTAAGTGTAGCAACAGGAACATGTACTTTTAACATCTTATACAAGGCGTAGGTCTGGTAGAATGCATTTACTAAGCATGCCTCATAAGTCATTAGCCTAATACCTTTCTCCGACTCAATGGCCTAGGAATATGGAAAGTGAGCAAAGGTAAAGCTGAATGCTAAGGAATGAAGGTGTAGATTAGATGTAAGGACTAATGTTTGCCTGCTTGGGTAGCTTCGTTGTTGCCCTGCGATATCTTACGTGAAGAATATCTACGGATTTGCCAACCTGCTATTTGGTAAGCTCGGTTGTATTGTTCGTTGAACTCTTTAGACATTAACAAAGTGGTCATTGAAACAGAGAAGCAGGAAGGGCGTAGGTGCCGTTTGGTTCATGCTGCCTCTGGACCAACTTGTCAGGGCGGGAACAGGAGCAATTCAGGAACTAATCAGAAATAGCTAAATACGTTTGGCATTCACAATTCTAGTCCTAGCACCTGTAAGATGTGTGCGACTGATTCAACTGAGACCTCCTGTGTGTTGTGATTGCGGTCATAGATAAGAGAAAACAATGGCGGTCGTTAATGGAGACAATTCTTTGGGGTTACGCTACTGCTTAGCACTCACGGGCTGCTTTTGTGGTTGCATCTACTCTTCCCATGGTGCAGTTTCAAGGCGAAATTGTCCATAAAAGAACCCAAACCGGCCAAGAACAGATCGTTTAAGACTAAAGTCCTCTTGTACTCAAACTTCCATTCTTAAAACTCATAACGTGTGGGCGCCGGATACCACCAAAATCTCCTAGGTGTTAAGACCGTAACGACAGAATGTAGATGAGTTGTGAGCTAAAATTGGTGGGTCATGCAATACATCCTTAGCGCTCTCAAGCTACATCCGGGTTAGTTTCGAAACAGCGGTCTTTGGTAACGCAGATATTGTAGATGCCTTGTATATTGTCAACACAGAAAGCTTTGTGTCGCCCTCCTGAAGGTTTGCAAGTTTTAGCTTTCCCTTGGTCTGCAGGGCAGCCTGTTCCATATGTTTACGTACACAACGAAGAAGCAACGAGATCGTAGACTCTCATTCACCCATAAGGGTAACGGAATAGTTCTTGATTCTGATGCTAGGTTTAGAAGCGCTCCTTAGTTTAAGCCAGGTGACATTACTGTGTAGCATTTTATGAATGAGCTTATGTAGGAAGCACACGTTAAGGATAAGACGTCTTTACCAAAAGGGCTAAATGTTATGGTGTTCGTACCATCATCGACAACTTAGCGCTTGCTGTAATGGAGTCAACAGCATCGTAAAGTGCTGCTGAGCTTTTTCCTGCAGAACACGGTCCGAGTGTCGTAGGTTGCTACAGCTAAAGAGCAAGGTTCCAGTTGTGAAGGGACGTGGCTCCGACAAAGTTTTAACGCTGAAGCTGCAGTCTTTATGTAACGGCAGATGTATAAAGAAAATCCCTTTAATTATGTCACTTGATGATGAACTTGTCCAGCGAAGTGAAAACACACAAAGTAGGGCAAGCAGAGGTCTATCGCCATTGCATTCTGTTTGATAGTGTTGCCGTTAAAAATAAGCGAACCAGCAGGTTTAAAAATTTGTGGGTCATGCCCTAGGAGTTTGCGCGGAAAACGCCAGTTGCCGGTGATCGCACTAATTGTCAAGCGCAATAACAGCAAACGTTTCTATTAAATGCGGAGAGTTCAATGCTTGTGTGATAGACTGATAAAAATTTCCGTCGTCAGAAAGATAAAGGAGCGACCGTGCTGCAAACTCCTGCAAAAGGTCATTGATATAAATCAAAAATAGGGTAGGACCAAGCACGCTCCCCTGCAACACACCAACAGGAATGGTGCTTGAAGGGATATAGTTCGCTCAATCTTAACAGACTGCGTACCACCTATTAGATATGAACCCAGCCAATCTAATAGCAGAAGGTTTACTCCGTAAGCGTTTATCTTTTGCATCAGGCGCATGTGTGGTACCCTGTGAAACGCCTTTTGCATATCAAGGCAAAGAATGACAACTGAAAGATTAGAGTCAATGGCCTCTGTGACTAGATTAAGGAAGTCCAGCTGACGGGTTGCACAAGAGCGAGCACTTAGAAATCCGTGCTGAGATTCATTTATGGGTTCGCCTGCATATAGGTGCGTCATGAGGGCTTTCTATCAACTTCTCCATCACGCGCAGGATAATAGAAGTGTGGTTACTAGGGCGATAGTTGCCAACTTCCTGTAGGCTTCCGCTCTTATGCCTTAGCCTAAGGATGGAATGTTTCCAAGCGGTCGGGCATTGACCTATCAACATTAATAACGTAAAGAGATTCAAAAGAAGAATGGGGATATCTTCACCACCATGCTTAGGTAGACTGGGCGGCATTCCGTCTGGACTAGGATTCCAGGATGACTTGGTAGTTGAAATCGCAGAACGGACACTATTTATGTCAAACTGTACAGAGGACAGGGACTGACTACCGGGTACTTGCAAGGCCTGAAAGGTTGAACGTATTTCCAAACACTACGATGATTTAAAATGTGAACTGCAGACTTCACATAAAATGCTTGCGTCACTAAAATTGTCGTTGAGACTAAGATTTAGGGTAGAGATCTGTCGTCCACAGTTAGGGGTCCGAGCGCGTAGCAGCCAGCTAAGATGCTTAGCTTTGTTCGCACTATTTAGTGCGGCTAATGCTTGATTGGTTTGCTGCTGCTTAGATCTGGCAGGAAACTGAGGTGCAAGCTCATTCGCTCTCATGATGTGAGCAAAATTGAAGATTTTGTTATTGGATCTTCATAGCTGACGCATTCTGTTATGCATTCTGGTTTAGGTCACAATTTTAGATGAGTGCCTTATTAAATGTGGCACGGGAGCTAGAGAGTCGAGACAGTGAAATATTTTCCAAGAAAACAGCACAGCCGAGCGGTCTACAGAAACAGACATAAATAATTCGTCCCCGTTACTTGATCGGACGAGTGCAACAAAGGTTATCCATTTAGTAAGTTGCATCGGGCGGTATGCTACGACGGGGTCTGTTTCTCTTGCGTAGGCAGTACGTTGCTTTAAGTAACCCGAGCAATGCACTAATCTGTGAGCACTACCCGGAAACGCCCGGCAGACTGTTACTGGTGTTGATGGATGCCTAGAGTAAATTATAAGTCAAGAATATATTTTTTGCTGGTTGGAACAGATACATGTTGCGTCCAGCTGCCTAAATTGATACATGCTAATAGGCCATCATACTTCGTTGTTGCATCAGGTGAGCACCAGTGTAACCCAGGCAGGTTGAAATCTCCTGCAACCAGTTTGTATTCGCAGGAAAAGTTTGATGCTTACGCAAAAGCAACCATGCGTGCGTTGTCACCCTTAACTGAGGTATCAGATGGGCTATAAACACACCAAAATGCTACCGTCGATCCCAGGATATCAGCCGTTGTCCACACTGAATCCTTCGCCTCAGCCTCGTTCATGATGTCCGACATTTTGCTGGGTACATATTTTTAACATAAATGGCGCACCTGCCCCCTCGTTTTTGCACGCGAGATTGCATAAACAGGTGATAGTCAGGAAGTGAGTAGTCCTCCTTTGAAGCATATGGGGAACCATGTTTAAGTGACAAATATTGCGTCAGTGTCGGTGAGGACAGACAGTGGACGCATGATATGCATTTTCTTGTTTAGGAACCTAGGATTTATAAGTAGAAGTAAGAAAGAACACTTGGGATCTACTAGCTTTACGGATGACGAGATGAAGCCGTTGATATTTACTTCGTTAGCTGCAGTAGTTGTGGGAAGTAAGCGAGAAGACATTGCATTTGGTAGTTTGGCGACCAGGAGTTTGGTGCCGGGATGAAACTGTCGCGGCTCATCCCCACCAGGTATAAAAAATGCGCAGGTTGCGGAGTAGGAAGCGTTGGACTATTTGGCCTTTGTATCTGGACCGGCGGCGTAAGTCTGAGGGTTGTAGCAGGTGCACAACAACGGCTGCGTACAAAGTTGAGCGGAGTTGTGTAGATTACCAAATGTAGTGCTCGCCGTAGGTGAATTGGTAGCGATGATGGTATTCGGTGTTGTCTCACAAGGGCCTGGTGTATGATTCGGTGGAGTCCGTCTTGGTGGGAGGAAATACAGTTGCCTTAGCTTGGTAGCATTGCGGAGTTCTTCACAATGCAATGTTATGGTGCGCAAGACTGTACTATCGTCTTTTCCCAGTTTGCTTGGGACTGGGAATTTACTGATACTTTTGGCCATCCCCTCACCTTGTTCCGAACTTTCTGCGATACCTTAAACTTTAACGATTGTGCTCTTAAGCTCGCCCGTTGATATGCCATCCGAAACATTAAATGCAAGTACGCTGAACTCCACATTGCCCCAACCAGGCTGCGGCGGTTGCCCGTCTACGGATCTTGATATATTTTAGGCATGTGTAGGTGACCTAACCACCGTGGGTGAGTGACTATGTGTATTACCTCTGTAACTCCGTTTGGCATTGGGATCCTTCGTAGTTTTAGACACAATGCTGTCAAAGCGATTGGACGTCGCTCCTTGTTTCTTGCTGGATGCGCTGGGCTCTCGTTGACTAAAGCCTGTTTTGATGTCAGTATTTGTCGCAGCCCAACTTGTTTTTTTCAGCGGCCCGAACGTAAGCTGGCTCAGCATTGTTGCGTTGCGAAGTCGTTCACGGTTAGCTATGACAGTACGCAATACCGTCTCATCCTTTGCGTTCGGTTTGATGGGAGCCGTAAATTGGGTTACACGCTTAGTCAGTCTTTGAACCTGTAGTGCATTCTCTGCAATACCATTAACCGCAATTACTGCACGCCTAAAGGCGTCCACCGATACATCGTCTGGAACATTGAACACTAGTGCGCTGCACAATCCATTCCCGCGTGCAGCATTATATGGTGCTAGGGTCTCCGCTTTTCCTATTTTCAAAGTTGGTGTCGTTGAACCCAGCGGCTCAGGTGAACCGGCTGTGTGGTCCATATACGGGTCATTGGCTCGAGGCGGCTCTGTTCTATGATTGTGGGTTATGCTGGGCTCGCTTCGGTCGTCTAGAATTTTCCTAACAAAACCGATCTGACTGAGCTGTTTAAAGGTTGCCTTAGAGTTTCGTCAAACACTGATCCTTCGGGTTTAGATGATCGAGTTGTATCAGTAGCTCAGCAATTAGCATTAGCTGAGGGTTTACCTACATTGTTCTCGGGGTGCCTGATTTTATCTATGTATGATGTGGCTTTATGGATAGTACTGGTCCCAGTGTTTGCAGGTTCTTCCAAGGACTCAAGCGATCCAATATCCATATCAGATGAAATGTCAAGCTCCACAGTACTTAAGTAACTTAAGTGCACAGGACTTGGACAGGTGTCACAATTCGCCTGAACACATCCGCTCTGTGCGGAACTCACTCTTAGACTATAGTAACGTCGTTGCAAGGCTGTTCTTGCTGGTACTAACTTTAGGTCAAAGAACGTCGTGCGGGTACAAAAATCCCTATGATAGGGGTGAAGCTTTAGAGCCGAGCTATCCTCATCGAACTTGCCTAATGGGGAGCATTGGTTTTTCAAAACGATTTTAGCCTTGTACAGCTCAGAAGCTTGTGTTGCAAGCTGCACACTTTCATTAGTATTTTACGAATAGTGTGCAGTTTCGGGGGTCTGGAACATTATAAACCCCAGTTCATTAAGACATTTTAACCGGTCAATCACTTCGGTGCAAATGGCGTTAATGAACTTTCCAACCCACTTTGCTTGCCTAGCCTCCATACAGTCCTTGGGGTGGGTCATAGTTGCTCTGGCTGCCAGTCCATCAGTAAAAGGTTCAATCGTGTTGAGGACCACGTTGAGCTTCACCACGTCCTATTGAGGATCGGCAATTTGGGAACTCGAGGACTTGACGTTCGTTAAGTTAACGGTGCATGGCATACTTGTGCTAGATAACTTCCTGCTGATAGTATTAGATTTGACCGGAGTACGCCCCACTGGTCTCAAACCCTTGATAGACTCGTTAGGACGACGTCCACCGAACATGTCCATAGGAAGAGATGCAGGAAAAGAAAAGATAGCGACGGAAAACTGTACGTTAAACGTAAGAGAATAAGTGAAAAGCGCGATAAAATAAAAGCTAGAGACAACAAATGTCTTTAAAAGCCTGAACAAATTGAGAGGGAAATAAAACGGATCTCGTACCCAATAGAGCACCACGATCAAGAAATTGGGACGAATGATTTATGTCTGTTTCTGTAGATCGCTCGGCTGTGCTGTTTTCTTGGAAAATATTTCACTGTCTCGACTCTCTAGCTCCCGTGCCACATTTAATAAGGCACTCATCTAAAATTGTGACCTAAACCAGAATGCATAACAGAATGCGTCAGCTTTGAAGATCCAATAACAAAATCTTCAATTTTGCTCACATCATGAGAGCGAATGAGCTTGCACCTCAGTTTCCTGCCAGATCTAAGCAGCAGCAAACCAATCAAGCATTAGCCGCACTAAATAGTACGAACAAAGCTAAGCATCTTAGCTGGCTGCTACGCGCTCGGACCCCTAACTGTGGCGACAGATCTCTACCCTAAATCTTAGTCTCAACGACAATTTAGTGACGCAAGCATTTTATGTGAAGTCTGCAGTTCACATTTTAAATCATCGTAGTGTTTGGAAATACGTTCAACCTTTCAGGCCTTGCAAGTACCCGGTAGCCAGTCCCTGTCCTCTGTACAGTTTGACATAAATAGTGTCCGTTCTGCGATTTCAACTACCAAGTCATCCTGGAATCCTAGTCCAGACGGAATGCCGCCCAGTCTACCTAAGCATGGTGGTGAAGATATCCCCTTTCTTCTTTTGAATCTCTTTACGTTATTAATGTTGATAGGTCAATGCCCGACCGCTTGGAAACATTCCATCCTTAGGCTAAGACATAAGAGCGGAAGCCTACAGGAAGTTGGCAACTATTGCAATAGTAACCACACTTCTATTATCCTGCGCGTGATGGAGAAGTTGATAGAAAGCCCTCATGACGCACCTATATGCAGGCGAACCCATAAATGAATCTCAGCACGGATTTCTAAGTGCTCGCTCTTGTGCAACCCGTCAGCTGGACTTCCTTAATCTAGTCACAGAGGCCATTGACTCTAATCTTTCAGTTGTCATTCTTTGCCTTGATATGCAAAAGGCGTTTCACAGGGTACCACACATGCGCCTGATGCAAAAGATAAACGCTTACGGAGTAAACCTTCTGCTATTAGATTGGCTGGGTTCATATCTAATAGGTGGTACGCAGTCTGTTAAGATTGAGCGAACTATATCCCTTCAAGCACCATTCCTGTTGGTGTGTTGCAGGGGAGCGTGCTTGGTCCTACCCTATTTTTGATTTATATCAATGACCTTTTGCAGGAGTTTGCAGCACGGTCGCTCCTTTATCTTTGCTGACGACGTCACGGTTGTCCACAACGTCCCCTGGTAATGCTTTATCCGGCATTAATATTATCTGTGAGGATCTTAAGGCAGTTTAATATGGTGCGAACTTCGGAAAATGATCTTCACTACGCAAGGTCTAATGTCACGATCCAAAGTAATCTTTCCTTGCTTGATACCAAACAACAAACGGCAACACTATCAAATAGAATGCCATAACAACAGATCTGGGCTGCCGCTACTCTATGAGTCTCAACTTTGCAGAGCAATTCATTATCAAGTATCAAAGGTAAGGGGATTATCGTTTCACATGCGCCGTTACATAAAAACCGCAGGTAAAATTTTGGAACTTTCTGAGAACCACCTCAGACTAACTCTGAATTATTGCTCGTCTATTTTCAGCAGCCTCTTAAAGTCGCACCGTTTTGCTTTAAAAGCTCAGCGGGGCTTTATGAAGCTGTTGGTCCCATCACAGCCAGCGCTGAGTTACCGACAATATCGCGTACACCTTACACTTCAGTCCACATGGCAAATGCTCATTATCTTTAACCTGTGCTTCTTACATAAGCTAATTCATATAAACCAGCACAGTAATATCACTTGTCTTAAACTAAGGAGCGCATCTGAATCTAAAAGCAGAAACAAGGGCCATTGCATTACTCCGCTATGGGCAAAGAAGAGACTGCGACCTCGCTTCTTAGTCGTGTACGTGAACAATTGGAACAAGCTGCCTTCCAGAATAAGAGAAATCGAAAACTTGCAGGTATCCAGGAAGGAAATACTAAGATTCCTATGTTTTGGCAATATACAAAGCATCTTCCATATCTGCGATTCTTAAGACCACTTCTTCGAAACTGGCCCTGATGTAGCTTGGGAACGCCCACGATGTAGTGCATGACATCTGAGCACCGTAAGCTCACAGCTCATCCACATTTATTGTCATTGCATTCTAGCACCTAAGAGACTTTGGCAGTATCTGTCGCACCATTTTCTAGGGTTTAAGAATAGCAAACCTAGTACAGGATGATGTTATTCTTCAACGATCTCTTCCTAACCTACTTGAGTACTCCTAAGGACAAATCCACCTCAGGACTGCACTATAGAAAGAATGGACGCCAGCACAAAAGCATCCGGTAAGAGATAATAGGGGCTAACCCCAATAAATGATATCCATCAGTGACCTTTGTTCTTTTAACTTATCCATTACCGCACACACAAAACCCAGAAGGTGTCAGTCGGATCGGTTGCAAACATTGTACAGGTGCTAACATTAGTATTCTGAATGCAAGCGCTACTTAGCCATTACTGAGTAGTTGTTGAAGTGCTTCGACTTTCTCACTGACACGTTGATCCAAAGGCTGAATGGACCAATTGGTATCCACCACCCTCCGTCTTCTCTCTTTCTATGGTCACTTCGTCTATGTTTAAAAATTTCAACAAAGAGCACTGCCTAGCCTACTGTCTGGTAGGTTCGCAACCTCGCAGTTATTCCCCATATAAGATATTGCATGGATATGACTTAGCCAACCGTGCAGGCGAATTTCAATCCTTACATCTTACCTACATCTTTATTCCTCTCTTCAGCTTTACAGTTATTACTTTGCAACTTCTTGACCACTGGGTACGTGCAAAAAAATTTAGACTTATGACCTTTAAGGTAATCCTATTAAACGCATCCTATTAGACCTAAGCCTTGCATAAGACGTTGAAAGCGTTTATTGCTGCTGATGCACCTAAGCTTAGCATTAGAATTGTCCAAAACCGTCTAAATGCCGGCTTAAATGCACCATTACATGCCTTCGTAGATGTCGGTTGTTAGCTGGCCAGTATTAATGCTTTTTCATTAAGCCTGAGCACTAGATATTGTACTCTGCAGTTTCCAACCACTAACAGTATGTAAACAGCAAAATAATATATATACCTCCTTCAGATTGTTGACAGAGAGCACCTTAAAAGTTCTAGGCCTAAGCATCAGACATTTTGCGCTCCACTTATCAGGTCTTGGCCCAAATACTTAGCTTTATCTGGTATACATATACCTATCACCATAGGCAACACTAGTAGACAGGCATAATGAAAACCATATCCTCTTCTTTATCTGCTTTTTCTAGTAAAACACTCACATTTTCAGATTCCATTTCACTGGCAAGAAAGCTAACCAACGGCAGAGAGGCCTCTGTCACAGTGGCTGGCTGGACCACTAGAAGCTCTCCATCACCACTTTTCTTATCTTGGCCGCCCGTGTGTTATTTGTCTTTTAGTTGGCTCCAAAGCCTATTAGGCGTTATGCGTAATGGCGGGTGAACGACCAGCACCCACTAGTTTTTGTTACTATCCTTCTCCTGATTTACCTTTATCACACTTTGCTTAGGGTGCTAGAACAGCTCTTACCAGGAAAACCACAAAGGAAATAGCCGGTGTGACAGCATAGTACTAGTTAACATTGCCATCGGGATGAACACCGCCGGCGCTTGCTTTGGAACCTAAAATTGGAGAGAAATATCTCGAAATTAATCAAAGAGCTGCACAATAGTGTGCATCAAAACATAAGGCATTACAATCCTTGATGTTCGAGCATGCACAATCCCCAGAAACAGAGTGGGTAATGCCCCACCAACGCAGACGAAAATAGAGTTCACGCTTCAAAGCAATTTGCTAAATTTTACTAAATTTTCCCATTATTAGTGACAGGCTCGTCTAGCTCGTTGAGGTTGAAGGCTCTTTCAGTGTTTTGTAACATTGGCTTTTACGGTTGTTTTAACCTTCGAAAGGTCCATTTGTTTTACTGACTGCACGTCTGTTGACACAAACCGTTTTGGTGAGTACCTCACTGCGCGTTTCCCGCTCTGTCTGATTCGCTTCCTATTCTTGTAGCCTGCACAATATACTTTGGGTTCAGTTGCCTCCGACTTCTATACTGTCGTATTTGACACGTCTTACGTGGCATTGCTTACCGACTAGTATCCCAGGCTCCGCCCAACAACTGGTGACCCCGACTTGACCCGAACACGCGTAAACAAAGATGTTCGTACCTGGGCTCGCGCCTGCCTTCAATGCCAGCGCTATAAAGTACGTCGTCACACCCACAGTCCTCTTGGTTCATTTCCTGCCCCGGACTCTCGGTTCTCGCATGTACACTTAGACCTGGTGGGTCCTTTGCCTCCGTCACGCAGATTCGTATATATACTTACCTGTGTCGACCGCTTCACCAGATGGCCAGAAGCCATTCTCGTAACAGACTGCACAGCTGAGACTATTATCCGGGCCTTCTTGGACCGGTGGGTCTCGCACTACGGATGCCCATCCACCATCACAACTGACCGAGGAACGCCTTTCGAATCTTCACAATTCGACACGTTCTGCAACCTTTTAGGCTGTCGCCGCATGCATACCACAGCGTATCACCCAGCAGCCAACGGGTTAGTTTAACGCTTCCATAGACAGCTTAAAGCCTCGCTCTGCGCATCCTCCAACCCTAGCTGGAGCGAAAACATTTCGCTCGTATTCTTAGGCATTAGCAGCAGCATCAAAGCTGACTTACAATGTGCACCAACAGGGCTGGTTTACGGCACGACGCTCAAGTAACCAGGAGAATTCGTTTCACCTCCCGCATCGTCGGGTATGCCTCCGCCTAACTTTGCGTCCTCCCTAGCTCAACGCATGCGTGCACTACGTCCGACCCCGCCCCGTGAACAAACTAGAGAGGAACACATGCACAGCGGACTCTCTACCTGCACCCACGTCTTCCTCCGCACCGATGCAGTGCGGCGCCCTCTTCAGCCTCCCTACACTGGCCTCTTCAGAGTTCTGCAACGGACTCCGAAACATTTTACTTCAGACCAGAATGGTCACCGAACAACGGTGTCCATCGACCGCCTCAAAGTGGCTTTCTCTGACGAGCCACTTACAGCCCATCGTAATACTCTCGCACAAGCACTCGCACCTGTGGTGACTTCCCGAGCGCTGGATAGCCCGGAACCCTCCGCACCCTTGACCCTCAACCTATCCCGCCGCAACCCAAGGCAACCGACCGACGCGTTAGACAGGTTAAATGTCCGGTCCGTTTTTCAGATTGTGTAAACGTTTGCTATGTCCATTAACACGCCTTTTTCGTCTGCAGTGGTTATCCTGCGTCTCAACCACAAACGTTTTGCAAAATCGACAAAATGACCCAAAACAGTTTGGAAACCTAAAAAGCGTATTTGCTGTTGTCATGCATGCCATGTTCACTCTCCGGCGCCAAGCCACTTCCCCGTCCCATGCCCACGCACCCTGAGTTCTACCTTCCAGAAACTCAACCGCCGGAACTGCCCAGGCAGTCCTCGAGTGACTCACCAACCGGCTCAACTCAACCCTGGAGTGATTCGCCAGCCGTCCCAAAGCCCCTTCCTCACCCAAGGAACAGACAGTCGCCCTCGACCGCAGACACCCACGAACGGATTGGTCACTAAACGCCGCTTAGGCATTGCTGATGAGGAAGCCGCATTTCTTCGTGGGACGAGGACGATTAGATTTCACCGTGGGACGAGGTCGCCTGGATTTCTTCGTGGGACAAAGATTATGGGCTA
Organism: Dicrocoelium dendriticum; assembly: GCA_944474145.2. NCBI lineage: Eukaryota > Metazoa > Platyhelminthes > Trematoda > Plagiorchiida > Dicrocoeliidae > Dicrocoelium > Dicrocoelium dendriticum. Next base: position 133,213,719 of record OX104064.1, read on the forward strand.
AATGCGGTGGGGGAGTGTCACCTCCCAAGCGCACCTTCGAGTCGGAAGCAAAGGAAAGGTCCTGTCGGCATTTTTTCTGGACTAGCCAGTTTTTGCAGTCCGACCAGCCCGCTCCGACGGCCCAACGATGATGCACTCTGGTCCACACGAGCGTCATAAATAATAACTAACAAAAGCCTGGACCCAGCGAAATCTTCTACACTCCCCACTTTGGAAGCCCTTACTCACGACCCTGCAAATATACGCATCCACCCTGACCTTCCGTCTCCACCACTGACAGCTCCATCGAAGGCTTCCATTCTTCAGCCATCTACGGGGAGGCCCTTGTAATGTACCGGAAAACAAGCTCTTCACCATTTTGTAACCTTGGATTTTACAGTTGTTTTAACCTTCGAAACGTCCATCTGTTTTACTGACCGCACGCCCGTTGACACAAACCGTTTTGGTGAGTACCTCACCGCACGCTTCTAGCTCTGTCTAAATGGCCTCTTATTCTTGTAGTCTGCACAATATACTTTGGGTTCAGTTGCCGCCGACTTCTATACTGTCGTATTTGACACGTATTACGTGTCATTGCTTACCGACTAGTATCCCGGGCTCCGCCCAACAAGACAGCCTCATTAATATAGAAAATTGCTTCTAAGAGATAAATCTTGCGATGTTTAGCTAAGAAAGGTGTGCATTGTTCTGACCAAAGGTGTCAACTGAGCCGAAAGGTATCCTGCGTTACTCAGGCAGACCTGGCTCATGCGGCCTTGATATAAACTGCAGAACCACCTAGGGGCTTAAAGTTACTAAACTCTATATTCCTAGTGGTTTAGTAGCTCGGTATCCACTGAAAATTGTATGCTGAGGCCTTCTAACCGTGGGTTAATTACAAGCTCTCGTGAATTCCCTTACAGACATAATATTCCTTACTAGATTTCTAGTGTTTTCACGCAAAACTATAGGTTATTTTCGTATATTTGCTATGTATGTCTGCAAAGTGTACATTTCGGCCACCTACGAAGTTCCTAGTTGTTACAGGGTATTACGGGCTATTTAGAGCTACTTTTACATTTTTACATTTGCTTTTCTTTTTCTGCTATCTGCTTGCAAAACAGAAAGCCATTTTCAGCGAAAAAGAATAATGGCCTTATTAGCAGACCACCATCCAATCGCGAATAACTCGCAAACTACTGCACGTGTTGCATTTTTTGCTTTATACGCTATCAGTGGTTAAAGCTTGTCCACAGAAACCTATTTGTGTGCTACTTTACGCAGTATTCTAACCTTAGAAAAGGTTTTCCATTTTCTTGAGATTTACTCAGGTTGAAATTTAGCGCCAGAAAGCAATACAGGAGCAAGAAAATTATGGCTACATATTTTCGTTAATTTGTATTTTTCTAGTGAAACACGCCGCCTTAGTATGCGTTATAACAAGTCCGTTTTATTTGCATTTGCATTTGTCGCAATTAATTTTTACTTTTCGTATCCCCTATAATGTGCGCACCAATAATTTTGACGACTAAGCGGGCCAGAAAGTCCAACGCATTTAATGTGAAGTTGCGGTGAATTTGATCAAGTTCCAAAGAAAAACGGCAGAAATACGGCTCTGCGCAACTTTCACAAGAAAAGAACAAGGAGCTCAATATCGCACGAAGGAACCAGGAAATTTTCAAGTTGGGCGCCTGCGAACCCAATGCTATGGCCAATGCATTTATAATTGCCAACTAGGAACATATACTCGTATTTTTCCTGCTTCCATATAAGAGCATACAACTAACGTAAAGATTGCACTGAACCCTTAAGGGTGCAGCCTCTAGCTAGTCTAGAAATAAAGCTATTTATTTATTTAGATGGCCAACTAACGAGTTGCATGGGGCAGTATACTACGACGGGGTCTGTTTCTTTTGCGTAGGCAGTACGTTGCTTTAAGTAACCCGAGCAATGCACTTATCTGTGAGCACTACCCGGAAACGCCCGGCAGACTGGTACTCGCGTTGGTGGATGCCTAGAGTAAATTATAAGTCAAGAATATATTTTTTGCTGGTTGGAACAGATACATGTTGCGTCCAGCTGCCTAAATTGATACATGCTAATAGGCCATCATACTTCGTTGTTGCATCAGGTGAGCACCAGTGTAACCCAGGCAGGTTGAAATCTCCTGCAACCAGTTTGTATTCGCAGGAAAAGTTTGATGCTTACGCAAAAGCAACCATACGTGCGTTGTCACCCTTAACTGAGGTACCAGGTGGGCTATATACACACCAAAATGCTACCGTCGATCCCAGGATATCAGCCGTTGTCCATACTGAATCTTTCGCCTCAGCCTCGTTCATGATGTCCGACTTTTGCTGGGTACATATTTTTAACATAAATGGCGCACCCGCCCCCTCGTTTATGCACACGGGCTTGCATATTCATGGTTGTATGTGGGCTGAGATACTACTAGGACGCCCAGCCTAGACAGGAGGATGATTTGGGCCCTTAACCAAAGCTTTTCGCTTAAAAGCCTGTCCGCAACGCACCGGGGAGAGGACAATTATTCAGCTGTTCTGAAATGGACCCCATCCCATTGCCAACCCCTTACCTGGCTGACCAGGAGACTGAGTTTGTCAGACCTTACCATTGACGAACCTGGTAGAAGTAGTTCTCAAGGTGCCCGGAGGCATCTACACGTATAACTCAATGGGTCACTTAGGTACGCAAATCGTCGCACCACGTTAAGTTCCAGTCTCGTTGCGACGGGGCTCTGCTCGCTTTGTTACCGACATCTCAGAGGTGACCTGAGCCTTGTATTTATGATCCGTTCCAACCCTGGACATTCCTCTTTCCGCCTGCTCACACTGCACCAATCGTGCTCCTACCTACGTGGCCACCTACTGAGGCTCACACATCAGCAGAGTTGGCTGAACTGCAGGCGATATTTCTTTGCTTTGTGAAGCTGCCGACCGTGGAATGCTCTGCCTGCCGATTCAGTCTCGGCACCTACTTTGCGGAATTTAAGACCTGCATGAACTGTCATCCGGCCGAGCTACACCGCCATATTCCCCGAGGCAACTAAATTCTAGTTGCTGGAGCATCTCCGCTATTTTTCGCTTCCACCAATTCCTTTGCACTGCCGTTTCGGGGGGCGTGGTGAGATGTCATGCTTTGGGCCGGCATGCCCTCTGTTTAAATGGCTCATAAGCCTGATAAAGATGCGGCTAACACGCGAGTCTAACTCGCTATAATATTCCTTGATCTTTCATCAGACCCCACCCTAACATTTTTACCCTATGGGTCATGTAAAGCTCCAGCTTTTATTCGTATAAATAGTATTCCAGTGTGCCACTAAGTCTCATACTTAGCTTAAACGTCTCTAACAAATCCCCTCTCAACTTACATCATTCCAAGTAAAATAATCCTAGCTACTAAGTCGATCTTGTTACGACCGCCCTCGTTGACCTTCGATCAACACCTGGCGTCAATACGGAGGTACGGAGCTCAGGTATGAACACAGTACTCCAGAGGTGACCCAACCACTGCTTTATATAACGGCAAGAATGCTTCTGCTTTAGTGTTACTCAGCGCCCTCCTAAGGTGAAACAACTCGTGTCGCGCCTTACTGGCAGCATGGTGACATTGTGCCGAAGGCTTAAATCTGGTAATCATGATGACACCTAGATGGCCGGCTTCGTCAATACACTGCACCGATAAAGATCCCGCAGGAAACTGCACTGCAATTCTGCTACCACTATTGGTCAATGGTTGACATTGGTTGGCATTCAGAGGTAAAACTCATTGGCACGACTAACGCACCAGATTGATGATGTCCTTAGCCAATGTCGCTCAGTTTCCCCCCCTGACTAGCTTTAAGTCATCGGCGGAGATATAGCAGGGATCCTCAAGAAGAGGAGCCAGGTCATTTATAAAGATAAGAAACAAAAATGGGCACAGTACCGAACCTTGAAGGGCACAGCTGTAGACAAGGTCTATACCGGAACTCGCTTTCCCAACCCTGACCGATTGTTCTCCTACGTAAGAATTCATAAAGCCACAGTTGAGGATGCACTCCAAACAATGTCAGCCTTTCAATTAAAAATCGATGATTCACTGCGCCAAAGGCCTTACTAAAGTTCAAATAGCATACCTCTACTGACCTCTCACTATCAAGACATCGGGTAACTTCATCTAAAAAGCACAATAAATCAGTAAGTCACTTCGTTATAATAAAGCCATGCTGTTCCGCTCTAATTAGATTGTGTTCAGTCAAGCGCTCGCAGCTCCTGTCGCTTAGAAGCTTTTCTAAGCATGATGCTGGTCAAATTAATTGGTCTATAATTAAGAGGCGTTGACTTAGAACACCCCTTGTGGATGGCAACAATGGTGGATTCCTTCCAACCATGTAGCAGCTTGTCTTCGCGAAGACATTATTAAACATATTATCCAATACGTGACCAATGTATTTTAGCAGTGTCCCAACACAGTTAACAACAACGAAAAGAGGGTAAACTGGTAGTCAGTGAAAGCTTTTGGAAAGTTAAGAAGGTTAAAGTGTTGGGTGGGTTTAGATCTTACTGGTTGCCCAGGCCAAGGAAGAGGGTTGAATCAAGATACCCCACCCAGAGCCTCAGGTCTTAAGACCCTAACCCGCAATGTAGCGGGGTGATTAACGAGGACCGATAACATCCTGTGGCTCATTCACCTTCTTTGGGTTCAGCAGCAGCCCAGTGAGAAGCCGGTGGTCAGCAAGGTTGTTCATCCGCTCTCTGGTATATACTTACCACTGGTTACAGAGGTGAGTGGTCAGTGACCCTATAGCTGATCACATGGGCTTTAACAAATGGCCGCGCAAGCATTTGTGGCACTTGTTGGAGAACCAGGTGAACAGCTCAGAACTCCCCACGCTCTGAGAAGTTGCCGTTGATGGTCTGCGACTGCTTATTTATCTCGGATGCAAAGCAACAGAGGCTTGTTCGCAGGTACCTCCAAAACAAAGATATTTTTCAATCCGCAACCTGGGGATGCACCCGATAGCGTACAGCTCCGCCACGAGCTGGTTGAATACCTCCGCGATAAGAAACTGAAAGATAGCAGCCAGTGGTTTAAATATGGCGGGATGTACACTGTCAGGACCAGCTGGTTAATAACCGTTCAAGCGGTACCGCGAATCTTTGGCGTGCCAGAATGATCGAGGTCTTAGGTAAAATATCGTCAAGTCTAGTGTTTGACGAAACACGCGTGACAAAATGTGACCATTGCCAAATTTTTTCTGAGAGCAACTGGTTATGTCTAAAGCACAAGGTTTGCATTGTGCGAAAGTGGTGACTAAGGGTATCCAATACCTTGCCTGCAAACTCTAGGCATGTGGTCAAAAGCGTTGATCGCAACTTACTGAACCGCTCTTCAAGACCTATGCTGAGCACAAAGGTTTTCTATAGATTTGCCGACATTGCATAGATGCTGCTGTGTTGACATGGCGTCTGCCACACAAACATCCAAAAGATGTTCTTCTGCTCCTTCAGCTAGGCATGCCAGAAAGCGCAGCAAAGCGTCCTCCAGCGACGCTCCAAAAATCGCGGCCATCCCAGCCCCGTCTACTTCTCATTCGGACCCATTGAAACACATCCCGCCTAGTGAGCCTATGACAAAGTTTTATGTGGTCATAGTGAAGGTGAAGGCGAGATTGACCTCGTGTGGCCAAAGTCTAGCCACAACTGTTACCAAGACTAATCCATTGAATAAACCTGAGTCTCCATCTTCTCAGTCGCAAGTGAAGATAGTTCTCAACAGACTTTCTGAGCTGGAGAAAGTGATAAAGGAAAATCCATCATCCCGTAAACCACAATCCAAGAGCGCATTTAACCATCTTGCGACCGCTGTCACATCATCGTGAACGCGGCCGAATCGGACAAGGCTACCTCAGCGGAGAGAATATTGGATGATGGAATACTACTCGAGCGGATGATTCCTTTACTTTTTGACGCAAGCGAACAGGCAATAAACACTGTCCCTGTCTTCCTTCTCGGTAAAAAGCAGAAGAATTTTCCAAGATTCGTCCTCCCAAGACTGTATGCGGGAACGAAGAGGGTGGGCGCATCCTGCGACGGACTCCGCGTCTCAAGGGTGAACCGTACTACGTGTTACGAGACCTCTCCCAAGGACCGAATTATAATGAAGAATGCTGTAGAGGAGCTACGATCGCGCCGGGCGAGTGGTGAAGCTGACCTGCGTACCGCAGATTTTTGCGTAGTTCGGAAGACCAAGAGTCCGCTGGAGACCGGTTCTCGTCACCACCAGACAGTAAAGCTTAAAAACGGACTACGCATGCTATCTGCCAATGTGCGTAGTCGAAGGAATAAGCTGGATGAAATTCAGTTGATTACTTCAGATACTCGTCCAAACCTGTGGTCTTCACCGAAACCTGACTATTTTCAGATATCACGGACCCGGAAGTGTTTATCCCTGAATATCATCTCTCCCGGTCCGATCGCCAGAGTGAGGTTAGATGGTGGAGTAATTCTTTACTAAAAGACATCTCAAAGTACATTTAGTTGAAGCTATCAGTGATCATGATGAGAACTGCGAAGCGCTCTGGTGCCGTGTTCATGACGGATGCAGATCTCTCTTGGTCGGTGTCGTCTACAGAGCGCCATCGGGCTCCGGAGCGTGCTTGTTGGGCTCGATAAGGATGCACGGTGGGCGCAGACTGTCTAATCTTGGTAGATTTGTTTGACGATCGATCAGACGGCGTTGCTTAGCGTCAACAAGCAAATCGAAGTGCTGCAAAAAGTCAAGGCCAAGAATTGGCGTCTGGACATCTGCGACGAGAAAGATCCATTTAAAAAAACGTCGTAGGTTTAGATAAAGCGTGCGCGAGTGTTGACCGTACACACGAATGGTGGTGCCGTTTGCTGAGCGCTATGATCTAGTCGTCTCTTCAAGAACATCATTAGAATCACGCGGGATAACGCTGGCTTCTGCGCCGGTATCAAGGAGATAGCGTACTCCCGTAATGCGATCGGTGACAAAGAAAAGGCGACGGGGGCAGCCAGCAACATCTGTCGTCCCCTGCGCGTTACACTTGAAGGAATAGGGAGGGCGACACGATCTGGCCTGATGACCAAATCGCTAATGGTACCAACAATAGCTTGACCCAGGGGAGATTTCGGAAGTGACCTAGGACCAGTGCGACTACTAAAACCATTTCGGCGGTTAGATCCGGACTGTGTTAGGTTCTCTAGTCGGTAGGTAAATGTCGATACTTGCGCTCTTAGTTCTGCCACCTCCGTATTGAAAGCAGCCTGAACGTGTGATACTTAAGCGTTAAATTTCTAAATATGCTCGGCAATGTCGGCGAGCTAAGAAATGAGCGCATCAATTTCTGATAGAAATTAGGTGCTGCCCGCCCGAAAACACTGCACAACCACGACGCGTTTCGATGTCATTTCATCTCATCCGGTGGAGATAGCAGGCCTGGAACCCACGAACATTGGAATAGTAGCCGAAACCTCTATCTTTTGGCTACCTGGTCACGGCGGGCAACGCTTGGCACAACGGTAAATTACTAATTGGAGGGTCACTTTTGGCATACACGTTGTGTGGTTGGATTGCGACCCGCAAACTGAAACTGGACCGCGGCTCACACTGAAGTGAACCTTAGTCACTGCGATAACTGGGACCGTACACAAAGCAAATGGAATTTGGGTGCTGCCCACCCGAAAACACGGCGTCATGGTTGTGCAATATTTTTGGGAAGGCAGCACCCAATTTCCATCTGCTTTGACTACGTTTCCAGTGAGCGCAGTGAATAAGGTTCACATCAATGTGGGCCGCGGTCCACTTTGTGATTACGCGTCGCAATCCAATCACACAGCGTGTATGCCAAAATTGACCCTCCAGTTAGGCGAATCATTTGCATACAGGGGTTACGTATGTCACCTAGTAGGCGAGGAAGCCACATCTCATAAGAAAAGTCGCCAACAGAGAGAGGCTTAGCTAGCATGTGCATCTTGTGCAGCAACTGAGAAGGCTTCCGAGCACCCAACTCGGTTTCGTTGAGGCGCTGGATAACGCGAGCATGGGCTGATATGCCGAAGCGCTTTAAGACTACAGCCTTAAGCTCATCGTAATTCTTCTGATAGTCGGGAAGCTCTAAGTTGTGACGGAGGTCATCGACGATTTCATAAAATCACAAGACTGTAGGGAGCAGAAGAAGATACTCTTTGTCAGCTCCTTGGCTTCCCGATCCTTTTGTGGAGTCCGCGATTCGATGCTAACCGGTATTCCACAAACAAATAAATAAATAAATAGCCTCGACAAGGCGAGGCACGCCTTTTGGGCGGGAGCAGCATATTGCCATATTGTTCATGAAAAAATGATTAGCAGCACCAAGAGCAGGAGTAGTACAGTTGGAGACAGTAGGGTTGGCCCATATGGCCTAAAGTTTGTACGAAGTACATGTCCACAGAATGCCAGAGGTAGAGATAAGCATCAGAGAACTAATGTGCAGTATGCCGATGAGGAACTAGTCCAAGGAGGCTATGTACACAGTGCGGGTCAGGTGAGTGAACCATGAGGAGAAAGCTGAAAAATATTTAAGATTAGTGGCATGTCACTAATCAAATGTGTAGGCGCGTTCGTGCGAGAGCAGGCATATGCACAGAAGTTAGAAAGGTGGTATCGGTCAACTTGCCAATGTGTGTTAGGGGCAATGAGTTTATTGAGTAGATAGTCACATCTGCCACGTCGCAGTGTTGTTAAACAGGCATTTGTGGCTTTTGTAGGGAAAACGCTTGTCAGACCAAGACCCAGCACGTCCTGGAACACTGCCGACAAGGGACTGTAACAGCTGCAGTGGACGCGGCAGGGACCAATCTTACTCAAAAGATAAAGATCTACCATTCGCTTTAAACATTCCTCAGTCTGGGCATCGACCACATGCTTCGGTACCATGTTTTATAATCGTTGACTACGCGAGTTCATAAAGCGAGAGCAAGACGAACACGGAGCCTCCTGGGCTCAAAAATTTTCCAGTTGTGGCCGCGAGTTGAACTGTTTGGAGTGAATTGAAAGAGCGCCTGCAGCACCGTCCCATCTCTCCTCTCAGGAGGCGCGTAGTGCAATGCTTGTCTCCGCGACCTCGTAGATAATCCAGGTAGAACAGGTTCATCCGCTGAAATCTCAGGAGATAAGGCAGGTTCTGTAACTTTAAGAGGTATTTCCATCCCTGCCGATGAACCTTCTCAATGAGTCCACATTCGAACTTGGTGAGAGGGAAGACGACCGGTAACCGGTAGTAGCAAATAGGGCGCACATAGAAAGTAAACAAGATCAAAGCAGAAAGCAGGCACAGGCTGCGATATAACTAAATAAATAAATAGTTTATATCAAATTTATGGGGACACCAAATCAGGCATGAGCAAGATTTATAAGCAATTGAGTAGCACGACGATACTTCGTTCAATCGTGTGTAGTTGAAACGGTCAAGGCACTATAAGTACAATGAAACGATGCATGTAGACGGACAGCATTATATTCTTCTACGTGTCGGGAAAAATTGAAATATGAGCCTAGTCGACTTGCCAGTATGTAGTTGTGGGCAGTGACTTTATTCAGTGGCGAGTTACATCCGCCACGTCGAGGTGTTGTTAAACAGACCTTTGTGGCTTTTTATATGAAGAACGCTTGTCAGGCGAAAACCCACCATGTCCTGCAACACTGCCGTAAAGCATTTTGAACACTAATGTCTAACTGGCAAGGCCGCTTGACGACTGATTTCACATTCCGTTATTCGCAGTCAAACGGGTTCTAATTTCCTCTGTTGGTTGGACACATAATTTGATCAGGACCGTCATAATTGTTGAGGCCGGTTGCGGATAGGAACATCGTGTCTAGTCGTGTTTTTGTGTGTACGGATGAGGAAAGTTCTAATTTTCTGCTGTCTGGGTTTTTCATATGTATAATTTATGGTAGTGTAAAGATGCGTCCAGCTCTCCATACTGGACAATTGTTGTGGTGATTGCAGTTTAGTCCCTTTGGTGTACAACCGTGCTCCATGTAGTTCCTTATCGGTTGTTACGTCCGTCTTGGGAAAACTGTTCTCAGTCCAATCCCAGATCTCTCAAGAAGTTCCGGACTCGAGAAAAGGAAAATTGAGGGACAACGAAAGAAGATCGCAAGAACGAGCATGGAATTATACATTGTTAAAGTCTTAAGCTACAACATTTGAAGTTGAGACATAATCATGCACACTGTGCAACAATGATTATGCTGAAAGTGCCTTTTGAATATCCTATAGGATCAACAGCCGTATGGGTAGATTGCTAACGTCTACGTAGCGACAAGAGCGTTGTACCAGTAAGTAACGCACGAAGTATCAGTTTAGTATGAGGCAAAATTGCGTGGGGAGAGGGCAAAGAGGGCTAGAAGATTGGTGGTTATTGGAAGGTGCATAAACAGCAAGTAGTTAGCCAGATATGATAGGGAGCGCAGAATAAAAAAGTGAAAAATAAATAGGTTGCCGCGAGAGAGAGCTAAAAGTCAATTGGCGGTAAGACAGCGGAAAGATTGGATGCAGATATTCTAAAGGAACAAATGTTATTGAGATATGGAGTGGCTTCTACCGGGCACTGGATAATCGCACTTGTATGGAGCCTACGACCACCAGCTACTTCCAAACAGAGGTGCCGAAGTTAAGACGACCGACAAATGGTGACGCAAGGAAATACTACCGGTGGCCAGATGTAGCTATTCCAACAAGACGCTTGGTCACTAACCTATATCTACAGGGTCACCGAAGGCATCAACAAGCCATTGAAGGTAAGTGATGCAGATATTCCAAAAGGATGTATGATGGGAGACAAGAAGAGTACCCTAGCAAGCTCAAGGTCTGCGCAGAGAGGACACGGAGCCTACAACGAATCACTGCAAAGTGGTGAGGAAGATAAGAAGAGCGACAGAGTGACGCTAGGAGAGAGAACATCATTGGCCAGCAAAGACGTTCGGGTTATGCCTTCTAACTACCAGTGGATACCTACAGGGACTGAATAAGTTAACAAACCAGCGAAGATATGTGCTGCAAAAAATTCAAGAGAGTAAGTGTTAGAGAGATAAGGAGTGGCGCCTAGCGCAAAGATGTATGCTGCCTACAACGACTTGCTGCAGCTGAAAAGTGGTGACATAGGTAATACGAAGAACTGATAATGGTACTGTGAAAGAGTATCCACGGCTAGCAATGGCATTGGGGTGAAGCCTCCTAGTGGTTTAGTGGATACCTAAAGTGTCCCAGAATAAGTCAAAGAACTGCAAACGTAGTTGACGCAGACAGTCCCAAATACTAAAGATTGGAGATAAAAGTGAGTGGCTATTAGCAAGCTCCGGATACGCGCAGAGATGCTTGGAGCCTACAACGAAGCACTGCAGTAAACGTGCTGAAGACAAGAGGAACGAAGGATAATGGTGCTAAGAGAAAGAACCAGTGGACAGCAACTGAGTTCGCAATAAACCTACTAGTTATTAGTGGATAGTTACAGTGACAGAAGTAGTCAGCAAATCAGCGAAGGTATTTGATGCAAGCAATTCAAGAGAGTAAGTGTTTGAGAGATAAGGAGTTGCCTCTGAAGCAAAGACGTATGCTACCTACAATGACTCGCTGCAGCTGAAAGTGGTGACATAGGTAATGCGAAGAACTGATAATGGTACTAAGTGAAGGAGTATCCACGGCTAGCAATGGCATTGGGGTGAAGCCTCCTAGTGGTTTAGTGGATACCTAAAGTGTCCCAGAATAAGTCAACGAACTGCAAACGTAGTCGACGAAGACAGTCCCAAATACTGAAGATTGGTGTTAAAAGAGAGTGGCTCTTAGAAGGCTCCGGATATGCGCAGAAATGCTTTGAGCTACGGCCACGAGCTGCTTCTGGACAGAGGCCTTACGTAAGACGATCGACGGATAGTGGTTCTAGGAAAAGCTATCAGTAGCTTGATGTAGCCAATCCAATATAACGTTTGGTCACTATTGTATATCTACAGTGTCACAGAATGCTTCAACATGCCACCGAAGCTAAGTGATACAGACATGCTGTAACGGGAGAGGAAAGCCAGAGCCAAGCAAGTAAGAGAAGTAGTAGGAATTTACGGTAAATTGAAGCACGATTAAAAGAGAATATTTAGTGTCTTCGTGATTCATAGCGAAACAAGTGTAAGAGAGAACGGTTTCAGCTTGGCGATAAGAATAAATTTGCTCAACGTCAACTGACAGTTGAGTTCCTCCGCACGCCGGCTTCACCATTAAGGCAGTAGCCAGTTAAGTCTATACGATTAGTCAGTGGAGGATGTATCGAGCTAACCAGATGTGGGAGGTTTGAGGCAAAGCAGAGGCATGGGGTATCCTGTGGCTGATGCCTAGGTGATAAAAGAATTAAGGGTTGTTAGAGGAAGCAGGCAATAGGAATATTAGGAGTCGGGAAGGAGATAGTGTGGGGATAAGAAAGGGCGATTATAAGTGGTCTGGTCCAGTTTCAAAAAATTTCTTATAGACAGTTGATATTCAGCAGTTTGGAAACTTATGTCAACTATTCTATTGTGCTCATCAGTCACATATACAATATAAGCAGAAACACACACAATCACATACATGGGAAAAGATTGTCAAACCAATCAAACCGTCAAAATCAAGTCCAAGGCAATCGGATTGATAGATTCAAAAGTTTCGGTGCACATAGCACTGGCTGATAGGTTCTATTTAGCAACGTGTCACTGATTGCCAACATAATCGGATTCCGGTTACGAAACAGCACTTTGAACGCAGCCTTGGGGTCCACCTTGTGATCAGTTGTCACGCGGTGCTTGGCGATAGATGATGACACAATCCGGTTCATTCTGGGAGCCGCACAATTTGGTTGCGTCATCCTTTGCTCCACCCACTTTGGCAAGTGTTCAGCCACCCTCTGAGCCAACCGACGGTTAGCCTTGTCTATTTAAACGTCAATGAAGCTGCAGGTGAACAGATAAATCCCAGAAGAGGGCGAACTAGCCGAAGTATAGCTCGGACGGTCAAGCAGAACAAGTTTCTGAGTCGTATGCATGAGACGCAACTGGACAGTCGTGTACGTGCGCGTTAGGTCGGACCTGAGCTTGTGTCAGTTGTGGTTTGCCACATGGTCTCCTTTGAAGGGCAGAAATGAATAAACAGCTGTTTTCTCTGAGGTTAGCACCGGCAGTTTCTTTTTAGTGAGTCTGCTGTGCACTTGGATGAACTTTTCAGGATAACCATTTGACACCAAGGTACTATGCAGAAACTTCTCTTCAGCTTCCAGCTTATCCGGACTACAAATATGTCTGGCCCTGAGAAACAGTGTTTTCACTAGGCAGCGTTTGTATGCAACCGGAGCAAAACTGGAAACGTGAAGGTTCTGCCCACTCCAAGTCGTCTTGCGGTAAACGGTGCACTGCAATGTACCTCCGTCCCGCCACTTAATGAGGATATCCAAAAATGCCAGGGAGCCGTGTTGCTCCAGCTCGTGGGAGAGGATAAGTTAGGATGCATTGAATTTAGAGTGGTTAACAGGCGAGTAAAATGTTCGCTGTTGTGAACACCAGAATATCATCCACATACCGTTTGTATAACCTTGCTTCGCCAATACTGGCAGCGACTTACCTTTCGATCAAGCCGAGAAATTTATCTGTTTACTGTAAACACTAAGCCGAACTACGGCAAACGCAATCCTTCTGAAACCAGCCAAAGGGTCACGCACTGTAATAATGAAGGAGGATGACTACGTTTCGAAAATGGAGTCCATTTTGTATGATAGACGTAAGTTTCTAATAAATACGACACCGGAGACTAACGTCTTGGTGAAGAAGCAGGTGGCCAGAAAACTCCGGCTCCTATTGCTACACAGATATATATCACTGCGTTGCAGTACAGACAGCTGATACCGACTGGGACGCAGACACCGAGAATGAGAGGCGCGCCTAAAATACGCGAACCAGGTAACCCACTGCGTCCGATTATATACACGAACAACTCGCCTCATCACGTTGCCCGGTGGCTGGCGAAACTCTTAGATCCCGTGTGTAAACGTTTGGCTACGCACTGCCTGAAAGATTCGTTTGAACTAGCGAAGGCGTTGGAAGAATTCTCACTGTCTTCGGAAGTGATGTACTCTGTTAACGTGGACTCTATTCATAAACGTGCTACTTGAAGAAACAGTTAATGATTTGTGTCATTTCATCCTGAGTCAAAACATGTATGTGGGCCTCCCCGTGGAATATTTGCGGGATATGATTTTACGGTGTACCGAGAATGTGCTTTACAAGTTTGAGGGGACAGCGTACAACGACGGAGTTGCCATGGGTAGCCCTCTGGGACCGGTCTTAGCAGATATCTTTCTCGGCTTGATCGAAAGGTAAATCGCTGCCAGTATTGGCGAAGCAAGGTTATACAAACGGTATGTGGATGATATTCTGGTGTTCACAACAGCGAACATTTTACTCGCCCGTTAAGCACTCTAAATTCAATGCATCCTAACTTATCCTCTCCCACGAGCTGGAGCAACACGGCTCCCTGGCATTTTTGGATATCCTCATTAAGTGGCGGGACGGAGGTACATTGCAGTGCACCGTTTACCGCAAGACGACTTGGAGTGGGCAGAACCTACACTTTTCCAGTTTTGCTCCCGTTGCTTACAAACGCTGCCTAGTGAAAACACTGTTCTACAGGGCCAGACGTATTTGTAGGCCGACACGTCATTACTCCCAATTGGAATAGCTAATTGTTGTTTCCCTTAACTTAATGTCAATCGACCAAGCAATAATTATTTTTATTTCTTTCATTTCATTTGATGTTTTCCATTTGGTATTTATGATTAAATAATTACATGCCCGCCAGTTTTCTTTGATATCATCCAGTTTCTGTAATTGGTTCTCTCAAAGCTGGATTGCGCATTTTATTAATAAGGTTTTACCGTTTTTATATGAACAATAGGGAAATTTTGTAGGTGCAGTATAAAAAGAATTTATACAATGCATAAGCAGGAATAGGGAGATAAAGCAATAATTAAAAATTCAATTACTAGAAATAATATTGATTTTAGACGTGTAGACCACATATATAGCCAGGACTATGTATATCTTTCTATTCCTGAGAACGTGGCTGCCTAACCAACCAACCTCCAAATGGTGTCAGCTGGGTGGTCCGGATTAATCCCTTTCTAGCGAATAGTTCGGCGGCAGTGCTACAGGACGTGGTGGGTTTTCTCCTGGAGAGCATTCACTATATAAAAAGCCACAAATGTCCGTTTAACAACACTGCGATTTGGCGGCGGTGACTCGCCACAAAATAAAGTCCTGCCTCTTCTCCTTTCGTGGAGTCCTCACTTCACGAATGGCGTCCAATTCGAATAGTTCCACTGACCCCTTCATGCAATTGCGAACACAGAAACCAAACTCATGCATTGCGTCACACATTACAATTGTACTCATAATGCTCACTGATGCATACACGTACATATGTAAAGAGATGCAAAACCAGTAAGTTACTTCTCACCATGCCATATGTTATACTACTACCCATCATAATAACGTCACGGCTTGCAAATTTCCACACTACGTTCCATCCACATGGACGCACACTTCCTACTTCACCCTCGAGCTTTTCCTCTCATTGTTTTCTATATTTATGCACGCGACACACTTTGTCTCCTGTGAAAACTTGGCTGTGTAACTTTGAGCATGCATGCTAAGGCGCGCCTCGTTGCACAAGCCATTTATTTATGTATATAGTTGTCACAGGTGTGGTCTTGTTTTCTGCGCTCAACCAGGCTTCATTGTTGGCGGCACTTGCCCTCATGAGCGGTAAACAGATAAGTATTATAGGTTTATGGCATATCCTGTGGCGGAAGCCCGGGGAGCGATTCGAGAATGCAATTCGTGTTGCAGTGAAAGATTTTTGGTATAGTAAATGATTCCCTGTTACTTTGCTATAGAAAAGCTACACCGTTGACCTAGCTAGGAGTATGTAGACTGCGCAGCACACAAAGCCGTCGAGCCATGCGACCGAAACGAGCGCAAAGCAAAATTGGTGACGAGCATCACAAGCATTCGTACGCATCAACCAGTTCAATCAACCACACCGGTCCACTAGGTGTACCATGAAAAAGGTTAGTTAGAATTTTACACAAGCCAACTGGGGAGGCTCCAGACTGATTCATAGCCCTTCCCCAGATGGGAATGTTTAAGCAGTGCTGCGGGCTACGGGAGGACTCTCCGTCGTAGGCCAGCCTTCTGTGAGACCGGATTGTGAAACTTGATGCAGCTGCTGGGTGAGAACCCTGCGATCAGATCCCAGCAGGTCACCACCCGTGTCCACCCAACGATGTTGGAACAATGAAAAAAATGTTAGCAGGGGCAGTTCATGAAGTAGATTTAGCTGATTGAAAAGGATCATCGTTCCACTTCAAGTTGACGTGCAGAGGTTCCCTGAAAAGTGAAAGCTGGGTGCAGCTAACCGACGGTTATATGGAAAGCTAAATGAAAGAAGCAGCGTAGGTGCATAGCAATTCACAAAAGAGTACAAAGAAAAAATCGTGCATGGCTGTTTTTGGCTTTCCAAAATGTTTTACTTTGTTCGTTGATTTCAAAACCTTATAGTTCTTATTTTGGGTTTTAGGAAACGCTTATGTGTGCATAAGAAGTGCAGCCAGGGCTCTATGGGAGGTAGCAAACGCTAACAGCCTCGGAAAAGTGTATTCGGTGTATAAATTTCCCACCACTACGGTTGCTAATGGACCGTGAATAGGTAACGTCGGTTGAGTCTTTCGGGTTCGCTGGTGTGGAGTAGCTGGCCTGAGGTTGTGGTGAAGGCTGTGATGGTGCATGTTGCACCGAACACCCTGAGTCGTCGAGGAATGCTGGCTTGAGTCGATCGACTTTGCTCGTCTCGGTCTTATTATTTGACTCAATGGTATACGTCTTGCCACTTCTGCGTACGACACGTTACGGACCAGCACAAGCAGGATGCAGTAGCCGGCGTACACGGTCAGTGCGAACTAACACGTGAGTGCAATTAGCCAGCCGTTCGTCCACGTTTCTAACTAAGCTCTGTACTCTGGTTGCACAGGCCGAGGTTCGGCACTGCTTGGGGATCTGGGATAGGACCGAGAAACCGCTTTTGTCCGGGACAGGAGCACCAATAAGGACCTATGAAGCACATAGCTGTACAACAAACGGATACAACTGCGCTCAATACCATGACCGCTGTCCAGTGATCGTACCTGGATTCGAGAGCTTCACACTCCTGAAAACAATACATACGCCTGAAAAATCCAGACGCAAGAAACTGAGGTTTCGCCCAAATGAATACGAACAAAGACGATTCTTCGTGAAGCCCCCATCCTCGATTCGCCTCAGCCATCATGGCGGCCCTGCCCAAGATATCAGATCAAATAACAGAGGAAACTGAAGGTCATTTGACTGCGGATACCGGAGTGTGAAATCAGTCGAAGAGCTGGTCTGCCAGTTGTATATTAATGCAATGACCAATTTCTGACATTGTTCCAGGACTTGGTGGGTTTGCGCCTGGAAAGCGTTCTCCCTATAAAAAGCCACAAATGTGCGTGTAACAACACTGCGACGTGGCGGATGTGACTCGCCACCGAATAAAGTCACTGCCTAGAACAACCTCCTGGCAAGTCGACCAGAATCATTACCCAATATTGCCCTGACACTTTCAATAATAAGTTACACCATGCCTATATGTATCGTCTTCATTACACATGTAGTGCCCTGACTGATTACACTACGCACGCTAGAATTCCACGTTTCGTCATTCAATGAAGACTCTATCCCTCATGACTATTCACACAATTTCCGCAGCCTGTACAACCTGCAGCTTACTGCCGACTACACTCATAGCAACCTGTTTGTTGCGAAGCAATATTGCATGTAAATATTGATCATGCCTTGCTTGGTGTGTTTGACAAATTCGAGAATAAACTATTTATTTATTTATTTATTTATTTATGAGCTAGGCGAGCTGCGTAGTCCCCATAGTCGTGGGTTGTTAGTGCTTTTGATGACACAAGTTCACCAGACAAACGTTGTGTGCAGCCAAAGACTAGCGAGAATGGAGTGGCGTGACAAGCCGCTTTACTCGTGTGGCTTATGCCTAGGAGAACGGGGGGAAGTGTTTGTGTCAGGATGTGCTAGCTTGGTTACAGAGAGCTGCGTTGGGTTGCAGGTGGAACTTTCCAACCATCTCGTTAGCTGCGGAGTGGTATGCGGCACAGTAGCTGAGGTGTTGCCCACCTCTAGCTGACTTGTACAAAGATGATAATGGTGGTATGCCGTGTTTTCGTTGTGTTGGCAATGAAGTACGTTGCAAGGTTTGCAGAAGGATCCGTCATGTTGTGCTCCTTTATCGGTACTGGCCATGCTTGGGCGACAAAATTGAGCTACTTAGCGCCCTAGGAAGGCTTGTGCAACTGTCTCAGATGCGCAGTTGGCTATTAGAATCGTTACTGGCCAACGGGTTAACCGGCTGACACAGGAAAGGAGGTACAGGTAGCAGTTGCCTGTGGGCATGGATGTCGTTAGACCTACTAACATGTCCGAACTTGTTAGTGCCATTGGCATTTAAGACCGATGTTTTCTGGGCACACATTTTCACCATTGCAGGGGCATCGTTCTCATTGCTAACGAATCCATTACGATAGGATTCACACCTCTCTATGAATCGCTTTTAGCTTGCACTAGGCAGCTACATAAATATAGCCAATAGGGAAGTGGCAACTATTGGCTTCACACGCCTTCATGATGGACAAGCATTAAGGCCACGTAGGTCCCACGGCAGTGGCAACGTACTTGTCACTGGCAGACACCATTACCGACACCACGCGCCTCTATATCCAGTAGTTATTAAGTCTACATATTAAGTCTACATACACCACGTAGCAGGCCTCATTATCGCTACGACTTAGCCTTACGCAGTGAACCAATGAGCACTCATGGAATGGGTTTCATTAACGCCACTGATACAAGTTATCCGGGGGTCACATGGCTTTTCATTTGTTTACGTCGTTGCACGCAACTGCCTTAAAGCTATTTCGCTGCATAATTATCGGAGTATTTTAATGCTACTGAAGAATATAAACAAAATGAAACGCGGACGTCTGTACCGATTCCGAACATTCACGTTATCATCGGGAGTGCGTAATGCGCTCTTTACCTACAACGCACAAACAGTGTGGAACGGTTTTTGGCAATGTGTGCCACAGACACATGAAAACTATCTGCATTTATGTGACGCACAGTTGACTTACCGATTCAAGAGAGGACGCTATTTTGCACATCCAGCTGAGCGGGTGGATTGTTTACGACCTAAACCTCCAAGTAAATATTATCCATAGATGAAAACGCTGGCCGGTTGGTAAGGAACACGCTCACTTCATTGTTGTGCTACCTCGCAACCTGTTGCGAGGGTGCATATAAACAAGTGTACCCTAGGAAAGATCAAGTTCACGTTCTGCAGCTTGTTTAGGCAAACTCACTTACCTGCCCTTTGTTTTTGGAAATGCGGTGGTTCCGTTCATGCTATACCTGGATTACTTCTATCCACTTGCGTGCCCATAGTACTGGACTACTGTGATGGTGTATGTTAGATGATATTGCTCACCCATATAAAGACAAGGGCTAAGGTATCCAAAAGACACGGTAAAGGTTTATTTAATAAGCAGCAGTTGACTGAATCGGTCAGAGGAAGCATGGAAACATAATTCAGTGATGGATCAGGACGGTTAAACAATTCGCAAAAATGCTTGACCTGACGGGGGAGTGTGCAAATCGCTTATAGCTCATAAAGCGTGAACACTGAGAAATAGTTGGTGCGCCGTAAACATTGACAGGGCGGAATGGTGTATACAGGAAACGTGTTGCCTGTATGAGACGAAGATAACGTGGCTCTAATTAGTGCTGTGCACGTATCGTCCACAACGTCACAGAACTCAGTATAATGAGGGTATCGAGTAGGGAAGTGGATGCAACATGTGAGGTAAGGTTTCTGATGTATACGCCAAGCGGAATGCAGGGAAAGTTCATGAGGAAACGTTTAATCCCCGCACACGCTGCCTTGTGTGCAATAGCTGCATTTTAAGCTGAGTGAACCTGGTACGACGATGCCATGGACACTGTGGACGCATGTCTTTAATTGATGTGAACGACACTCGATGTGATGCTACGCGCTTACCAGAAGTGAACAAAACCACAAAATCCATGGCGTTATTGGTATGTGCAGGTGTTTGACTGGGAAAGCCTGGACATGGCAAAGCCACTACGCTGCCCGACTGGAAGATACATCATGGCAGGCTATTCACTAATGAAATGCAAAGAAGAGGACATACGCAACTGGTAATTGGATGGAATGTGGCACCGCAAAACCGTTTATCGGGGCAGAGCATGTCAACCGGATACCAAAAGCCACAACAAGGGAGCGTGTGCCATTACGTAGGTGAACGTTACGAAATAAGCTTTGACTCTTGGTAACTTAAAGCTATATGGCACAGAGGAACCATAAACTGGGGCGTGCCCTTTGCAATATCGGTCTAAAAGCCACAATATACACCGACATGCAATTAACCTGACGATATAATGGCTAATGCGTTGTGGACGCCTTGTGGCCCTAGCAAATAACTAACCTGCGCGGAACGTGTGACCGTTGTCTATAAGCCAAGCGAATGTATGATTTTAACTTACCGGTGTTGATAAGGAAGACAAGGGGCATGAGCGGTACGCCGGTACTTGATACCGACGCTTCTCTGTGGCATAAATCTTACCAGTTGCATGTCGGCAAGAAAAACTACAAGGGACGCCCTGTCTCTACGCAGGTTGAAACCCGTGTCGAGCGGTTACAAGGAAAACTTCCTACTTGTTGGCCATGCGCTGGCGTGCGGACGGCACACAACTGACAGTTGTATGTAGCCGTTTGGCTTTGAAAAGTGACAGAGCACATCGGCGCACGCGCTTTGGCTGCTTGAAAGTCGCATTATTGGAGGCCATGCACACTCTATGTGAACCGGGCTGCTTAATCTATGGTTTATTGTACTCAGAAGAAAAGCATGGACAGTGGATTAAAGTAGAACAGGGTACTGTAATGGTGATAAGTTACTTCGCCTCCCGCTGCCAAGTTAACCTTTGTCCACATCTAGGCTTGATCCACAACACAACCGGCAGACAAAACAGGGTTCAACTCCGTAAGCCGTGCCCGGTCACAAGTAGTGCGTGCTCAAGCCGACACTGATGACACACGACACCGACATTGATCAGTATATGAAAAATTAAATGGGTATCCTCGAGAGGTTCGAGGCTTTTAAGCGTCTGTGAGCTTCAGACGGAAGACGACAGGTTGCACTCCCATTGAGCAGGGCGGCTCTCACCGCGGCCATGCATAGACAGCCTTTACAATGGAGGACAACTGTTTATAACGGCACGGATGCCGCCGAAAGGCAGTTCTTTATTTCACAACATTGGAAATGACTGCAGTTGCCATCTGCCCATCTTTGTTGATACCACTGCCAACGTAAGGGAATTGCTCAACTATCTCGTGTTCCTCTATATTAAAGGCCTATTGCACGGGCTCAGCCGCATTACACAGCAGCACCATATTATCCTTGTAATCATGATCAACTAGTCTTCCTCCGACCAGCACAATAATGCTTGCTTACTGAAAGTTTGCACGGGAAATACATGATGGTCCACGACGAACTTGAACAAAAACGTGGAAATTGGGTAAGTCTGAGGAACGCTGCTTGTGGGCGAAAAGCAGCTAGGGCGCCTGGACATAGGCAAAAGGACAAATAGGGTCCCTTAACAAAGGCGTTTGGCTAACATGCGTGGTCGTGAGGCAGCAGTGGAGATAGCCGTGATGTATTTTTCCATGAGGTATGAGTAACGCTCTAGGGGTCCGGTGGCATCACTCTGTATACGTCAATGGGTCAAAGGGACGCAAGCCGCTGCACTATGTTTAAGTGCAATCTCGTTGCAATTAAGAGCGTGTTCCCAGGGCCTAGGTCCCTTCATGACGACCGAGAATCCGTTTCAACTCGGTTTGATCATGGTGTTTTAAGCCCTGGGGATGGCCATGAATAGTTGGTATGGGTTTAGGATAGAAAATTTCCGGTAAACGGGGCCGATGTGGCCAATTAGCAGGTGGTATGTGTGGACCAAGTCAACATTATATCGCCTGTAGTAAATTGAAAATGTTTGCAGCCTGGGTAGCTTCTCAGTATACACCAAGTACCTTGATAGAAATACTACTTTCCTCCCTGACCGTAAGGTTAATTCAACTTCTATGTTGTCCTAGACTAAGCAGAGAAGCAAGCTTCTACACAGTGTTGAGTACAACCTAACGAAGGCTGAAAATAGCATTGCAAACATTTTAAGTTGCCAGGATTAAGAATGACCTGCGGATCACGCACAACATGCGAAATCTTTGAGAGCGTCTGCAATCTAATGCTCAATGGACTTAAAACCAGGCGACAGCACCACCTAGTTTAATTTCATTTGAACACGCGGTACCATTTTGCACTAAGCGGGTAATAGGTGGGTGGTCAGCTGCACAAATCAGCCCTGTCCCATAGTCCATTGAAAGTCTGTTTAAAGTTCCCTGGACCACTAAGTTCATTATACGGGATAACTGCAATTGTGTCTCAGTGCGACACCATTTAGAACACTGAAAAGCAATCAGCCTCCTGGTTGTCATGCCCATCTTCAAGCATGGTCAGCGTACTTCGTGGGAAAATCACGGAGGCAGTAGCTTGGTTTCCGTTGAATCCAAGTTACTCGTAGACACCATTCCTCGTTGAGTTACTAGTGTTCGTGAAAACGGAATACCTGAAGATCACGTTGGGTTCCGCCCAGGTCGTGGTTGCACCGACCACGTTTGTACTCATCGTCAAGTGTACTAACAGAGGCACACTATGAATGGGGGCTACGCAGTGGTCCACAGCCACGGTTGTTTAACGTACAAAACGTGGCGCAATCACACAGTCAGTGACGTACTTGCGCTCGGTTACTTGCAGCTGAAGGGAATTTGCGCTCCATGCTGATTGGGATAGCCACTTCCTTCTTCCACACTTTACGTTCTATTTGCCTTTACCATGCTACCTTGCAGATTTGCGTTAATGCGGTTCTTGCATTATCTCGGTTTCCGCCGAATCCAAATGTTTCACGGACACCATTCCTGGAGGAGTTAATGATGCTGGTGAAAACGGGATACCTGCAAGTCACGCTGGCTTTCGCCCATATCGTGGTTGTACCGACTACCATTGTACTCATCGTCAACATTTAGCGCAGAGGCCGGCTTACAGACCACGTGTTGTGATTTTCCTGATGTGGAAACGGTCTGCCACACCGAGGACCGAGCCAGACTGAGGCAATGGAGTACGCAGACGAGATACCTCTACTTAACGCTGACTCCTCGGCTACGCAAACACTACTGGTTACACTGACGGGTAGCGCTTGGCCCTTCTGCATCTGCTTTTCACCATCAACATGTGAAATACTGCAGCAGGACGGCGCCGACACTCATGACGGTCCTAGCTATCAGTGAGCAGCTACTGTAAGCGGCGGACGCACTTACCATGGTAACTTTTCTCTTTTGGTGGCCACCATATTGAAGAGCTCACTTCGCGTATCAACAAGGCCCGGGTGGCTTTTCGGAGACTCAACCATCTATGGAGACCGCGGGATATAAGCTTATCCTTGAAAAATAGGGTGTAGAAGTTTGGACCAGAGACCTTGTCCGTGCGCTGCAAAGACGTCTAACGCATGGTCCTGTTTGATCACCGGTGCTTGCGGGGTACTGCTCACGTTCGGAGGGAACACCGGGTAAGCAATACCGAGGTCCGCCAGTTGGTAATTACAGGTGTTCTGGTGCAAACCCGGGGAGCCAATGCAAATCCTTTCAGGCATCTTACCAAAAGGGGAAACCAAGAAGCAAGGATTATCTAGCTAATATGAAAGAAGAAACAGTTTGTGGAACGGGTTTACGGTATCCACCTAAACAATCGAGGAGAGCGGTACTCGAAGGGTCCACGAGCAACATTTTTGGATGAAGATGAACGCAACGGATTGTGAAAGGATAGCAGTGGCGCTTGAGGAATTTGCTGAAAGCCAAACGCACGTTGTATTTAGGACGTTAAAAATTCCATCTTAAAGTGCTATTAGTACGGAAGCAGTAAGAAATGCCCGTGAATGATCCGTCCTAAGAAATCTTCATTGGGCCAACAAAAATTGTGGTGGATTTATCCGCCAAAGTAAAGCCAAATCAGCATACATGCTACAATGTTCAATCAAACCATGCCAAAGAGCCTTGCAATAGCAGCCTTCGCTCTGCTGGCCGTGAATGGCTTTTGTGACGTCGCCGTCCACGGTTCGGAAGACCAAACGCTCTAACACCATGACGACGAGAGCCACGATGACTTCCCATCTCTTGTCTATGAATCTTTACTATCTCGACTCTGTCCTCTTCTCATCGCGCTCTCTGTCTTTATTTCTCCCTCAGCTGGAGAGCCAGCTCACAGTGCCATGCCCTAGTCTAATCTGACCAGTCTGCTTCTCCTTTACTGCTGCGGGTCCACTGAGATATAAGCAGTCTAGGTTTTGTAGGTTTATAGCCATGTTTTCTTCCCATTGGCAGCCTGCTGGACTGGTTCACCCTATATTAACATATCTACTTCCCTCTCTAAATTGTCCATTTCCTGACCCACACCATCTCTCTTCCAACCTTAACTGTACGACCCAATCTCATTGCGCCGAATAATCCAGTTTCGTTTGATCGGTCTCCTGCTCTCCGACTACTGGGACATTACCGGTCATCGTACTGAAGACTGAATCCACTGCTTACAATACTTCTTCAATAGGACAACCAACTTTCAGTCCACTGCCCTAACCTAGACTTATTTGATTAGTATGATTTTCTTTGTCTGCTTCCAAACTACCGAGATATACACGGTCTACGAACTGTAGACCCAGAGCTAAATCTCCCTCATGTTGACAGCCTGCTGGACTTGTTCACTCCTTAGTAATATAGACACTTCCATCTTTAAGCTGTCAGTCACCTGACCCACTCCATTTGCCCTCCAAAACTAGCTGTATAACTCAATCTCACTGCGTCGAATAATCCAGTCTTGTCTAATCGGTTGCTGCTCATCGAATATTCTCGGACTACGGTCACATTACCAACCATCGTTCGGAAGACTGAGCGCTCGATAACCCTTCACACGAAAGCCACGTTGGATTCTCCACAACATAGCAGTAAAGCTTTTCCATCCCGATCCTCTCGTTTCCTTGCTGCCGTCTCTGGTTTCGATCCCTCTTCAAGCTGACAGCCGCATCTCAGTGCCATGCACTAGCCTAGTCTCAGCTGACCAGTCTGCTTCTGTTAGTTCTGCCAGACCACCGGGATGTTAACGGCATAAGCTCTGTAGATTCAACGCACTGTCACTCGCACCTCGACAGTCTGCTGGACTTGTTCACACTTTGTTAATATAGCCACTTCTATCTCTGACCTATCCAATCCTACTGACTACATTTAGATTCCCTAATTAACTGTACGACCCAAGCTAAATGAGCCGACTAATCTAGTCTCGCCTGATCGGTATCCTTCTCTCCGACTCTTGTGACTTTGCCAACCATTGCTGGGAAGACGGAACGCTCTGTCACCGTTACCACGGGCGCCACGTCAACTTTATCACCTTTGATCTGTAATCCTTTTCTATCTCGAATCTGTCCTCTCATTATCGAGTTCTCTGCCTTTATTTGTTCCTCAACCGGAGAGCGAGCTCACGGTGCCCTGCCTTATTCTCTTTGAATGTTTCAGACTAACGAAATGTAAAGGTTTTAGGCTCTGCATAACCAACGCAAGTTTTCTCACATTGCGCGCCTGTCTGACTTGCAAACCTTATATTCATATAGCCTCTTACATTCCAAAACTGTCCATCTCTGCTGACACTTTATTTGTCTTCCCACCTTAACTTCGCTACTTAATCGC
This sequence comes from Dicrocoelium dendriticum, assembly GCA_944474145.2. NCBI lineage: Eukaryota > Metazoa > Platyhelminthes > Trematoda > Plagiorchiida > Dicrocoeliidae > Dicrocoelium > Dicrocoelium dendriticum. The sequence continues at coordinate 133,239,727 of OX104064.1, forward strand.
AATGTGTCGACTAATCCAGTCACGTGTGATCGGTCCCCTGCTCACCGAATGTTCTCGGACTGCTGGGATATTACGGCGATTGTTCAGAACTGAACGTTTCATGCTCCCTCGTAAGAGAGCATCGTTGGCTTTTCCATACTTTAGCAGTTAACCTTTTTCCTCCTGACTTCTTGCTGCGCTCTTTGGTTTAAATTCATTAATCGGGCAGCCGAATATCAGTGCCGTTCCTTAACCTAGCCTCAGCTGACTAGTCTGCTTCTCGGTGACATCATCTATTCCACCGGGATTTAAACGGTCTAGACTCCGCAGAGTCAATGCTGTTTTTATTACTTCAAGGATCTGCTGAACTTGTTCATCCGGTGTCAAAACAGCCTCTTCCTTCTCTTTCCTACCCTTTACTGCTGATCCTGTCTATTTTCTTCCATTTTATCCGTACGACTCAACCTTAATGCACCGACTAATCAAGCGGCGTCTGATCGGTCTCCCTCACTTCGAGAGACTTGACGGACCCAATCACCCCTGTATAATATAGCCCCTTTGAAATTTAACCTGCCCGTTTCCACTGACCCTCCCCACAGTTGTCCTCACCACAATTGTAAGACCCAATGTCAGTGCGCAGACTAAACTATTCTTGTTTGAACGGTCTTCTGCCCCCACTACTCCCAGATATCCGTGCCATTTCCGGCCAGTGTCTGACAGCAACGTCACTTTCGTCCACTTACGTCTAGACCATTATTGCTTTTATTTTCCACTTATCCTTGGCTTTCGATGTTATTGCGCTCTATTTTTATTCCCACCACTTACAATCGTTGCTCCGAACCAAGATCTCCTCGTGCGTATGGTCTCCTCCGCTCCGACCTTGCCCTGGATTACTGGCGGCACTCGGACCATTGATAAGTGTTTCTTGGCTATTACTTCCATCAGTATGCTCACCTTGCCACTGCATATGCCTCTGCTCTTTGCCTTGTGTTCGCAGTAGCCTCGTGGTGTGTACGTACGTGGGATAACTACTCCCAATGCACGGCAGTTTTGGCCCACTGTGACTCTTTTCTCTCGATTCTGGCGGCTTTTGGACTATGGAATTATGGGCGCCTTAGCGTAATTACTCTCACAGATTACTTTTGGCACTGCCGTCGGCATTCATCCGCACCTCGCCGATTCTTTGAATTTGCTTTTCCACTTGCAACGTTGCATTATGTACTGTTGCTCCCGCATTCGGTCTCAACCTAGTTATGCTAAGTTTCACCTAAGACTCCTTTCGTATTCGGAGTGAGTCATCAGCGTTGGTTTATCTGTTTCTCTCCAACCATCGTATTATTCGCTCAATTTTGTAAACGCGATTCGTTCTATAGTCTCTTGATCCTGCGCGTGCAGAACCTTCTTCCTACGTAGTTGTTGTAGTCTGAGTCCCACCAGCGACATGATGTAAACACCGCGCTTGCAACTCATGTGTACTAAGCAAAATTACAAAGGTTTCAAGGTATCAAAGGCACCGTTGCGCTCCACCAGTCTTTCGAAAGTGCTTCTTGATTCCTTGCTGCCCGTCTGTTTGGCTGCCACTCGTCTGTCGTCCGTTTTTCCCTAGATTTCCAGTTACATCGGCCAAAACAAGAATGATTTTCTATTGGGACTGGCCGGCTCATTCTCAATAGCCAGCTGGCTAAAACAAGATCCTTTCGCCGGGAGATGAAGAACCCACTCATCGTTCCAGATGGAGAACTTTTCGCCATTCTGGAGACGCCACGTTCACGGGGTCTAAACGAATGTGTTTAGTTCGCCGCGTACTCACAGTATCACAAGTTACTCACCTGGAATAATATATTTACATGGTTCCCCTGTTCCACAACGGAAAACAAACAATTCTGGCGTGATTACCTTCACTACCTCGGTTAGCTTTGCTTATTATCACCGGTGTTCAAAAACTTGGTTGTTGTGCGTTACATTTCCGAAAGAACATTCCGACTCTTCATTCGCCTAGAGCTTTTCCAATGTCATTTCACGGACAGCTTTGCACTTGTATAAGTGGCTTTTCCGATGGCCTTTCATGGGGATTTTACTCGACCATGAAGCCAATTACACTTACTTACATTTGCAGGAATTCCGCTTCCATTTTGCGAAGTAAGAAACGCCTAACGGACCCGCATTGGACAACGGAATGGCATTTTCGCCTATTATTAACGTATTGAGCCACAAAGAACAACTGCACCCATCATCCCCATGACAAGTACAGCTTGGATGGCGGGAAACCGGTTGCTAGCCGGAAAAGTATATAACAGCAGAAGGCAGCCTCTATTATCAATATTTTAAGCACCTGCACCATTTAGCATTCGACTCTGCGACTCTGCTGCTTCATTGACCGGTTTCAACGACTACTGCTGGATAACTACTAATCCAAGAAGTCAACCAAGGAAGAATTTTGGCTGGCAACCGACCGCGAATAATAGAGTGTAAACTCGGTCTGTACAATGCATAGCCGGCTAGCACTACGGTTCAACGGAAGCTCCGGCAGTGTTCCGGGACGTGGTGGGTTTTCGCCGGGCAAAAGCTCTCACTATAAAAAGCTACAAATGTCCGCTTAACAACACCGCAACTTGGCGGATTTGACTCACCAATGAATAAAGTCACAGCTGGATACTTCACGCTGACGCAGTTCTCAGACTTCTACATGCAACCTGTGCAACTGATTTTACTATGAAGCATGCTTTGATTGAACACAGATCATTCCGATTTCGTAATGATCTTTGCTTACATCAAAACCTTGTTCGGGCTGCTGTGCTCATGGATTTCTACCTGGCGAAATCACGTCCAGCTTGTAGCTTGACACAACAGTTATGATTGATGTTTACACGCCTTAGCGCCATCAAGTTCCTTGGTCTGACTATTATCTGACCAAATGATCACTGGCATGGACTACATCTATTCGTTTATAACTTTCACTAAAACGTAATGTTTTAATACTCCAAAGAAGCTACCCTTGTATGCATATTTAATCGCTTCTTCACAGGTGTGTCTCGTTTTACTGACAATATATATTTACCTATTTAAGGGTAAAACAAGTTTTCAAAATGCTTAAGTAATATAGCTACAGGTATATCACCACTGTGACGTGGCGGATGTGACTCGCCAGTAAATAATGTCACTGCCCTCTGTTACACACTGGAATAGCCACTAGTCGTTTTTCATTATTCTACTGACAACTACAACAACGTTGCTCTGTCTTCAAATACTGTTCCCACTACCTACTGTGCTTTTTTATTTACTCTACGCACAGTTGAACCATTTTATTCGCACTCCACTGATGACCTTGCACTTCATGAGTGCTTCGACGGCTTCTGCAAATTGTGCAACTTTGGCCGCAGCAATTTACTCGCGCGGTAACGTATCTGTTGCGCCACATAATTGCTTGTAAATTTTGATCATACCTGAGTTGATACTGATCTGTGGTTTCGAGAATAAGATGTTTATTTATTTATTTAAGGTTTCGGCTTAGGCATCCCGCAGCTGCGCGACCGGTGGCCAACTTGGGAACCAATAGACACTTGGGAACACGTAAGTAAACCCGTTGGATGGCGGCAGATGTCCAACGATATTGATCTGATATTTGAATCGAACATCGGGCAGCGCATAGGTTCGAGGAACAGTAAGCGTGTGGCGATACGCCTTGCTATTCCGACAAATAATACAATGTCTCGTCCACTGCTGAATATCATAAAGCATGCTGGGGGAGGTATAGCGATTCGTGCTTGGCTTGATAAATAAATAAATAGAAAGTTTATTCTCGAATTTATCGAGGCAAACCAAACCAGGCGTGATCAACATTTACATGCAATTATGTTTCGCAACAAACAAGTTGCTATGTATGTAATCGGCAGTAAACCGAAAGTTGTACAGGCTGCTGAAATTGTTAAACAAATCATGAGGAAGAACGTCGTCCATGAATGACGATACGTTGGTTTCTAGCGTGCGTAGTGTAAACAGTCAGGGCAATATATGTGTAATGAAGGCGATACATGTAGGCATGGAGTATCTTATTCTTAAAGGTGTCAAGAAAATATTGCATTATGATTCTAGTCGACTTGCCAGTATGCAGTTGTGGGTAGTGTCTTCATTCAGTGGCGAGTCACATCCGCAACGTCGCAGTGTTGTTAAGCGAACATTTGTGGCTTTTTATAAGGAGAACGCTTTCCAGGCCAAAATCCACCACTTCCTGGAACAGTCAGCAGTCTGTACACCAGTGTACAACTGGCCGAGCAGCTTGCGGACTAATTGCACACTCGGTCATCCACAGTCAAACGACTTCCAACTTCCTCTGTTTATTTGAGCAGAAATCTTTGTCAGGACCGCCATAATCGCTGAGGCCAATCGAGGATGGGCGATTCACAGAGAATCGTCTTTGTAAGTGTCCAGGTGAGCAAAAAGTTAGTTTCTGGTGTCTGGATTTGTCAGGTTATGTATACTTTTCAGGAATATGAGGGCGCCTTGTCCATCTATCATTGCTGTACAGCGGTCATGGTAGTGAGTGCAGTTGTATCCATTTGTTGTACAGCCATGTTCTTTGTAGGTCTGTGTGAGTTATTATGTCTTGTTCCGGGCAAAAGCGGTTTCTTGGTTCAATCTCAGATCCCCAAGGATTTCCGGGCCTCGGAGAAAAGGGAAGAAGAGCGATAATCAAGGCCGCAAGGAACAGGCGTGGAAGCAAACATTGCCAATGTCCTATATTATAACATTTAGAGTGGAGACAGAATGATGTACAATGTACAACCTTGATTGTGCTGAAAGTGCCCTTTGAACGTTCTACGAAAGTAGTGGTTGTATAGATAGATAGCTACCAGTTACAAAGAGCATAGAGCGTAGCCCTGCCAAGCAAACCACGCAGTATCGATTTACTATAATGCAACTATTGCGTGGAAAGACAGAAAGCAGAATTCAAAGACCGGAGGCGATTGAATAGTAGATAAACAGCTGGTAGTCGGTCTAATTTGATAGGGAGCGCAGAATAAGTACGTATGGATATAAACAGCTTATGACGAAAGAGATCCGAAGATCAATTGATGTTAAAGCAGCGAAAAAATAGCACTCAAGCGCGGAGTATAAATGTTCGGGAGATCAAGACAGAAAGACGACACCAGGTTACTAAAAGAATAATGCTATAGCTGACTGAGATAGGAAACGCCTTGAGAGAGCTACCCTATTACCTAAGTAAGATAAGGAAGGTCGCCAGAGGAGAGCTAAACTAAGTTGACTTAAGAAAGGAAAGAGGACAGGAAGAATGCAAGCATACGTTAAGTTAATGTGGGAGTCACATCATATAAGGCTGAAGCACGACGGCGCGTTGGTGCACCAATCATGCTAGGGTGCTGAGATAATACTACTTTGGATAGAGCCAGGGTTAGCTAGTCCGAGAGCTGGACACTTGCAAGTAGAAAAGTCGAAGTCGTTACTGCAAGTGAGAGATATGCGAACGTCTAGTATGGAGAGACTAAGACGCGGCTTGCACTGACTTGTTGAGTTAGGAAGGAGTGCTAGAAGGAAGCTAAAATGTTTACATGAAGGAAGGACATCAAACAGCTAGAATGCGTGCGTACAATAAGTTTACTGAGGACGTCGCAGCATATGAGTTAGAGGCGCGCAGATACTGAACTCCTGTTAGGGTGCTAAATTATTAGTGCTGGGGTAGACCAAGCCGGAAAATACCAGTGAAAGCCCTGGACTGGTACAAGAGCAGGTATCACAGAAGTTGCAGCGAGCAACAGACAAATGAACATTTAGACAGGAATGGCTAAGGAGCAGCTGTACGCAGACTATATGAGTTATGTTTCCTCCACAACGCAAAGCTAAGAAAGGTTTCATGTAGAAGGGAGAGCGGACGGATGAGGCGCAAGCATACAATACGGCTGTTAAATAATTCAGAGCACAGGAGGACAAGGCGCTGCGACGCGCAGATTATCAAACCATGATGGGATGCTGATGGAATACAACTAAAGAAGATTGAACCGGGAAAATTCAGTGAGAGATCTGGACTAAAGCATAAGTAGGGGTCATAGACGTAGCGAGTAGTAGATAAATGAACGTCTAGGAAAGAGCGGCTGTACGCAAACTAATTGAGTTTGTTTGCTGGACAGAAGAGAGCTAGGAAAGTTTTCATGGGGAAGGGACAGCAAACGGGAGAAGCGCAAGCATGCAATAGGGTTGTTAAATAGTGCACAGCATGAGTGGCTAAGACACCGACGCGCAGAAAAGCTACTTATGCTAATTATTGTTTGGTCACCAAAACCTTGTTTGGTCTCCTGTGCTCACGGATCACTACATGGCGAAATTACCCCAAAATTGTATCTTGACGGACTTTTGCGCGCAACAGCGTCATCATGTTCCTTGGTCTGCCTATTACCTGACAATATGTTCACTCATATGGACTACATCATTTCAGTTATACCTTTCATTAAAACGAAATGTTTTAACATTCCAAAGAAGCTATGCTTGTATGCATATTTCGTCACGCCTTTACACGTGTGTCTCGTTTTCCTGAGAATATACCATTTATTTATTTATTTAATGGATTATTACAAAGGTAGCTGGAGCTGGGAACCGCTGGTAAAGGAGACGAAATATAATTAATTAGGTGTTACAGCCAAGTAAGTGACAGCTAAGCATCTATCAAGGAGCGGATGTGCGCTGACCTGAGGAGATAAGGAAGGTCGCCAGATGATAGATAAGCAAGGTTGTATGAAGAAAGGAAAGCAGACAGGAAGAATGCAAGCATGCGGTAAGTTGACCGAAGGGATCAAATCACCGGAAGCGAGCTAACAAGGATTGAATAAAGAATGGATAGCAAACGGGTGGAATACATACTAAGGTAGAAAGGGGATATAACAATAAGGATGAATCATGGCCATAAATGCATTTGAAGTGAGGGTTACCGGAAGTTGCGTCGGCAGAGCCTGGGTCATTTGGATCTCAGAATTTCGAGAGGAGTCAGATAGCAGGAGACTGTTCAGATGAGTCCGGATAAGCCAGCTAGGTAGCAAAATAAGGGGGAGAATAAAAGTAATGAGTGTCCGCAGGTAGGAAGCAGTTTGGGACGAATGGGCTATATGAAAATGCAGTTAACGCGCCAAGCGAAGCTCTTAGGCTGAAGGACAGTGTGTGTTGCGACAGCAGAGCCTAGATCGTTTATGTTTTGGATGTCTGGAAGTGATCAGAAAGCAGGATATTTGTCAGACGAGGTTACATTAGAGCCATGAAAAAAGGATTGGTTGTCCAATTGGAAAAGTAATGCAAACAGGGAGTGCAAAAAGGAAAGAAGCGGAAAAATGTGGAAAAGCGTACAAAGATCTCCGGGTTTTTGAAAAGACCTTTGGAGCTGTCGATATTTCATCGGTAAGATCTCAGTAGGAAGAAAGCAGGAGACCATTGGGACGAGACTGGAATTTTGGCTCATAGAGAGAATGCCGTATTATTAATGCCGGAATGCTAACAGTGGGTGTCGGCAGAATAGACATGTTAAGTAAGGAAGGGAACTAATAATAATGAATCGTGATAAGCAATGCGCTTGAGGTAAGTTACAGAGCATTACGTTTTTAGACCCTAGATCATTTGGATCCCAGAAGTCAATGAGACGTCAGAAAGCAGGAGGCTGTTCAGATAAAACTGGGTAGATCAACAGGTTGAAGCTATGCCGCCAAACTAATGCGGGAATGAAGGTAATAATCGTCATGCGAAAAGCAGCAGTTTGAGACGAAAGTAACTATATGATGAACCAGTTAGCATGCCGAGCAAAGATCTGAAGATAAGAAGATCAGAGTGCTGGGACTGCAGAGCCTAAATCCTTAACGTGGCTGATCTTTGAAAACAGTCAGAAAGCAGTAGACTTGTAGTGTTCATAGCTTTTTCGTTTTTTTGCTTTTCTAATTTCGTTTTTCTATGTGTCATGTACCGTTGTTTTAATTGACCGTTTTTCATATACACAATTCTCGACATCGAGCGGCGCGTTCTGCTTTCCTGCGGCGGCGTGTTGAGATTTTGTTTCTGTGCTTGGGGAAGTCTGAACTACGCGGCACCAACACTGGAATATCGTATCAGGGAGTGTGCAATATAAGTGGTTATTCCAACCGTCACTACTGCACGTCAGCGTGTTGGTACTTTTAGCTGACATTAATCCTTTGCTTCGGGTGCGGTAGTTTAAGACAAGTTTTCACTCCACTACATATATGGGGACCCCTGTTTTGCTTTTTTCCTACTGGAAATTTGTTTTCGCCTTTAATTTGTTTAGTACCACTACCCACCCTGACCCTTCTGAAAATTTTGTTGGTTTTTCCCTACCCGCTTTTAACGTTAACAATGCAACACCTGGATTTTACAGTTAGCGGCTCGCTTCCGTCGCCGCAGTCTCAATTCTTAAACTTCTGTATTTTCCTAAGTCTCTGACCATGTACCCAAGCGCAAAGTCGCCGATGTGGTAGACCTACTCGAGCCTGTTCCTACAGACTCTCCCTACGATAAGCTTAAGTCTGCCGTTTTGAAACGCCGTACAGCTTCAAATGAGACCAGACTTCATCCAATTCTCTCCGGGGTTGAACTGGGCGATCGTTCACCTTCACAGCTTTTCCGTTATATGCGCTCTCTCGTAGGTTTCTCTAAAGTCGACGACAGCGTCTTGCGTCAATTGTGGTTAAAATGTCTTCCATCCAACACTACGGCGATTCTCACTGTATCCGCTGACTATTTGTCACTTCACAAACTAGCAGAAAACGACGACAAAGTTCATGCGTGTTTCTTTCAGCGCCCAGTGTGTCAAGTAGTTGTCATCGCACCTGAGACCTCCTCGTCAAAAATAAATAAATAAATAGTTTATTCTCGAATTTGCCGAGACACACCAAGCAAGGCATGATCAACACTTACATACAATATTGCTTCGCAACAAACAGGTTGCTATGAGTGTAGTTGGCAGTAAGCCGAAGGTTGTACAGGCTGCGGAAATTGTGTAAGTAGTCCTGAGGGATAGAGTCTTCATTAAATGACGAAACGTTAGGTTCTAGCGTGCGTGGTGTAAACAGTCAGGGCACTATATGTGTAATGAAAACGATACGTATAAGCACAGTGTAACTTATTATTGAAAGTGTCAGGGCAATATTGAGTAATGATTCTGGTCGACTTGCCAGGAGGTTGTTCTAGGCAGTGACTTTATTCGTTGGCGAGTCACATCCGCCACGTCGCAGTGTTGTTACAAGCACATTTGTGGCTTTTTATAGGGAGAACGCTTGCCAGGCTCAAACCCACCAAGTCCTGAAACACTGTCAGAAATTTGTTGGTGCACTAATATACAACTGGCAGACCAGCTCTTCGACTGATTTCACACTCCGGTATCCGCAGTCAAATGACCTTCAAGTTCATCTGTTAGTTGATCAGGTTTCTTGGGCAGGGCCGCCATGATGGCTGAGGCGAATCGAGGATGGGGGCTCCAGGAAGAGTCGTCTTTATAGGCATTCAGGTGGGCGAAACATCAGTTTCTTGTGTCTGGAATTTTCAGGAGTATGCATTCTTTTTAGGAGCATGAAGTTCTCGAATCCAGCTATCATCACTGGACAACGATCGTGGTAGTGAGTGCAGTTGTATCCGTTTGTTGTTCAGCCATGCGCTGCATAGGTCCTTATGGGCTGTCCTGTCCCGGACAAAAGCGGGTTCTCGGTCCAATCCCAGATCCCCAAGAAGTTCCGGACCTCGGAGAAAAGGGAAGGTAATAGACAACCAAGGCCGCAACGAACAGGCGTGAAAAAACTGTTAAAATCCTATGTTATAACATTTAGAGTGGAGACAAATGATATACGATGTGCAGCAATGATTGTGCTGAAAGTGTCTTTTGAATGTTTTTTGAAAGCAATGGCCCTATAAGTTGGTTGCTACTGTCTACATGGAATAAAGAGCGTTGCGGCATTAAGCAGAAACGCAGTCTCAGTTTACTATGATGCGACTATTGCGTGGGAAGACAGAAAACAGAGTTCATTGACCAGCGACGTTTGAATGGTGGATGGACCGCTGGTGGCCAGCCTACATCGAAAGAGATACTAAGGTCAATTGGTGGTAATTCAGCGGATAGATAGGACTCAAGCGCTGAGTAAAAATTATCGGGGGATCAAGGCAGAAAACAGCACGAGGATACTAGGGGTATAGTGCTTTGGCCTATTGAAATAGGGAAAGCCTATGAGAGCTAACCTCCTACAAAGGTAAGTATCGAAACCTTTGCTGCCAAAACGGACCCAGATTACTAGGTGAGAAAGGATTGATCAATAGAAGTGAAGTATTAAAGATCAGTTAAAGGAAAGCGAACGTGCGGAACAAATGTATACGTATCGTCGCGCAGAGAAACGAGTCATTCTAGGGTGCTGAGAAAATGGTGAGAAATGAACACCTAGAAATGTGAAGCTAACAGGCTGGTGAGAGGAGTGAAGAACTAAGAGGCTAAGAAACGTTAATTGACGAAAAGGCAGGGAATAGCCAGAATGCAAGCGTAGAGTAAGGTTGCTTAGAGTTCAGAGCAGTGAGGCCTAACTGCAGCAGCTAGAGTGCTAAGATAATAGTACCAAGCTGGATAGTGCCAGAGAATGCTAGCCCGAGAGCTGGAGGATTGCAGGTTAAAAGGTCTAAGACAAAGCAGCGAGTAAGGAGGAAATGAACATCTAGAAATGTGAGGCAAAACAGTGGCTTGCGCGGAATACTAGGATACGGCTGCACGACAGAAGAGAGCTAAGAAAGTTTTCATGAAGAAAGGACAGCGAACGGATGAAGTTAAAGCATACGTTATGGCTCTTAAATAGTTCAGAGAAAAATAGGCGATGAAGCGGCGACGCGCAGGTAATAGATCATGCTGTGGTGCTAAAGGAATAAAATTAGGGAAGACTGAGCCTGGAGAGGCCAGTGATAGAGCTGAACTACAAATAATTAAGTGTCAAAGAAGTGTGACAGCTGGGCTTCTGGCAAGGAGCAGCTGTGCACTGACCGGATGAGGTAAAGGTCGCCAGACGAGAGCTAAGAAGATCGAATGAAGAAAGGGCAATAGACAGGAAGAATTCAAACGTACAGTGAGTAGTTTGAGGGAGTCATATCATATAATGCTGAACCACGGCGGTGCATAGGTTCACAATTCATGCTATGGTGCTGGGATACTACAACTCTGGAAAGAGTCTGGGAAAGCTGGTCCAATAGCTGGACGCTTGCAGGTGAAAAAGTCGAAGACGTTGCAACAAATAAGAGATATGAGAACGTCTAGAATAGAGAGGCTAAGGAGGGCTGAGCGCTGACTTGAAGAGTTAGAAGGAGTGCCAGGAGAAAGCTGAAAGATTTATATGGAAGGACATCAAACAGTCGGAGTGCATGCATATATGAAGTTTGCTGAGGACATCGCAGCATATGAGTCAGGGGCGCGCAGATACTGAGTTCTGTTATCGTGCTAAGATTTTCGTGCTAAGGTAGACTGGGCTGGAAAATGCCAGCGAAAGATCTGGAATCCTACATGAACAGGCGTCACAGACGTTGCAGCAAGCAACGGATAAATGGACGTATGGAAGGGAGGGGCAATGGAGCGACTGAGCGCAGATTCCATTGAAGCCATTTGTCAGAGGCTGTTCACACACGAACCCACCATTAAGAGAAGATGTTGCCTCTGCAGTCGAAGTTTTAAATCCACTTCGAGAAGCAGTAACAGGCATGCTAGGAACACTTGACAGCATATTTGCTTTTATCATCCACGTTTTGGTGATGTCGCTAATAATTGTCGTCTTAGTTGACCGCATCCCAAAGCATTCCCAAGGGCCCACGGGGAAACGCCCATTAAGCCAGTAATGGCAAAGTCTTCGGCTGGCCGATCTTCTAGTCACTTGACTTTTGTCCGTGCTTCCACAACCAACCTTTCATTCATGGTTGACACTGGAGCCGAGGTCAGCGTTCGGCCTCGTGGAATGGAAAAACGCTGTCTCATTCCCACAGTACCTACTTACCAGGCGGCTAATAACACGTGAATCCGGACCTATGGTCAGAAATTGCTTATCCTCGATCTTGGTCTTTGACCAACATTCTCTTTCTTTTTCCTGATCGTAGACGTGCAACGCCCCATCATCAGTGTCGATTTCCTCACCCAAATTTCTCTTATTGTCGACGTACGTAACAAGGAGCATCGTGGTAGTAACACATCCCTCACCACCCTGGGTGGAGCCACTTAGATTATCTCGACCGGATTTCGCATGATTCTACCTATTAGCAATGTATTTACCGAGGTACTTCAACAGTTTCCCGTGTAGTATCTGCCGTACAATAATTGTCCCGCACCTAAAAGCGAGATGAGGTACCACACGGCTACTCGCGGGACACCGGTTACGTCTCGACCTCACCGAATACCACCTGATAAACTCTCTAACACTAAAGCCGAGTTTGAGCCATGCTCCTTCTTGATGTCGCCCGGCCTTCTAATAGCCCATGGTCTTCATCTTTGCACATGGTCCCAAAAGTCTCGTGGAGATTGGCGATCTTGTAGCGATTACGGTCAGCATAAAAATGTCACTGTCCCTGAAAGATACCCGGTACCACATATTCACGACTTTTCTATTGGCCTAGACGGCAAAGCAATTTTCTCTAATAGTGACTTGGTCCGGGCATATTACCAAATTCCGGTCGCCCCTGCTGACATTCCCAAGGCAGCTATAACCACCCCCATCTGTTTTTTGAATTTGTCCATATGCCTTTTGGACTGCGAAACGCCGCACAAGCGTTTCAACGATTCATTGACCATGCCGTCCGCGGAATTAATTTTGTTTTTGCTTATATCGATGACAATCTCGTGGCCAGCTCTAACCACGAAGAACATCTCTTTCATCGCCAAATGTTTGAGCATTTTGATCATTATGGCTTTACCATCAACGTGGACGAATGTGCCTTTGGCCAGTCCAGTGTTGCTTTTCTTGGTCATCGTATCGATCGCACCGGAATCATTCCACTCACGAAGAAAACAAAAGCAAGCACAGTGTATCCGATACCGCAGTCCTACAAGCCTGCGCCGTTTCCTCGGTATGGCAAATTATTACGGCCGCTTTATACCTAATTGCTCTAAATTGGTTCAATTTTTAACTAACTTGCTTAAAGGAAAGACTTGAAAATTCAAACACACGGAAGAAGCCATAAACGCTTTCGACAAGAGTAAGCATGCTTTGTCTAACCCTACAGCGTTGAGCCATTTACGGACTTATGGCAATATACCTCTCATCCTTAAAACCGATGCGTCACAAGCCGCAGCTGGAGCCGTTCTGCAACAAGTCATCAAAGGTCATCCCGAACAACCACCCTTTTTCTCCCGTAAATTACAACCCGCACAAACTAGGCATGGTACCTTCGAAAGAGAACCTCTGGCCATCTATCTCGCCAATAAAAGCTTTCGACACCTAGAAGGTTGTTCATTTATCATTCCAACTGATCACAAGCCACTATTTTTGTCTTTCGTAAACCTTCGGACCGTTTTTCCTCTCGTGAAACTCGACAACTTGATTACATATCGCCGCTCTCTACTGACATCCGTCATACAGACGCCACGGACAACGTGGTAGCCGACGCAATGTCCCGCATTGGAATGTACGAACCTTCATGTCCGACATTTGACCTAGAGGAAATCGCTGCTCATCAAGAGGAAGATCCTGAGTGTATGGAAATGCAAGCAAACCCTTCGATCAAACTTACCCTTCTGCCGCTGTTTAACTCTAACTCCAGAGTTCGTTGTGACATGTCTACGGGTAAGCCCGACCCTACTTGCCCCAACGTTACCGCCGAGTCGATTTCGATCATTTCCACGGGCACTTGCACCCGGGCATTCAGGCTACTGTTAAGTTGAGTACAGATCGCTTTGTTTGGCTCAATATGCTCTCTGACCTCCAACAGTGGGCAAAGCACTGTGTTACGTGTCAGACCAGCAAGCTCCATCGCTATACAATCACGGTCCCTGGCACCTTTCCATCACCAGATGCTCGCTTCAGGCATGTACATTTGGATATCGTTGGTCCTTTGCCACTTCCAACTGTTTTCAATACTTGCTGATGTGTGTCTATAGATTTACACGTTGGCCGCATGCAGTGCAATTACGGGGCGTTTCCACTGAAGCAGTAGCGCGAACCCTCATCGAAATGTAGATTGCCTTCTTTGGCACACCTGTTACTATCACGGCAGACAGAGGTCCGCAGTTCGTTAAAATAAGTAAAGAAATAAATAGTATGTTCTCAAACCAGGCATGATCTTCGTGGGTTCGTGACCTAAGTCGTTTGCTCGGTTGTCCTCACATATGCACATCCGCTTACCATCCCGCTACCAATGTTTTGGTCGAACGCTTTCATCGCCAACTTAAGGCTTTGATTACCGTTTCGCAGTCGAGAACGCAATGGTCGGAGCGTTTGCCAATACTCCTACTAGGCATACATAACATGGTCAAGGAAGACAGCCCGTTGCCCTGCTGAGTTAGGTTTTGTCACGCCACTTAGACTTCCTGAAGAGATGGTGCTGGATTCCAGGGCCACTGGAGAAATGACTCCTGCATCCTATGTCACACGCCCGAGGAGTCATTTCAGCTCGGTGCGCCCAACACCTCCACGACTCATGCCTCGTAACCAACAGGTCCATCCTGATCCTCGCGACGGTCACCACGTTCTTGTGCGCATCGATACTGTTCGTAAACCTCTGACGCCACCCTACGAAGGTCCTTACAAGGTTATCGACCGCAAGGACAAGTATTTTGTATTAGAGCGAAATGGCTGCAACGACACTGTAAGCATCAGTCGTGTGAAACCTGCTTACATCGAACTTCTTCCGTCTCAGCAATCTTCAGACGCATCTGTTCCTGATGATGATTCATCGCCGAGCACTCCTCCTACACAGCCTATGTGTGATCCCAGTGTCCGTTCTTCACAACCCCTGCAACCACTCACATACACATCAACGCACACGTTTTGGTCGTACGGTGGTTCTGCCTTATAAACTAGCGTTTTACAACCAGTGGGAACTAAATATCGCGCATTCCCTTGTCCACACAAGCTCTAGGGGATTCCTGTAGTGTACATAGATTTTTCAGTTTTTGCGCTTTTCTCATTTCGTTTTTCTATGCGTCATGTACCGTTGTTTTAATTGGCCGTTTTTCATATACACCATTCTCGACCTCGAGAGGCGCGTTCTGCTGTCTTGCGGCGGCGTGTTGAGATTTTGTTTCGGTGCTTGGGGAAGTCTGAACTACGCGGCACCAACACTGGAATATCGTACCAGGGAGTGTGCAATATAAGTGGTTATTCCAACCGTCATTACTGCAAGTCAGCGTGTTGGTACTTTTAGCTGACATCAATCCTTTGCTTCCTGTGCGGTAGTTTAAGACTAGTTTTTACTCTACCAAGTACTGGTAAGACGAGGCTAGATTACAGCCAGACCCGGAAAGTTATCCGTCCAATTGAGTATGCGGTAGTTGTGTGGTTACATCTGCTATATTTGAGCAGGTCCTGGTTGCCAGAACTCATCCTCAGCAACACAGCTGCCCAGAAGTTATGCCACTTTTGGGACGCCGAGTAATCGTTTTATAACCGAGGAGAATTCCACTGCATTTTCTGAAGCTCCGGCTATTTCTGGTAGCTTGCTCGATACGTGCGCCTATCTATAGAGGAAGAAGTTTGAAGAAATGTTGCGACGGGTCTTGAGAAGAGAGAATGAGTGAGGCTGTTTGCGTATGGGTTAACGTGGATCACCCATCGGTTGAAAAAATTCGCCTGTGTGTGCGTCAGAGGTTGTGAGAGGTTTGTAGAGTAATACTAGGTTGGCTTGTGCCTGCGCAGCCAGAGAGGCTCCAGGCCAGGCATTTTGCAGCCTCCTTGATAGTTCAGCTTAGATGGGCCAGGGAGGCGCTTAGCGACAGGCCACTGGACTTTCTCGATCCTCCATCTATCACCCTTCTGTGCATTGGAGATAACTATCAAGCAGTATTCTAAACTCGGTCGAGCACATACTTTGTAGAGCGTGTGCGGAGACTCAGCCAGACCTAATGACTTAAGTATGTACCCGTTAAAATATCCGGCTTTGGCAGAGCTATAGCTTGCTTGTTCGGAAAGGTTAGCGAGCTAGAGTAGTGTACACCGAAGTCGCGTACGGTGGAGCAGTTACCTAAGGACATGCCGTTAAGAGTTAGGGTATTGTGTGGTATGGTGCAACGGTAGGAGAGAACATTGCATTTTATTAGTGAGAATTCTAGTCTCCATGTATCGCACCAAGTTTCGAGAGCGCGAAGATCGTTCTGAATGTTTGAGAGGCCATTCGGTATGCGGCTAGGCTCGGACGAAAATATCACTCTGATTTCCTCGACCAAAACTTATGGAGTGCCGTACCGAAATAGCGGAAGACGTCATTAATGTATAACGGAAACTGCAGAGGGCTAGTTACGGGTGCTCTTATAGAAGGTGTATAACCTAGTTTTACTGACTGCTTTCGGCCAGGCAGGTAAGAAAAAACCAAGAAAGAAGATGGCTAGAGACATTGAATGCAGCTAGTTTCGTCAACAGTCCATTGTGTGGAACCCGGTCAAACGCTCGTTTCATGTAGGAGAAGATAATGACTAGCGCTTGCCCCGAGTCAATGAAGTGGGTCACGTAGTTCAAGAATTCATACTGGCATGTTGGGCGAGACAGCCGGCAAAATCCCGTGTTGAGACCTATTTACGAGGCTGCGCAGCAGTAGGAAATAAAGCATTCCCTTCTTGACTATCCTTTCCATAACTCTAGATGCAAAGGGTGTGAGGCTTATAGGTCGATAGTTGTTGATATTTTGGCGACAACCTTGTTGGTAACGTGGTACGACCATGGGATGCTTCCATATGGTTTGGTAGCTTCCGCTCGTCATGGTGAGGGTGAAAACGTTGACAGGAAGGATTGGAATATCCGGACCTCCGAGTAATGGTAAGGAAGATGAGACTCCGTCAGGTCCGGGGTTTTATATCAGCTTCAGTGAGCGTAGAGCGCGCTTGATATTATTCAGATTGAAATCAACGGTGTGAATGCCAGCTTCTGTAAACTTTGTAATCGTATTTGGCGGTGGCACGTTAGTGGTGATGAAGTCATCACAGAAATGTGCGTTAATGAACAAGCACAACTGTGCGGCATCAGTAATGACCCTATTATCCGGTAGCACGAGTTAATCGGTTAGTCTTCGCGGCAACTGCGACGCTTCATAAGTCGTACAAGTGCCTTAGCCTTATTCGCACTGCGCCTCGCAGTGCGTCCAGCTAAATTATGTACACGACCTTGCGAATTCTCCATTCCACTAGTAGTTCGTTTATACGAAGTACGAGGTGAAGATCCTTGGTATTCTTTTAGCAAGAGCGCATTTTCTTGAGCTTAGTGGTAATTTTACGCTTGGGGGCGTCCTCGGGATTTTGTCGTCTCTTGATAGAGCGCTCCAGTAGGGCTAGGATGTCGTGGCAAATCGGGAAGTTATTGTAAAGTTCACAGGTTGCCGTATCCGTACTAGTTGCCGGGAAGAAAGTTTCCCAAGGCGTGGCACGGAGAAGTGATGATAAGACCTCCCAATTTATATGCTAGAGAGGTCTAAAAGCAGCGTAGACCTGGCTTACATGACGACGGAATTTGGGTAGCTTAACTGATAGCCTATCAACCTTGTGGTCGCTAGCCGGAATGTTATCTAACACGCTGGTATTTGCATGCTGGATATCGCTGGTGAACATTGGGTCCAGGGTGTTGGACTGTATGGTAGGTGCGCGCACATGCTGAGTCCAGTCACGTGTGAAGATAGTGTCTACAAAGGCCCTATACCTGGGTGGTGCTGCTTGAGTGAGCCACGAGATTTGGGGCATATTGAAGTCTTCGCCGATTATTTTCTAGCGGGCAGGAAGGAATGGAACTTCGTGAAAGAACTTAGTTAATTCGTCAGCTCCAGTACTAGTCGGATGCGGTGGGTTTTAGATGCAGCCTATCAGAATGTCAACCTAGCCTCAGGTGGCCTAAATCCAGATAGAATCTCTGGCATTTCCAAGCGGTATGGTTTGGAAAGATGATGCGTGGAATTCATTGCTGATGTATATAAGACAACTGCCGCCACTTTGATTTATGCGTCCGCTACAATATGTCGTGTATGCAGGAATATGCAGCGGCGCAGCAGGCAGATCAGCTGCTTGCCACGTTTCAGTTATCAGCACCACCTGCGGACTAAACAGAAGTATGAGAAAGCCAAGACGGTGCATTTTATTTTTGATAGATCGAGGATTGAATAGTAGGAATGTATACGAGTCGGCCGGAGTGGTCTGGATGTGGGTTTCGGCCAACGACACGCCTGGCAAACCCCTTTGTGGTGAGAGGCTTGTTTGTAAGCATGCATTGAGGTGCATGGACGGTGGACCAGCGAAAGCTAATGTAAAAGACTGGCAGTGGTCAGGGACAGTATACTGAAGAGGAGGGAAGAGGAATTCGGGTGTGTATACATTTGGGTTGTGAGATGGAGCACGTGGACAGGTGTAGCGCAGTGGGTCAACGACGTCGTCCAACTGGCTGGAGCAGACTGGACGGCGTCAGTTACATCATGTTCAGTAGTCGGGTTAGGTGCTACAGCGTCGTAGCTTGTTCTAGGCACGCTTGGATTGAGGGTCCGCAACTTGCTGCGTTCCATAAAAAGGGGATACAAGAGGTGTTTGGGCGATTCGCGGAGTGATCGCATGTGGTGGTCGAGGTAGAGGTTCGCTGGGTTCAGAAGGCCGCAGAGGTGCGGTGTTTGTGACAAACATAGTGTTAAGGCATCTATGTGGTAGCTGTCTGTGTGTCATTGTGGCTCGACCATCAGCGAAACCTGACTTGCTCGGAATTGACATACGAAGTAAAGGGCTTGGTGTGTTGAGTAGGTACTTCTGGCGACCAGGCTGTTCCAGTTTGGTGGTTGTGTAAGTAGGCTTCCGCCCGGAATACAGGGGTAAAAGTTTCGATATGTCCATTCGAACCGACTGGGTGTCTTGCTTGATCGGAAACCACAGGGTTTGTCTTGGCCATGTTGGAACGTTTGCGTGTGGTGCCTTTGCTGTACTGTTGTGGCTTTACTGGAAACCGAGGAGTCTTAGCAATCAAACGTCGTCGGTGATGGTCTCTAGAGGTTGAAGTCGGACAAGTGGGAGATGTTGTAGTCTTTTATGACACTGGTAAGTGGCGTGTAAGACGACAAGAATCATTGCTCTCAATTTCTGATTCCGTGTTACCATGTTTGACAGGTCAAATGAACCCTGATGGTGTGTTGCTTCCATTGCTGCGCTGGTTGTTGCTGTTATTGAAACAGTCCTGATTTTGCTGCCTTTAATGTATCCTTTGTTCCAAGCCGGCTTTAGTACGGCGGGTCTACTTGTCGCTCTTGTGTTATATCCATATCCACATTATAAATCATCGTATAGCAAGTGGTAGGAGTTGCAGTTAAATGAGTATTAGGCAGTTGCTCTCCCGAGGGAAGCATGGTTTACGTTGTTCTTTCGGTTAAGTTTGAACTAGATAGAATACATCTCTGCAACAATGTTCTCTCCGGTTTTATCAAGGTTGGCCCGAGATTAGGCAGACGCCTTATGAGAAATCGGGCGTCAATAAACCTATTAGCAAAGTAGTGCTTCCAAAATATAATCACGATTGGGCAAGATCGGCCAGGGATCTTACGCAACCCAGTGGCTGTGCAACAACCATGTGACATTTGGCAAGCATCTAAAAGTGTATGCAGCACTTTCTTGAGATGCAATTTGTCTTGTACATTGAGTGAAGTAGGGTTGTTAGCGCGGCGCATGCGTCCACTGACTTCGTGCGCAATATTGCCCAAGGGTTCACCAGTTGCGAATATAGCTGACAGATTGTCTAAACGTTGGTTTGGTTAATTTGGCAAAAGGAAAAGCCTGGTAAGGGTCTCCGTAACAGTCACAATATGACTTTCCAGCTCATTCACTTGGCATTCGAAGACGGAAACCTTTTGCAAAGCATCAGCTAGTTGATCCGAGAATATAACCTTGCACTCCCGTGTTTGAGGTGGACTAGCCTTGGCGGTCGAAAGCGCTGGAGATTTTCCCGGCTTCTTGACAGCTATGGGAGACGCGCGACTTTTGCCTACCATGTTGTAAATAACAGATGTAAAATAGGTGAACACACGCATACATGGGGAAAAATTGAAAAACGAACACGACAAACGACGGTGGAAAATGTTTTGGATAGAAGTTCAAAAACGGAAAACATGCGTTCATAGTAGGAATGGGTTAGGTTAAAGTAACACGAAAGGGGCCAAAACGTTACTGTATGCAACTCAGAGTGTAGAAAGATGGAACGCAACGAAAACGCGCCGTTTCAAATTTCGCGGATACGCGTTGATAATGGTTCGGATTTTCGGATGGGAGACTCCATGGAACTAGTCGAACACAACACGTTGATACTGTTGCGGAACGAATGGTTGAGGTTTTTCAGTGGACATATCACAGTAGATGCAAGATTCCAAGTTGAACACAGGCTGTTGCAAAAGTTTAATTAATAAATAAATTAATAAATAGTTTATTCTCGAATTTGTCGAGACACACCAAGCAAGAACTTGCTTTTAACTGCGCAACTGAAGGAGCAGTTGATTGATGGGCAACGCTGTCTTCTAGGTTGCTTGCTTGGCGAAACCTCGTGAAGGCCAAGGCAGGACATAGCGTCGACTACAAGGTTGTGAACTACACCAAGGTTTCGGCTTTCTTTGTTAAGCTGTGACCTGTAATCTAACTGACGGGTGTCTCGAGTTGAGAAGCGATTGGATGAGTTACGAAAAGCGAAAGTCAGCGGCTTATGATCCGTGAGGATGGTAAATGCAGTCCTTTAAGTAACTGGCGAAGTGCTTAACGACGCGAAAATGGCTGCGTCCTCGGCCGAAATTACTGCATTAAGTCTGAGCAGGTTGTGGCTTTTGAGAGAAAACAGAAAGACTCAGGTTGACTTCTATCGCCTGTTAAAGTACAGCACCAATGGCTACCTGTGCGACGTCGGTTTGGAGTATTAAGGATCTGCCGACCTAGTTTCACAAGTGACTAAGAGCAGTGGCAATAGATAGTGCATGTTTGACATCACTGAGTACTACTATGGCTTCCGCAGTTGGTTTAAAATAGTGGGACTTGACTTTGAGCAGATATATCTATAGCTGAAGAAACCCGGAGCATTCTGAAGGAAGCGACTGTAATGGTTGACCATGACAAGAAAACCGTGTACGCTTTCGAATGCTTGAGGCATCGGGCAGACACCGATGGTTTATATCTTTGCAGGAGGTGGGCGCATACCGTCGTGATCAACTCGGTGGCCAAAATGTCAACGGATAACGCTAGCGACACACTTAGCGGTTTTGAGCTTAATGGCAAATTGGGCGAGGCACTAGGCAGTTAAACGATGAGACAACTGTTCTTCACGACTCGAGTTGGCTACAAGTATATCGTCAATATATGCGAAGACGAAGTCAAGACCGCTGAGGACTTGGTCGATAAATCGCGGAAATTATTGCGCGGAGTTTTGCAAACCAAAAGGCCTTCAAACCAATTCGTAGAGAACAAACGGTTTAGTTACGGCTGTTTTAGGTATGGCATCCAGAGCAACGGGAATTTAGTAGTACTCACAGACAAGGTCAAGTTTGGGAAAGATGGTTTTGCCTTAAGAAACGACGGAAAACTAAATAAATGAATAAATCTTTTATTCTCAACAAGGTGAGGCAAGCCTTTACAGGCATGATCATTTTGACATAACGATGCATGATCAAGAATGTGCAAAAGTCCGATATGTTTGCCAGAGCAGTTTGTTTTTGTGTAGGGGTATGTATGTATGTCATCGTGTGTGTATGTGTATGTAGCTGTGTATTTTGTGCTTGTAGTTGTGCTGCTCCAATCTTCCATGTTTGATATCGTCATTAATATGCGAGCAGGAGATTGGTGTCCGTGAGTTGGATAGAATTATCCGGATATCCACGGGGCAGTGACTTTATTTTGTGGCCAGTCACGACCGCCCCGTCACTGTGTTGTTAAGCAGACATTTGTGACTTCTTATATTGAGAACGCTTGCCAGGTGAAACCCACCACATCCTGGAACACTGCTGCCGAACTATTTGCTGGAACGGGTTAAACCCGAACCACCCAGCTGACACCACGAGGAGGTTGTTCGGCTAGCCGGCCAAACTCGTAAATATGCAGGATCAAAAACCTGTCTGGTACAGTAGCATTGTTCAGTGCGCGGTGGTCTGCATGGTGGCCGGTCCATGCTCGACTTCTTAGGGACCATGTGTAGAAAAGTTAACCATGGACTGTTGGGTGGTCGGACGGTTCCTAAGCGCAGCAGGTGTGTGAATTTGGCCTTGGCGGTGGCGAGTTTGTAAGGTGGTAACCGGCGTGGTCGAGAAGAGTACGGAAGTCCTAATGGAACAAATCAATGAACACGTTGTCAGTGGGTGGTGCCAGTTGAAGGCCGATGGAGCTGTTCGATAGGAGTCTGTCTTGGACAATAAGAGAAGCGAAGCTGGCGCGGATCTTCCTGTGGCTTGTCGAGTACCAGACCAAATTTCGTAAGTAACAACACCCATGCACGGACGCTAAATGTCTGTGCTTAGGACAACGAAAGGAAAGTTTTATCTGAGTCCTAGATCAAGTGTGAGGACTCAATGGTTATACGTAGGAACCTTAGTGTTTTAGCCGCCTGCAGAACAATGCCTGTAGGAAGAACCTAGTGTTCTTCTAATTGACGAGGTACAACGCTGACCTCAGCTTCAGTGCCAACCAAAAGGGAGCGGTTCTTTGACTAGTCGTGGAAGCAGAGGACGGGACTAGGAGTTGGGCCAGATATAGCCGTCGCCGTTACTGTCTGGTTAGAGCGTTGCCACTTGCAGCCTTGCACAATGCTTTGGGTCGAAGAAAAGCGTTGATGAAGAGGCGGAACTTTGCTAGGGTCCGTTTGATCGGAGGCTAGTTTCAATAATCCCACCAGACGGTCAGCAGCAAAATCTGCTTTCCGGCAGGAAGCGAATACAGAAAGGCTCGTCTGGGTAATGATACCCACATCACGGACGTCATCTGATTCAAAGCGTTCCATTGGTTCCTCCTTTGATGGCGAACACCACGAACAAAAGCACACACAGTCACATTTACCTACTCACACAATATGTCCCCTTCCAAATACACAGTTAAACATAGTTTTACATCTCAACACACACATAAATTCCCATGCTATCGGTCAAAATGTACTGATTTGTGCAATGCTGATCATACATGTTTGTAATACCATGATCACACCCTTGATGGTGTGCCTCGCAGTAACGAGAATAAACCAATTATTTATTTATTTATTTATTTACTTCGGCTGACTAGATCTGGATGTTAGTCGCCAACAGGAACTATATAGGAGATGCGCAAGGGCAGGTAGAAAGGACGGGACATTTCGAAGCGTCAAATAGTAGGTTGTTTTCTATGAACCAGTGGTGTAGACAGTCAAGGTCCGTCTGAAGTGTGTGGGCAAGGTCTGGAAAGTTAATTGTGCGCCACGGCTTCGCGTCATCTGCATATCGCAGCAGCAAAGACTCCATTTGCGGTGTGACGTCATCAATAAATGCTAAGTAGAGTTACGATCGAAGAACAGACCCCTGTAGAACTCCACTTGCGGCATGGATGCAAGCGGACAACGCTTCGTCGGCGAGTACCTGGACGGTACGGTTTTAGAGGTAGTTTCGGATCCAGCCCATCAAGGCCTCTGAAACGCCGTTGGACAAGCCGCTTTGTAGTGGAAGTTGTGGTCAACCTTGTCGAAGGCTTTGGCGAAATCCCAATGATGAAAAGATGGTACGGACGAGAAGAAACACGGGTGTATTTTTCTACACGCTGTTCCCGCGTAGTAGCTAAAATTACAACACCAAAAGTCGCAGCTAGCTAGGGAAGGATATGATGGACCGTGCGATGCAGCGACTTGTTGAATTCAACGGTGGCGCCGTGGGTTCATCTCTCTTGTGTTTTGGGTCAGACAAACAAATGTAAAATACATATCAGAATTCTGTAGACAACTTATAAGTGTACAGTAAGAAGGTGACTTTATTTAATATTTTACACAACCTACTCAGGCAGTGCGGGAGAGGTTCCGGACTTCTACAAAACCCTCCCCTAGAAGGAACGGTGGAAACACTCCTTCGATCTACGTTAGGACTAGCCAACGCGGGCCAGTCTCCTGCGAGACCAGGTGGCGAAACCTAATGCAGCTGCTGCTGGAGAACCAGGTGATCGAAGCCTAGCGGGCTTCCAACCGCGTACTCCGTAACGGTGTCGAAAGAGAAAACGTTTGGAAAATCAGTTCGTAAAGGGTGGCAGTGCGAAGGGAAATGCTCACTGCAAAAGTTATGGCGTCCGGCTTCAACATGGTTGTGCGACCGCCTCGATAGGCGTACCTGGAAAGCAAGCAGCAACCGGTGACAGTAGTTCCTAGCAATAACAAGTGTCAAACTAAAATACCCAGAATATGCTTTCGGGGGTGTTCCAAACTTTCTAATCCTTTTGGTGTTGTTTTAAAACATTTTACTATTTTTCCTATTTTAAAAAGTGTTAAAAAGGATCTAAGCAAAAATATGCATCGTGTGGGCAAAACGACGAGTACAATGTACCTGTCGATTAGACCTAGTCATTCTTGTTGCGCTGGAGGATGTTGGAGGATTTCCAGCGGACGCCGCTGGACTGCTACTTGTCGGTGGTATAGTCATATTTATAGAAATATTGTCGTTGCCTATATGGACGACCTTTAAGCGAGTAATGGATCCGGACTTACTCTTCCCGTAGCGATCGATGACATATAGCTTGTCGTTCCGCTGAAGGACTCTAGGTGGTCCTTCATATGGCGGAGCCAGGGATTGCTTTACGCTGTCACCTCCTACGAATAGATGGTTACAAGTTTGGAGCTCCGGCGGGACAAAGGCTTCATGGCTGTGGACGCGGGAGTGATTAAGCGCAAAACGGCCCATGCGTGACGACAGTTACTTCGCGAAAGAGCCGTCATAGACGATGGCGTCTGAAGCTGTAGAAGAAAATGCTCCAAGTAGACGAAGTGCTTGATCGAAACTTAGTTCGGCACTAGATACCTGCAGCTCGACCTTAAGGCAAGCATGTATACCTATACATGTAATTGTTATTTAAATATCGCATATACGCCGGTAATATAAGTAGCGAACTATGGCGAAAAGCGAGCAGAACACGGATTAGCAGAGAATTAACGCTTACTCCAAACTAGGAATAAAGATGAAGCAAAGTGAGGTTGAGGGGTCCTAATGTGCATATGTCCAACTTGTGGGGAACAGGGCAAGGCGTACAAGGTGTGCAGGTTCTTGAAAAGAATATCACTCAGTAGAAGCGACATGGACGCGTTGCCTCAGTTGTACAGTGCTAGGAATGTAAAAAGTCAGGGTGGACAAACGCATGTACGTTAGCGTCGAATGAAGAAGGAATGCAACAGAAAGCAAAGGAAGGAAGGAAGTGAGTCGGTACAACAGGTTCTATTGATGAGAAGTGGAAAAGCCGACAATATTCTTCAGGTGATTATTCATCCCCGTTAATAAAAAGAAGGATGAATAATATCCGACGATGTAATTGAGGTAAGGTTGGCTGAGCGTTGCGCCGGAATAGGTAGATAGTATGGCGAGCAAAGCACAAATGTTGTGAGGCACAGAGTGTTGGGGGTGCAGAGTCCACTTGGACGGTGCGCTCCAAGCGGAGACGAAGTACCTGATTTTTGAACGTACCTAAGTAACGTGTGGCACGTTTATTGGCAAATGCTGCTTCTAAGCTCGTAAACCAAAAAATGGTGGCCATCTCCATCCACAGAACAACTACCAGCGTGACGGAAGAAACGGCCTGCTCGTCTTTACTATACTTAGAGACTGGGTCCATTTTTCCGAAAATGATAAACAGTGAAATTAGATGAAAATGGGTTACCAAATGGATCAGGAAATATTGCAACGGACTCACAACAAGTAGGCCCCAATCCCAATAGAAATATCCAAAGTCGTGGGGAACGCTTCGGAACGGAGTCAACAATGCGGTGACGAAATTGATCATCGCCGGGCGATGATTCTTGTCGTGGTCACTAAGGTAGCGCCAGACGCCGGCTCACGTTAACAGACTATTGGCGAGTACCGTTCCCAGCGATGGAAATGAAGGCACGGAAGTGGCGGGATAAAGGTGTATTGTGGTACACGCTGTTCCCTTGTAGTAGCAAAAAGTACTACACCGAACGAGGCACCTAGCTAGGGAAGGATGTGCGGGACGGCGCGCTGTAGCGGCGAAGTAGGTACCTAACGGACGCTAAGTCGGCGGAAAAGAGGCTGCGCGTTTTGGTACAGCAGCAGTTGTCTGATGCCAGAGCCATTGCGTGATGAAAAATAACAAATAGTGGTTGCTTGCATCCAACGTTGCGTATTTAGGTGGTCAACAATTAGCATAATAATGTTCCTTCAGTGTTATGTTTTATTTATTTAAAACCTATTTAGCAATTCATTACTATATTGCTTTTATTTCAACTATAACGCTTATTTATATATTTGTATATTGATGCAAAATTAATAAATGCTTGTATCCGAACTTGCATATGTATTTGGACATAGCTTTTCTTTATAATGTATCTTCAATATGCAAATCATGCTTTTATAAAATTATATAACTTCTTAGCATTTTAATAATATCTACCTTATTTTAACTTTACTTTTTTCTTTTTTATAGCACTGCCTCCATTCCGGTCATACAGTCATCGGTGAAACTTCAGCTTATTCAGAGGTCACCTACTTCAAATGCTTTAGTTACAAATTACCATGGAGCTGTCTGTTGAATCCAACTGTGGCGCTGGGTAGGTATCTCGCGTGTGGGCTGGGTCAGACAAACAAACGCAGTCTACATATCAGCATTCTGCAAACAACCTTTAAGTGGAAAGTGAAAAGGTAATTTTATTTACTATTTTACACAACATAGTCAAGTATGTCCGAGGGAATCTCCAGACGGTTACAAGCCAGAGCGAGCACACCGAACGAATTTCGAAGAATAATTGTGTTAGTTTAAATAATTAAAACAATTACAATAAATGAAGGAACATGTGGCAACGAAGAATAATTAAAATGACGATGTTTACAAGCGCTACAAATGGGTGGTACTAGAGTTGGGTGGAACAATCTGGTTTGATCTGGACCAATTTGACCCATGCTCATGCTACATGTGAAGACGAATTCGCCTGGAAACCGCGGGAAAATATCCAGCTTATATAGTCTCTTACTGTATGTCAACCATTTTAACACGTGCACCATTTTTGTCCAAGACCTCAAAACCCGTTCAATTGTAATCCTGTCACGAACGAGGCAAGGGGTACAAGCCTGTACACGGTCTTCCAATTGTAGCCTTACAAAAGCCGAAGATTCGAACCGACATTCTAGTCGGCATGCTCCCAAATAGCCTCTCTTAGTTGAATCAGTTATATATCGCGGCCGATCGATTACCTCAGTAGCACTTGCAACGTTGCCCAGTATTGTCCGAACAGTTTCCGCACGGCTTTCAAAACGGCTTGCATGATGAAACAAGCAAGATAGTCGCCAAATTCCAAATATACCACAGGCGATAACGATTACGTAAACACACTCCTCCGGCTTGGAGTAAACGATCGCACCAAGGGCATGGAAGCGGGCTTTACAGGCAAAGCGGCATGGAAACAATAAACACAGAGGAGTGATTCCGGGTAGGTTGATAAGCAGTATACGGACACCCATATTAGGTACATTGTCGTTCTTACTGCTACCTGGTCACCGCCGTGGGCTTGTTAAAAGGCGTCGCAGTAACAGACGGAAATTTCCTTTACATCTTTCGTCATAAACTCCAATTTCTGACCATACTTTCGTAGCAAACGATGAAACATGTCGGAACCATCTGCCATGGCTACTGCATCTTATATGGCGCCAAGTGATTTGAAAGCCTGATGTTATCTACCTGCACAACAAGTACGAGTATTGTAATGTCATCATCTACTAATAAGACAGTAACCCAGTTAACATGTGCGGCACCGATATTAATATCATCACCTGAGTTTAGACCATGACAAGTAGTTAGCCTAGAGTGCCTAGCGAACCTTACGTGCTGCTTGGAACGACCCAGATGTGAGGGTCGCGGTCCGCCGTTTTTGCTCCTATTGCAGGGACACTTACGTTGTCCCAGACAAGGTTCTATTTTGTCTACATGTGACGTCACTTCTATGCTGTATGCTTAGCGTAACCACGACGAACGTGATCTACATGACAATAGACAGCACTTGTTTTTCTATTTTGGTTTCCGGTTTTGAGTGGCGTCTGGGATAATAGTCATTAATCATTGACACGTAAGAGAAGTGTCAAATATAAATAAATAAATAAATAAATGGTATATTCTCTGTAAAACGAGGCACACCTTTAAAGGCATGATCAAATATGGGAGAGTATAGAAGTTGGAGGCGGGTGGACACACAGTGCATTGCGCAGGCTACGAAAAGAGGAAGCGAAGCAACCAGAGCGAGAAACGGTGCAGCACCATACTTACCAAAAGGAGTTGTGTCAACGAAATTGCCGTCAGTAACACAATTGGACGTTTTGAAGATTTAAACAACGGTAAAATCCAGCGTTGCAAAATACTGGGAGCTTGTTTTCCAGTAAACCACAAGGGCTTCCTCTTAAAAGGCTGAAGCATGGAAACCTTCAATGGAGCTGTTAGTGGGGGAAAACAGAAGGAGTGGATGGGTGCGAATAGTATCATGGGCTTGAACGCAGGCTTCTAAGATGGGGTGCGTAGCATTCGCTGGGTCCAGGCCTTTTTAATTATTGATTATGGCGCCTGTGTAGACCAGAGTTCATAAACGGTTGTCTGTCAATAAGTGTTCGTTGGACTGCAAAAACTGGCTAGTCCAGAAAAAGGCCGACAGGACATTCCTTCCGCTGCAGGCCCGAAGGTGCGCTTGGGATGTGTCACACCCCCACCGCACTTCTGTCCAAGGTCCTTATCCCATGAAGAAATCCGGGAGTCCAGGTCAGCAACGCGGCGCCAGGCGTTTGGAGCCAATTCGGTCAAGGCTGTCAGCGGGCTGGGACGACTGACTCTTCTTTGGGTCAGGAAGGGGCCTTGAGCCGGCTGGCGAGTCACGCATGGTTTGCGTTGGGCCGGTTGGCGTTACTCGTGGGTTGCGTTGGGCCGTCTGGCGAGTAACTCGTGGGTTGCCTCTGCAGTTATACTGTTTGCGTTCAGCGGGGGCATGAGTCGGCGAACTTGCTAGCCGCCGGAGGGAACTTGGCTTGTATGATAAAAGCAAATATGTATTTTGGGTTTCAAAAGCTTTTGGGCTTTACCTTCGAGTTTGAAAACCCTTTGTAAGGGAGACTCACAATCACCACTAAAGAGGAATAAGGCGTCTTAAAGGAAATAGTAATCGTTTACAAAAGCGGTAAAACGGATCGGAAGTGTCACTTGTCTACCGCGTCGATCGGTTGCCTAGGGTTGAGGTGGGGTAGGTTAAGAGTCAAGGAAAACGGAGGATATCGGAATATCCAGTGCTTGGGAAGTCACCGCCGTCGCGGGTGCTTAAGTGCTAGCATCAGGATGGGTTGCATGTGGCTCCTTGAAGCAAGCCACTTTGAGGCGGTCGATGGACACTTGTTCGGTGAACATTCTGATCTGAAGTGAAATGTTTCGGAGTCCGTTGTAAGACTGCGAATTGGTCAGTCTAAGGAGGCTGGAGACAGCGCCGCACTACGTCGGTGCGGAGAAGACGTGAGTGCGGGTAGTCCACTGTGCAGTTGCACATTTCTGGCCTGCTCACGGGATGGAGTCGAACGTAGTGAACACATGCGTTGAGCTAGGAACTACTCAAAGTTGAGCAGGGGCATACCTAACGATGCTGAGTGTGAAATGGAGTCTTTTGGCAAGTTGAGCCTTGTGCTGTAAGCCAGGTATGCTGATGCACGTTGCAAATCAGCTTTGATGCTCATCTTTCGGAAAAATACTTGGAAAGGATCGAGAACGCATGGTTTCCGAAAGGGTTGAAGGCAACCAGCTTTGATGCTGCTACGAAAGCATAAAACTACAAGCGAAATGTTTTCGCTCTAGATAGTGTCGAAGAAGGCGCGGAGCGTGGTTTTTATATTTCTGGAAGCGTGCAATTAAACCGTTCACTGCTGAGTGCTACGCTAGAACAGGAACGCCGCGGTCGCGTAAAAATTGCAGAACGTATCGATTTGTGAAGACTCGAAGGGGGCTCCAAGTTCTGCTGCAATGGTGGGTGGGCATCAGTAGTGCGAGACCCACCGATCTAAGAAGGCCCGGATAGCAGCCTTAGCTGTGCCGTCTTTTATGGGAACGGCTTCTGGCTACCTGGTGAAAAGATCGACATATGTACGAGTGTATACGGGTCCGCATGAGGGGACCAAGTAACCTACCAGATCTAAGTGTACATGTGATGACCGAGAGTCCGGAGAGGGAAGTGAACCAAGTGGACTGCAAGTGTGAAAATTTATTTTGAGGCGCTGGCATTGATGTAGGCGCGAGCACAGGTAAGAACATCCTTGTTTAGGCGTGTCCAAAGGAAACAATCTGTGCCCAGTTTTAAAACTGCACGGATACCGGAATGTGATAGTGCGTGGAGTGCGGCGAACACTGTGCGTCGGAAGGAGACGGGCATGATGGGTCTAGGTCAATCTGTGTGATGGTGTCACAGAGGATAGTTCACTTCATGGTTTGGAGAGGAACAGGTTACACATGCAGCGAAGTGGACTGCATGGTGTATTATAGGTCTTCATCATGAGTCTGAGCCGATGCCATGACTGCAAGAGCGACAGCACGCAAAGACTGGACGGTATGATTGGCACG